>JARQOD010000001.1:614310005-614429629 GCA_033576555.1 Oophaga sylvatica
ACGGGCACAAAGATGGCACACGAATGCCACACAGACAGCAAACGGATGGCACACAGATGTCAAATACGTACATACGGATGGCACACCGACACGGACGACGGATCTAACCAGTACTGGTTAATCCAGTATAGGAATAACCAGGACGTGTGAAGCAGGTCTTATACTGCACATTCAGAGGCTACTTGTCATTCATTCCATGTTTGGATAACATTTTCAAGGTATCTAGGTTCTCTCTGTGCTTGCAACTGATATCAGCAGGGAGGAAATAAAAGGCTTCAGTAATTCAGGTATCCTCCTACTATGCCCTATACTGAAATGAAGTCTGCAGCCTGCAAGTGAATGATGATTATTCATGGCACAGAGCATAAATCTACATCAGAAACATGAAGTTACACGCTAAAGTGCATTTGATGAGCTTTCAAAGTAGATCACTGGGGGCACATTTTAATGAATGTAGAACGTTTTCCAGAGCAGTTGGTTAAAGAATATGTTGCCAGTGTATTTTCACATTCACTAGTCATCTGTAAGCTGCCATTGTGTTGCTAATAATAAAGTGGAGAAGTGAGAAAGACATGACCCAGATTCATACAGTCACAAATACAAAGCTACAGTCTTACCGTGAAAACAGTTGCAGCAATGGCATAGATAAGCAAGGCTTGTTGGTTGTCTTTGGAAACCTGAAGCTGATCTGGTGGGAGATTTTCATTGAAAGATTTCCGGTGTTCAGCATACAACCACCAAAGAATACCAGTCCCTCCTGCAGAGAAGAGTGGGGTAAACAAGTGAAAATAGGGAACAGCCAACCTGCTAACTATTTTATGCCTGAATAGAATGATCACCTTTATTTTTAATATGTCAGCTAGAAGGTACAATAGCATGAAGAGAACACACCCCTGAAGTCTGACTGAAAGCACTCAGCCTTCCTGATGAGCTTTCACAATCTCCTAAACAGCAGAGAAGAATGCTTACAGTCGTATGATTGAAATTTCAGTGGAGCCTCCAGTGGTTATTACGGAACCCACTGTGGAATCTAACTAAGACTTCATTCAGACATCCGTCTATCAGAGTCCAAGGTGCAGGCAGCTATACAGAGATTGGCAGCAGGTCTGAAGGTGGCCACGAGGCTGTTGAGTTTGGGTCAGGAGATTTATGGGTCATGTAGTCATGGCCAAAAGTTTTGAGAATGACACAAATGTTATATTTTCACATGATCTGCTGCCCTCTGGTTTTTATGTGTGTTTGACAGATGTTTTTATCACAGACAGAAATATAATAATTGCAAACATATTAGTAACAAAAGCTTATATTGACAGTTAGAATGAGTTAATGCAGCAAGTCAATATTTGCAGTGTTGACCGTTCTTCTTCAGGACTCTGCAATTCGCCCTGGCATGCTCTCAATCAACTTCTGGACCAAATCCTGACTGATAGCAGTCCATTCTTGCACAATCAATGCTTTCATTTTGTCAGAATTTTTAGGTTTTTGTTTGTCCCCCGTCTCTTGATGATTGACCATAAGTTCTCAATGGGATTAAGATCTGGGGAGTTTCCAGGCCGTGGACCCAAAATCTCTATGTTTTGTTCCCTGAGCCATTTAGTTATCACCTTTGCTTTATGGCAAGGTGCTCCATCATGCTGGAAAAGGCATTGTTGATCGCCAAACTGCTCTTGGAGGGTTGGGAGAAGTTGCTCTTGGAGGACATTCTGGTACCATTCTTTATTCATGGCTGTGTTTTTAGGCAAGACTGTGAGAGAGCCGATTCCCTTGGCTGAGAAGCAACCCCACACATGAATGGTTTCAGGATGCTTAACAGTTGGCATGAGACAAGACTGGTGGTAGCGCTCACCTTGTCTTCTCCGAATGAGGCGTTTTCCTGATGTCCCAAACAATCGAAAAGGGGATTCATCAAAGAAAATAACTTTACCCCAGTCCTCAGCAGTCCACTGCCTGTACCTTTTGCAGAATATCAGTCTGTCCATGATGTTTTTTCTGGAGAGAAGTGGCTTCTTTGCTGCCCTCCTTGAGACCAGGCCTTGCTCCAAGAGTCTCCGCCTCACAGTGCGTGCAGATGCACTCACACCTGCCTGCTGCCATTCCTGAGCAAGCTCTGCACTGCTGGTAGCCCGAACCCGCAGCTGAAACACTTTTAAGAGACGGTCCTGGCGCTTGCTGGTCTTTCTTGGGCGCCCTGAAGCCTTTTTGGCAACAATGGAACCTCTCTCCTTGAAGTTCTTGATGATGCGATAGATTGTTGACTGAGGTGCAATCTTTCTAGCTGCGATACTCTTCCCTGTTAGGCCATTTTTGTGCATTGCAATGATGACTGCATGTGTTTCTTTAGAGATAACCATGGTTAACAGAAGAGAAACAATGATGCCAAGCACCAGCCTCCTTTTAAAGTGTCCAGTGGTGTCATTCTTACTTAATCATGACAGATTGATCTCCAGCCATGTCCTCATCAACACCCACACCTGTGTTAATGGAGCAATCACTGAAAAGGTTAGCTGGTCCTTTTAAGGCAGGGCTGCAATGATGTTGAAATGTGTTTTGGGGGATAAAGTTCATTTTCTAGCCAAATATTGACTTTGCAAGTAATTGTTGTTAAGCTGATCACTCTTTATAACATTCTGGAGTATATGCAAATTGCCATTAGAAAAAGTGAAGCAGTAGACTTTGTAAAAATTAATATTTGTGTCATTCTCAAAACTTTTGGCCATGACTGTAACAAGGACAATGTTTCACTCAGGTCTGCCTTAAAAAGGACAAGTGATATATATTTGTTGTAATGACTATATGTCACCCAGTCATAAGAGTCCAGGTTTTGCCCTTATTTTATTATTTTTGCTGCCTTGACTATTCTGTGTTTTGTTTTTTATTTTGTTAAATCCACCCCATACAATTCCAGAGATATGGGCCTTTTTAGTTAGCGCTCATTTTTAGCTTTAGTTAATCTGCAGCCTGTGAACCCACCTAAACAAAATAAACAAACCTGCCATAACAACCTGAGGTCTCATAGAGACCTTTATGGTTGTTGATGAGGCACTGCTATTAGCGCCACCCGGTGGTCGGCGCTCATAGCAATACTGTAATTCTGCTACGTATAAGCGACTTGCTCATCGCCTACATGTAGCAGAGCCGATCAAGTAGTAGATGCTTCTAGCCTCCCATGGAGGCTATTGAAGCATGCCAAAATTTAAAAAAAATAAAAAGTTTTTAAAAATATGAAAAAAAAAAAAAATAAATAAAAGTTTAAATCACCCTTCTTTGGCCAAATTCAAAATAAAACAAACAAAAAAAATCAAACAGACATTTTTGGCATTGCCACGTTCAGAATTGCCCAATCTATCAATAAAAATAAAGGATTCGATCGCTAAACGGCGTATTGGGAAAAAAAATCAAAACGCCAGAATTACGTTTTTTTTGGTCGCTGCAACATTGCATTAAAATGCAATAACGGGCGATCAAAAGATCGTATCTGCACATAAATGGTATCCTTAAAAATGTCAGCTCGGCAAGCAAAAAAATAAGCCCTCACCCAACCCCAGATCACGAAAAATGGAGACGCGACAGGTATCGGAAAATGGCGCAATTTTTTTTTTTTATATTATTTTTTAGCAAACTTTTGAATTTTTTTTTCACCACTAAGGCTACTTTCACACTTACGTTTTATCGTGCAGCACATCGTGCGCTATCGGTCGCAAGCGCAATGTTCCCCTATCTTTAACATTGAGGGCGCAGGGTCTAGCGCTTGCACGCGTTCATCTGCATTTGGCGTGCGCAGCGTATTTTCCAGGTGTGCGCCCATACGCGCTAGACGCTACATGTTGCATTTTTTTCCGCCCAACCACTTTAAAAAAGCGCATGCGCACGTGTGAGCAAAAAAAGTATCATTACAGTCTATGGGGGCGCTGGCGTGCGCATGGCTGTGCGCTCGCCATCGCTTTTGCGCACACGCGATTTTTGAGTTAATGTCTACACACTTGTTTAAACCACCCCCTACACAAGCAACATTGTTTGTGAGGAGAGTAGATATAAAGAAGGTGATACAGAGATGATAGATGATAGAGACAGATATGATAGATGATAGAGATAGATGTTAGAGACAGAGATGATAGAGACAGAGATGATAGAAATGTGACACGTAGACAACCCATGCGCCGAAAAAAACGCAAACGAATGCAAAAACGCTTGAAATCGCATATAATCGCATCCAAACACTGCGTTTTTTGTCTTAATGCGCACGCTTATGTGACTAAATATCACAGCATTTACAAGCGTTTGCACGTGTTTTTTTTAATGCGTTTGATGTGCGCTCAAAACGCATCGCAAAAAAATGCAAGTGTGAAAGTAGCCTTAGATAAAAAAAGAACCTACACATGTTTGGTATCTATGAACTCGTTATGACCTGGAGAATCATAATGGCAGGTCAGTTTTAGCATTTAGTGAACCTAGCAAAAAACATGTATGAGATTGCACTTTTTCTGCAATTTCACCGCACTTGGAATTTTTTTCCCGTTTTCAACTACATGACATGGTAAAACCAATGATGTCGTTCAAAAGAAAAACTCGTCCCGCAAAAAATAAGCCCTCACATGGCCATATTGACGGAAAAATAAAAAAAAAGTTATGACTATGGGAAGAAGGGGAGCGAAAAACGAAAACGCAAAAACAAAAAAAGCTGGGGTCATAAAAAGGTTAAAAAGAATTCATTAGAACAATACACAGTTGGTGTGGTCAGGGACACATTATCTGACCACTGCCTGCTGACTACTGATCACTACTCTTTCCAAGAACCAGCCCAATTTAAGAACTGCTAGCAAGACAAATACAAATTATATCACGTCTCAAAAAAAGATAAATGAGGCTCCAAGGCAAGAAACAGCTCAATAACTATAATGGATCTTTGGCCTTGAAGCCAAACCTCTATCTTTAACTTTAATGAGGGTAGCACAAATACACATTTAGAACCAAATCATATAACAATACAAGTTCAGGAGTCATCTCTCCGAGGATCTGAAACTACACCAAGTCAATGTAATCATAACATTGTGGATAAGTAATTGAACACATTTTTCTTTCACAAGCTGTACAGAATAGGAAATGTGTAGAGAGAAATCTCAACAGATATCTGTTTTATTTTCCAATGTCCAATTACACACATTTAGTTATGTTTTCAGACTAAACGATTAAGTATTAGTACAAGGGCACATTTACTAATCACGAGTTTAATGCGGGAATGATCCTCAAAGAGGACCTGGTACTGGCTCAATAGAATAGAGTTAAATACCTTGTAGAAATCCCTGAGCTCCAACGATTCTGACAATGTTTTGTTTTTTTGTCTTGGGTCACTCCATTGCAGAGATATTCACATTTGTTGCTTCTGATGCGCAGTATGTGAAATCTCTGCTTGTAGTTCACCTGGGTAGAATCTTCTCTGGAGCATGTGCCTTCACCCCACCCTCTCAGATGCTTGTTTTCATTTTTGTGCAAACATTTTTCCACAACATGCGACTGGTATTTTGAAATACCCATATTTACTTATAATGTGCTGTAAATTGCAGAGTCCACATTGCAATATCACTTACATACTCGGCCTAAGAGGGCATTTGTTAATTGGTATTGCAAGATCAAACCTTCTAAACAGGCGAGATAACACATAACTATTCTGGAAAGTATTAGTATTATTAATTTCCGTTCAAAATCAAATTTATGCTCAAGTCCTTTGATACACTAGCTAGCCACTGACAGGCGCCGAGGATAACCATTATGCTGCCAGTAAGGCCTCTTTCACACTTCAGTCGTGTGACGTCAGTCAAAATCCGTCAAAATGTGAAAAAAAAAACGGATCCGCCATTTTTTTTGGCGGATCCGCTTTTTTCCCATTGACTTGTATTAGTGGTGGATTTTGACGGATGGTCATCCACTAGGTCCGTTTTTTGACGGATCCGCCAAAAAATTGGCGTCTGTTGTTTCAGAAAAACGTCCAATGCAATTTTTTTTTGGTCCACCAAAATGGCAGACTATGGCGGATCCGTCGCATCCGCCATTTTGTATAATGGCCGCCTATGGGCGGCGGATCAGCTGGCATCCGTCTTTGACGGAATCCGCCAGCGGATCCGTCGCTTCCATAGAAAACCATTGAAAATGCTAACACTGTCCGGGGTCTCTCGCTCTCTCCTCGGTCCGGACATGCGTACCTGTATTTTCCAGATAGAAAATGTCTTTTTCCGGGTTCAAAAGTTCATGGCGGATCCGTCAGAAAAGTGATCAGCTTGCATCCGCTTTTCCACTTTCCTGGCGGATCCGCCATTTTCACTCTTTGGCGGACGTCGCACGGCTGAAGTGTGAAAGAGGCCTAAGTGTTATAAGGTCAATAATGAATGTACTGTAATCATTTTCTCATAGGTAGTAATTGCCACTGATCTAGAATTTATATTTTCATTCAATTTATCAGACTTCTTTCAACTCTAAGACAAGAACCCCAAAAAATAAAATAAATTTAAGTTATATATAATACATGGTTTGTTTGTATAGTTTGTGTATAATACATACATATATATATATATATTATATATATATATCACTTAAACATATATGCTTGGTGAAATGGTGGACCAAGATAGAGTTGAGATTGGGAGATTGGAGAATGTCCATTGCCATATATTGTATACATGCCTCGTTCCAATGACTCTTTATAGATGAGGCAAACTTGTGAGAAACTATTTCCTAATAGATAAAATCCAATGCACCACAAATATTCTTTGGCACGCAGTTTCTAATAATATATTCTTATTCTAGTTCCGTATATTTTCATTGACCTACATAAAAATTAGAGCAAAACTTACCGAGTGATCCTAATGTGACCAAGATGGTTAAAATCCACACAAGCACTCTAGAGATGTACCTGATGACAACCATCAAAATCATTGAAAGCACTGAAAAGAAAATGGAAAAATTGCATTAAATATTTTCTGCAATTTCCTAATTTTATTACATTGTACAATTCTATGTACGGTCTGTTTCTCCAGATTTCCAGTTACAGAAGGACTGGCATAATGTACGAGTGCCCTATAGAGCCCCTTCAGTCTGGTGATTAGACTTCACCTAGATACTCTTGTCACATATATGTGACTTATCAGAAGATCATTTTGGGTTTTTACCAATTCCATTATTCTGTCCATCTATTCTTAAGATATTTAATGCTTGCCAACAATGTACGACTTCCAATGTTAGTATTGCTACAAAACGCAAAAATAAAAGAGAATCTTTCACCATGAAAAACAGTCTGAAGCTACAAAAATGTATGGATAGAAAATAGAAAGGACGTAATTTTTATGTCCTAAATTTCTAAGCTCTGACAGACAGAAGACAAACTAATGTTGGCCAAATCAGAACACATCAACCGGTCGGCCAACATGTCTAACGTGTATGGGGGTACCGGACAACGACTGTTGTTGCTTTGTTCTATCGGAGATAAGCAGTCGCCAGGCATGACTGACGACTGTCTCATAGAGAACATAGGAGAGCTCGGGTGAACTATCGCTTCTATGGATGAAGAAAGCAGGTCGAGATGGCTGTCAGCCGAACGATCAGCCAAAGCATTGTTCAGCTGACAGCCATCTAATGTGTATGGCTGGCTTAAGCCTGCAAACGGCCCTTGACCTGTATGGTGATGAGGCATCTCGAAGTTCTGGTGTACCATTTGTCAAAGCTAAGGAGGCCAGGAGATGGTAACAATTCAGAACATGGGTCCTATTTGAATGAATAGCAGTGGATCTGCAGCACCCAGCAGCGGCCACTACACAGTTGGAGCTGTGCTATTCAGCTCTGCAAGGGATAACATCCAGGAGCCATTGACACTGACCAGCTGATCGGTGCGGCACTTGATGTTAGACCATGATAATCTTGTCCTATCTCAAGGATAGGCCATTGACCTAAAACTAAAACACTTTGATGTAGCAGTTCAGGATTGCTTTTTATGGTGACGGATGATTCTCTTTAAAGTGAAGGAACAGATCAGAATATAACACACATTATACATTATGTAACATGACTAAATGCATTACACTATTACAATAGCACCACAAATGAAACATATATAACAGCACACAACCTTCAGTGATATGTATTGAATCTAAAAGAAAACTATTGATATAGAGTATTTCGGAGCCTTCTGCCATCATTGCAGATGTCGTCCTTCCAAAATCTCACGCTATCAGCAATACTACTTTGCTGAAAATTGCAGAGACAAGCTTGGCTGGCTTGATCTAGTGATGTGCTCATCAGGGTTACAGATGACAATGTGTCAGCAGAGTTATGGGTGGCCTCCTGCAGGAGGCATTGCTACCTTCTGCCAACGACAGCATTGATTTTACGTCACAGATTTGCCGGAGAATAATCTGAAATGCTCATGGCCGAGGGTAAACAGACGTGAAAAGAAATGCTGATTTATGGCAAGATGTATTCAACCTACAACGGCCCAGAAATTGAGAAAATGTACAACGTGTCATTACATCAAGCAATTTTGCCTTAGTGGAACAGTTAGTTGAGAACATAATGTGATAAATTAACTTAAAAGGGTCGTTTGGGTTTGTTAAAAAAATAAAAAATAAAAATGGCTATAGTGGGAAAATTAAAAAAACAAAATAACCTGGTCAATGCCATACAGTTTCAGTGTCATCACTCCGATGGTCCCTGCTAATCTTGCATTGATGACATCACGTCCATCATTCACATGACCAATGCAGCCAATCAATGGCCTCAGCAGTGACTCTTTCATATATAGCAGATGACCAGAGACAAATAAGTGGCTAAAGGAAACACATGAATGATGGATGTCTTTGCTGCAAAGAAACAATGGTGGAGCGGCAGGGCTCGGAGCAGATGAGCATTGCTTATTTAGTATTTTAAACACATTTCCTGTCTTAGTATTTCTTTTCTGGACAAACCTTTCAGTATTCTATATTAGTGGCCGCTTCATTAAGACTGGCATAGCTTACACCAGTCTTAATAAAAGGTTAGAGGAGTATCATGTGCCAAATTCATAAAAAGGTACCGGAGATCAGAAAATTGCCTATTCAGCTAATCCCAGGCTTCTGCTGGCAATTACGTGTTTATTACAATTATGTCTGTAGATAAATTATATGTGTAGCGGTTTTGCTATAGTTACAAGGTGAAAACTTGTCACTGAGTCATGATTTAGAAGCTGTCTGGCTGGTTTGCCATTTTTTTTTTACCATTTATAGAGGGGCAATGTTAGTTGATCAGCTGCTGATGTTAGGAATACAATTGCAATGATTACAAAGGGGTTATAAGGTAGCAAGTCCTGAGTAGTCAGTGCGGTTCAGATTAATCAGTTCGTAAGATCAACACAGAAATGCCACTGAATTAAATGGCAGAAAAGAGGCAAAGATGAAACTGAATGGGAGGAGACACAGATTAGATATTAGAAAAAACTTTTTGACAGTGAGGGTGATCAATGAATGGAACAGGCTGCCACGAGAGGTGGTGAGTTCTCCTTCAATCGAAGTCTTCAAACAGAGGCTGGACAGACATCTGTCTGGGGTGATTTAGTGAATCCTGCTTTAAGCAGAAGGTTGGACCAGATGACCCAGGAGGTCCCTTCCAACTCTACCATTCTATGATTGCCATAACTTAAACTCCTTAAACTGCACTCATCTCCCATACTGAAATACAAACCAAATTTGTTTTATAAAAAATTATATTTAGGTGAACAACCTGATCACCATTACAGGATAAACCAGGATTTAGATATAATAAGCCTTTTAAACAAGATGCCTCCCAGCAATTGTCTGAGGGCATCTTAGCAGGTGTACGCGCTGGCCCTTTAAGAAAAGGACGGGGCAGCGTGCGTGAGCACTAGGCATGCCGCCGGGAAACCAGAGAACCAGGAAGCACGCTGAGGCACACGCCGCATGGCGTGTATGTCGGCATCCCTCCATGGAGGGGAAAGTGGAGCCATGAAGAGATGGCAGCGTTACAGGTATCAATGTAATCAGTATTACAGCGCCATTACAGCCATGTCTTTACTTTATATTACGGTATCGTGATCAGATGCGGTTTAACTCCTTCACGACCTTTGATGTGGGCTCATACCCCAAGCCAACATCTTTCCCCACACATGACCACGGATTTAATCAGCCATCATGTGCTTTTAACAGAAGTGAATGACTGCGGCTGCTAGTCCCGTTAAATTCAGTTCAATCAGTGACAGCTGGATTTAACACGCGCCGATGGGTTGTCATGATAGTCGGGAGGGTCTGCTGTCATTATGATCCTTCTGTGAATGCCGGCTCATGTCCAGTGTTCCTAGGAGATCATGATTTCTGCTATACATAGTAGTGTTGGCGCACAGCTATAAACAGCCCATGTGATCAGACGATCGCAGCTTCAAGTCTCCGAATGGGACTATTGAGCTCAGTAAAAAGTGAGGAAAAAAGTTTTAAAAATATATAAAAAAAAGTTTGAATCACCCATTTTTTTCCCCATTAAAAACAATTAAAAAAATAAACATATCTGGTACACATATCACTGTGGTCGTAAAATTCCAATCCATGAAATATAAAATAAAATTAATCCGATTGGTAAACAGCGTAACGAGAAAATAATTAAATTACCCGAATTATGTTTACGTGGCCGCCACAACATTGCAATAAAAGGCGATCATAACATTGTATCTAACCCAAAATGGTATCAATAAAAACGTCAGCACAGGGTGCAAAACATAAGCCCTCACACAACCTCATATCCAGAAAAATGAAACTAACTTGTCTCGCAGTTTTAAAACAAGCCCTCAAACAGCTATGCGGTCAGAAAAACAGAAAAGTTACGGCTCTTGTATGAAGGGGAGGAAAAAGTGAAAGCGCAAACGGAAAATTGCAAGGTCATGAAGGGGTTAAAAACAAAGTCTTATGATGACATCCTTGGTATATAAGTCCTACTTGCGTATATGGACACCAAACAAAGGGGGTCTCCTGCTCATGACCTCCCATGTGTTAGAACAAAAAAGTTTTGTCAGGACCATTCCTACTCCAAAGGACCGGATGTATTGATTTTATACTCATTGAGCTGGCAAGCAGGGAAAATGTGTACCTAGTTGTTGTTTCTTATGGCGATACCAGTCCCTGTCTTTTTGTCTTTCTTCATCAAACAAGGCTTTTAAAGGACATGCAGGATTTTCTGCTAACGGTCTTATGATGAGCCAAGAATCTATGACTAGTGGCGATCCCAACACTAGGCCCCTCAATAAGAAAAACAAGGAGACTGTTGTACTTACGGAATTTATTTATATGGATTACATAGCAGTACCAGGCACAGTCACAATCAATCAAATTGGCACTGGTGTGTTTGGCTAGCAATTATAAATGGATGACCTCAGGAGACCAGGGGTCATTCTAGGACATCGGTACAGAATCGCCAATTTTCATAGTCAATTCAGATCACCTGTGAAAAATAACACTTAGGCTATGTGCCCACGTTGCAGAAATGCTCCGTCCGGAATTGTCTGGAGCATTTCCTGAACTCCCTGCCGCGAGTAAAACGCATGCGGAATTCGTATGCGTTTTCCCACAAAACACAAGTGTTTTTAGCTTGCAGAATGCTCGTGCTTTTCCAAGCGATTTGAAGCATCGTTTGGAAAAGTGATTGACAGGTTGGTCACACTTGTCACGCATAGTGCTTGACAAGTGTGACCAACTTTTTACTATTGATGTTAAAAATATAAATAAATAAATAAAAAATACGGATATTCTCACCCTCTGTCGGCCCCCAGAGTCTTCCCGCTCATCAGCAGCGCTGCCGGTAAGTTCCGTTCCCAGGCATGCTTAGCGAGAATGACCTTTGTGACGTCGTGGTCACTTGACCTCGACGTCACAAAGGTCATTCTCGCTAAGCATGCCTGGGAACGGAACTTCCCGGCAGCAATGCTGATGAGCGGGAAGACTTTGGGGGCTGACAGAGGGTGAGTATATCCGTATTTTTTATTTATTTTCATTCTATTTTTTACAGGAATATGGTACCCAGGGCCTGGAGGAGAGTCTCCTCTCCTGCAGACCCATGGTACCAACCGCACATGAAGCGTTCACTTGACGCATGGTGGGCATAGCCACATGCGTAAAATGAGCGTTTCAATGTAATCCTATGGCGGCGGAATCGCCGCGATTCCGCTAAAATAATGAATATGCTGCAGATTTTTCCCTATACGATTCCTCAGCGGAAAAATCCACAGCATTGGCACAGCAACTGCGGAATCCCATAGGATGGCATGGGATGCGTTTTGTTAGCGTTTTTATAAGCGTTTCCGCTGTGGAAAAACGCTTAAAAAACGCAACGTGGGCACATAGCCTAAGACATTCACAGAGGCAACCAAACAAGTTCCCATGTAACACTAGGCAATCATGCACGCAGTTACAAAAAGAACATTCAGATGCTAAACTGCTGCACATAGTAGTGCTTGAGACAGAGAGAACGGATCTTAACAATGGGTTATTTTTAATAATTTTGATAAATGTACTTTTTTGTTGTTCTTTGAAACAGTTCCAAAATACAGAGCAACTATTTATAATACAATAACATTTTGCAGATACTAATATCACCAAGGCACACTCCATGAAGCAATGTGAGCAAATATAGCAGGTATACTGCAAGATTACATTTTTTAATTCAGTATTTTAATGAAAAGTTAGGGTTCTTCAATTTTCTCTGTAGAAAGCAACTTTCAACCTAATGAATGTGTTTTTTTTTTTTTAAATAGCACTTACTGTATACCCAAAGTACTTATATAATTGTTACTAGGGCTGTGGAGTCGGAGTCATGGAGTCTGTGTCCATATTGGTGGAGTCGGTATAAAATGGAGAGACTCAAGACTCGTAAAATATATAATACATTGGGTACAGTAGTACAGTGCAGGATGTGCTGTAAATGTTTTCCTAAGACTTTGGGAAAGTTATGAAATGTCCTATAAATGTCTGTTCTGTTCCTGATCTGAGGATCTTGGCTTTTAGTTGAGATGAATCTGTGCTGCACTTTATGCACATGATCAGTAGTGACCGCTGCTGTGGAGTAAGGGAAATTGAGGGGTCGGAGGTTTGGTTTACTAACTCCACAGCACTGATTGCTACAGAGCAGTAGCTTGAACCCCATGGGGCTCTGAAATCTACCATCTGTTAAATGGCATTTTTAATTCTTGTTTATTTATGTGTGGCAGAGGACCTCTATGGGTCTTCTCAGGCACCAGTGCAAAAGGAGTAACCGTTACCTGAGCATCCACGACAGATATGCCACTACACTAGACAATATGCAATAACCACCCACAGGTCCATTCCTATCAATACATGATAATCATGCAATCTAAGCAGGCTGCGGTTAGTCAGCAAAAAAGTCCATCGTTCTGAGCAGCACATTGTCCCATGTTAGCAAGACCTGAGCTGCAGAAAACAACGGCAGCCTATGCGCACTTAACAATCCATTACCATTCATTCAGTGCGCATTTGAAGAGTGGCTGGTCTGTCTAAACAGGCAACTAAATGACTCAGTGAAGACTAAGTTATTAAATTAGTAAAGACTAATGTAAACAGACCTTAAAAAGTACCTACCCCCAATCTGGGGCTGACCTTTTTATTTAATAATACAATGGAGACGTGATTTTTCTAAGTATAATCCACTACTAAAACCACACCAAAAAGTCCCGAATGTCCCACAATAGAGCCCCAACCGTCTGGGTTATAAAATCCTGGCATATACAGAGCGACCCTTTGAGACCATTTTTGCAGTTAAGTGTGAGATCTCGCGCTTTCCATTAATCCAGCTCTGCTGTGGAGCGTGAACAGTAACATCATTAGAGCGGTTACAGTTTGGTAACAGCTTAAGGTTCACAGAAGCTCAGGAGGACTAGTAGAAGGAGCAAGATCTCACTCTATGCATGAGCAGCCATGGAGGGTTGTGGAATCGTACCCTGCATGCCAGGATTCTATAACCTGGGAGTTCAGGCCAAGCTTTGCTTAAAAGTTGGGGACTTTTAAGGGGACATTAAAGACATTTCTGCAAGGTTTTGTCACTGGATTAGATTTAGAAAAGTCACCACTAAATTGGTAAATAAAAAGGAAAGCCCTAGATTAGTCATAGGTACTTTTTTAAAAGGGATTGTCCACTACTAGGACAACTCTTTCTCATATCCCAGCTTGGCCCAGATAAAATAAAAAAGCCTATAGTCAGTTCTCGTGTCCCATGCTGTCGCCGTTCCCGTGGAGTCTGCACTTGCTCTCCCCGGGGATCTTGAGCGGTTGTTATGCAGGGTTGTCCAAGTAGTGGACAACTTTTTTAACTGGTTCTGGAAAAGTGGAGCCAAAACAGACTTTCCAGCTCAGCAGATATTTCCATCAGACAGAGTGTGTGACATTTAAAATCACACAGGTATTTCTCATTTAACACATGAAGAAATAGAAGGCATATTAAGACGTTACAATTTGTGTATAGAATTGACATTTACGGTAAGTCCTGCAGCAGGGATTTTGTCATTACATTTCCATTTTCTTTCGGAACTATAGATGCATTCCCAGGTGTGGAAAGGTAGTAAGCCAAAGCAAAAAAATATTCTGCATAGTAGGTCTTATCTTAATCTTTGGAATCTGTCAGTAGGATCAACCCTCCTAAGCCTTAAGGGTACTTCACACATAGCGAGATCGCTGAAACGTCACAGGTTTTGTGACGCAACAGCGACCTCGCCAGCAATCTCGCTGCGTGTGACACATAGCGGCGACCGGCACCCCGCTGCGATATCGCTAATCGTGCTGGAGTGTCCTAGGCCATTTTTTGATCGTTGGTGTCCCACTGGCCAGCATGCATCGCTGTGTTTGACGCCATAAAAAACGACGAGCGACCTCGTTGGCGACTTAGAACTCAGCAACGCAGGAGTGATTTTGCTGTCAGAATAGCTGCTGTGACAAGGTCCCAACGACTGTCAAGGTCGTTATACGGATTTGCCTGTTTGACAACTTACTAGCGACCATGCAGCGACGTACCAGCGATCCTTACCAGGTCATATCGTTGCTGGGATCGCTGGAGCGTCGCTATGTGTAATGGGACCCTTATTTGCCTCACACTGGTATGGCTCCATTGTATTAAAAACGATCTCTGGAGGAGGATTCTCATACATATAGTCCTGAACAGCTCATTTACATTGAAGAAAGACATAGATTTCCCTGGAAAAAGACATCAGATTGCAGATATCAAGTTATCATTTTATTCAGCTTCCTATGACCTGAATGCCCATATAGACGGCTTAGGAAGGTTAATCCTACTGACAGATTCTCTTTACAGGGAACCTGCTACATTGAACATGTCGATCAGTGAGCAACAGGTAATAGAGCAGAGGGAGCTGACTGGATAGATATATTAAATGTTTTCTCACAAAATTATAGGCTGAAAAGTTTAATGGGTAGTTCTACTCACTTACTGACAGCTCTGCCATGTGAACATTTTACAAAGCTGTCAATCATTAATAAGACTGCCAACTTGATGCCTAAGTCCAGATGTTTTCCCACAAATCTATACATTAGTCTGCTCAGCTCCTCCTGTGGTCCAACAAGATGAACACAGAAGGGACTGCATGTACAACATGACAAATTCCGTTTAGTTAATGTTCCCCAACTCCAGTCCTCAACGCCCACCAAAAGGTCATGTTTTCAGGATTTCCTTTGTATTGCACACATGATGCAATTATCACCTGGGCAATACTAAGGAAATCCTGAAAACATGACCTGTTGGTGGGGCCTTGAGGACTGGAGTTGGAGAACCCTGCCTTTAGTGATAAGGATGATCATTCAGTGCCAATAGCTAAACATATAAGTGTTCTAAACACACACCATACAAGAATTAGGCATACAATCAGAATGCAGTACAACAACATTCATTTAATCTAAGCATTTCAGTTCAGAATCGCTTCTGCGTATTCGAACAATCAAGCCTAAAAATCAACCCAACTCTAAAGGAGTTGTCCCACAAACAAAAGTTAATTTTAATAAAAAGATCTTGGAATGATAATAAATTCCACAATTTGATGTGTTTAGATTAAATGTTCCTAACCTGAAATAATCTTATAAATTTTTTACAAACAGGCCTGGAAATGTTTTATTCTTACAAAAAGAATAAGCTGTGATCCTGTGCTGTAATGTCTGTATCCTCTCTTTTGCATCTCTCCTGCTCAGGAGCTGTGTTGTGATCAGGCCATGTTCCTGTACGGTCAGACACAGCCATTACACAGGACACATTTACAAGATTATCTCAGCACAGGAACATTTTATTCAAACACATCCAATTGTGGAAGTTATTATTATTCCAAGATCTACTGATTAAAATGTAAGTAAAGCATTTACCGGTAATACTGGAGACCCACTATGGTCATGCATGGATTTGCAAGCATATGTGCCAATACAATTTGGAGAGGGAAAAAAAAAAAAAAGAAAAAAAGACGCCTATAACAATACTAATACATTAAGTCTAATAATTAGTAAAACCATTACCTAGTGACAAAAAGCAAAGTCCAATTATAATTTCTTTGCTGGTCATTACTCCACTAATCAGCCTGTGTAGGACACTATTGTCACTGACAAAAGTGATCAGAGCTTCTGCAAACTTGGCATAGCAGGAAATGTTCACAGGAGCACAGCGATGGAAGAATGGAATAGGTGCACTGGTGACACAAGGAGAAAAAAAAACAAAATAGAAAAAAAAATTACTCCTACCGAAATATAAAATGAAAAAAAATGTCACATCAACACAGAAATGGAAAGGTGAATGGAGCGTTATATATATTTTTTTGTAAAGGGTTTGGGAAGAAACGTGGTGGGCGGAGGTTGAAAATGAATGGATGTGATAGCAAGGACAGTCTGTCAGAAAGAGGAGCACAATAAAAAAAAATTAATGTGGACTAATAAAAAAAAGTGGCATGACCCATATAAATAAAATTATTGATGAGAAATGAGACTTGCTTGCCAGTATCTTACATGAATAAAAGTTCTCTCATCTTGCTATATCATTTAATGGGGGAGAGTAGGATTTTTTTTAAAAGTGTAGCTCCATGATGACACTTTAGTAACGTATATGCCAAATACCTTACTGCTTGCTCTGGGGTTGTCGAGGAAGCAAAGATAGCCTAGCCTTAAACAGATATCCTGTATTGCGTTCTTAGAAGTTTAGATCTCATAAAAAGATTTATAGAGGCTTCTTTCATTCATCTCCTTTTATGCAAATGCTGTATAATTTATCCAAAAATGGGATTGGCGGAGTGCAGGGAAACCCTCCCTATCCAGCAGATTGCCGATACCCTTTTTTTTATCAAATAACATCTTCAGAGTAAAAATACAGCATTCACATAGACCAATGGTCTGCTACCACCATGGCATCCTCAGTGCAAGCAGTAATGTAAGAGATATTTTCTATACTGTGGCCAGAGATCAGGAGAGAAAAACAGAACAATGGGTATAATAGAGAAGTGGTTACCCATTTACAACGTATTAAGCTTCATTTTAATAAAATATGTAACAATATTTACAATTATTTATAGAAAGTAGAAAAGCACAACATATCAAAAACATGTTTGAGGGTCTTCCTCAGTGTTAGACACTTACCTTGTATGGAAAAGCAGTTTAAATGGTTATTACCAAAAACACAATGTGTTTTTATAATAATATACACATATATTTATTCATTTTTGCCAATACAACACATTTTTAAGTCTGCCCCATTTTACATATATCACCTCCCCTTCCTAAGGATTACCCTCTAGTTGCCATTTGGAACCTTCCTTTAGTAGTTCCAGGTCATGGTTGATCATGTGCAGAGCAGAGATTCTGAGCTGTATACAGGGGGCTGAGAGGACATGCTGAAGGATGGGGCTGTATACACAGGACAAGAAGAAAAATGCTGCAGGAGGGTGCTCAAGGGAGCCATATACTGCAGGATGGGATTCTCTATAGGGTGGCTGTGAAGACAGACATACTGTAGGATTAGGCTATACACAAGGCCGGAGATTAGTTGAGCAGTGTTTGTTGCTTGCTGCCGAGAGATTAGTGACGTGAAACGGAAAATACCACTATTGATGCATATTGCAGAGGATTATCTTCTGCCATATGCATCAATAGAGCAGCATTTGCAGTTTCACAAAACTTGTTAACAGCAGACTTCAAACACAGCTATGTACTGCTGTGGTGGCAGAGCGGAGCTCTGCTATAATCAGCTAATGATGTAAAACCACACTGCAGATATACGGATGTAGACGGCAAAAGAAATAGAAAATCGGTCAGGTAGGGTTACTATGCAGGAGCAGATAGAGCACAGAAGCATGAGGTGAATTCTACACTTAGATTAGTCTGATGTTGGCTCAGAGAAGTAGTGATTGTCAAAGGCACTAAGGGAAAGGTCGGCAGCACTGAGGAGAAGCAAGTGAAACTGAGATATGTAGTTTTAGCAGAGTAAGAATAAGACCACCCATTCAGTTATGTATAGCTGGATACTCAAAGGGGCAGAGAGAGATGAAAAAACACACAAGGGCAGGGGGGGACATGCAGCATGTGCAGCCGATGCGGCTGCTCTGGGGCCCTGAGGTGGGGGGGTCCCTGCAGGGTGGCTAACACTGAGGGCAATCTGGCCTATTTACCCAGCCCCGAGGCTCCAGAGGGTCCCTGGCCAGATTGCCCTCATGTGTGGCAGACAGGGAGTGATCCCCGCAGATGCGCTGCCTATTGGAGAAAATGGCAGCGGAGTTGCAGGGACCGTCCTGCTTCCTGCCTGGCTCTTCCTGTCTGACTCAGTAGCGCGGCTGGATGACGTCAGCATTCAGTACGCGTCTGTGTCAGAGAAAGCTGCCGGCGACGAAGATGCTGCGGCAGCGGGGAATGTGCGGAGAGGTGAGTGGTGTGTGTGTGTGTAGGTGGTGGAGAGGGCAATGATGGGGGTGGTGGAAAGTGCAATGATGGGGTTGGTGGAGAGGGCAATGATGGGGAAGAAGACAATGATAGAGGTGGTGGAAAAGGCAGTGATGGGGTGGTGGGGAGAAGGCAATGAAGGAGGTGATGGAGAGGGCAATGATGGGGGTGGTGGAGAGGGCAATGATGGGGTGGTGGGGGAGAAATCAATGAAAGAGGTGGTGAAGAAAGCAATGAAAAAGGTGGTGAAAAGGGCAATGATGAGGGTGGTGGGGGAGAAGGCAATGATGGAGGTGGTGGAGAGGACAATGATGGGGTGGAGGGTGACAAAAATGATGGAGGTGATGGGGAAGGGCAATGATGGGGTGGTGGAGGGCAATGACTGAGGTGGGGAGAAGACAATGATTGAGGTGGGGAGAAGGTAATAATGGGGGTGGTATAGAGGGCAATGATGGGGTGGTGGAGAGGGCAATGATGGGGTGATGGAGAGGGAAATGACTGATGAAGGAGTTGGAAAGGGCAATGATGGGGGTGGTGGAGAGGGCAATAATGGGGTGGTGGAGAGGGCAATGATGGGGTGGTGGAGAGGGCAATGATTGATGTAGGCATTGGAGAGGGCAATGATAAGGCGGTGGAGAGGGCAATGATGGAGGCAGTGGAGAGGGCAATGATGGAAACGGTGGAGAGGGCAGTGATGGAGACGGTGGACAGGGCAGTGATGGAAGTGGTGGAGAGGGCAGTGATGGAGGCGGTGGAAAGGGCAATGATGGAGGTGGTGTAGAGGGAAGTGATGTAGGCGGTGGAAAGGCCAATGATAGAAGCAGTGGAGAGGGCATTGATGGAGGCGGTGGAGAGGATAATGCTGGAGAGGGCAATGATGGGGTGGTGGAGAGGGCAGTATATAGTGTACTAACTTATTATGTAAACACCGTCCTTAGTTACATAGTTTGCTCTTTTATTATGTATAACACCGTCCCTTATTTCGTACCATCCTCTCTAGTTATATATGGCTCCGTCCCTTATTATATAGCTTCCTCTGCTGTTTCTTGCACAGGGGCCCCAAGTTGTCAGTGTCCGCCCCTGCACAAGGGTATAAGAAAAAATCTTTATGTTGGGCTCAGTTTGTATATTAATCATAAGTATGCAATTGATGTGCTTTGTGAAAAATAATTGTGGGAATAACCATTTAAAAAAAATAAGCAAGACACAGATTCTATGCACGCATAAGTAACAAAGAATTCAGTGTATCTAGCACTGCATAGCTTTCTGCTAACAAATTATACTATTACCTGGAAAATTGGATAGGGATTTTTGTCAGGTTCCATCAAATTGTCAGATGTCAAGAGAGCAAAATTTTGCCTTTTCGTGCGGTCGCAGCACACGTCAAATCGCCACATGCGGACGCATCCGCATACAACGCATGTCCCTGAGTACCCAATGTTAAAGATAGGTACGCAGGACACATACAGAAGTAGGCGGAGCTTAAGGGAGGAAGTACACAGCCATCCGCAGCCCCACCGAACGCTAGGGTGAAACTAGCCTAATGCATGACTGGAATACTTTTCCAGCAGAGGTGCAAGACAACGTTCATCAAAACTAGGGTTCAAAACACATGTCTTGAAGAATCAGGGCCTCATTGAAGGTTATTGAAAATACAAGATTTCATATTGGTATCCCATAAGTGGATCCTGCAATGGCAGCTAAATCCATAGGGCTGTCTAGTACAGAAATGAATATACTTAAACCAAATGCCTCTATTACAGGGAATCTGTCACCCCATTTTTGGACTATAAGATGCGACCACCGCCATCAGGGGCTTATCTACAGCATTCTGTAATGCTGTAGATAAGCCCCTGATGTCACCTGAAAGAGAAGAAAAACGAGTTATATTATACTCACCCAGGGGCGGTCCGCCGTCCGGTCCGGTCCGATGGGCATCGCGGTCCGCTTCGGCGCCTCCCATCTTCTAGCGAAGCCGGCCACTTCTTTGCGTCCCGTCGCGGCTCCTGCGCATTTATTTTATTAAGATCCAAGTTGCATTTCTCTGAAGACTTAAAAGTCCAGAACAAAACAGCCCTTTTGTTCTAGGAAGATTGTCGGACCTTGACTGATCAGTAAGTTGTGGCATATCACTATGATATTCCATAAACATATGTTGATGAGAAAACCCCTTTCCAAAGTAAATTGCGGACAAAGTCTACCTTTGACTTAACTCTAACGGGTACAAATGGTAAGTGGAGTCCAGTGACAGGTCAAAGGCTAGAGCTTGTAGAAGATTACTCTTACCACATCTTGCTCAGTACAAATGAATTGCAAAGAAGCAATGCACAGAGGAAAAATAGTCTTTTTATACCAGCATCAAAAATCAGTTTAGCTATCTAAAGCTTTTCGGTAGAATATATGACTAGCTGAGGTTTTGTACCGATTCTTATTTTATTTAGTGCTTGAAGACACCTGGGGTTACATTTGTCAGCTGAACTATTCTATTATGTCCGCTATAGTCATGCCTTCTCATATTATAAAAAACGTTTTGTGGTGACCGTTTAAACGATAAAAACAGATTCCATTTTCTCATAGGAGAATAATTAGGTATTGTTTCAGGCTATGGAGTGTACATGGTGGTATTTTCTCCAGAGGCTAGATGATACTGTTTCAAAAACGTGCCCCCTTCTCTTAAAACCAAAGGTTGTTCTAACCTTTACAAAAGAGCAAACCGTAATGGTAGGTGATAAATATATAAGCCATGGGAGTCTGACTCTGGTATCAACAGTGATCCTAAATTTCCCTCTGTGAATGTGACATTAGTGCAGATACTAAATCACCGCTCCATTCACTTCTATGAGACTAATGGAACGTGAAAGCTTGGTTGTGTGGACATAAACTGAAAGAATACACCATGCAGGGCTTTTGTATCCACCAAGGGGACACATAGAAGCTACAAAAGCTTCCAATATTAACCCCTTAACCCCCAAGGGTGGTTTGCACATTAATGACCGGGGCAATTTTTACAATTTTAACCACTGTCTCTTTATGAGGCTATAACTCTGGAACGCTTCAACGGATCTTCACGATTCTGAGACTGTTTTCTCGTGACATATTTTACTTCATGATAGTGGTAAAATTTCTTCAATATAACTTGCGGTTATTTATGAAAAAAATGGAAATATGGCGAAAATTTTGAAACTTTTGCTATTTTCAAAACTTTCAATTTTTAATTTTTATTCCCTTAAAACAGAAATATGTCACACAAAATAGTTACTAAATAACATTTCCCACATGTCTACTTTACATCAGCACAATTTTGAAACCAATTTTTTTTTTTTGTTACGAAGTTATAAGGGTTAAAAGTTGACCAGCGATTTCTCATTTTTACAACAAATTGTACAAAATCATTTTTTTAGTGACCACCTCACATTTGAAGTCACTTTGAGGGGTCTATATGGCAGAAAATACCCAAACGTGACACCATTCTAAGAAATGCACCCCTCAAGGTACTCAAAACCACATTCAAGAAGTTTATTAACCCTTCAGGTGCTTCACAGGAGCTGAAGCAACTTGGAAGGAAAAAATGAACATTTCTTTTTAGTCACAAAAATGATCTTTTACAAACAATTTTTTTATTTTAACAAGGGTAAAAGGAGAAAATGGACAGAAAAACTTGTACAATTTCGATACCCCATATGTGGGGGAAAACCACTGTCTGGGTGCACGGCAGGGCTCGGAAGGGAAGGAGCGCCATTTGACTTTTTCAAACCAAAATTGGCTGGAATTGAGATTGTACGCCCTGTCGCGTTCGGAGAGCCCCTGATGTGCCTAAACAGTGGAAACCCCCACAAGTGACACCATTTTGGAAACTAGACCCCCTAAGGAACTTATCTAGATCTGTGGTGAGCACGTTCAACCCCCAAGTGTTTCACTAAAGTTTATAATGCCTAGGTGTGAAAAAAAAATTTTTTCCACAAAAATGATTTTTTAGTCCCCAATTTTTGATTTTTCCCAAGGAAATTGGACCCCAAAAGTTGTTATCCAATTTGTCCCGAGTACGCTGATACCCCATATGTGGGGGAGAAATACAGTTTGGGCGCACTTCAGGGCTCGGAAAGGAAGTAATGACGTTTTGGAATACAGACTTTGATGGGTGTCATGTTCAGTTTGCAGAGTCCCTGATGTGCCTAAACAGTGGAAACCCCCAACAAGTGACCCCATTTTGGAAACTAGACCCCCTAAGGAACTAATCTAGATCTGTGGTGAGCACTTTGAACCCCCAAGTGCTTCACACAAGTTTATAATGCCGGGGCATGAAAATAAAAAATCCTATTTTTTTCCCACAAAAATGATATTTAAGTCACCAATTTTTTATTTTCCCAAGGGTAACATGAGAAATTGGACCATAAAAGTTGTTGTCCAATTTGTCCTGAGTACGCTGATACCCCATATGTGGGGGAACCACTGTTTGGGCGCATGGCAGAGCTCGGAAGGGAAGGAGCGCCATTTGACTTATTCAAACCAAAATTGGCTGGAATCGAGATTGGACAACATTTCGCATTTGGGTAGCCCCTGATGTGCCTAAACAGTGGGAATCCCCCACAAGTGACCCCATTTTAGAAACTAGACCCCCTAAGGTATTTATCTAGATCTGTGGTGAGCACTTTGAACCCTCAAATGCTTCACACAAGTTTTTAACGTAGAGCCGTAAAATTAAAAAATGAAAATTTCCACAAAAATGATCTTTTAACCCCAATTTTTTTTCCCAAGGGTAACAACACCTCAAAAGTTATTGTGCAATTTGTCCTGAGTACGCTGATACCCAATATGTAGGGGTAAACCACTGTTTGGGTGCATGGCAGAGTTCGGAAGGGAAGGAGCGCAGTTTGACTTTTTCAACGCAGAATTGGCCGTATGCCATGTCGCGTTTGGAGAGACTATTTTTTTACCACAAAAATGATCTTTTAGTCACCAATTTTTTATTTTCCCAAGGGTAAGGGGAGAAATTGGACCCCAAAAGTTGTTGTCCAATTTGTCCTGAGTACGCCGATACCCTACATATGGGAGAAAACTACAGTACTGTGTGGGCACACGACGTCGGGGCTCGGAATAGAAGTAGTGACGTTTAGTAATGCAGACTTTGATGGAATGGTCTGTCGGTGTCATGTCGCGTTTGGATAGCCCTGATGTGCCTAAACAGTGGAAACCCCCCACAAGTGACCCCACAACTAGACCCCCAAAGGAACTTATCTAGATGTGTGGTGAGAACTTTGAACCCGTTTATAACGTAGAGCCATAAAAATAAAACATCATATTTTTTTTCCATAAAAATGATATTTTCGCCCCCAATTTTTTATTTTCCCAAGGGTAACAGAAGAAATTGGACCCCAAGAGTTATTGTGCAATTTGTCCTGAGTATGCGGATACACCATATGTGCGGGCGCATGGCAGAGCTCAGAAGGGAAGGAGCACAGTTTGACTTTTTCATCGCCGAATTGGCTGGAATTGAGATCAGACGCCATGTCACGTTTGGAGAGCCCCTGATGTGCCTAAACAGTGGAAACCCCCCAATTCTAACTCCAACCCAAACCCCAACACACCCCTAACCCTAATCCCAACCCTAATCATAACCCTAACCACAAACCTAACCGTAACACACCCGAAACCCTAGTCCCAACCCTAACTCTAACTTTAGCCCCAACTCTAACCCTCACTTTAGCCCCAACCCTAACCCTAATGGGAAATGGAAATAAATACTTTTTAATTTTGTTTTTCCCTAACTAAGGGAGTGGTAAAGGGGGTTTTGATTTACTTTTTATAGCGGATATTTAAGATTGGCAGCTGTCACACGCTAAAAGACGCTTTTTATTGCAAAAAATAGTTTTTGCATCATCACATTTTGAGAGTTATAATTTTTGGCCCACAGAGTCATGTGAGGTCTTATTTTTTGTGGACGAGGTGACGTTTTTATTGGTACCATTTTTGGGTACATGACATTTTTTGATCGCTATTTATTCATGAATTTCTTTTTGGGGGAGGGGCGTTTATACCGTTCTGCGTGTGGTAAAATTGATAATGCAATTTTATTCTTCGGGTCAGTACGATTACAGCGATACCTCATTTATCATTTTTTTGTTTTGGCGCTTTTATACAATAAAAACGATTATATATAAAAAATAATTGTTTTTGCATCGCTTTATTCTGCGAGCTATAATTTTTTTAGTTTTTTGCTGTTAAGCTGTATGGCGGCTCGTTTTTTGCGTGACAAGATGACGTTTTCAGCGGTACCATGTTTATTTATATACGTCTTTTTGATCGTGTGTCATTCCACTTTTTGTTCAGCGGTATGATGATAAATCATTGTTTTTTAGCCTTGTTTTTTTTTTTAAGGGGTTCACTAAAGGGGTTAACTAATGGGACAGGTTTATAGGGCGGGTCGTTACAGACACGACAATACTAAATATGTGTACTTTTATTGTTTTTTTATTTACATGAAGAAAGGAATTTAATTGGGGAATATTTTTTTTTTCTTTATGAATTTTTTTTACAAGTTATTTTTATTTTTTTTAACTTATTTACTTTGTCCCAGGGTGGGACATCACTGTATAACATCAGATCGCTGGTCTGACAGTGTGCACAGCACTCTGTCAGACCAGCCATCTCACTGCCACTGCATCAGGCTTTCTCAGCGCCAGCTCTTAGCAGGCACTGAGGAAGCCGCCTCCCTGCAGGACCCCGTGGCCATCTTGGATCCGGGATCCTGTAGGGAGGAGGGTTCCTCGGAACAGCGCGATGCATTGCGCTGTTTAGAGGGTCTCAGGGAAGCACGCAGGGAGCCCCCTCCCTGCGCGATGCTTCCCTGTACCGCCGGAATACTGCGATCATCTTTGATCGCAGTGTGCCAGGGGTTAATGTGCCGGGAGCGGTCCGTGACCGCTCCTGGCACATAGTGCCGGGTGTCAGCTGTGATAATCAGCTGACATCCGGCCGCGATCAGCTGCGCTCCCCCCGGGAGAGCAGCTGATCGCATGTGACATACTATTCCGTCCTTGGGAATTAGGTCCAGGGTCACATTGACGGAATAGTACGTCAGATGGGATAAAGGGGTTAAAAAAAAAAATAAAGAACATTTTCAAAGTTGTAATCTACATTGGAGCAATAAAAATGTGAAGATGGTCAACCTTTTATTATTTCCATTCCCACAAAATGTAAGCTTCTCAAAAACTATGAGTACTCCTACAAAAAGTAAAGGTAAGAATGCAAATCTTGACTTATCACTCTGCTAATCCAGCTGCTATTTGGCACACACTTATTCGGGATCTTTACTCATAATGCCAAGGAAACCTTTTCCGTGATGTAATCGGAAACTATTCTTGTGCTCACATACAGATAAATCTCACAAAATTAGATCATCACCAAAAAGTTAATTTATTCCAGTTCTTCAATACAAAAAGTGAAACTCATAAATTCTATAGAGTCATGACAAACAAAGTGATCTATTTCACGTGTTTATTTATGCTAATGATTATATCTTACAGCCAATGCAAACCCAAAAGTCATTATCTCAGTAAATTAGAATAATTCACAAAAACACCTGCAAAGGCTTCTAAGCATTTAAAAAGCTCCCTTAGTCTGTTTCAGTAGGCTCCACAATCATGGGGAAGACTGCTGACTTGACAGATGTCCAGTAGGAAGTCATTGACACACTCCACAAGGAAGGTAAGCCACAAAAGGTTATTGCTAAAGAAGCTGGCTGTTCAGAGTGCTGTATCCAAGCATATTAATGGAAAGTTGAGTGGAAGGAAAAAGTGTGGTAGAAAAATGTGCACAAGCAAACGGGATAACCGCAGCCTTGAAAGGATTAAGAAATGATAATTACTTACCGGTAATTTGATTTTCCAGAGCCATGACAGCACCGTACGCGAGAGATTGTATCCGCCCCCAGGAACAGGAAACCTGCAGCAGAGATAAAAACCTCTCCTCAGTTTTGTCACGCTGTTCTGTCTGTACTTGGTTGTCGGCGTGACAATGCATGTCTGTGCCTTAACCCTTTGCTCCTTTTCTCCCTAATTGAGCTGGGATACTGTTATCCGTTACCTGTATGGATGCTGCTCAGTTCCCAACTCCGCTGCGTAGCCGCACATGCGTGGGTGCTTCCGCTGCGTTTCATGACTACCCGAATGTGCGGTCCCTGGCTACTGCTGAGAAAGCTACCCGTAGGTTACAAGGTCCTCTGCAGTGGTGCATGACTTGCTACTTGTGTTTGGGCTGCAGCCATTTCCAGGTGCCCTTGCTGTGCTGATATTTGTCTGGCTCTCATAGGGTGCGCAGGCCACACCTGCCCTGCTTTTATCAGGGTTAGTGTGTGTACTTGAAATGCTGTCCCCAGCCAATAGCTGAGGGGCAGCTCCTATATAAAGGCTCCCTGCCCTATGGGCGGGGCCTTAGCTACTCACATAGTTTCTGAATCTTGCCATGTGTGTTCCTGTTCCTGTACCTGTCCCTGGAGGGGTAATTCCAGGCTTGAATCCCTGATCCTGTACCCATCCCTGCGCCTATCCTGGAGGCGGTAATTCCAGGCTCGCCTATCCTGGAAGCGGTAATTCTAGGCTTGAATCCTTGATCCTGTACCCATCCCTGCGCCCATCCTGGAGGCGGTAATTCTAGGCTTGAATCCCTGATCCTGTACCCGTCCCTGCGCCTGTCCTGGAGGCGGTAATTCCAGGCTCGCCTATCCTGGAGGCGGTAATTCCAGGCTTGAATCCTTGATCCTGTACCTGTCCTGTACCTGACTGTCTGAACTGTGTCTGCTGTGTTATGTTCCTGAATCCTTCTGTGTCCTGAACCCTGTGCCCAGTGACTGTGATCTTTTACTAACTGACTTCCTTTGATACAACCTGGGTTCATCTTGGAAGGAGGAGTCTGGTGTGGGTGTGCTGAGTTTCTGTTACTCTGTGCTCAGCTTGTTTTTGGTGCAATCCCCGGCCGACTCCAGTTGAGCCTGGCGGGACTTGCACCAGACCGCTTGGGTTCCTTTTTAGATTGCTTCCAGATGTCCGGATCTGATCCTTCCCTGCCTGATGTCCGGAGCCTGCCGATCGTTGCCAGATGTCCTGAGCCTGATACTGCGGCCTCATGTCTGGAGCCTGATGTCCGCAGGCCGATGTCCGGAACCTGTCGATCGTTGCCAGATGTCCGGAGTCCGATGCCAGTGTTCTGATGTTCCTGAGATCCAGCCCGTGTTTTGGTGTCCGTGTTCCTGATGTCCAGTCCGTTTCCTGATTCCATGTTCCTGATGTCCGGTCCGTGTTCCGGATTCCATGTTCCTGATTCCATGTTCCTGATGTCCGGTCCATGTTCCTGATATCCAGTCTCCTGATGTCCGGTTCGTGTTACTGAGATCGAGTCCGTGTTCCTGATGCCCAGTCCGTGTTCCTGATTCCATATTCCTGTGTCCATGTTCCTGAGTTCCAGTTCGTGTTCCCGAGTTCATGATCCTGATGTTTATGTATTATGTGTTGTTACTCCAGTAAACTTTATTTCATCTATACCTGAAGTTCTACATGGCTCTTCTTGGTCCACATGCTCAGCTGCCACAGAACCTCGGTCTCTGCCCTTCCCTAGTTCGGGTAGGCCGGGTCCCCCTCTGCGGTATGGAGGGTCCACATTGCGTCCACGGGGGGTGCCCGCCCCACGCCGTGGTGGTCGGTCAGCGTGGAGGCGATGAAGGGCTGAGCCGCTTCTCGGCAGCTGCAGCCAATCGTGACAAGTTTGTTTCGGAGTATGCAAGGTAACCGCCTATATAACTCCATCGTAACATAGTTACGTTATCTACCTTCTTTATATACATATCTATACACACTTTTGTGCATCACACAACCATCACCAAGATAGGGCAGGAATTAATGCGGTGCTGTCATGGCTCTGGAAAATCAAATTACCGGTAAGTAGTTATTTTTTCCCTTCCCCATGACAGCACCGTACGTGAGAGGAAGAAACAGAAGAGACTCCAAGGGTGGGACAACAGCAGATAACACCTTTCTACCAAAGGCAAGATTCGAGGGCCCTAAATCTAGCCTATAATGACGGAAAAAGGTGGAGGGCGAAGACCACACCGCTGCTTTGCAAATCTGTTCTACAGATGCATTTGCCCATTCGGCCCAGGATGTGGCAATAGCCCTTGTAGAGTGAGCCGTTACACCTAGTGGGGGAGTCTGACCTGAAGAATAAAAAAGTGAGATAGCAATGCGAAGCCACCGTGCAGTAGTTGCTTTTGAAGCTTTTTTTTCCCCCCGTTTGCACCCTGGAAGGAGACAAAAAGGGTTGATGACTGTTGCATACGCTAGATTGAACCTCCAGCGGTGCAGCAGCACGTCCACTCCTTCTGGGTGTTCTCTTGGGTTCAGGGAGTAGAACCTGTTTACTTTTCGGTAATCTTTTGTTGCAAATAGGTCCATTTCTGGTATGCCCCAGCTGACACAAATTTTCCAAATATCTCCTGATTTAAGGACCACTCTCCTTGGTGCAATACATGCCGACTTAAGAAATCTGCCACTATATTGTCCGTTCCTCTTAAGTGTGTGCTTGCCTCCGCCATCAGGGATGGTGATCTCGTACCCCCTTGTCGGTTTATGTAAGCTACCGTCGTGCTGTTGTCTGACAATATTGTGACATGCTTTCCTTGAACCTCTTCTTTTATCTGAAGAAGTTCCCGCTTTACCGCCGTCAGCTCTTTCAAATTGGAGGATGTCATCCACATTGAGGATTCCCACTGGCTCTGTACAAGTCGGTCCGCCAGGTGTGCTCCCCAACCTGACGGACTTGCATCCGTGGTTAGCACCACTGGGTTCCGAATTGACCAGGATACCGCCTTGTTTAGATTTTTGGTGTCCAACCACCATTTTAATGAGCTGTGTACTTGTAGCGTTAAGGTGAGTCGCCGATTCAAGTTGGCCGGGTCTTTTGCCTGTTCGGACAGGATTTGCCATTGCAATTCTCTTGTGTGGCTTTGTGCCCACTGGACCGCTGGAATTGTCGCTGTCAAGGTACCAAAGAGTGACTGCTTCTCGGATTGACATGGCCTGATCCGGTCGCATCTGTTGTATCCTGTGCTGAATGGAGTGAATCTTCCTGTCTGGGAGGATACATTGTTGTCTGACTGAATCTAACTGTATTCCAAGGAACTCCTGTGTTTGGGCTTGGACTAATCTTGATTTTTTTTTTCGTTTATTATCTAGCCTAATCTGGTTAACACTTCCAGCACCCTTGTGACTGCTTTCCCACAGTTTACCCTTGGTGTCCGCTTTAACGAGAAAGTTGTCCAGATAGGGCACCAGTAATATATTTTCTTTCCTCACAAAGGATGCCACCTCTGAAATTACCTTTGTGAATATACGAGGTGCCACCGACACCCCGAAGGGAAGACATTGATATTGCAGATGAGTAGGGACCTGCGCAATCTCCACCACCAATCTTAGATACTTCAGGTGTTCCTCCCAGATTGGTACATGGTAGTAAGCATCTGTTAGATCGATCACTGCCATGTAACAGCCCCCCAAGTAGCTTCACTGTTGATCTCAAAGTCTCCATCTTGAACCTCTTTACTTGGATGTATTGGTTCAGTGCCTTTAGGTTGAATATCGCCCTTAGTGAGCCATCTGGTTTCGGAGTGAGGAACAGGGTGCTGTAGAATCCCTCTCCTACTTGGTGGTGTGGTACGTTCACTAGTACTTCTTTCTGCATGAGGAGATAGATCTCCTTCTCCAGTGTGGCTTGGTTCTTTTTGGCGACCTGAGTCATTTTTAGTCGCTGCGGCGGGAGGCTGAGGAAGTTTAGTCGCAAGTCTTCAGATAACAGATTGGTTACCCACCGTGAGGCCGGGTATCGTTGCCCATTGATGAACGAATTTCCGAAGTCTTCCCCCCACCGGTATTTTGGCGTCATTGATGTTTAGCATCAGATCTGGAAGGGCCGTTATTGAAGAGGAATCCTTTATCCTTCCTCTCTCTCCAAGGTCTGCCCCGCTTGGCCCCCTTCGTCTGAGCGGCTTCTGCTCCCTCTATTTCCTGATCCACGAAAGGACGAGAGAGTTTCACTCCAACGGCGCCTCGAGACAGGAGGTGGCGGGAATCATTTTTTTCTGTCTGACGCCTTTTCCAAGATCTCATCGAATAGGTACTGTCCTTCACAAGGAATTGCGCAGAGTTTGACCTTTGACTGGAAATCTGCCACCCAATCCTTCAACCATAGTGCTCTGCGACCTGAGTTAGATAGCGCACATGCACTGGCGGCACATCGCACGGAATCTACTGCGGCATCTGCCAGGAACCCTGACGCTTTTTGCAGCGACGGTATCGCCTCCAGTAGCCTCTCTCTTAGGCATTTATTTTTAATTTGATCACTCAGTTCTTCCAACCACTTGACCATAGCACGCGCTGTGCAAGTGGCGGCTACCCCAGGTTTGAACGACCAGGCTGATGCCTCCCAAGCTGACTTTAGAAAGGCATCAGCTTTCTTGTCAAGGGGGTCTTTCAAGGCACCCAGATCTTCAAATGGTAGGGCTATTCCTTTGGAGGTACTGGCGATGGCGGAGTCCACCTAGGCGCCTTTTGCCATTTCTCACAAACTTCCTCATCAAATGGGTATTTATGTTTTAGTGCCTGTGGAAGAGACATCTTTTTGTTGGGCTTTTTCCACTCTCTTTTTATCAAATTTAGTAGGTTATCATGAAAGGGAAAACTTTACGTTTTTTCCCCTCCAGATTACTGAACATAGAATCCTGTATTGTCTGTGGTTCCCTAGGTGTTTCAACTCCCATAGTAGACCTGACCAGTTTTAGTAATTTTCCGATGTCCTCAGATAAAAAGTAAGGGTGGCCATATTCGTCGTCCGAGGAATCCAGGTCTGAGTTACCAGAGGGGCCTAATTCCGCCGGCTCGTCCTCCAAATCTACATCACTTTGTCTTGTAGGAGGGGGGTTCTGGGTGGGCCCAGAACTGAACGCAGTCTGTTTTAACTGCTCTTTTACTGTTGTCTTACTTCCTCCCGGATAATCGTCTTAATACTTTGCAGTAGGGACCAGGGCCGGCTCCAGGTTTTTATGGGCCCCTTTAACACAGACCACGATTCATGATGCACAGATACTGCAGAGAAATATAGGTATAGTACAATGCCAAACACTTCTCTGCTTCCATTACATGAGTGATATCTATTGTAAATTGTACAATAGCTCAAAAACCGCCAAATCCTCACAGCGCACAGTACAGACTGGACAGTACAGTCTTCCATACAATATTATGGGCACCACATAGTCCTCCATACAGTATTATGGGCCAAATATAATGCTCCATAAAGAATATTGGACCCCAAATAATGCTCCATACAGGATACTGGTCCCAATATAATGCTCCATACAAAATATGAAGCTCTCCTCTGCACTGTGCTGCGTTCTGCGCTGTTACGGCTCAGGAAAGGGCGCTGTGGAAAGACTCCCCATCATCATCATTGCCTCCCCATCATCATCATCATCTCCTCGCCATCATCATCGCCTCCCCATCATCATCGTCTTCTCATCATCATCATCATTGCCTCCCCATCATCATCGCCTCCCCATCATCATGCCTCCCCATCATCATCGCCTCCCCATCATCATCATCATCGCCTCCCCATCATCATCATCATCATTGCCTCCGGCTCCTCACCACCATCACTGCCTCCCTCCACCACCATCACACATACAGCACCACACACAGACAGCACCGCAGCACTCTCTCACATACACACACACTGATACAACACACACACACACACGCACCTCACATCTCACCTGTCCGGAGTCCGCGCTCTCTCTGCCACATCCGGCCGCTGAATGATGACGTCATTCAGCGGTGCTGATGTGAGAGAAAGCGCGGGCGCCCTGCAAACGGAGCCTGGAGCTGCGGATTGCGGAGGCACGGGGAGAGGTGAGTATTGTGCTGGGCCGGCTGCCGGGGCCCTGAGCAAGCGGGGGGGCCTAGTGGCGGCGCTGGTACCGCTCTCATCCGCTAACGGGCGAAGGGGTGTCCGATGGCGAGTAGGCCCCTCCCGCCTGCTCAGGGCTCCGGCACTTGCCCGGGTATGCCGGGTGCTGACGCCGGCCCTGGTAAGGACGGTGATTCTTCCGCCAACGTTTTTTCAACGCACAAGCGACACATTTTCTTATCATGTGTTCTGGGGAGCAAAGCACGAGCCTTGTTTTTTTTGTTTAGATGTGACTTTTTTACCCTAAGAAAAAGGACAGAATACAGGACGTCATTATTGCGTGCGTTTTTGCCTTATAAAGGCACGCACCCACTAAACCCCTGGTACCACAGCAGTCTGCTGGTTCGCCTTCTCATCTGGTGCGTGCACTTCATCCACGCGGTCCATGTTTCCCAGGGGAGCTGTCGCCGCCATCTGATTGCACCCAGTTGTTTTTATATGGGGGGTGGTTTGAGGGGAGAGCGATGTGCGCGCCTCTGGAGCACCTTCCTCCCGGAAGTGTCCAGCACATCGCTTCTCACGGCGTGTGACGTCACTTCCGGTGCGACCGGAAGTCGCTCCACTCACTCGGCGCCAGCGTCGTGGTGGACACGCCTCTGTCCGGCCCAGCCTTCTGACAGGAGCGGCCGCCGGGAAGTCCAGCAGGGGAATGAGGCGCAGCCCCCAGGACGCCGGGATGAAGAGAGCGCGCCGCCGCGCTCAGCTGCAATTCCCCCCTGGACCTCGGTCTCCAGACCGGCTCTTACCCAGAGGGAGTTCCCCCTGAAGGTACATTGCCTGCTCCAGGCATCCACCTGCAGGAACAGGAAACCAAACTGAGGAGAGAGGTGCAGCCCCCTTCTTTTATCTCTGCTGCAGGTTTCCTGCTCCTGGGGGTGGATACCATCTCTCGCGTACGGTCCTGTCATGGGGAAGGGAAAAAGGCCATTCAAAATTTTGGAGGAGATTCACAAGGAGTGGACTGCAGCTGGAGTAATTGCTTCAAGAGCCACCACACACAGACGTATCCAGGACATGGGCTACAAGTGTCTCATTCCTTGTGTCAAGCCACTCATGACCAATAGACAACTCCAGAAGCGCCTTACCTGGGCCAAGGAGAAAAAGAACTGGGATGTTGCTCAGTGGTCCAAGGTGTTGTTTTCAGATGAAAGCAAATTTTGCATTTCATTTGGAAATCAAGGTCCCAGAGTCTGAAAGAAGAGTGGAGAGGCACACAATCCAAGCTGTTTAAGGTCTAGTGTGAAGTTTTCACAATCAGTGATGGTTTGGGGAGCCATGTCATCTACTGGTGTAAGGCCAGCCGTCTACACAGAAATTTTAAAGAACTTCATGCTTCCCTCTGTCGACAAGCTTTTTGGAGATTAAAATTTAATTCTCTAGCAGGACTTGGCACTTGTCCACACTTCAAAAAGTACCAATATGTGGTTTAAAAACAACGGTTGATTGCTTGATTGGCCAGCAAACACGCCTGACCTTAACCCAATAGAGAATCTATGGGGTATTGTCAAGAGGAAAATGAGAGACACCAGACCCAACAATGCTGACGAGCTGAAGGCTGCTATCAAAGCAACCTGGGCTTCCATAACACCTCAGCAGTGCCACAGGCTGATCGCCTCTATGCCACGCCGCATTGATACAGTAATTGATGCAAAAGGAGCCAAGACCAAGTATTGAGTGCATTTACTGAACATACATTTTCGTAGGCCAACATTCTGGATTTTAAAATCATTTTTCAAGCTGGTGTTATAAAGTATTCTAATTTACTGAGATAATGAATTTTGAGTTTTCATTGGATGTAAGCCATAATCATTAACATTAACAGAAATAAACACTTGAAATAGATCACTCTGTTTGTAATGACTCTATATAATATACGAGTTTCACTTTTTGTATTGAAGAAATGAAATAAATTAACTTTTTGATGATATTCTAATTTTGTGAGAAGCACCTGTATGTCAGTCTTTGTAAAGAATTGTAATAGAATATAGTGTTAACTGCAATCACAGTGATCCTTGCTATGAATATGACAACTTTGTAATCTTCTGCACATATGCAAAGATATTACAAAATTTATAGATTTCAAGAAATGAGGACGCATGATGATCGTTAATATTGTATAAAGGAATAAACACACCAAGAATAGGCACAACAATGAATGTTTAAACTACATTCCTCTATATCCACTGCATGTTGTACCACTGGTTTCTTTCTACGATGGGCAACAGTCATTTCCAAACTTTATGCCACGCTGGTGTTGGGACTATTGGCGCTAACCATACAAAATACACACACCAAACAGAGTGGGATACAAGGGAGTTTAAGGAAGGAGAAACCAAATAGGAGAAGATGAGGAAGTGCACACAGACAAAACTTCAAGGAACAATCTCCTAACACAACATCCAACCACAAACTACACCTCCAGCTACAAACCAGGAAGCAAGAACAGACAGGGCAATCCCTAAGTGCCAGAGGCGAGGATGGCCAACATTGACCAGCTGAGATTTTCCAAATAAGAAAGCTCCAGGAGCTTCAACTGAACAGATTAACCCTTGCACTGCTAGCAAGGAAAAAACCTGCACTGTTTAAAAAGATGGAGAGGCGCTTCTAACCAGTGCATGAGTTTAGTAAACCAGACGACGTGGTCTTCAGCTCCTCTCTGTTGCGGTATCCCATGACACTATTTCTGGCTCCTAGGCTCCAGTGGATTTTTTGCATTTTTTCACCCAGCAAACACATTCCACACATACCCTATTTAAAGCTTGAAGTGAACCTTACCCAAAATGTTGCTACACTTCAGTTTGCAGTGTAATGATTTTTTTTTTTTTAATAGGAGGGTAAAATATTAAAACCATTTAAAAAAGTATTCCTTTTTGTGCCAATTCTTGGAGTGCTATTTCTTTATACAATATTAATTTTCTGATGAAGTAGGGAGTAATGTGCCCTGCTCCATTGGAATAAGCATCCAATCCCTTCTGTATAACAGAAATTAGAGGTCGATCAACCCACCTTTTGTCTATTGCATGATGATAATTGTCCAAAGTTATCCAAAGACACTGTACATTTCCGAAAGCATCATTACCAACTATACAGAGAAGCAGAACGATGGAGGTGACCTCAGGATTTAATTCCACACAATATATTCCAAGATATTACTAAGTCTCAAATAAGGATTCTGCCAGTAGGATCAACCTTCCTAAGCCGTCTATATGGGCATGTCGTTCATAGGAAGCTGAATAAAATGATACCTTGATAGCTGCAATCTAATGTCTTATTCCAGAGAATTTTTTTTAAGATCTATGGGCAGGACACTGATTTGCATGAGAATCTGCCTCCAGAGATCATTTTAAATAAAAAGGGGGCATTACCAGTATAAGATGTGTAAACTAACACAGAACACTAGAACTGAACTATGTCTCCTTACAAACACATTTGCTGCAGCTCTCACAGCTTTGCTGTATTCCAACACAGTTGTGCAATGAGGTCACGAAAGCAGAGAGCAGCAATTACTCATCACCTACTGGTAATGCCTCCTTTTATACAAAATAAGCTCTGGAGGCAGATTGTCAGGGAGATCTGGGTCCGGCCCAAAAATCTTAGAAGCTTATTTACATATAAGAAAAAATTGTATTTCTCTGGAATTAGATATTGTTACAGATATAAAGGTATCATTTTATTCAGCATGCTACTGTCTACATGTCCATATAGACTGCTTAGGAGGGTTGGTTGATCCCACTGACAGACTCCCTTTAACGGTACCTTGCAGTAGAATAGAGAAGTGTACACGGTTTAGAATAGACACTTCCTATTACTTACCTTTCTGGCACTGGAAGCTTTGGGCACAAAGACACCGCTTTGCTATCGGTAGTGTACTGGTTGGGGGATAGTGCATAATCACACAAATATGATCCTGTTGGAAAAAGTAATACAAAATATTTATGAAGTGGACTGATTTTTTTTTTAGCTTCTTTAAATGAAAAACACTTACATTGCATTTCCTTCAATAACTATGCCACCGCTGAAGCCCCCCATCTGCTGTGCTGCCTGTCCAATGTTTGCATCATTGCAGTGTTCGGTCACCACATCCTATGACATAGTTGCTAATCAGGATGCTGTAGCTGGTGCCACCACTGCAGTTTTAGTAACTATGCCCCTAGTCCTGCCGTGCGTTTAGTGGCACATAGAAGAATGTCACTTTGCTTTACCTTGGACTGCAATGGTGGCACCAGCTATAGCGTAGGCACACGGCAGGACTAGGGGCATAGTTACTAAAAAAAAAATATAGCAAATCGACAGCCACAACATAGATATAATCTATAGTCACTACATGCTCACATAGCAAAATCATTGTCCCCCCGTTGCCCCTACCCCTCCTCAAAAAAAAAATAAAAATACCAAGAGCTAAGCTGTATAAATAGCTGAGCACGCTAGTGGTTTTCAAAATACAGTTTTATTAAATTTTCAATGGAAAACACAAATGGTTGAAAACCATTTAAAAGGGCACCACTGAGCAATACAAAAGTGCAATTATATAGTGTAACACAGCATCTACAGTATTAACGCTGATATACCAAAACCAGGAACAACATAAAATACAGCATCACAGAGTGCAAATAAAATGTATAATGTTTTAATTTATTGTAAGTAAATAAAATAAAGGTTTTATTTCTCAAGAGGATATTACTTCACCTCTTCCTGACAGTGACTGACCTTTGCCTTTTATTATTAAGCAATAAATTGTGTTACTGCCAAAAATATACACTGTATAAGATTACAGAGACCCAAGAGGAAGTAGGGGCCTGCATGTGTACTATCGACACATCAATGTGTCTTCCCAAAGGATCTTGGTTTTGGTAGATCAGATCTAATATTTTCATACATGATGTTACACTATTAAACAACACTTATGTTTTGCATTGGTCAGGGATCTTTGTGTACAGGAGGTATGGATATTCTGGCTACTGTTTGTCAACCAGTTTTGATTTTCGTGTGTGATTCAATGGTGCTTTTTCAATGTTTTTTACTATTTGTGTGTTTCTTAGTGTTTTGCATTGAAGCTTAAATATTGTATTTTTCACTCTAATGTGCACTGTTCTTATTCGTATTTTTTGTATAGTCACTAAAGAATGGAAAGTAATGAAAGGTAATGTGGTCATTGCACAGCAGTATTTCAAATCTAAGCAATTACATACAATTACACATCTCTAATTTAAGATTTCCCTTCTTTTGCTGTCCAGTCTTTCCCATGCCTAGAAGAATTGCATACAGATTTTCAATAAGAAAACATGATAAAATGCTCCATTTTGTATTGAACTTATTTTCCTTCTCATTCACTGTGACTTAATTTAAGGCCACAAAGCACTCAAGAAACTTTATAGACATGTCAAAGGCTGAAAGCTCTCTTTTATTATTCCCTGGTTAGAGATTAATACTGTACATAAATCTTTATATTTCTGCTGTAAATTTAAATCTTCACTTGTGAAGATAAGGCAAACCCTCAGGAGAACCATTGACCTCTAGACAAACTTGTGTCCCCAAGTAATGCTATTACTTTCTTGAAGATGTTACTTTAACAGAAAAAAAGAGCATTTCTATTTCCCAGCTACATAAAATATTACATCTGTTATGTTTTTCAATGGATTTATCAAGCTAAAGGGAAGTAGTTTATACAATGATGAAGACAAATTAACAGAATCAAGAAGTTGATTAATAACAGATTATAGATTGCCCTACTGTAAGATAATGCCTTTAAATGGGGGTAGTGAGATTTACACTCTATGATCTACAGTAAAAATATTATATTATATTATAACACCCCACACACACATATATATATATATATTATATATTATATATATATATATATATATATATATATATACATATACCACTTAAACAACACAATGTAACTCCAAGTCTATCACACTTTTGTGAAATAAACCTGTCCTGTTTTGAAGCAACACCAATTGTGAATCAATTTCTCCTGCTGTTGTACAAATGATAGCTAATTAGCGAAACAACCTCTATTAAGGAGTGGTTCTGCAGGGGTGACCACTGACCATTTTTCTGCTCTCATCTTTTTGACTGTTTTGCTCACTTTTGTTTTTTGTCATTGCTCTCACCCCTATAGGTACAGTAGTATGAGGCAACTGTACGACCCACAGAAGTTGCTCAGTTAGTGCAGCTCATCCAGGATGGCACATAAATGCGAGCTGTGGCAAGAAGGGTAGCTGTATCTATAAGCACAGTATTCAGAGCATGGTGCAGATACCAGGAACAGGTCAGTACACCAGGAGATGTGGATGGGGGCCGTAGGAGGGCAACAACCCAGGAGCAGGACCGCTACCTCCTCCTTTGTGCAAGGAGGAACAGGAGGAGCAGTGCCAGAACCCTCAGAAAATTACCTCCAACAGGCTACTAACATCCATATGTCTGCTCAAATGGACAGAAACAGACTCTATGAGGGTGGTATGAGGGCCTGAAGTCCACAAGTGGGTGTTGTGCTTACAGCCCAACACCATGCAGGGCGATTGGCAGATTTGACATTGGCACCCTGTGCTCTTCACCGATGAGAGCAGGTTCACACTGAGCACATGTGACAGATGTGACAGACATGACAGAGTCTGGAGACGCCTTGGAGACCATTCTGCTGCTTGCAACATACTCCAGAATGACTGGTTTGGCAGTGGGTCTTTGATGGTGTGGGGAGGCATTTCTTTGGAGAGCCGCACAGCCCTCCATGTGCTAGCCAGAGGTAACCCGACTGCCATTAGGTACCAGGATGAAATCCTCAGACTCATTGTTAGACCATATGCAGGTGCAGTGGGCCCTGGGTTCCTTCTGATGCATGACAATGCTAGGCCTTATGTGGCTGAAGTGTGTCAGCAGTTCCTGCACGATGAAGGCCCTGACGCTATGGACTGGCCTGCCTGTTCCCTAGACCTAAATCCAATTGAATCGAGCACGTGTGTGAAATCATCTCGTTCCATTCAACAACTCCACGTTGCACCACAGATTGTCCAGGAGTTGACTGATGCTTTAATCCAGGTCTGGGTGGAGATCCCTCAGGAGAACATCCGCCTCCTCATCAGGAGCATGTCCAGGTATTGTAGGGAGGTCATACAGGTACGTGAGGGCCACACCCACTACTGAGCATCATTTCCTTGTCTTGTAGCATTTCCACTGAAATTGGATCAGCCTGTAATTTGATATTCCACTTTGATTTTGACTATTATTCCAAATCCAGACCTCCATGGGATATTAATTTTGATTTACATTGATAATAATTTGTGTTTTATTGTTCTCAACGCATTTCACTATATAATGAATAAAGATTTGCTACTGGAATATTTCATTCAGTGATATCTAAGTTGTGGTATTTTAGAGTTCCCTTTATACTTTTGAGCACACACACACACACACACACACACACACACACACACACACACACACACACACACATAATATACAGGGTGGGCCATGTATATGGATACACCTAAACAAAATGGGAATGGTTGGTGATATCAACTTTCTGTTTGTGGCAGATTAGTATATGGGAGGGGGAAAATCTTTCAAGATGGTGGTGACCATGGCGGCCATTTTGAAGTCGGCTATTCTGGATCCAAGTTTATTGTTTCCAATGGGAAGAGGATCATGTTATTACACTTGGGGTTATTTAGTTTGGAAAAACGAAGGCTTAGGGGTGATCTTATTACAATGTATAAATATATGAGGGGACAGTACAAAGACCTTTCTAATGATCTTTTTACTCTTAGACCTGTGACGGGGACAAGGGGGCATCCGCTACGTCTGGAGGAAAGAAGGTTTAGCCATAATCACAGACGCAGATTCTTTACTGTAAGAGCAGTGAGACTATGGAACTCTCTGCCGTCTAATGTTGTAATGAGTGATTCCTTACTAAAATTTAAGAAGGGACTGTTTGCCTTTCTTGAAAAGTATAATATTACAGGCTATATTCACTAGTTTCCTAGATACTGCGTTGATCCAGGGAGCTAGTCTGATTGCCGTATGTGGAGTCGGGAAGGAATTTTTTTCCCCAATGTGAAGCTTACTGTTTGCCACTTGGGGTTTTTTTTTTGCCTTCCTCTGGATCAACATGTTAGGGCAGGTTAGGATAGGATATGGGTTGAACTAGATGGACTTAAAGTCTTCCTTCAACCTTAATAACTATGGTCATGTGACACATCAAACTTATTGAGAATTTCACAAAAAACAATGGGGTGCTTGGTTTTAACGTAACTTTATTCTTTCATGAGTTATTTACAAGTTTCTATTTGTTTACAGCAATTGACATGTCGCAGAGGTTAACACGTGAGGAGCGGATAGAAATTGTGTTGATGTATGGTGAAACGCAGTACCCGGGTCATTGCAGCAGATTTCAATGCAAGACACCCTACGCAAGAAAACTGTCACCATTCCCATTTTTACTTAGGTGTATCCATATAAATGGCCCACCCAAAAAAGTTTGCCTCATCACTGAACATAATGTTCTGTGTAAACTGAGGGTCCTTTCCAATTTTTGCTTTGCCCATTCTGCAAAATTCAGCGCGCCGATCCGGCATCAGTCGAACATCCCTTCGGCGGATATTAGCTACTCACAATGGCACCCTACAAAATCCAGCTGCTGCAGCATCTCAACGAGGATGGCCCAGATCGGTGTGAATTTGCAGAATTATCTACTAATGTAGATGGGACTTAAAATGGGTATCCCCAACATCCAATCACATTTTTCATCTTGAGTGTCCATAAGTAAACTCAAGCAGTCAATTTCAACTACTACATTTCATTTTTACACTCACCATTTGTTTCAGCAAATTTTTTTACATCGTTTAGCGTTTTCAGCTCCTGATGCGGGCACTCAGAAACACATAAAGCCATGGACTTTATTTTTCGGTTCACTAAATCCAACTTGCAAGGGTCCAAAAAGAAAACATACCTAACAGTTACAGAATTAGAAAAAAAAGCCTGTTACACGTGTATACTGTAGGGCATAGGAACCAATGACCGTATTACAAAAACACAGCAATGAAAAGCCCGTGATTAATAAAATCATAATAGCTGGACAGCAGTGTTAACCATACATAAGAGTCTGGGCATTATTACATTTCTTCAAGGATTGTAGGCAACATTGAATTTCAGATTGCACTGTTCCCCACACTGCAGACTTTTGGTTGCTGGCAGGAAGGGTTGGGCGCTAGCGTCCATGTGCACTACTGAGATCCATGCAGCCCTGAATTGTATAAACTGCGCTTGTTCAGCCACCACTCCTAGTCCTCCTAGTCCTCTTGGCAATGAACAATAAACAAGAGAATAAACAAGAGGTGGTGTGTGGTTGTGTGTGTGTGTGTGTGTGTGTGTGTGTGTGTGTGTGTGTGTGTGTGTAAATTAAAACAAAACCAAAAAACTAAAAAAAAGAAGCGATGGAGGCCAGCATACAAAAATAGGCAAATTTGCAATTACCGTATATACTCGAGTATAAGCCGACCCCCCCTAATTTTTCCACAAAAAACTGGGAAAACTTATCGACTCATGTATAAGCCTAAGGTGGAAAATGGGGCAGCTACTGGTAAATTTCTAAAATAAAAATAGATACCAATAAAAGTAAAATTAAAGTAGGTTAAATGTTTTTGAATAGCCTATTGAATCAGGAGCCCCATATGCTGCTCCATAGATTATGCCCCATATGCTGCCCCACGTATTATGCCCCACAAGATGCTCCATGGATTGTGCCCCATGTATTGTGCCCAACATGCTGCACCATGTATTATGCCCCACAAGATACCCCATAGATTGTGCCCCATATGCTGCCCGTGTATTGTGCCCCATATGCTGCCCCATGTATTATGCCCACAAGATGCTCCATAGATTGTGCCCCATAGCTGCCCCAAAGTATTATTCCCCATATGCTGCCCCATGTATTATGCCCCACACGAGCTCCATAGATTGTGCCCCAATGCTGCCCATTATTGTGCCCCATATGCTGCCCCATGTACACTATGTTCCAAATTATTATGCAAATTGGTTTTAATGTCATAGGTTTTTTTGTTTTTTTGTAAATGAAACCCATTGATGGTATTGTGTCTCAGGGTTCTTAGATCATTGAAATCAATCTCAGATACCTGTGATAATTAGTTTGCCATGTGAGCTCAATAAAAGGAAAACTGGTTTCCACACTATTAAGCAGGCCAGAGTTTTCAAGTAACATGGGAAAGAAAAAGGATCTCTCTGTGCTGAAAAGCATCAAACAGTGCATGCCTTGGTCAAGGGATGAAAACATTACATAATTTTCCCCAAAACTTAAGCGTGATCATCATACTGTTAAGAGATTTGTGGCTGATTCTGAGCACAGACGTGTTCGTGCTGATAAAGGCAGATGAGGAAGTTTCTGCCCGGCAGTTCATCGGATTAAGAGAGCAGCTGCTAAAAAACCATTACAAACCAGCAAAACAGATATTTGAAGCTGCTGGTGCCTCTGGAGTCCCTCGAACCACAAGGTGTGGATCCTTCAAAGTCTTGCTGTGGTGCATAAACCTACAATTCGGCCACCCAAACAGTGCTCACAAGCAGAAACGGTTGCAGTGGGCCCAGACATACATGAAGACTAATTTTCAAACAGTCTTGTTTTACTGATGAGTGTCGAGCAACCCTGGATGGTCCCGATGGATGGAGTAGTGGATGGTTGGTGGATGGCCACCATGTCCCAACAAGGCTGCGACGTAATCAAGGAGGTGGAGGAGTCATGTTTTGGGCCGGAATCATAGGGAAACAGCTGGTAGGGCCCTTTAAGGTCCTGAAGGTGTGAAAATGACCTCTGCAAAGTATTTTAGATTTTGACTGACAACTTTCTTCCATGGTATAAAAAGCGGAAACGTGCCTTCAGGAGCAAAATCATCTTCAGCATGACAATGCACCATCTCATGCTGCAAAGAATACCTCTGAGTCATTGGCTGCTATGGGCATAAAAGGAGATAAACTCATGGTGTGGCCACCTCTTCCCCTGACCTCAACCCTATAGAGAACCTTTGAGTATCATCAAGCAAAAGATCTGGAGGGTGGGAGGCATTTCACATCAAAACAGCAGCTCTGGGAGGCTATTCTGACTTCATGCAAAGAAATACAAGAAGAAACTCTCCAAAACTCACAGTTCAATGGTGAAAGAATTGTGAGGTGATATCAAAGAAGGGTTCCTATGTTAACATGTAACTTGGCCTGTTAGGATGTTTGGGAGTTTAAGTAGCTCTTTTGTTCAGTGAATATGACCTCTAATGCTGCAAATTCCACAAATGAGCATTTTCAGTTCTTTAAAATAGATCAAATGCTCAGAAATTCTACTGTGACTAATAATTGGAACATTTGCATTTTGAGTTTTTTTACATTTTGGAGATTATTACTGTTATCATTGGGAGGTTTCTTCAAAAATTTGATGTATACTCTACCGGGTGATGACTTTTTAGACTGAATGTCATTTGCACCGACCACTTAGGAAAAACAGAGAAAAATATCATTTGCATAATAATTTGGAACATAGTGTATTATGCCTACAAGATGCTCCATAGATTGTGCCCCATATGCTGCCCATGTATTATGCCCCACAAGATGCTCCATAGATTGTACCCCATATGCTGCCCATGTATTCGCCCCATATGCTGCCCATGTATTGTGCCCCATATGCTGCCCATGTATTATGCCCCACAAGATGCTCATAGATTATGCCCCCCATATGCCGCTGCAAATGAAAAAAAAAAAAAAATGACATACTCACCTCTCGCGCTGGGGGCCAGGTGCCGGTGTCCTGAGCAAGGCGAGGACACCGGCGCGCAATTGGGGACAGATGCCGGTGTCACCGCTGGCTCAGGCCTCGGCACCTGCAATATTCACCTGTCCCCGGTCCACCGCTGCACGCCGCTGTTTTCGGGTCCTCCGGCAGTGAATACTCAGGCAGAGGGCGTGGCGCGCACTAACCACGTCACGCGCCCTCTGACCTGAACATTCACAACTAGAGCACGCGAGGACACAACAGCGCGCAGCTGTGGAACGGGGACAGGTGAATATCGCTTATACTCACCCTCTCCTGGCGCGTCTCTGCAGCCCCTGCTCTTTCTCCCACGGTCTCCGGCAGCTCTACCTAACTTCAGCGGTCACGTGGTACCGCTCATTAAAGTCATGAATATGCATATTCATGACTTTAATGAGCGTACCCTGACCGCTGAACACAGGCGCCGAGACCATGGGAGAAGAGCAGGGGCTGCAGAGACCGCACCAAGAGGGGGTGAGTATATAGGACAGCTGTGCTCCCCCCCCCGCCGACCCCTGGTATATGACTCGAGTATAAGCCAAGAGGGGCACTTTCAGCCCTAAAAAAATGGACTGAAAATCTCGGCTTATACTCGAGTATATACGGTATCTTGCTAATGCTAATTTCTCATGGTCTACCATTTTCTTCTTGAAAATAACCATTAAACTCATTATTTTGTATTGCAGTGACAAAACAAAGCCGATTCATCACTGCAATGCCGCATTTTTTTTTTTTTTGCATGAATCTCTCTCAATTTGTGACACTTGGATTTACAACAAATTTCCTCAATACGATTTGCGCCATTATTCCAGTTGTCTTTTGTTTAGTTAGTTCTTGCTTTTTACATTCATTTGACTTTCCTGATGTTTTAGACACATTCATGACGTACAACTTTGAAAAAATGTGTGGAAAAGTTGTCGAATTTGGTTCTTAAAAAAAAAAAAAAAAAAAAAAACACAACAAGAAAAACCCCAATTGATGATCCCACAGAACTGATGTAGCCCACGGTCGTCTGAATTTGTTACAGAGGTAAGGCCAAGTTCACACTGTGCTTTTGGCTTCCATTTAGTGCATGCGCTAGGAAAAAACTACAGAGTCTTCGATGGATGCCTCGCAGTGGCATCATTTACCCAAAACTTGTATTGAATGTATAAATCATTGTTTTTTTCAAAAGCTTTTCATGATGTATCTGATGAAATGGATAGTTTTAAGCTTATAGGTGATGGACGTCAATGTTACACATCCATTTAATGTCTCCTTTAGGCTGGTTTCACATTAGCGTTGCACTGACCTGCGTCGGTCAGCGCACGGCTGCGCTAAGCTCCGCCCCCCGCCTGCCTCCTCCCGATCGCTCCGCCTATGCGAATGACGCTGCATGCGACCTGCGCACCCTATCTTTAGTATTCCGTTTGCAAGCCGTGCGCAGGTATGCGTTTGCCGGCGCATGCGTCCTTTTGATGGTGCGCCGACCTGCGCCCAACGCACCGTCTTGCATTTTCAAAAGGACGCGTGCGCCGGCAAACGCATACCTGCGCAATGCTAAAGATAGGGTACGCAGGTCGCATGCGCGTCATGCGCCCATAGGCGGACGATCGGGAGGCGCGGCCGGGGCGGAGCTTAGCGGCGGTCATGTGCTGACCAACGCAGGTCAGTTGCAACACTAGTGTGAAACTAGCCTTACTCATAGGCGACAAAGAAAGTCTGTATGAAGTAGCCAATTAAAAAAAAAAATATATATATATCTATTGAAAAGTTCATCAACTACTTATCCATTCAACTTGTGCCTGTGACTGTTATGGCATCTGTCCCAGTAGGCAAACTAGTACTGTGAAGGAGAGAATGGCTAATGAAATCAATTATTAACCTTACATAACTAGTAATATATGTGGACTAGCTGTATACCCGGCTTCGCCCGGGTTAATTAATAACTGCTGTTAGCTGTAACAAAATAGACTATGTTAACAAAAATTTATTCTGCACATAAAAATCACACACCAAAACGTGCGGGGTTTAAAATTTCCATTCAACACATAGCCTATGATGCTCCTGGGGTTGAGATGTGCGGGCATGCAAAATTTCATGCCCGTAAGTACAACGGTGCAGATTCCTATCCGGGCCAAAATTATTTTGCCGATTTGAATGCGCGGGTTAAAATTTCGACTCAAAACCTAGCCTATGACGCTCCCGGGGTCGAGACGTGCGGGTGTGCAAAATTTCATGCCGTAAATGCAGATTCCTATGCCGGACATACACACAAGCATTCAGCTTTCCCCCATTATTAGATAGGGCCAAAATTGTTTGGCGATTTGGAAAGTGCGGGGTGTTAAAATTTCCATTCAACACATAGCCTATGATGCTCCGGGGTTGAGATGTGCGGGCATGCAAAATTTCATGCCGTAAGTACAACGGTGCAGATTCCTATCCCGGGCCAAAATTATTTGCCGATTTGGAATGCGCGGGGTTAAAATTTGACTCAAAACCTGCCTATGACGCTCCCGGGGTCGAGACGTGCGGGTGTGAAAAATTTCATGCCCGTAAATGCAGATTCCTATGCCGGACATACACACAAGCATTCACTTTCTCCCCATTATGTAGATAGGGCCAAAATTGTTTGGCGATTTGGAACGCGCGGGGTTAAAATTTCGATTCAAAACATAGCCTAGGACGCTTTCGGGTCGAGACGTGCGGGCGTGCAAAATTTCATGCCCGTAAGTGCGACGGTGCGGATTCCAATCCCGGACAAACATACCCACATACATACACACATACATACATTCAGCTTTATATATTAGATGTGACAAGATGGCATCTACATCCTGGAACTACGCCCTGGAATCCTTGGAATGTGAGGTGGATACACTGAAGACCATATATGGGAATAGATCTAGCACGGACCTAACACAGACTGATACAATGGTGCAACACCCTCTTCCTGCCTGCTACATATCTTTGTTTATACTCTTGCCGAGAGAGGAGGCACATCTGACCCTGTGTCCGATGTTTTCTTCTATGCATGCACTTGGCTCATATTTTATCAGGTCAGGGGCAGGCAAACACTAAGATCTCACCTTAAGAGATCACTCCAACAGTACCAGTTTTAAAGATACTTTAAATTTTATTATAGTATTAGGGTAGTAAACTAGGCAATTCCATACCTGATCGTTAACTCTTGTGATATATTTTCAATCAGACAAAAATCTTACTTATGGACCCCCTTAAAAAACCTATGTTGAATAATGAAGCGTGCACATTTAGGTCTGAGAGTCATATGCCACTATGTGAGGGTCACTTACAGCTGCATCTAATGATTCTTGTCAGACCTAAAAGCACAGCAGAGTAAGCAATAAAGCATATGATTGAGTAAGCACTGCTTGAAAGTAGCGACATAAATTTACAATATTTACCTACTTGCGGTTCGTGTGGTCAAGGCCACTATTTTCAAAGCCTTCAACCTTAGCGTTCTTCTGTCCACACCATTTCCATAGCTGTCATAACCAGAAACTAAACGGGAGGCAGCTCCGGTTGCAATAGAAAATCCACAAATAAAGCCCCTATATTAAAAAAAAAATTATATTAAAGCTTATCTTCAATTTATCACCAATTCCAAGAATAGAGCTCTGAAATTGCATGTCTTTCATGCTGTAACTCTACTATTTCAGACAGTCCCAAAATAATGAATGGAACATAGGCAGGCATGTGTAGTCACCGCTTTACCTACATGGAGCATTTCAAAGCTCATCAGCAAGTTATGACCTATCTCAAGACTTTCAATGTTAGAATAACCCATTTAAGCTAAGGTAGATTAGATTATAAAATAATATAAATTGTTTAAATACATGTAAAGTTGCTTGCACTATTGGACCCTGGCCCAAAAAGATATTGGAAGTCATCATTCCAGTAGACATGTAGAAAGTTTTTTTTTTTAAACTTCACTTCTCCCAATTCGGAGATACTGGGCAATCAAATACTTGGTGCCTAATGAGGTTTTTTAAAGCCCAGGTGAGTGTTATCAGAGTTTTTCACTTGCGTTTATTTCTTCTCCTGTACGATGCTAACCAATCATAAGTATGCGAGACACTGAAAAGGAAAGATGTTATGCGCATACCTAGCTTAGAGCATATGTCTCAGTGTGTGACATGTAGGACAGACAGCCCTGATCTCATTGTCTAACCTCCTGCATGATTAGAAATTCCATATGACTAACATCTTTCAGATAAGATCCCTGTAGAACAGGGTAGCACAGCAGAGTTCATCTGTGTCACATTACAAAGCCTCCTATCAGCTCTCTCTCCTACACTGACTGTCCAGAAATTTCTAAAATCAAACTTATGTTTGTTGTGCTCAGGGCAAAATGTAATTGCTCTGCAGTGAGATCAGAGGAGGGGCTCATTACATCTCACACAGTAGTAGTCCAGAATAGGCAGATAAGTTCTAGATGTGTGATGTAATAACAACCCTGATCTCACTGCAAAGCAATTACAAGTTGCCTGAGCACAATAGGAAAAGTGTAATTACTGACACACTCAATCCAGTGAGCTGTTATAAAGGTTTGTAATGTTGTCACAGCTAAACTTAGATGCACTGCTTCTTGCCTCACACTCATGCAGGAGATCAGGTCTGTATAATCACATTTCACACACTGAAAAGTCTGTGGCAAGCTATGGTGGGGATGTTCTTTTCTTTGAGTGTTGTCACCTTGTTATGACTGGCCAGCATCATACAGGGAGAAGTATGTGCCCCGAGTGAATGCTGTTGATAACACCCTTTAGAATTAAAAAAAAAGTTATGGCGCTCAATAGGCACCAATACTTTGATTGCCAATATCTCTGCAACTGAGAGGTGAAATTAAAAAAATTAATTCTGTTCCACTTTGAAAATTTGGTGAAAGGCCTCTGTATATGATTAAAAAACAATGCCATGACCCACTGTGGGTTTTTTCTTTAAACCAACATCATTCATGTGTATACAGCCTAATCTGACAAGTTTGTAATTTCAGTATTCTGAAATAAAGGGAGAAATATAAGACAGTGTGAAAGTCTTCTATAAGAGTAGTCCTGCTGTATACTATGAACATCTTCAAATAACAGAATGATCACTTGGGTTATTATAGACATACACAAACCCAACATGGATTGAAATTAAGTAGCTAAGAAAAGTGACCTCCTTCCTGTGTATACTCTTGCTCAGACTGCTTTTGAACTTCTTTTAGAAACGACTAGCAGTATCCTCCACTATTACGGCTAGAGTAGCAGGAAAATCTCAGCCACTTGAAACTGGTCATCAAGATAACACTATTAACTTGCAGATATGGGGTTAATCCGCAAGTTAAATATTGTTCTGACAGCTTAACTATTGGGAGGAAATTAACATTATTCCTTCCTGCAGTGTTAGTCTTCTAACCATAGGGGTGGCGCCGACACGGTTTCAGTCACCGCCAAGTGTATAGAGAGCAGTGGCTGTAACGGCGCCTCCTGCACAGACTGACAGCCGGCTCTAATGCTGAGACTGCTGTTAGTCAGTGCCAGGTGCGCATTTACATCCACAGCTCTCTAAGCATAGAGAGGTGACTGAAACCGTGCCGACGCCACCCGTGACTGAAAGAGCAAGGCTGCTGGGGAAATAAAGTTCATATCGTCCTGGCAATGGGGCTCTTAGTGTCAGCGTCACACGATGTCAGGAAGCTATTAACCAGCAGATTTACCCCATATTTGCAGGTTAATAGCGTTATATAACATGGCGGGTGCCCTTTAAATAAGGAGGTGAAGGTAAGAAAGAACCAAGAAGCTGTGGATGACAATGCTTCTGTCCTAACTGGCTAGAGGACTTGTACTCCTGTAGAAGTAGAAATGTGAAGCGGGTATCGCCACAGGCTGGCGTCAGGCAGACTATCTACAGAGACCAGTGAGCCACAGGCTTCAATCCTCCATTTAGCTTTTGACACAGTTTTTATTAGTCATATATCATTTTTGATGCTTTTCTAAGCCAAAACTCCAAAGTGGATGCATAAGAAAGGAGAAGTATTAGTCCTTCATTTACTGTACATTATCTATTCTATTTGGCCTTGTCAAAAAAAAGGAATCAAACATTGGAACGGATTCCAGCCTTAAGGGTATGCCACACTAAGCGAGATCGCAAGCGAGATCGCACCTGCGTCACCATTTATGATGCAGTAGCGATCTCGTTAGCGACTTAGCTGTGTGTGACATGTAGCGGCGATGTGGCCCCTGCTGAGATGTCGCTGATCGTTCATGAACGTTCTGAGCCGTTTTTTGGTCGTTGGTGTCCCGCTGGTGAGCCTGAATCGCTGAGTGTGACACCCTTTATGAACGACTTTACCAGCATTGCAGGTATGACTAGGTTTTCCCAACGACCGCAGAGGTCGTTATACAGATCGCTGATGAGATGTGTTTGGAATCACAGATCGCTGATGAGATGTGTTTGGAATCACACAGCTAAGTCGCTAACGAGATCGCTACTGCGTCACAGTAGTGATCTCGGTAGCGATCTCGCTTGCGATCTTGCTTAGTGTGGCATACCCTTTTAATGTAATGTAAAGCCCCCGTCTCACATAGCGATATCGCTAGCGAGATCGCTGCTGAGTCACTGGTTTTGTGACGCAGCAGCGAGCTCACCAGCGATATCGCTGTGTGTGACATTCAGCGACGATCAGCCCCCCTGCTGGGTATCGCTGATCGTCGCTGAAAGGCCAGGACATTTTTTTGATCGTTGGTCTCCCGCTGACAGGCACGCATCGCTGCGTGTGACAGGCGGGAGACCAGCGATCCGCTGGTAACCAAGGTACACAGCGGGTTTCCAGGCGCGGGGCTGTGCCTGGAAACCCGATGTGTACCTTGGATACCAGCTCCCTGAAGCAGGGAGCTGGTAACCAAGGTACACAGTGGGTTTCCAGGCACCGCGCAGCGCCTAGAAACCCGATGTGTACCTTGGTTACCAGCTCCCTGCATCAGGGTGCTGGTATCCAAGGTACACAGCGGGTTTCTAGGCACAGCCCCGCGCCTGGAAACCCGCTGTGTACCTTGGTTACCAGCTTCCCTGCATCAGGGCGCTGGTATCCAAGGTACACAGCGGGTTTCTAGGCACAGCCCCGCGCCTGGAAACCCGCTGTGTACCTTGGTTACCAGCGGATCGCTGGTCTCCCGCCTGTCACACGCAGCGATGCGTGCCTGTCAGCGGGAGACCAACGATCAAAAAAATGTCCTGGCCTTTCAGCGACGATCAGCGATACCCAGCAGGGGGGCTGATCGTCGCTGAATGTCACACACAGCGATATCGCTGGTGAGCTCGCTGCTGCGTCACAAAACCAGTGACTCAGCAGCGATCTCGCTAGCGAGATTGCTGTGTGAGACGGGGGCTTAAAGCTGACCATTAAAAAGGAGTGTTAGCTGCTCTAATTATCCATGTGAGATAGTACAGTTATTTTTTGGATAGCAAATTTTTTTTTACTTTTTTAATGTAACTATAGTAAATATCTGACTAAAAAGAAAAAAAAATCCGCTTTATTCCTTTTAAAAAAGGGGACCTAAGCTCCTCGCTGCCCTTGTATTTGATTTCAGAATTGCAAAATACAACCAGCAGTCTACTGATAAGTGCAGATAGTGATATTAGTTATCTGTGCTTTTGTTTGACTTTGTAATAGATCAGGGTTGTAAATGTCTAACCTTTCTCCTAAAGTAAATAAATGCAATTGTAAAATCAATGCCAGGTATGCTCAGCTGAACAGCTCCAGTGTAAAAATCAATGAATGGTACAGTATATAAAAAAATTCAGACAATAACTATAGATGCCATGGACTGGCAAATTAGCTCATGGAAAGAAATTCAACATTTAGTGATGCCCATGCATTTAACTCCAGGCAATCATTGAAAAATATTTGCATTTTAGTACTGAAAATACTATTGAAATGTATCATTGTTAGTTTGTCCAATTGCATGTGAGCCTGTGGAAATAGAGTGTATGAAAATAGCTGTATTTCCTAAATGGCTTTCAAATTTTTTTTGTAAACCCCTAGATTAAAAAGCTGAAATCTATACTTCAAGATCTTTTATAAAATCCATTTTACTAAGGAGTACAGAAGTTCAATTATGAAAATTCGGTCCTTCCAAACATATCTAGGTCCAACTGTGTGTATAAATTAAGGGTACAGGCATATTGTAAAGGTACTGCCACACTAAGCGATCTCGCTAGCGATCACGATAACGACGCAAGCTAACGAGATCGTTGGTGTGATCTCTTTAAGGTCACTAGTAGCTGCCAAACAGGAGATCTCATAAACGACACATCAGCGGTCAGCGATCTGTTTAACGACTTTGGCGGTCGTTAGGATCTGTCATTAGCATGAACTGAGCACAACCTTTTCCACGCCCCTCAGCACAGATATATGTTATGTGTTAAAATTTATGTTTTGACCTGCGTCATGAAAGACGACGTATAGCGCTCCCTTTCATTGTTCTCGAGCGCTTCTGATTCATAGGAATTTCCAGCATCGCTCCTGCTTCCTGTGTCCTGCTAGCCTGCTTTGCAGCTACTGTGATCCTCTCTGTGACGCAAAAGAAAACCTAGTCCCGCCTGCGCCGCTGTCGTATGTGTCACCAACGAGGTCGCTCGTCGTTCGCAAAAGGTGTCAAACTTAGCGATATAGGCTCACCAGCGGGACGCCAACGATCAAAAACGGTCCAGAACATTTGTGAACGATCAGCGACATCACAGCAGGGGCCACATCGCTGCTACATGCCACACACAGCGTCGTCGCTAACGAGATCGCTAAATGGTGACGTAGTAGCGATGTTGTTAGCGATCTCGTTAGCGATCTCGCTTAGTGTGGCATACCCTTTAGTCAAACCTCTAATCTGTTGGGCTGGACTGCTGATCTCTGCACAGATCCAACTCTAAAACTGTGCAGAGATCGGCTCCCAAGCCCAAAACTACTCACTAAAAACAAAAACAAAAAGTGTGTATTTAAAGGGAATCTGTCACCCCATTTTTCGTATATAAGCTGTGGCCACCGCCATCAGGGGCTTATCTACAGCATTCTGTAATGCTGTAGATAAGCCCCCGATGTAACCTGAAAGATAAGAAAAACGAGTTATATTATACTCACCCGGGGGCGGTCTGGTCCGATGGGTGTCGCAGATCTGGCGCCTCCCATCTTCTAGCGATGACGTCCTCTTCCTTGCTTCTGTCGCGCTCCTGCGCAGGCGCCAGACCTCTCTGACCTTTCCTGACACCTGCACACTGCTGTACTTTGCACTGCTCTCAACAGAGCAGAGAATTACACCTGCGCAGGAGCCGCGACAGAAGCAAGGAAGAGGACGTCATCACATGAAGATGGGAGGCCCCTGGACACCCATCAGACCGCCCCTGGGTGAGTATAATCTAAAGCCCGGGTCTCACATAGCGATACACCAGCGATCCCGACAACGATCAGGATCGCTGGTGTGTCGCTACATGATCGCTGCTGAGCTGCCAAACAGGCAGCGATCAGCACAGCGACATTGCAGGTAACACTGCTTAGTTACCCGCAGTGTACGTTGGATACCAGCGCACTGATGCAGGGAGCTGGTAACCAAGGTACACGTCGGGTTTCCAGGCGCTGCGCGGTGCCTGGAAACCCGCTGTGTACCTTGGTTACCAGCTCCCTGCATCAGGGTGCTGGTATCCAAGGTACACAGCAGGTTTCCAGGCACAGCCCCGCGCCTGGAAACCCGCTGTGTACCAGCGATCAAAAAAATGTCCAGGACATTCAGCAATGATCAGCGATACCCAGCAGGGGGGCTGATCGTCGCTGAATGTCACACACAGCGATATCGCTGGGGAGATCGTTGCTGCGTCACAAAACTAGTGACTCAGCAGCGATCTCGCTAGCGAGATCGCTGTGTGAGACGGGGGCTTAACTTGTTTTTCTTCTCTTTCAGGTTACCTGGGGAGGCTTATCTACAGCATTATAGAATGCTGTAGATAAGCCCCTGATGGCGGTGGCCGCAGCTTACATGCGAAAATGAGCTGACAGGTTCCCTTTAAGGAGATCAAAAAGGTATTGTACAAACCAAAAACTTCAATAGTAAGGGTTAAATAAGTCACACGGAAACACAAGTTAGTGCACATAAATATAGCACTCATCACATGCATCATTTGTGTTCCTGCACACTACACTACCTTTTCTGGAGCACATTGTTTGATAAATGTGCCTCCGTGTATTTCCAAATCTGCCTACATTTTATGCTGTTCAATTACATGATGAGGGCTATTCAAAGCAAAAAAATAAATATTCTGAAGAAAGAAAAATGTAAAAGGAATTGTTGTCTACAGGTGTCCCCTCATTTTAGCCTCTGTAGTATAAACTATAAATGTTCTTACCTACACTGAGGTATACAGTGGCATGTAAAATTTGGGCACCGATGGTCAAAATTACTGTTGTTTTGAACAGTTTTGAAAATGAAAGGATCTTTAAAAGGCCTAAAGTTAAAAATAACATTTCTTTTGTATTTTAGGCATTTTAATAATTACAAAAAGGAAAATGGTCATCTGCAAATTACCTTATTAGTACCTTGTAGCATCCCCTTTTGAAAGTGTCACAGCTTGTTAACGCTTTTTGTAGTCAAACAAGAGTCTTTCAATTCTTGTTTGAGGGATTTTCATCCATTCTTCTTGGACAATTCTTCCAGTTCTGTGAAATTCCTGGGTCGTCATTCATGCACTATTTTCTAGCCACAGATTTCCAATGATGTCAATAATAATAATAATTTTATTTCTATAGTGCCAAAGGTTGTGCATTCCAAAGAATTGGTGCAGGGCACGAGAAGTCTTGGAGATGGAATGGGAGGTTCTGATTATTGAGGATGTTAACTTTAGGTCAATAGCAGAAAGGAGGGAATGGGTAGGGTGGTAGACTGAGACAATGGAGTGGAGAAGATGTAGGGTGGTGCTGAACTGTGGAGCACTTTGTGGGTAAGAGTAATAAGTTTATATTGAACTCTGGAATGGATGGGTAACCAGTGCAATGACTGGCACAAGGTAGAGGCATTGATGTAACAGTTGGTGAGGAATATGATCCTGGCTGCAGCATTCAAGACATATTGGAGAGGGGAGAATTTGGTAAGAGGGAGACCGATTAGTAGAAAGTTACAATAGTCCAGAAGAGAGTGAGTAAACAATAAGAGTTTTTGCAGAGTCGATATTAAGAAAAGGTCGAATTCTAGAAATGCTCAGATCAGGGCCATTGCAAAACCTTCAGCCTGCACCTTTTGGAGGAAGTCTATTGTGGATTTTGACGTGTGTTTAGGATCATTATTCGTTTGTAGAAGCCATCCTCTTTTCAACTTCACCTTTATTGCAGATGGTGCTATGTTTGCATCAAAAATTTGTTGAAATTTCATTGAATCAATACTTGTCTCTACCTGTGAAATGTTCTCCATGCCACTGACTGCAACACAACCTCAAAGCATGAGTGATCCACCCAAATGCTTAATGGTTGGCGTGATGTTCTTCTCCTGAAAGTCTGTTCTCATTTTTCTCTACACATACTTTTGATCACTGTGTCCAAAGAGTTCTATTGTAACCCAATCAGTCCGCAGGACTTGTTTCCAAAATGCATCAGGCTTGTTTAGATGTTATTTTGCATACTTCTGACAATAAAATAATTTGAAGTGACACAAAAATATATTTATAAAAAATTCAAATTTTATTGATCATACATTTAAAAGGAAATAAAAAATTCTTTCTTTACGTGAAAAAGCACTAAAAAAAATGGAAGTTTCTATAGGTTCACAAATGGGCTTTGGAAGGACACAGTACCTCAATTTAAATAATCATATGGCCATGAAACAATCTCATCATGGAATAAAGTGTCTAGTGCTACGTTTATCATATCAGAGTAAAGTTTTCCCCACTGAAAATTCAATTGATACAAATACTGAGAAACTATCTCATAATGCAATAAAGTGTCTAGTGTTAAACGTAGCACTAGGCACTGTTCCTTGTTACCGTATTTTTCGGACTATAAGACGCACCGGACCATAAGACACACCCCAAATTTTCAGAAGGAAAATAGGGAAAAAAATAATGTGTCAAATGGGGGTCCGTCTTACAGTCCGAATTCAGCTTACCAGCGGAGGGATCAGCACAGGTAGAGGAGTGGTCACAGGGTCGTTCGGTGGTCCAGGCTGGTGAGGTGGTGGTGCTCTGTGGAGTGGCTGTGCTCTGTGGGGTGGCTGTGCTCTGTGGGGTCGCAATATACTTACAAATCCCGTGGCGGTGGTCCCAATGCAGCCTCCTGTGCTCTGTGGTGCGGTGGTGTCGGGGCTCTGTGATGTGGTCGCAGCGAAGCTCTTGCTGCGCGGGGGGCTCCGCCGGCATATCGTCATAGCCCAAAAGCCCCCCGCAGCTCTGTTGCTGCGACACGGAGGCCTCCTGAAACATGGCCGCCAGGGGCCTTCGGAAAGATGGCCGCTGAAGGCGGAGCATGCTCAGATTCAGATCTCCGCAAAGAGATCTCGTTGCCGAGATTTGAATTTGAGTATGCGGCGGCCATCTTTCCGGAGGCCCCTGGCGGCCATCTTTCAGGAGGCCACCGCGTTGCAGCAGCGGAGGGCTTTCGGGCTATGACGAAATGCCGGCGGAGCCCCCCACGCAGCACAGAACCCCGCTGCCTCCACATCACAGAGCCCCGACAACACCGCACCACAGAGCACAGGGAGGCTGCATCGGGACCACCGCCACCACCGGATTTGTAGGTATATTGCGACCATAAGACGCATCCCCATTTTCCCCAAAATTTTGGGGGAAAAAAGTGCGTCTTATGGTCCGAAAAATACGGTAACTGCTATTTCTTAATTACATTTTGAACTGAGGAAAAGGAACCTTAAAACGCTTTACTATTGCTTAGAAGAACCCATGGCTACTGTTTTATGGCACAAAGTTAGAAGAGGCTGGGTTGATGTCCTAAATTGCAGTCTTTCTGGAAAGAAATCTCTATTTTAGGCAATAATATTACCCAACAAAATATAAATCTATTACCTCATGCCATTTAATCTTTATCGTGTTATTTTTTTTTACCCTTTCCCTAGTTCCTTCAGCATTCCTTCCTTTGTGTTGTTCTCTAACAAAGCAAAGTAGGAAACTACCCAATCCTCTTCCCTTATACTTTCCCTTGTTCCCCTTGCCTATGCAGTCTGTGCGCTAAAAATTTGAAAACGATAATAAAGTTTGTTCGAATAAGAATTATAAAACTGAGAAATTTGCATCAATTGGCCTTTCTTAACAATGATAGTGAACAAGCCATAACCAACAGGCTAAATAAGGTAAGAAACCTTGGTCAAAGTTATTTGAGCACACAAATATCCAAGCCTGCCCAAACTTTTGCATCGGCGCATTTTCCTTTTTGTAATTTTTAAAATGAAAAAAACAAAAAAAAACAAAATGTATTGCAGGAGGTGATCAGCCTGTGGCACTGCTGAGGTGTTATGGAAGCCCAGGTTGCTTTGATAGCAGCCTTCAGCTCATCTGCATTGTTTGGTCTGGTGTCTCATCTTCTTGACAATACCCCATAGATTTTCTATGGGGTTAAGGTCAGGCGAGTTTGCTGGCCAATCAAGCACAGTGATACTGTTTTTTTTAAAACCAGGTATTGGTACTTTTGGCAGTGTGGACAGGTGCCAAGTCCTGTTAGGGAATTAAATATCCATCTCCAAAAAGCTTGTTGGCAGAGGGAAGCACGAAGTGCTCTAAAATTTCCTGGTAGATGGCTGCAATGACTTTGGTCTTCATAAAACACAGTGGACCTACACCAGCAGATGACATGGCTCCCCAAACCATCACTGATTGTGGAAACTTCACACTAGACCTCAAGGAGCTTGGATTGTGTGCCTCTGCACTCTTCCTCCAGACTCTTACTTTTATCTGAAAACAACACCTTGGACCACTGAGCAACAGTCCAGTTTTTTTCTCCTTGGCCCAGGTAAGATGCTTCTGGCATTGTCTATTGGTCATTAGTGGCTTGACACAAGGAATGTGACACTTGTAGCCCATGTCCTGGATACGTCTGTGTGTGGTGGCTCTTGAAGCAATGACTCCAGCAGCAGTCCACTTCTTGTGAAGCTCTCCCTAATTTTTGAAAGGCCTTTTCTTAACCTTTTCAAGGCTGCGGTTATCCCGGTTGCTTGTGCACCTTTTTCTACCACACTTTTTCCTTCCACTCAACTTTGCATTAATATGCTTGGATACAGCACTCTGTGCACAGTCAGTTTCTTTAGCAATGACCTTTTGTGGCTTACCATCCTTGTGGAGTGTGTCAATGACTGCCTTCTGGATATTTTCAAGTCAGCAGTCTTCCCCATGATTGTGGAGCCTACTGAAACAGACTAAGGGACCTTTTTAAACACTTAGGATGTATTTGCAGGTCTCTTTTGTTAATTCTAATTTACAGAGATAATTACTTTTGTGTTTTCATTGGTTGTAAGCCACAATCACCAACATTAACAGAAATAAACACTTAAAATAGATCACTGTTTCTAATGACTCTATATAATGAGTTTCACTTTTTGTATTGAAGAACTGAAATAAATTAACTTTTTGATGATAATTTAATTTTTTGAGAAGCACCTGCAGGTGTACTGTGAAAAGTTTTTCTTTGTCCGCTCCCTGTCCATTGATGAATATAGATAATGCCGATAACAGCATCCAGAGGACACACTAAATTTGGTGTCTGTGCTGTAGAATAAATAGTGTATGAACCTAGTGTGAGTAATCATTTCATGTCCAAATCTTTGTGAAGTCTTTCCTTTAGGGTACTAACATGTGTTAGTGGCTATGACTTTACAGCTAACGGCCACACTGAACCGATCCTGCATTTTCCACTTTAAACAATGGCTACTCTAGGAGCCAGACTTGGCAATTAGCGCTAAACTATGCAAGCCATCAGCACCTACTAATGCAAATGTCACAATATGCTTGGCCGATGTCATGCTAAGTCACTACTATTTATTACTGGAGTTCAGAGAGCTAGAAAAAAAAATTGTATTGTCTACATCTGGCCAAAACACATCTTTTCCACAGCATGCTGGAAACGGATTCCTCTTTGCTAGTGAGAACGATACTCATACAGATGATTTCTTATGTACTCACCTCCAAATTAGATCAATACATAAGGAAGGAAAATCCCAACTCTGCTTGAGAAGGAACATAAAGCAGTCCTTGAATAACTTTACAAATACAGCAGAAAAGTTTTCCCCAAGCTGCTGTGCCTGCACATATCCTATTTCAAAGTCATTGTCTGCTCCCTCAGCTCCTGACAATTTGCAGTTTTCAACCCAAACTTAACACTTTGAAGTGTCCTTTGATGACACTTTAATATTCTGATGGTGCTGTTGTAAAATGAAGTGTTGTGTAGTTTGCAATGATGATAAATAATATCGATCTGCGGCACATCTCAAATTTATTAAATGTATTATTTTAGTCGGAATCCTTACATTTTGATAGCAGCAAAAACAACTTAAAATGGGCTCATTGCACTGCATGTACAAGTAGAGGTCTGTAATCATCTATTTAGTAATGCAGGTAATAAATAATTAACCCAAAATAAATTTGAGGTGTGTTTCAAGTGAATAGAGGTTTAGTAAGATAAGATTTTACTTAGTGCCATTCCAACTAAAATGTATTTATTGATGGCATCATAAAGTATGGCTCTGTACTCCAGCAAACAAGGAAATCGCTACACTTAGGGAGCCTATATCAGCCGAGCCCACCAATATAGTGAGACTCTGTTGACAGTCTGCTATGTATGCGAATCTCCAGACTTTATTCCCCAAGAGATGATGTTGGTAAAGATAAGGAAACAACATTTCCATTTTTGGACTACTGATCCTTTTATTTTCGTCAAGATAAGGTGCCAAAGGCGGAGTCTTCAGAGAGCTCCTGTAAAGGTATGGCTCAGGAGCGATACCTGGCAGCCAAATAAACAACTGGCTGAAAACTATCTATTGTGTATGAGCTCTAAACCCTTAATCCCTAAGGATAAAAAAAAATAATAATAATAAATCGCTGAAGTGGATGGAAACCGCACTCAGTCGTCCGCTGGCAAGTCAAGCAAATGAAAATTCAAAGTGAATATTCACTATTCCCCCATGCCCAAAGTCCCGTCCACCTCTCGCCGCCTGTGAAGATTTTTACTATCACTGACATCGGCACCTAGAAGTGGGCTTGAGGAGCAGTAAACATTCATGTTGAATTTAGATCGGCTTAACTGGCCAGTGTGCAGCTCTCACTTCTCCGATGCTGACAGCAAAGAAAACCGGAGAACTGAAAGCAATAAACGTTACATACATATCCTGAGAGCACTTCCCAAACCCTATTTCAGGATACCATTAGTTTAGTTAAAAAAACAAAACAAAACAAAACAAAAAAAAAAAAAAAAAACACCTGACAGATTTGCTTTAACTTATTAAATAAATAGAAAAATGACGTGGGGTTCCCCCCACTTCCCTATTTTTAATAAACAGTTGGGGTAAAGCAGACAGCTGTGGGCCGATTATCACGCTAGGAAAGTCCATGGTTATTTGGCCCTTCCCAGTCTAAAAATACAAGCTGTAGCCACCCCAGAGGCGCTTTGCTTCGATTCTTTCTGACTGCCCTGGTGCGGTGGCAATCAGGGTAATGTTTTTTGAGGTTGATGTCAGCAGCTGGCTAACATCAAGACCTGGTGTTAGTAATGGAGAAGTGCCTGTCAGACACCCCAATTACTAACCCAGTAATAAAAAAAAAAAAAAAACCAGACAAAAAAATACGTAATTTTAAAAAATACTCCCTGACAATTTCCCTTGTTAACCAATTTATTAAAAACAAAAAACCCGCCAGTCTGACGTAGTCCACATGTACGACGATCCCAGGCTCTTGTCGTCCAAAATCTATGGAGCTCTGTTCAGAGAATGAAGCTCCATAGACATGTTTCACCAGAGACCTGGATTCATCAGGGGATTGTCTGACGCCAGGTCTCTGGTGAAACATGTCGGGGAAGCTTAGGGTTACTTTTTAACTAGCATTGGCCAGCTGTGTATCGTTATAAAATATAAGGAAGTGAGGTAGCGGCCGCACCAAACTATTCATGCAAACCATAACAGAGTTTGACAATAATGGGATAAGGAAGACAAACACAATAACAATATTGAGATTAGAAAGAGTAAAGGCTATACTTTACCTATGCAAGGTTATAATAATATCCCTTTAAAATAGTTAAATAAAAGTTATATTTTAACGGTCTTTAGATAGGGATTTGTTGTAATTAACAATTACCAGGACCTTTCCAGCCTGATAATAACAGCTTTCAGCTATCTGCTTTACCTTGGCTGGTTATTAAAATTCGGGTGTTGCCATGTCATTTTTATTGATTTAATATGTTAAAGGAAATAGGCAAGGTGATTTATTTTGTACTAAACTAATGGTATCCTGAAATAGAACTTGGGCAGCCCTTTCAGGATATGTAACATTTAATGTTCTCACGTGTCTGGTTTTCTTGCTGTCAGCACCGAAGTAGTGAGAGTCGCCCACTGGCTAGTTAAACACATGTAAATTCAAAACGAATATTCACTGCTCCCTACGCCCACCTCTCGGCATCAATGATAGTAAAAATCTTCAGAGGTGGCAAGAGGGATTATCCTCTGCTTCCAGAGGAAAGTGTTTCAAGCATCGCATCAATGGGTCTAATACAAGATGCGATGCGATCGGCCAATCAAAATAATGCCAGTAGCCAACATGGCTACGGCATTACCACGTATGGCAGGCAATACCTGCATGCCTATTGGCTTTCTAACAGCTGTGAAAAATTAGAGGCGGGGACTGAACTATGGCGCTCAAACACCAGCTATATTCGAACAAGTAACAAGCATGCCCGAGCACCCCGATGATCGATCAAGTATTGAGCACGCTCGCTAATCACTACTGCTTATCATTCAGCTCACAGAATCAGGAGCCTGCTAGTATCTATGGGATCACCAGCCCCAACCCACCATGGGTCTAAGAAATAGTATGGATATTCCTGAATTGATTTTAATCAACAAGGGCTTAAGCAAATATTAATTTTCCCTAACAGTATAATGCCTATTATCTAATCGGATTTTGCGTGTGACGAGTATTGCTTCTTCTGAGATTCTGGGATGCTGTGCTGCCAATGTATATTGTGCACATGAAAACATCTTGGAAAAATAAAAGCGGGTTCTGAAATCCTTATAATGTGATTTCCCTCATTAACCTTTGGGGTTATATGAAAACACCAGGGAGAACGCTTTTCTGCTGTAAAAACTTATCAGGAACAACCAGCCATACAGACGCTAAGCAACATCAATGACTTGCAGATCCTGTCTTCAAATGAAGGCCAACTGTGTTTGCTGGGAATGGCCTAAATCCTGTCTTCTAGCAGTAGATAGGCACAAGCCACATTACTCTTCTCAAGATCACATCCATTAAAACCCAAACAAGAAGCAGGGTAGCCCTTTATTAAAAGGGCTTTCACAATGAAATGATTTGATGATTTTTTACAGTTGTGTCTGGTCATATTTTTCTATTTTTATTTCTATTGCTTATTTCAGTAATTGAATATGAAAGGGAAAAAATCATAAAGTGAAAAAAGCCTGGTGTCAGAAAAGTAACAAACATTCGGGAAATTCTGAAAAATTTACTTAGTGTACTTTACAGTCACAAAGAACTAATTCATGAAATACAGAAGGTCACATATAGGCAGGACACTTTGGTAATGTAGCAGTAATGTGTAACTGCACTTTGAACGTCTGTTGGGCTTTTAAAAGCTTTAAACGGGGTTTTCTGGGATTATCCAAAATTAGGCAGGGAAAATATAAAAGTTACATACCGTACTCCTTACATTCTGTCACTCCAGTGCAGGGTGGATTGATTTAAATCACGCCGATTTAAATCAACGATTTAAATCATGATTTAAATCAAATGATTTTTTTCTATTTAAATCAGATCGATTTAAATCGTGATTTTAATCATGATTTAAATCACTGATTTAAATCAAAAGATTTTTTTAATATAAATCACGATTAAAATCTAAAACTTTCAATCATTGTTCAATTAACTCCACACTTCTAGCTTGGTTTCACTTTCTGTAGCTTTGTTTCAGTTTCTTTTTCCATACAGTTGACATGCCCAAACTTGTTGGATAGTCAGTCAGCAGTACTTGGCTGTAGTAACAATCAAACTTCAGAAGTGATCTGCGTGAGCCATGGCAGGTCGTAAGAGAGACCCTATTTGGGTTCATTTTGTTGAGATGCCAGCAGAGCTTGGAAAGAAAGGTGGGAGAGCAAAGTGCAAATACTGTCAAAAGGATATCCAAGGACTTGTTTGCCGTTTGAAATCACATTATGAAAACTGCAACCAGAAGGGAAATGAAGATGTTGATAGTGATACAACTAATGTCAATGAACCCCCACAGCTTCTTATGCACCAGGACCCTAGCACTAGTGGTAAGTCTGGCAATTACAACCTATTTTAACAGACGTTTTACTGGGATGGTTAAAGTCTATGAAAAGAAAAATTTCTAGCACTAGTTCTGGAGTATAGAATTTAAATTTATGTTAAGGCAATATTTCACAGAAGATTAACGTTAAGTAAAAATAAAAGAGTGTGTATACGCCTATTTTTTTTTTATTGTAGGCTACAATTCACTTTTGAAGTCTGCTAAATTGACCATTTTTTAAAAAAAACATTTTTAAAACTTGTGACATAATTTTTTTCAGTTGCTCTGATATTACTAGTATTACAGCAACTTCACCGGAAACTTGAGTAGCATAACTTTTGAGACAGCCCTTATAGGACGAGGACCATTACATTGTTCAAAAAGTTTGTTTCAAAATATTTTCGTTATATTTCTTCAAATACGCAGTCGAATTATTATTTTTAATTACTGTGCTTTCAGGGTCAAATATGGCTTGTGCTGCACGTGACAATCAATATCTGGGTACAACTTCAACAAAGCAGCCCAACAAAAAACTTTGCATGCAAAGTGTAGAAAAATTTCTCTTAAAGACTACGACGAGCCAGAAAGAACATTTTGGTGAATTAATTGCTAAATTCATATTTGCAACCAATTCTTCTTTCCGACTAGTTGAACACCCATTGTTTGTACAAATGATCGAAGGAATAAGACCAGGCTACAAACCACCAAGTAGATTTGATATCTCAGGAAAACATCTTCAGGCTGTATACGACAAAGAAAGAGCGGCTTGTACAAAATATTTGAAAGACAAACTTGTTAAGATGAGCTTGGATGGTTGGAGCAACATCCACAACGACCCCATAATTTGCACTTGTGTCACAACAGAAGATGGTGAAACTTACCTTACAGACACAATCGACACATCTGGAAATTCACATACTGCTGAATATTTACTTGAAATTGCTAAGAACTCAATTCACCAATGCCAAGAACAGTTTGGATGTAAAGTAAGGAGCTTAGTTACTGATAACGCAAGCAATGTGGCAAAAATGCGAGCGGAACTGGCACATGAGGATGACACAAATGTCATTACATACGGTTGTTCTGCCCATTTGTTGCATCTTTTGGCAAAAGACCTGCATATTATTTCGGGTGTCAAGGAACATGTTGTATAAATTGTTAAATATTTCCGCAATAATTATTTTGCACATGCAACCTACAAGGAAATGGGAGGACTGAAGTTGGTTCTACCACAAGATGTTAGATGGAATACCTTGGCTGAATGCTTGGAACTGTTTATTAACAACTGGTCAAAATTAGTGTCCATTTGCGAAACACATCGGGATAAAATTGATGCTAATATACGAAGCAAAGTATTAAATCTTGGTGTGAAGAGAAATGCCGAGGACCTTTTGGAAAGGTTAAAGCCAATATCTATTGCGTTGGATAAAATGCAGAAAGATACTGCAACCATAGCTGATGCCACAGAAGTTTGGAAAGATTTAGAAGGTTCGCTAGATCGCTTGAACCTCTCAAACAATGTAAAGGTTGCAATACACCACCGCAAGGACCAAGCATTAAAAGAAGAACACTATTTAGCCAATATCTTGCATCCCATCTACAGAGGGAAAAAACTATCTGAGGCGGAAATCAACTCTGCAATGGAGTGGCTCGCCAATACTAACCATGACATTGTGGCAACTGTGCTGAAATTGAAGTGTGAATCTGCACCATTTCAAAAATACATGTTTGCAGATAACGTCGTTAATGAACTAAAACCACTGGACTGGTGGAAGTCGCAATCACTTGTTCTTCCAGCGAAGATAATAAATGTAGCTACTCAGCTACTGACTGCATCGGCTTCATCGGCAGGAGTAGAGAGATTGTTTTCTTCATTTGGTTTTGTGCACACAACAGTCCGAAACCGCTTAGGAACTGCTAAAGCAGGACAACTAGTTTTCCTATTAAAAGTCCTAAATAAACAGTAGGCTTAAAGGACTGATGTATTCACTGAAGATGTTTGCTTACTTCAAACGTTAGAGATAGGCTATTGTTAAAAAGTACTTAAGGGCCCGTCTCACATAGCGATATCGCTACCGAGATCGGTGCTGAGTCACTAGTTTTGTGACGCAGCACCGAGCTCACCAGCGATATCGCTGTGTGTGACATTCAGCGACGATCAGCCCCCCTGCTGGGTATCGCTGATCGTCGCTGAAATGTCAGGACATTTTTTTGATCGCTGGTCTCCCGCTGACAGGCACTCATCGCTGCGTGTGACAGGCGGGAGACCAGCGATCCGCTGGTAACCAAGGTACACAGCGGGTTTCCAGGCGCGGGGCTGTGCCTAGAAACCCGCTGTGTACCTTGGATACCAGCGACCTGATGCAGGGAGCTGGTATCCAAGGTACACAACGGGTTTCCAGGCACCGCGCAGCGCTTGGAAACCCGCTGTGTACCTTGGATACCAGCTCCCTGCATCAGCGCGCTGGTATCCAAGGTACACTGCGGGTAACTAAGCGATGTTACCCGCAGTGTCGCTGTCCCAGATCGCTGCCTGAGCTGCCTGTTTGGCAGCTCAGCAGCGATCATGTAGCGATACACCAGCGATCCTGACAAGTGCATATCGTTGTCGGGATCGCTGGTGTATCGTTATGTGAGACCCAGCCTTTACTGTCTGTAGTTCAATTCTGATTGTTTAATAGTGCAAATAAAAATGATTAGGTTTCATAATCATCAACTGTTTTAATATTTTTATTTGTGTAAAATAATTTGATTTGCAAAAAGACAAAGTTTTGCTTGTGTACAACTTGATTAAAAAATCCTATTTAAATCAAAAAAATCTGATTTAAATCAAAAAAATCCGATTTTTTTGATTTTTTTAAAAAAATCATGATTTTTATCCACCCTGCTCCAGTGGTCTCCAATGGGACCAGAAGTGATGACATCTTGTCAGTCACCTGCTTGCTGCAGCCAATCGCTGAGGCTAGTAATTGGCTCCAGCAGTCTGGTGGCTGGTGCATACTAGTTTTGGAGGTGGTGCCGCAGGCAAAAGGAAACTAAGGGGTAAATAATTAATATTTATTTTATGTCATTTTCTACCTTGGGGTCAATCCTTGCCTATTCTCCTCCATCAAAAAAAACAAAAAACCCTTAAAAGCCGTTTTCCCATAAAAAGGAGATTTTAGACCTTGGAATATCAATACGGTCCACAACTGGATAATCTTATAAATGTGCCCCCCTGCTATGTGCTGTGTGATGGCCGTGTCTAACCGCATAGGGACATGGTGTGACCATACCACAGTTCCTGGGCAGAGGAAGACGCAAAAGAGAGTATAGAGATATTACAGCGTGGGATCACACCTGCGGCTTTCTGTGAGGTAAGACGTTTCTCTGCTTGTTTAACCCATTCACGACATGCGCCGTACATGTTCTGCGCAGGGCATGTCCCTCCCTTTGATGTGGGCTCCGGCGCTGAGCCCACATCTTTCCTGGCACATGTCAGCTGTTTTGAACAGCTGACATGTGCCCCCAATCGTGATCCATCGGCGGCTGTTAACCTGTTAAATGCCGTTGTCAATCTCTGACAGCGACATTTAATGTGATCGCGCTGGAAGCGCGTCACTAATCCAGCCCATCGGTGCCCGCGTCACATGACCACAGGTCACCATGGCAACCTGGGGTCTGCAGCAGATCCCTGTGGTTGTCATTGCCGGATTGCTATGTCGCCCATTTCTACTACACACAAGCAATCTGATCATCACCTGTGTGTAGCAGAGGCGATCAGAAGATCGCAGCTTCTAGTCTTCCATAGAGACTATTGAAGAAAGTGAAAAGTAAAAATAAAGTGTTTTAAAAATATTTAAAAAAAAATAGTTCAAACCACCCCATTCGCCCCATTCAAAATAAATAATTTAAAAAAAAAAATTAAAAATACACCTATTTGGTATTGTCGTGTTCAGAATCGCCCGATCTATCAAGATGTAAAAAGAATTAATCCGATCGGTAAACAGTGAAGCAAAAAAACAAAAAACAAAAAAATAAAAAAATCACCAAAAACAACAAAAAAAAAAAACAAATCGCCAGAATTAAGTTTTTTTTTATTGGTCGCCGCAACATTGCATTAAAATGCAATGATGGGCAATCTAAAGATCGTATCAACAACAAAATGGTATAATTAAAAAAGTCAGCTTGGTACGCAAAAAATAAGCCCTCACCCAGCTCCAGATCACAAAAAATGGAGATGCTATAGATCTTGGAATATGGCGCAATTTTTTTTTATACATGATAGGTATTTATGAACTCGTAATGACCTGGAGAAACATAATGGCATGTCAGTTTTAGCATTTGGTGAACATGGTAAAATTAAAAAAAAAAATAAATTAAAAAAGCAGTTTTGGAATTGTACTTTTTTTTGCAATTTCACAACACTTGGAATTTTTTTCCCGTTTTTCAGTACACAATACGGTAAAACCAATGGTGTAGTTCAAAAGTACAACTTGTCCCGCAAAAATCAAGCCCTCACATGGTCATATTGATGGAAAAATAAAAAGCTAAGGCTTTGAGAAGAAGAGAGGTGAAAAACAGAAACACAAAAATGAAAAAGGGCTGCGGCATGAAGGAGTTAAAACATGTTTTACCTCACAAAGTAACAGCTGTGTTCCCATGCTGTCCTGTCTGTATACTCTTTTGCTTATTTTAAATGAAAGGGGGTGTTTCCAGCGAGACATGTAATGACTGACAGTCTGCTCTCCTGACCTAGATGTCTCACGTTGGTAATGCCGCCTCATTTAAAATAAGCTCTGGAAGCAGATTCTGAAGGGAGATCTATGTCCGGAGCACATTTTTGGCAGAGGCGCATGCCAGTAAGGAGATACGCCTACTTCTCTAAAAGGATTCACCGGAAATACAAAAATAATAATTAACTAAAGGAAATGTCATTATAATACATTTCCTAAACACATTTAATTAGCAAATCACAATTGTTTTAACTAAAGAGATAACACCACAGAAATAAAATGGCCGCTGACTTGTGGCAACAAAAACCTGTCCTAGGTAGTTACTACAGGAGCCTGTGAGGAGGGAAGCTCCCCTGCGGAGTGTGGGCGGCCTGTTACCTCAGCACCTCGGGTATCTCCAGTGGTACTATTGGAGCACATCTCCCTACTCATAAGGGAGGCCGGAGCTTCCTATTATACATGCTCACAGGCCCCTATGCTGCCATTCTAGGAAGGTTTCTCTCAGTGTAACATTACCTCTCTACACAAAAATATTGTGACATTTTAATTGATTGTTAGTGATGAGCGAATGTGCTTGGATATAGCGTTACCCGAGCATCGCGGGGCTTGAGTAATATGTTCAAGTCCCTGCGGCCGCATGATTCACGGCTGTTAGACAGCAGCAACACATGCAGGGATTGTCTGTTTTTTAGGCACTCCCTGCATGTGTTGCGGCTGTGTAACAGCTGCGATTCACACAGCCGCGGGAACTCGAGCTTGTTACTGGAGCCCCCGTGATAATCGGATACCACCTGAGCATGCTCAGATAATGCTACATCCTAGCACACTTGCTCAACACTACTAGGAATTTATTTATAACTAGATGGAGGCCCAATGCTATCACATCGGGAGGGCGGTAATGTCACGACGGGGGCAGGCTTTGCAGCAATTAGAATCCCCCCCATGTGCTCACCCACCTATCCACTCTCTTTCCTCATGTGCTGACTTCTCCCGTCTGTGATCTCTTCTTTGACCTGTCTACCCCATATGTCTTCTTAGTTAACCTCACACACTTTGAAGTTGTAGACTCAGCGGTGTGGTGTGCTGGTTCCAATGGGTCATCTTGTTAGCATGGTATAGTTGTTAAGACTGCAGATTTCTGTTTGCGGAACTGTTGTTGCCTAATGGCATCCTGTGATAATCTAATGACTTTTGCATCAGGCTTAACGCCTACGCTTATATGCATTGCTTTTGTCCCAGCGATGCTGTTGCTCTTCAAGAGTCTCATTTGTCCGTTGTTGTCTTCGATGTTGTGCCTTTACCACTTTCCTTTCATTGTCATTGGCGTACATGTTGGCGTTGATATTTGCCTTTTAAAGGGGTTTTCCCACGAACGAAAGTTCATTTTAAAAATTGTCTGTGTCTGACCGTGTACAGAACATACCACAGCTCCTGGCAGGGGAGGAAGCAAAAGACAATACTGACATTACACCAGAAGATCGCAGAGGATACATTTTGTGAGGTAAAATATTGTTTAAAAACAGTCAGTGAAATATTTTACCTCACAAAATGAATCCTCTGTGATCCCCTGCTGTAATGTCAGTATTGTCTTTTGCTACCTCCCCTGCCCAGATGTGGTATGCTCTGTACACGGTCAGACACAGACAATTTTTAAAATGAACTTTTGTTTGTGGGGAAAACTGCTTGTAGACACGTCGCGCATCTGCCGCCGGGATCAGCCGAATGATTCACTGCGCCTTGCGATAGATAGCAGCGGTCACATTAAAACTGCGCATGCGCTCCTCCTGTACAAAAATGGAGGCGGTCAGTGAATCATTCGGCTGATCCCGGCGGCGGCGTGTTTGCGACGGTGTTTCCTCTGGTGGTAACGAGCAAGAGGATGCGTACGGCGTATATAGTGTGTGTGTGTGTGTGTGGTGCGTACGGCATTTACAGTGTGTGTAGCGCGTACGGCATATACAGTGTACGTGTGTGGTGCGTACTGCGTATACAGTGTGTGTGCGGTGCATACAGCGTATACAGTGTGTGTGTGTGTGTGGTGCGTACGGCGTACAGAGTGTGTGCGCAGCGTACACAGTGTGTGTGTGTGTATGGCGTATACAGTGTGTGTGTGGTGCGTATGACGTATACTGTGTGTGGTGGGTATGGCGTATACAGTGTGTGTGTGGTGCGTACGACATACAGTGTGTGTGTGTGGTGCGTACAACGTACAGTGTGTGTGGTGTGGTGGCGTACGGCGTATACAGTGTGTGTGGTGCGTACGGCGTATACAGTGTGTGTGGTGCGTACGGCGTATACAGTGTGTGTGGTGCGTACGGCGTATACAGTGTGTGTGTGGTGCGTACGGCGTATACAGTTTTGTGTGGTGCGTACCGGTGTATACAGTGTGTGTGGTGCGTACGGCGTACACAGTGTGTGTGTACGCCGTATACAGTGTGTGTGTGTGTGTGTGTACGGCGTACACAGTGTGTGTACGGCGTATAAGTGTGTGTGTACGACGTATACAGTGTGTGGTGCGTACGGCGTACACAGTGTGTGTGAGCGCGGTGCGTACGGCGTATACAGTGTGTGGTGCGTACGGCGTATACATGTGTGTGTGTGTGCGTACTGCGTATACAGTGTGTGTGTGGTCGTGCGTACGGCGTTATACAGTGTGTGTGTGTGCGCAGTAGGTCGTACGGCGTATACAGTGTGTGTGGTGGTACGTTAGTACGGCGTATACAGTGTGTGTATGTACGGCGTTATACGGCAGTGTGTGTATGTACGGCGTATACAGTGTATGTTACGGCGTATACAGTGTGTGTATGTACGGCGTATACAGTGTGTGTATGTACGGCGTATACAGTGTGTGTATGTACGGCGTATACAGTGTGTGTATGTACGGTCGTATACGGTTCAGTGTGTGTGTAGTGTGTATCGGCGTATACAGGTGTGTGTTGTGTGTGGTGCAATACGGTCGTATTGCAGTACGTGTGTGTGTGTGGTGCGTACAGCGTATACAGTGTGTGTGTGCATGTGTCGTGCGTACTGCGTATACAGTGTGTGTGTCATGCGTACGGCGTATACAGTGTGTGTGTGGTGCATATGGCGTATGCAGTGTGTGTATGTGTGGTGCATACGGCGTATACAGTGTGTGTGGTGCGTACAGCATATACAGTGTGTGCGTGTGTGTGTGTGTATGTGTGTGGTGCCACGGTGTTCCATTGGTGGTACTGCGCAAGAGGCTGGTACCACCAGCAGTTTCCATATTGAGACACCCATCACTTGGGTGTCCCAATATGGCGGTCGGTGAACTTCCACCGCTTGGAATTCTGGGATCCAGACACATCTGGACGGAACAGGATGTGAAGACATTACAAGGCAAGTACATATTAGATGACATTTCCTTTAGTTGCTTAGAAAAAAAAAACTATTCCGAGTACACCTTTAATTGGCGTGCGCCTCGTAAAAGGGGTTGTCCACTACTAGAACAACCCCTTACTGAACTTAAAGTTTGCCCGTTTGAAAATAAAACTACCTATATTCACCTCCCGTGCTGGCGAAGTTCCAGCGGTGTCAGCACTCGCGTTCCCCAGGTTCACATGTTTTCTTTGACGCGTGAGCCTGGCGCCCAATATGTGCTGGCTGGCGTCACTGTCCCCACCTTCGGACGTATCAAGAGGACGTGAAAGCTGTAGCAGACCGCTCGCTCCCTCTTGATTACTGATATCTATAAAGGTGGGGACAGCGAGGCCAACCCTGATTAGGTGCAGCGCTCACTTGTCTTAACAGCACAGGAGCCCTGGAAATCCGAGTACCGACACCGCTGGAACAGTTCCGGCCCGGGAGATGGGTATAGGTGTTTTTATATTCACACGGGTAAACATTAAGGTGGAGAAGGGGTTGTCCTAGGAGAGAACAACCTCTTCAATCAATTTAGCACATTGTACTCTTTCAATGAATCAGCCCCATGGTGTACAGATCCAAGCAATTGTTACAGCACACTACAGCATCTATTTTCTGCAGAAAGGCAGTGAAATAGGGTAATTAACCCTATAACAATATATATTTGCAAATTACATATCATGCACTGTATGCAGCAAAGAAATCCCTCACAACCACTCACTATTTAGAAATAACGTGAAATACAAACGAGAAAATCCTGAAATAGCAACAACATAATAAATATGGTAATCTGAAGTAGAAAAAAATAAATCAGTTCAAAAAGTAGAACAGACTAGTGGGTTACTAAGACTAATGGGAGGGATATGGTTGTACCTGGAACTATGGAAGCTCTGTATTACGGTACTACAGAAAAAGGTAGAACCATAGTAGTTTAAGGCTATGTGTGCAACTGCGTATTTGCTTGCAGAACTTTCTGCAAGGTTTCTGCATCTCTTGGCAGAAAAACACAGTGGAAAATCCAGGTGGTTTTTATGTGTTTTTGATACCAAGCCCGAGGTTTAGTAATGAACAGGTGTCAGCAAGAAACCCTGATTAATAAAATGGTACATAAAGAGTTAAAGACACACACGCACCCACACACACACACACCAGCCTATGTAGGAGCATTAACATAATTAACCTACATATGCTGTAACAAAACAGCAACTGTCAGAAATCTGCGTGAAACGCAATATGTTTATTTTTCAAAAAATTTTTTAAAAAAAAATGCGTGGGCTCCCTCATAATTTTCATAACCAGCAGATGGAAATCCGACAGCTGATGTTATATTTCTGGGAAGGAGCCAATAGCCATAAAGTTTCCCAGGCTTAAAGCTTCCCATTAATATCAGCTCACAGATGTTTGCTTAGCATTTACTGGCTAGCTTACAGGGGAACCCCAGAAAAAAATTGACATGGGGTCCCCCTATAAAATTGAACCAGCAAAGGCTAGGTAGACAGCTGTGGGCTGATATTAATAGCCTGGGAAGAGGCCATGTATATTGGCACCCCCCAGGATAAAAACATCAGCCGCCCAGAAATGGCACATCTTATAGATGCTCCAATTCTGGCACTTAGGCCGGGGTCACATTTGCGAGAAACTCGCACGAGTCTCGCACCTCAATACCCGGCACTGCCGCCAGCACTCGGACAGAAATACATGCAGCCGCATACTTCGGTCCCGAGTGCCGGTGGCAGTGCCAGGTATTGAGGTGCGAGACTCGTGCGAGTTTCTTGCAAGTGTGACCCCGGTCTTAGCCTCGCTCTTCCCACTTGCCCTGTAGCGGTGGCAAGTAGGGTTCATAATTGTGGGGTTGATGTCACCTTTGTATTGTCAGGTGACATCAAGCCCACAGGTTAGTAATGGAGAGGCATCTATAAGACACTTCTCCATTACTAATCCTATAGTTATATGGTAAATAAACACACAGCCAGAATAAAGTCCTTTATTTGAAATAATCACACAGACTCCTTTATTGAATCTAAATTAACCATACTTACTGAACGCCTAATCCCTGACGCCCTAGTCTCCTGCAAACAATTAACAAATAATAAACTAACATATAATACTATCCTGTCCGACGTAGTCCATTTAATACAGAGGGTTCCACAGCGATCTCACATGTAGAACAGTCACATCAGGAGATGTGACTGCTCTACCCGGCCTCGGGCGATACACTGCGGGAGCGATCACCTCCTGTAAGTGTATCAATGCGCTGCCGTGAGAGTTCACCAGAGTTCATCAGCTCCGGTGCTCTCACTTACGACACTACCGCTGTAAGAGAGCACCAGAGCTGATCAGCTGATGTACTCTGTTGAACTCTCACGGCGGCTCAGTGATACACTGCGGGAGCGATTACCTCCTGTCAGTGTATTGCCGGTGGCCAGGTGACATAGACGTGGGACACTCGGTATTAAATGTACTACGGCGGACAGGCAGTATATGTTGGTTTATTATTTTTGATTGATTGCAGGAGACGCGGGCATTGGGGATTAGGTGTTCGGTCAGTATGTATATTGTATGTGATTATGTCAATGTTTTGATTTTTTTTTTACAATTGAACTCAGGCACCGGATGATGAGACTATTCTCCCATCATCGGCTCATGCGGTCTCTGTTATATGTGACAGCAGACATAGTCGGATGGGAGTAGTAGTCCCATCAGACGACGCCTAAGTACAATCACTATGAGCTGTTCGTCGCATGGGTAAACACATCACCACACACTCACACACACACACACATTCTCATCCACACACACTCTCACACCCTCTGACATTCCCAAATGACAAATCCGTGTTTCTTGGTAGCAAATCTGCTAGATTTGACTGACTCAATTGAAGTCAATGAGTCAAAAACGCTGCAGAAACGCAAAAAGAATTGACATGCTACAGAAAATAAAACGCTGCAAATACAGAAATTTACGGATCATGTGCACAACACTTCAGGATTGTCACTGCATTACCTTGCTTTAGTATTCCATGGCGTTTTTGGAGCATTTCCGCACGGAAACGGATCAAAAACGCATGGTGTGCACATAGCCTAAGGGAAATTGACAGCAGGATTTACCCTTATTAAAAGGGTTGTCCACTACTAGGATATCCCCTTCTTAAACTAAATGTTAGGCCACAATAAAATAATAAAGCCTATACTCGCCTCCTGTGTCGGCGCCGTTCCCGCAGTGTCTGCACTCACTCTGTGTTGTGACACGTGACACCAGCGCCCAATCAGCGCTGATATAACAGTTTCCGCCTTTGGACAAACTGAACAATAGGAGGAAGCCAGGGCTGCAGCTGATCCCGGACTTCCTGTTTATTTTCAGTTTGTCCGAAGGCAGAGACAGTGACGCCAGTGCTGAGCGGGCGCCAGGCATCACGTGTCATCCCACCGCATTACAGCCCCAGAACCGCGAGTACCGACACTGCTGGAACAGAGCAGGCACAGGAGGCGAGTATAGGCTTTATTATTTTATCGATGCCCAACACTTAGTTTAAGAAGGGATTGTCCTAGTATTGGACAACCCAATTAACTAATGGCAGAGCTGCATTGGTCATTTAATACGGATTTCTAGCCTTCTAGAAAAGTTCCCAGCATACTTTCATTGTAAAATCAGTTTTTTTTAATATTGCCTTGCCAAGTATTATAATTAACTGGATTAGTCCAAGAGGCTTCTGCTCAGTGCGGACCAGTCCAGCCCAAAGGCGCATATTGACAGCTCAGCAGTGCCCATCTGCCTCCATTCTAAATCCTGCAAATGCATGGTTACAGCCATGAGTCTGAGAACGCGCAATAAACTTCTGCCTATGTTACGCTGCCTTGGTACCACATTGAACATGCACCCAGAAGACTGTACGCTTCCCTCTGCAAGCTTACAGGCTGGCAAGATCGTGGCATGTACTCTAGGCAGAAGTTCACTGTACATGTCTGATGTCACAGCTCTAAATCACACATTTATGGGTTTTAGTCAACAGGGAAGAGGCAGAGATGTCAATCATGCCTCCGTAGGTGTGTTATCAATCAAATGGCTGTGAAGCCACAATATTAACAACATGATTTTACAATTATGTTGGGAACGTCACCTATACATTTGGGTTTCTAGAAATCAGTAAAAGTGGGGTGACCTATTGTAACTTACAGTTTACTGGTAGAATTTAACAATTTTAAACAATATATATTTTCATTGGTTAGTTAGCATAAGGTTAGTATGCTTCCATACTCTATGCCCCAGTCATAGATTGTTTCATCCAGAGTTGTTCACACCAATAGTGCCCAAGACCGAGCAAGCCGCCAGGACCACATTGCCCAAGATTCCCACTCTGGTCCCCGGTGGTGGCTAACACTTATAGTGGATATGTTTGATACTGTATTCATTTTCACATTTATTATGCTAATTGATATCTATAAGCCTCCCTACTCTGCACCATCTTAACCATTTACTAAGTATAGCTGACAACGTCAAAGCTTGCTTTATGAGTAATTCTGTAAATCGTCTGGCGACACAAGCGTAGGCTTAGTTTTCAGCTTGTACAAGTTGCAGCCATCCAAGATAAGCCTTTTGTTATTGTCAAAACATGTTAACATGCCAACCTCCAAATGAAAGGAATATCCCAGAGAAAGCTAATTATTTGTCTTCTGAGCCGCACACAGTAACAGAATCTGCGGCCCTACAGTAATTGCCATGCTAATTAGGACTTCATGATCACTACAGAAATACATGTAAATACACATGGGCTGATGGTTCCTCCTTGGCAATCTAGAAACAAAGCTACAAGGTTCACAACATAAACCGCATACGTTATTCAACAGATCTCCTACACCTGACAAGGATGCTGCATTTAGTTGAAAATTCATGTAAGAGTGACTGTATAATACTGATGCGCATTTTATAAGTCGGCTACAGAATGAGAGGTCCAAATGTATTTACTCTCGTCACATGCAGCCTGCCTGACAGCTGCAGCTTGTACTGATCAGTGCAAGGTCTCAGCAGGGAGGAGGGACACTGAGGAGCTGCTAATGAGACTTTTCAAAGCAAATGTGGTATGCTAGGTAATAATCTACGCCGTTCGTATTGAGCAATTCGATAACATTTGTACACCACTAACCTGTAGCATGTGATTTTCTAGAGGTACTGTCAGTTACTATTGATCACTTCATGTCTTATTTATTTGGGTCAGAAATGTTTTTTTTTCTCTTAGAGTCCAGATCTGCCATGCCACCTTGTTCACAAAGGGCAAGCACAAGGGGACATGTACAAATATCATTCAAGCTCGGCATTCTTCCATCTACCCAAAGCGTTTCATGTAAAGTACCCAATGCATCAGACTTTCATTGTCACCTAATTGTATGCAATGGACAATTGGGCAAGGAAACACGACAAAAATAAATTGATTTTAGGAAGTTTTAGTAGAAGCTGTTAAAACTAAACACTAAATGTGTCAGCAGTATGTCCTATGACAATTATAAAGAAGTACAGAGGAAAACGAGAGGAAACAGAGGAATCGGCATTGAGCTACTTACCATCCCGATACAGAACAGGATAAACAGCAGCAGCCAGGGAATGTCAGTACAACTGTGCTCCTCCAGCGGCCTCCAGTCCCGCTTAGAGTTCTAGAAGAAAAAGCACAAATCTTCAGAACTTTCTCAGAAAATCATTGCAAACATACAGAGGATCTTACTAGAATGCTAGGAGACCGGATTCACACATCTGTGCGTCGTGGTCTGGTGCATGGGCTGGCCGCAGATCTCCTGACACAAGCTTGGCAGCCGAATACATCCCTATGATGGCTGTGGAGTTCGGGATACCACCGACCAGTAAGTGTAATGTGGACACGACGCTCAGATGCTAAACATGTAGCCTAATGCGGTTACTAGAATGTCCGCCCTCTGGGAATAGGTACCATATTCTCAGCGTGTAGCATTAGTAATGAATGCATCACACAGAGCTCCACAAAATATTTATATTTTATATTTGGGGCCAAAAATTATTTTTGCAATTTGGTTTCAGCAAAAAAATATAAAAGCGTCCTTTGGCTTTTACAGACGCAAATTCAACTTCGATCTATGTTCATAAAACAGTTAGAAACGTTGAAACTTTCTTCTCATTGGATTGTCAGAATGAGCTCACTGATGAATATCCAGTTAACCCATTTTTCAGCCATGAACAGACAGTGGAACACAGAGGTTATAGGAAGGCAAACTGTGCAATTATTTTTCTTTCATGAAACCCAATTACAAAAATGGTTTCTAGTAAAAAATATATGCATTTAAGAAAAAAATTAAAAGGTCGTCCCCAAAAGGTGGATAACTCAACCGTAACAGTTATTCTAACGTGCCCTATATTCATGGGCACTGTACATGCGAAAACAGGTTTTACAGTACATAATTCTGTACCAATACATGACAAGGACAAAAACATGGCTGAGTAAGAAACAAGACTAATATATTGGGATAGATGTCCCTGCATGCTAGGGAAATCTGACTAAAAGAAGACAGTAAGTGAGGGAGAAGCTGCACACAAGGCAGTAATAGCAGGAGGGTTATTGTAGACCCTAGAGAACAGTGCGCTGTCAGGGATTTGCAACCACAGTATGTGCAAACATGGACTAAGATTTAAAACTACCTCTGGTCAAACTTATTTTTCTCTCTACATCTATTTTCTAGTCAAAGTAAAACAAAAATATTAGTGGATCATCATATCAAACAGATCACGCTAGAAAGCTATACGTCTTCTAAAGCACCTATATCAATCATGTGAAACATTTTCTGAACACCAGAATATTATTGAATTTTTTTAGACCATTAAAAAGTACGAACATTGCACCTTGTAAAATTCATCAACGCCACTGACCGATATCCACTGTCAACACCACGGAATGAAATAATGGCTACAGTCAATATTCAAGCTACTAATGTACTCGTTTGGGCTCAATTACGGCTTCTAAACTCAAGCTGTCAAGGAAAAGGAGCCATTTGCTTTATTGGCTCTGACTTTATTAGCACAGGGAAGAAAAGGTTTCAGGGTGGTCATTTTGAGTTACAAAGGCAGACAAGGAGGCAGTAGTAAATACTTCGAGTACAAAAGTAGTGGGCGATGGTGGAGGTGCAATGGTCATCATACAGAAAAGTAATAACGCAAAATGGGTCTGTGATGCTCAGAGCGACTGAAATTTTTTACCTTCCCAGCCACTTTGGATAGGTGAACTGGTTGGTTCTAATAATAATACTCTTTATTTTTATATAGCGCTAACATATTCCGCAGCGCTTTACAGTTTGCACACATTATCGTCACTGTCCCCGATGGGGCTCACAATCTAGATTCCCTATCAGTATGTTTTTGGAGTATGGGAGGAAACCGGAGTACCCGGAGGAAACCCACGCAAACAAAGGAAGAACATACAAAGTCCTTGCAGATGTTGTCCTTGGTGGGATTTGAACCCAGTACTCCAGCGCTGCAAGGCTGCAGTGCTAACCACTGAGCCAAGGTGCTGACCCAGGTTCTATTGCCAGCATTGACACATACTCTGAAAACGTTTTCTGAATGAGGCTCAAATAGAATACATTGGAACACAACAAGCAATATTTCTACAGAAAAAGAAACATCTGTAGCCACTAATCTGCTGGATGTTGAGTTATTCTTACCGATACATCTACATCAGATCACAATCCAGAACAAATCCAGGGCCTCACTCTGACCGATACCATGGAGCTACTGATAACAAGATTAGTTACATGTTGGGTGACAACTGATGACTACCATCACAGCTCTAATGCTGGCCATACATAACATATAATATGACCACTTTCCACATTTCAATTAACTATAGTTTTAAAATGGCGCATAATCAGCCAGAGAATTGGGCTTATTATGCAAATGGCACTCTGATCAGAGATTGAGCCAAGTGTCAGCACAGTGTGATCCAATTCTCTCGGAAAGGAGTCAGCACTGTGAGAAGATGGAAAACAAAATTTCTCCATCTTCTCCATTGTGTGAGTCTGTGGAAATCGGACTGCAGTCAGCTGTCATCGGAGTGCAGTCCGATGTTTTCTACGCACCCATTGACTTGAATGGGCGAGTGGCATCTAATTTTAAAGTGAAAAAAAAAAAAAAAATCGGTCATCAGCACTGCCCCACTGAATAATATTGGTTCACATCAAACAAAAAATAAATAATCGGATAGCACTCGGCCGACGCATACACTGGTGTGAGCTTGCCCTAAGGCTGAGAGTTAAATCACTGCAGCTTTTATGCTGCAATTGTGGTAAAAAAGTCTCCAGTTCAAACCCTAACTATGACATACATAGCCATCCACAACCTGTCTCCTCTATACATCTGTCACATGGTCTTCCGGTACTTACCTACATGCAACCTTCGATCTTCTCAAGATTTCCCGCTCTACTCTGCTCTTATCTCTTCTTCCCACAACTGCATACAAGACTTCTCCCGTGCTTCCCCCATACTCTGGAACTCTCTACCCCAACACATCAGACGTTCGCCTACCACGGAAACCTTCAAAAAGAACCTGAAGACCCACCTCTTCCGACAAGCCTACAACCTGCAGTGATCCTCAGTCTACTGAACCACCGCACGACCAGCTCTACCCTTTCCTAGTGTATCCTCACCCATCCCTGTAGATTGTGAGCCCTCATGGGCAGGGTCCTCTCTCCTTCTGTACTTGTGTGTGCCTTGTACTGCTCATGTTTATTGTACTTTTCTATGTATGCCCCATTTTCACATGTAAAGCGCCTTTTGACTGTGCGCCGAGCGTACCAAAATGTTGCATGTTGCTTTTTGGTGCGCTCACCGCACCAATCAAAAGGACGCATGGGCCGCCAAACGCATACCTGCGCACGGCCTGCGTACCCAATGATAAAGATAGGGTACGCAGGACGCATGCGGCGTCATGCGCCCATAGGCGGAGCCACCGGGAGGAGGCGTGGCAGGGGGCGGAGCTTAGCGGCGGCCGTGCGCAGACAGGTGCAGGTCGCTCAAACGCAAGTGTGAAAGCAGCCTTATATGTGCCTCAGCTATGGATCCCATTTTTTATACACCATACATCATGGCATATTATGCGATATGCATAACCAAAACACAAAATGCACCATTTGCTCTATGCTTTATGATTCTCCATTACTACCGTAGTCTAATCCAGGTCTTACGCAGTTATGGGAAAGTATAATCTATGGCTATTGATTGAAAAAAAAAATAGATCTGTCTCATTTTAGCCTCTTTCACAAGTTTATTTTCAGCATTTTTAAATCTATTACGGCCAGGGTCACGCGTGAATATGGGTAAAAATCGATCTAGACATATGAGGGCTTGTCTTCTGAGGGATGAACTGGAAAATGGGGAGAGAAAAATTCAAATGAGGTGAAATTGTGAGGGGAAAAAAAATGCAATCCTGCCACTGTTTTCTTTTGGGTTTTGCTTTTATGGAGTTCTTTCTATGCTAAAAATGACCTGACAACATGTTTCTCCAGTTCAATATACAATTTCAGCTATCAATTTTTTACATTTTAGGAAGGAAAAAAAAAAATAAAATTGTGCCCTGAGCTGACATTTCTTATTGATACTAATAAGGTATACAAATTATATTTTGATTGCAATTTCTTTGGGAGCAAAGAGGTGCAAACAAATGGCAGTTCAGGCTTCCAATTCTTTTTTTTCAGTGTTTATTGTAGGGTTTAAATAATTGTGCATTTTTATACTGTAGATTGGATGTGTCAATTGCATATGGTTTTTTTGCATTTCTCTTTCAAGGGGGGAAATTAGCATAATTTAAACATTTATATATATTTTTTTTCACTTTTTTAAGCCCTTAAGGGACTGAAAAACTGCATATGTTCGTTTGCTTACACTGTACTATATACTGTAGTATAATACATTGTATCAGCAGTATTACAGTTTATAAGGAAATCGTGGTTCGCCTACGGCTGAGCTCCGCCAAATACCTTGTTGTCACCAAGCCAATTCAGAACTTTGTAGCAAACTGTGAAAAGAAACCTGTTGGGTCAGGTAGGCCTCATGGAGAACTAGTGTACATTAATCTGAATCTTAAAGCAGTTTTCCCATGTTCTAAACTGATCGCAGCATATCTGCCGTCACTTCATGTCTTGATAATGTATGAAACAAGCAAGCTGAAAATCACTTAAAATATTGTCTTACCCCAAAATTCTCCTTTAGGCAAGAGCAATGCATACCGGAAAGTGAGAGAAAGAACATTCCAGCACCTATAGTGTTGGCAAAGTGTCGATTTGGAGGAACTGTCCATTCCAAAAACGGTGAATAGCAAGTTATAGAGCATGAAAAGAAAAACGGTTTTGATTTTCTTCATGTGGGATTTATTTATACCAAATATTGTTAGCCGTCTAGTACATGAGGCAACTCCGTATCATGCTCTCCATCCACGGCAGATAAAAATTACAAAGCTTTACAAGAATATAAGCAGAGTGATATACCAAGAAGCCGCGCTGAAGCATTTATTTCCTTTAGAGATTTCCTTAAGACAGCGGAAATCAATGAGAAGCATAAACTTCAATAAATTCACAGTACTCTTGTAAATGTTAAACCACTGTGAAAATAATGACCTGCCATGGAGGCTTCCAGAGCCAGAATGATGAGATTTACCCAGGAGCAGTAATACTCGGAAACTGGCGTGCATATACGGTGCCTGCTCTGAAGACAACCATATGTCATCGCTGTCTACACTTCTGTAGACTACATCTGCACAACACGGGCTATTCCCAAAATAGTAAATTATCCTCTATTCACAAGAAGGGGGATAACTAATCACTTGGGATCTGTCTGCTGGAACTCCCAGCAATCCCTAAAATGAGGCTCTATAACCCAGGAATCAGTGTCCATTTCTGAGCACTGCTGGGTAGGTCACAGTCGTAAGACAACCACAGATCAGTACGTAATCCCCCTCATCATGGTCCCTATTGCTAGAGAACAACTTACTACTATGGGAACAACCCTTCAACCAGCACCTTTAATCAGCAGTGGTCGGCTGGGACATGCAGCGGACACTGAACAGCGCGGTGTTGTGCTCAGTACAACTTTTACATCTTCCCGCCAGGAGTGATCAGATCTGATCGGAGGAGGTGCCAGGAATCAGACTGCCACAGATATGTATTAATGAACTATTTCTCTTTTTGAATTTTGTGCGTTTCAAGATAAATAAGCATTTTTCCAGAAAACAGATTACATCACACCCTTGTTGTCCCATGGCACTAGCACGCCACCCTTTTACACTTACTTGTATTTGTACAGGAAGAGAAAAAGTAAATAACTGATAACAGGACTACACCCATAGCAAATACCCGTGACAGAAGCAAGGCTCATATCATGCTTTCAACTGAGAGACTAATTGGTTCTCTATTAAATATTATACTAGGATAAATAGTGCTTGAAAAATCCAACGGTTCACTCCATTTGATGAAGAAAGACACTTAAAAAAATAAATAAATACACGCTTATAGCAAGTAGCAGGTTGATAAAAACCATTAGGCCACGTTCACACGTTCAGTATTTGGTCAGTATGTGTAAGCCAAAATCCAGGAGTGGTTGATAAATACTGAAGTGGTGACGTGTTTCTATTATACTTTTCCTCTGATTGTTCCACTCCTGGTTGTGGCTTACAGGTACTGAGGTAAAATACTGACCAAATACTGAACATGTGAATGAGGCCTTAGGCTGCAAAGTTTTAATTCAGAAAAAAAAAACGAAATATCAAAAGCCCACTCCTAAACGTTACATCACTATGGCAGTCGGAGCTGTTTTTCCCTCATACAAATCAGCAGTTTTCCTACATAGATAGTGAAAATGATAAAATTCTTCCTGCAGCTGGCGAGATCCTTAGTTCATACTCACCAGCGGTCACCCTCCTTGATCCAGCGCGGGCCACCTCATGGCATGTGCCGGCACAGGAAGCGATGACAGAGCCAGCCAACAAGCTGGAGGACCTCAGTGACTTGTGGATGGCTGCAGCAGGCAGGTGACTTAAACTGATCATCATCGGATCTTTTTCTGATACGCGGTTCCAGCCACCTGACTGTTGCAGCCTTTCATAAGTCACGGAGGTTCTCGCTTTCTGTGCCAACACATACCAGGTGGTAGCCAACAGCCCACGCCGGACTCAGAAGGGTGACAGCAGGCACTTAGGATTTATTTTATTATTCTTACCGAACCAAACCCCAAAATATAACTAACTCCTTTTGCCTAGACAACCTTTTAATGAGGGTTTTCCACTGGTACAGTTTTCTTCAGAAGTCAGACGTCACCTTCTCTACTCACCTCCCAATGTGGTATTGAGGAGTGTAGGCCTGACTAACCCTTTAACTGTAAAGAAAAGTGTAGCCTTTTTTTGATGGATAATGTAGAAAAAAATGAAACTAATACATCTGATATAAGTGTGACAAAATTACTATTTCCAGATGTTTTCAGCTAATATATCAATTGTGACTTTGTAACAAGTTGTTACATTTTAGCGCACATGAATTCCAATTCCCAACAGAAGTGATTTCATATTTGCCTGAATTTCTTATACAAATTGAAAGGTAACTTCCCATCCCAGAGACAGAAGGGTCTGGGAGTACAAACTTATGATGGATGACCTCTGACACTCAGAGCAGGAATGAATGTGTCGCATGGATTTTGGTCTTTCTATTCAATTAAGAAACGTGCTCCTCAGACCTGTGGAGGTGCATCATAACCCTGCACCAGACCTCAATATGAGGACAATAAAACTTTCACACTGCTAATCTATGAACTGCACCAATATTTACTGCCACATCTGCTTGTCCTCTTCCCATATTGATAGTTCTGCTTCTTGTCTCTTATTACTGCATTGTTCCTGTGCCTGTTGTGTATAAATGTGTGACTCCAGATTTTCTGTTATACTGAGCCTGACGAAGGGACGTGAGAAGTCTCGAACGTTGTCATTTGTTGACAGTAGAACCCCAGTAGAAACATGTCAAACACAATTGATTAGTCAGTGAGGACATCAGGATTCATTAAAGGGAATCTGTCACCCCATTTTAGCCATATCAGCTAAAGATATGGCTGAATAGTGCGTCCCATAAGCAACCTATCCGTATGTTGCTTATATCCAGATACCACCGTTTTGATGCCAAAATACCTTAGTAAAGTTGGGATTCTTTTCTGTAAATGAGGGCGGTCCGGTGGGCGGTGTTTTCTCTGTCCTGCTCCTCGGCATCACTTGCGTATCACCGTCTGTGAATCCCACAGACAGCGTTCTGCTTCCCGCGATAGCGATTTTCAAATTCGGCCCCGTGCATGATCAGTGTGCTTTGCCCAACAGTGGGCAAAGCAGAAAATCATTACAGCGCACGCGCTACTCTTTCCTTGCCCCAGAAGTCATCCAAGGCAAGCAGTCATTTCCGGGGCAAGGAAAGAGTAGCGCATGCGCTCTAATGATTTTCTGCTTTGCCCACTGTTGGGCAAAGCACACTGCGCATGCGCGGGGCCGAATTTGAAAAGCGCTATCGCGGGAAGCAGAACGCCGTCTGTGGGATTCACAGACGGCGATACGCAAGTGATGCCGAGGAACGGGGGGGAGGACAGAGAAAACGCCGCCCTCCGGACCTGACCGCCCTGATTTACAGAAAAGAATCCCTACTTTACTAAGATATTTTGGAATCAAAACGGTGGTATCAGGATATAAGCAACATACCGATAGGTTGCTTATGGGACGCACTATTCAGCCATATCTTTAGCTGATGGGGTGACAGATTCCCTTTAATATTTGAGCAATGACCCTACTATGATGTTATTATAAGCAGATGAAACACTGAGAAAACATTTCTATACCTGAAAACATTTTTAAGGCTCCACATCAAAACTGCATCACAAATATCACACGGCATACACACAGTGCCCCAATGTAAGAGACACAAGAGAAAAGGACACTATGAAAAACATTTGAGACTGATGACAGCAGCTCAGCGCTAAAGTGGCATTTTCACTATCTAGAGTGGTGATCCATCTCTCCTGGTGACAGGTGGGAACTGACGGATGCCCTGCAATCCTCTACCTGGAAGCTCCAGATAGCCAGACCAGCACTACATGCAAGGTAAACCCCACAGGAGAAGGGATGTGTCACTGGATTCTGCCTGACAGCGCTGGATGGGTATGCTCAGCAGGCTTACAATAAATCCTACATGACCTGGATTTCAGAGCGGCGACCTTACAGGCAGAAGCATTAGAAGCGCCTCAGCTGATCCTGACATATATGATCGCTATCCCCACACCAGACAGAGGCATAAACTAGCCAGATCGAGCCGTGCTCAGCCAGAAGCAGTACATCTCTGCATGGCACGATGCAGCCTGGTATCGCAGCCACCCATGTGCGTGCAGCAGATTCTCTGATACCAGAAATATCGGGAAAACCATTATAGGGCAGAAACCTTAATCTTGTAGTTGTTAAAACTTTCACAGTGCATCAATTAGTTCCTGAAGGGCAGAAGTCACCGGTACGTGCCAGCAAGACTTGACATGTAGAAGACACAGATTCCTGTATCTATCCAGTACATCATGAAACTTGATGATGACACCGATTTACTTCCTACCAGAGTGTAAGGCTGGCATCATTCTGCTAGAACCAGGGCACATGTTCACCCGACCCAGATGTGCATGTAACAGAAACTGCTGCAGCTGTGCCAAACATGTCATTGTGCAGTGACATTAGGCACAGTGCTCCCTGCCCCACCGCCAAAATATAAGCTGCATGTTTACACAAACATGAGAAATATGGCATAAGCAATTTTCTCCACACTAGTACAAGTGGCATGTTTGTGCTATTCGCAGGTGTCCCACAGTGAGTCAGCTGGAGCGTCTGGGTGGCACAATACCAATCTGTCTCTATTATAAGGCTTCATTCACACAAACAGTCTACAGTTTATTGTTTACAGGGAATGGGTTTTCATAGATTCGGTCCCTATAGAAAGATCTGGAATTATTTATGGCACTAATATACAGCTCAGCGTGAGTGAAGACACAGACGTCTGAATAGAAATCATCCAGCTGTCACATTTCTATAAAAACCGGACCACCAGACACCACCAGTGGCACTGGTAAGAACCAGTATACAATCAGGACCATCGGACACCACCAATGAAACGGGTCAGAACCAGTATACAATCAGGACCATTGGAAGCCATCAAAAGCACTGGTCAGGACAAGTATACAATTAGGATCATCAATGGGGACAAGAGCACTGGACAATAACAATGGGACCAGTATATAATCAGGACCACCGGACACTACCAATGGGATCAATATACAATCAGATCCATCAATGTAGGCAGGACCAGCGGACACTACAACGGCACCAGTCAGGACCAGTATACAATGAGGACCACCGGACACTACCAATGGCACCAGTCAGGACCAGTATACAATGAGGACCGCCGGACACTACAACGGCACCAGTCAGGACCAGTATACAATGAGGACCATCGGACACTACCAATGGCACCAGTCAGGACCAGTATACAATGAGGACCACCGGACACTACCAATGGCACCAGTCAGGACCAGTATACAATGAGGACCACCGGACACTACAACGGCACCAGTCAGGACCAGTATACAATGAGGACCACCGGACACTACAACGGCACCAGTCAGGACCAGTATACAATGAGGACCACCGGACACTACAACGGCACCAGTCAGGACCAGTATACAATGAGGACCACCGGACACTACAACGGCACCAGTCAGGACCAGTATACAATGAGGACCACCGGACACTACCAATGGCACCAGTCAGGACCAGTATACAATGAGGACCACCGGACACTACAACGGCACCAGTCAGGACCAGTATACAATGAGGACCACCGGACACTACCAACGGCACCAGTCAGGACCAGTATACAATGAGGATCACCGGACACTACAACGGCACCAGTCAGGACCAGTATACAATCAGGACCACCGGACACTACCAACGGCACCAGTCAGGACCAGTATACAATCAGGACCACAGGACACTACTAACGGCACCAGTTTGGACCAGTATACAATCAGGACCCCCGGACACTACCAACGGCACCAGTCAGAACCAGTATACAATGAGGACCCCGGACACTACCAACGGCACCAGTCAGGACCAGTATACAATGAGGACCCCCGGACACTACCAACGGCACCAGTCAGGACCAGTATACAATGAGGACCACCGGACACTACAAATGGCACCAGTCAGGACCAGTACACAATGAGGACCACCGGACACTACCAACGGCACCAGTCAGGACCAGTACACAATGAGGACCACCGGACACTACCAACGGCACCAGTCAGGACCAGTACACAATGAGGACCACCGGACACTACCAACGGCACCAGTCAGGACCAGTACACAATGAGGACCACCGGACACTACCAACGGCACCAGTCAGGACCAGTACACAATGAGGACCACAGGACACTACCAACGGCACCAGTCAGGACCAGTATACAATGAGGATCACCGGACACTACAACGGCACCAGTCAGGACCAGTATACAATGAGGACCACCGGACACTACCAACGGCACCAGTCAGGACCAGTATACAGTGAGGACCACAGGACACTACTAACGGCACCAGTCAGGACCAGTATACAGTGAGGACCACAGGACACTACCAACGGTCAGGACCAGTATACAAGTGAGGACCACCGGACACTACTAACGGCACCAGTCAGGACCAGTATACAGTGAGGACCACCGGACACTACTAACGGCACCAGTCAGGACCAGTATACAATCAGGACCCCGGACACTACCAATGGCACCATGGATCCCAATCAGGACCCCTGGACACTACCAACGAGTCAGGACCAGTATACAATGAGGACCACCGGACACTACCAACGGCACCAGTCAGGACCAGTATACAATGAGGATCACCGACACTACCAACGGCACCAGTCAGGACCAGTATACAATGAGGACCACCGGACACTACCAATGGCACCAGTCAGGACCAGTATACAATGAGGACCACCGGACACTACAACGGCCAGTCAGGACCAGTATACAATGAGGACCACCGACACTACACGCACCAGTCAGACAATACAATGAGGACCACCGGACACTACAACGGCACCAGTCAGGACCAGTATACAATGAGGACACCGGACACTACCAATGGCACCAGTCAGGACCAGTATACAATGAGGACCACCGGACACTACAACGGCACCAGTCAGGACCAGTATACAATGAGGACCACCGGACACTCCCAACGGCACCAGTCAGGACCAGTATACAATGAGGATCACCGGACACTACAACGGCACCAGTCAGGACCAGTATACAATAGGACCACCGGACACTACCAACGGCACCAGTCAGGACCAGTATACAATCAGGACCACGGACACTACTAACGGCACCAGTTTGGACCAGTATACAATCAGGACCCCCGGACACTACCAACGGCACCAGTCAGAACCAGTATACAATGAGGACCCCGGACACTACCAACGGCACCAGTCAGGACCAGTATACAATGAGGACCCCCGGACACTACCAACGGCACCAGTCAGGACCAGTATAAATGAGGACCACCGGACACTACCAACGGCACCAGTCAGGACCAGTACACAATGAGGACCACCGGACACTACCAACGGCACCAGTCAGGACCAGTACACAATGAGGACCACCGGACACTACCAACGGCACCAGTCAGGACCAGTACACAATGAGGACCACCGGACACTACCAACGGCACCAGTCAGGACCAGTACACAATGAGGACCACCGGACACTACCAACGGCACCAGTCAGGACCAGTACACAATGAGGACCACAGGACACTACCAACGGCACCAGTCAGGACCAGTATACAATGAGGATCACCGGACACTACAACGGCACCAGTCAGGACCAGTATACAATGAGGACCACCGGACACTACCAACGGCACCAGTCAGGACCAGTATACAATGAGGATCACCGGACACTACCAACGGCACCAGTCAGGACCAGTATACAATGAGGACCACCGGACACTACAACGGAAACCAGTCAGGACCAGTATACAATGAGGATCCACCGGACACTACAACGGAAACCAGTCAGGACCAGTATACAATGAGGATCACCGGACACTACAACGTCACCAGTCAGGACCAGTATACAATGAGGACCACCGGACACTACCAACGGCACCAGTCAGGACCAGTATACAATGAGGATCACCGGACACTACCAACGGCACCAGTCAGGACCAGTATACAATGAGGATCACCAGACACTACCAACGGCACCAGTCAGGACCAGTACACAATGAGGATCACCAGACACTACCAACGGCACCAGTCAGGACCAGTACACAATGAGGACCACCAGACACTACCAACGGCACCAGTCAGGACCAGTATACAATGAGGATCACGGACACTACCAACGGCACCAGTCAGGACCAGTATACAATGAGGATCACCGGACACTACCAACGGCACCAGTCAGGACCAGTATACAATGAGGATCACCGGACACTACCAACGGCACCAGTCAGGACCAGTATACAATGAGGACCACCGGACACTACTAACGGCACCAGTCAGGACCAGTATACAGTGAGGACCACAGGACACTACTAACGGCACCAGTCAGGACCAGTATACAGTGAGGACCACCGGACACTACTAACGGCACCAGTCAGGACCAGTATACAATGAGGATCACCGGACACTACCAACGGCACCAGTCAGGACCAGTATACAATGAGGATCACTGGACACTACCAACGGCACCAGTCAGGACCAGTATACAATGAGGACCACCGGACACTACAACGGCACCAGTCAGGACCAGTATACAATGAGGATCACCGGACACTACAACGCACAGTCAGGACCAGTATACAATGAGGACCACCGGACACTACCAACGGCACCAGTCAGGACCAGTATACAATGAGGATCACCAGACACTACCAACGGCACCAGTCAGGACCAGTACACAATGAGGACCACCAGACACTACCAACGGCACCAGTCAGGACCAGTATACAATGAGGATCACCGGACACTACCAACGGCACCAGTCAGGACCAGTATACAATGAGGATCACCAGACACTACCAACGGCACCAGTCAGGACCAGTATACAATGAGGATCACCGGACACTACCAACGGCACCAGTCAGGACCAGTATACAATGAGGATCACCGGACACTACCAACGGCACCAGTCAGGACCAGTATACAATGAGGACCACCGGACATACTAACGGCCCCAGTCAGGACCAGTATACAGTGAGGACCACAGGACACTACCAACGGTCAGGACCAGTATACAGTGAGGACCACCGGACACTACTAACGGCACCAGTCAGGACCAGTATACAATGAGGACCACCGGACACTACGAACGGCACCAGTCAGGACCAGTATACAGTGAGGACCACAGGACACTACTAACGGCACCAGTCAGGACCAGTATACAGTGAGGACCACAGGACACTACCAACGGTCAGGACCAGTATACAGTGAGGACCACCGGACACTACTAACGGCACCAGTCAGGACCAGTATACAGTGAGGACCACCGGACACTACTAACGGCACCAGTCAGGACCAGTATACAATCAGGACCCCCGGACACTACCAATGGCACCAGGATACAATCAGGACCCCTGGACACTACCAACAGTCAGGACCAGTATACAATGAGGACCACCGGACACTACCAACGGCACCAGTCAGGACCAGTATACAATGAGGATCACCAGACACTACCAACGGCACCAGTCAGGACCAGTACACAATGAGGACCACCAGACACTACCAACGGCACCAGTCAGGACCAGTATACAATGAGGATCACCGGACACTACCAACGGCACCAGTCAGGACCAGTATACAATGAGGATCACCAGACACTACCAACGGCACCAGTCAGGACCAGTATACAATGAGGATCACCGGACACTACCAACGGCACCAGTCAGGACCAGTATACAATGAGGACCACCGGACACTACTAACGGCACCAGTCAGGACCAGTATACAGTGAGGACCACAGGACACTACTAACGGCACCAGTCAGGACCAGTATACAGTGAGGACCACAGGACACTACCAACGGTCAGGACCAGTATACAGTGAGGACCACCGGACACTACTAACGGCACCAGTCAGGACCAGTATACAATGAGGACCACCGGACACTACTAACGGCACCAGTCAGGACCAGTATACAGTGAGGACCACAGGACACTACTAACGGCACCAGTCAGGACCAGTATACAGTGAGGACCACAGGACACTACCAACGGTCAGGACCAGTATACAGTGAGGACCACCGGACACTACTAACGGCACCAGTCAGGACCAGTATACAGTGAGGACCACCGGACACTACTAACGGCACCAGTCAGGACCAGTATACAATCAGGACCCCCGGACACTACCAATGGCACCAGGATACAATCAGGACCCCTGGACACTACCAACGGTCAGGACCAGTATACAGTGAGGACCACAGGACACTACCAACGGCACCAGTCAGGACCAGTATACAATCAGGACCCCGGACACTACCAATGGCACCAGGATACAATCAGGACCCCTGGACACTACCAACGGTCAGGACCAGTATACAGTGAGGACTGTACTGGGAAGCTGGCTGGAGGCAGGATTGTTACAATGAGGAGTTTGCTCTGCAGTAGCCACATCTGTGTGTCAGTGGCCAGCCCAGTAGCTAGGAGCGCAGGGACCGGGGGATGAGTGCGGCTCACCTGCGTGCTCCCACAACAGCCCATGGTGCAGCAATGGTGGTGTGCCCGCAGGGTTCCTCTTCTGTGATGGCCTCCTGTGGCAGAGAGATGAGGAGCTCCTATAGGGCACGGAGTGGGATGAAGAGAAGGACTGGAGGGGAGAAGGGAAACACACTGGAAATAATAGTGAGAGACGAGGCGGCAGCGGAGCCGAGGACCGCAGTGCACACAGCCGCGTCTGACCACAAGGGCTGCCTTCTAAGGGGAGGACGAGTCCCATCTGCTGCGCCTGTCACAGGCTGCCATGGTGCTGCTGCCAGGGGAGCTGGGCACAAGAGAGGCCGGGGCGAAGGGCGCTCTGCTCCTGCGCTGCTGCCGTCTCCCCGGTGTCTAGAACGGCTGTGTCTAGAATGGAGCGGCTACTGGCAGGAATGCCGACGTAGGCGTCACGTGCTGCAGGCCGATCATGTGACTTCTCTGGCTTCCTATTCAGCGCACGGCTGGGGTCTGGTGCCGGAGGGGTTAATATGCTGTATTGTCCGAGGAACTTGTGGAAGAAGAGTGCCGGCACCGGGGAGAAGGGGCTAGTCCTCAGTACTATCGGCACCGGGGAGAAGGGGCTAGTCTTCAGTACTATTGGCACCGGGGAGAAGGGCTAGTCCTCAGTACTATCGGCACCTGGGAGAAGGGGCTAGTCCTCAGTACTATCGGCACCTGGGAGAAGGGGCTAGTCCTCAGTACTAGCGGCACTGGGGAGAAGGGGCTAGTCCTCAGTACTATCGGCATCGGGGAGAAGGGGCTAGTCCTCAGTACTATCGGCACCTGGGAGAAGGGGCTAGTCCTCAGTACTAGCGGCACTGGGGAGAAGGGCTAGTCCTCAGTACTATCGGCATCGGAGAGAAGGGGCTAGTCCTCAGTACTATCGACATTGGGGAGAAGGGGCTAGTCCTCAGTACTAGCGGCACCGGGGAGAAGAGGCTAGTCCTCAGTACTAGCAGCACCAGGGAGAAGGGGCTAGTCCTCAGTACTATCGGCACTGGGGAGAAGGGGCTAGTCCTCAGTACTATCGGCATCGGGGAGAAGGGGCTAGTCCTCAGTACTATCGGCATCGGGGAGAAGGGGCTAGTCCTCAGTATTAGCGGCACCGGGGAGAAGGGGCTAGTCCTCAGTACTAGCGGCACCTGGGAGAAGAGGCTAGTCCTCAGTACTAGCAGCACCAGGGAGAAGGGGCTAGTCCTCAGTACTATCGGCATCGGGGAGAAGGGGCTAGTCCTCAGTACTAGCGGCATCGGGGAGAAGGGGCTAGTCCTCAGTACTAGCGGCACCGGGGAGAAGAGGCTAGTCCTCAGTACTAGCGGCACGGGAGAAGGGGCTAGTCCTCAGTACTATCGGCATCGGGGAGAAGGGGCTAGTCCTCAGTACTATCGGCATCGGGGAGAAGGGGCTAGTCCTCAGTACTATCGGCATCGGGGAGAAGGGGCTAGTCCTCAGTACTATCGGCATCGGGGAGAAGGGGCTAGTCCTCAGTACTATCGGCATCGGGGAGAAGGGGCTAGTCCTCAGTACTATCGGCATCGGGGAGAAGGGGCTAGTCCTCAGTACTATCGGCATCGGGGAGAAGGGGCTAGTCCTCAGTACTATCGGCATCGGGGAGAAGGGGCTAGTCCTCAGTACTAGCGGCACCAGGGAGAAGGGGCTAGTCCTCAGTACTATCGGCACCGGGGAGAAGGGGCTAGTTCTCAGTACTATCGGCCCGGGGAGAAGGGTCTAGTCCTCAGTACTAGCGGCATCGGGAGAATTGTCTAGTCCTCAGTACTATCGGCACCGGGGAGAAGGGACTAGTCCTCAGTACTAGCGTCACTGGGAGAAGGGTCTAGTCCTCAGTACTAGAGGCACCAGGGAGAAGGGGCTAATCCTCAGTACTAGCAGCACCGGGAGAAGGGTCTAGTCCTCAGTACTAGAGGCACCAGGGAGAAGGGGCTAGTCCTCAGTACTATCGTCACCGGGGAGAAGGGGCTAGTCCTCAGTACTAGCGTCACCGGGAGAAGGATCTAATCCTCAGTACTAGCAGCACCAGGAGAAGGGGCTAGTCCTCAGTACTATCGGCAGCGGGGAGAAGGGGCTAGTCCTCAGTACTAGCGGCACCGGGAGAAGGGTCTAGTCCTCAGTACTAGAGGCACCAGGGAGAAGGGGCTAGTCCTCAGTACTATCGGCACCGGGGAGAAGGGGCTAGTCCTCAGTACTAGCGTCACCGGGAGAAGGATCTAATACTCAGTACTAGCAGCACCGGGAGAAGGGTCTAGTCCTCAGTACTAGAGGCACCGGGGAGAAGGGGCTAGTCCTCAGTACTAGAGGCATCGGGGAGAAGGGGCTAGTCCTCAGTACTATCGGCATCGGGGAGAAGGGGCTAGTCCTCAGTACTATCGGCACCGGGTAGAAGGGGCTAGTCCTCAGTACTATCGGCACCGGGGAGAAGGGGCTAGTCCTCAGTACTATCGGCACCCACCGTCCACGGTGTAACGAATGGAAGCAGAGGCAGAGGTGGTGAAGTTCACATTTGTTTTTATTTTTTAATGTGGAACCTCGAGACCGCGGTCCGGGGGGCTCCGAAGGGGGCGTAACTAGTGAGCCCGGGTACCCGTAGTAAGGCCCCTCGAACAGGACCAGAATGGAATACCCGGAGGACACAGGTGCTACCTCCAGTTAGACCCCGGACACGTGGCAGCTGTCCCAGAGGGACCAAAAGGGTAACAAGTATTTACAGAGTCCGTGGAGGGTTCTTGACGGAGAAGGATAAGGTCCTGGTCCAGAACGGATGGTAGTAGGCTAGCTCCAGTGACCTTGTCACGGTCCACGGGTACGGATGGCTGATGGCGGAACGGGATGACACTTGTGCCAGTAATAGCCGAGATTGTCCAGGTTAGCTAGATACGGGTTAGCAATGATCTGAGGAGACAAACAGTATCAGCGAAGCACAGAGACTGCAGACGCAGCGCAGACAGATCAGGAACGGAACCGGATGTAGCAATGATAGAACACGTTGCTCCGGCACTCCCCTAATGGTGGAGTGACCAGATATAGTACTGAGTGCGCAGCCATTGGTTAATTAGCTATTTCAAAAACTGCACGCTGCCCCTTTAAGAGATACGGTGGGCGCGGCCTCGCGTCCTAAGCAGACTATCTGGAGGCCTGCCAGCAGCGTGCCAGGAAGTGGAGGAGGACACAGGACGCCGAGGAGCAGATGGGACAGGTGAGTGAGCAGAACGGAGTGCAGAGCCAGCGCTGGGACCGAGTGTAACACGCGGCCTCTGAGATGCCCTAATATAGCGCCGCTCCACGGTGTAGGGAAAGTGCACACAGGGACGTTCAGAAATGACGTTTACTAGTGGAAACCACCTCTGGAGATGCTCGGCCTGGAATCTCCCTGAGAAAGCCCCACAACAAAAATAGCATTGTGCAGAGAGAGCACGCCATTTCTTCACATGTCCAGTCAGATGTCACTTCTTGTAACCACATCAGGGTTCGGAGGCGCCTGCTCTCTGGACATCACCGTATAGAATGTAGGACACTGGCAGCTGAGGCGCCACAAGAACGATGGCAGTATCACCTGCCTACACAGCCGCCTCAGGCAGGAGCTTAATCTGGTGCAGATTCCCTGATACAGCTGCCTCAAGGAGGAGCTTAGTCAAGGCAGATTCCTTCAGTAGGTGTCTCAAGGAGGAGCTTAGTCCGGCGCGGATTCCATCAGTAGGCGCCTCAGGGAGGAGATTAGTCCGGCGCAGATTCCTTCAGTAGGTGTCTCAAGGAGGAGCTTAGTCCGGCGCGGATTCCTTCAGGAGGCGCCTCGGAGGAGATTAGTCCGGCGCAGATTCCTTCAGTAGGTGTCTTAAGGAGGAGCTTAGTCCGGCGCGGATTCCTTCAGGAGGCGCCTCAGGGAGGTGCTTAATCTGGCGCAGATTCTCCGATACAGCCGCCTCAAGGAGGAGTTTAGTCTGGTGCAGATTCCTTCAGGAGGTGCCTTAGGGAGGAGCTTAGTCTGGCGCAGATTCCCCAACACACCCGCCTCAAGGAGGAGCTTAGTCTGGCGCGGATTCCCCAACACACCGCCTCAGGGAGGAGCTTAGTCTGGCGCGGATTCCTTCACGAGGCGCCTCAGGGAGGAGCTTAATCTGGCGCAGATTCCTTCAGGAGGCGCCTCAGGGAGGAGCTTAGTCCGGCGCAGATTCCTTCAGTAGGTGTCTCGAGGAGCTTAGTCCGGCGCGGATTCCATCAGGAGGCGCCTCAGGGAGGTGCTTAATCTGGCACAGATTCTCCGATACAGCCGCCTCAAGGAGGAGTTTAGTCTGGTGCAGATTCCTTCAGGAGGTGCCTTAGGGAGGAGCTTAGTCTGGCGCGGATTCCACAATACACCCGCCTCAAGGAGGAGCTTAGTCTGGCGCGGATTTCCCAACACACCCGCCTCAGGGAGGAGCTTAGTCTGGCGCAGATTCCTTCACGAGGCGCCTCAGGGAGGAGCTTAATCTGGCGCAGATTCTTTCAGGAGGCTGTAGAGCAGGGGTGGGGAACCTTTTTTCTGCCGAGGGCCATTTGGAATTTTATAAAAGTGTTCGGGGGCCGCATCAAATTATTAATAATGATGAGCTACTATACTCGTTTCTCGGGTTTTCCCAAGCATGCTCAGGTGTCCTCTGAGTATTTTGGCGTGCTCGGAGATTTAGTTTCTGTCGACGCATTTGCATGATTTGCAGCTGCTGGACAGCCTGAATACATGTGGGGATTCCTTAACAAACAAGCATTCCTCACATGTATTCAGGCTGTCCAGCAGGTGCAAATCAGGGAGCTGAGGCAACGAAAACTAAATCTCCGAGCATGCCAAAATACTCGGAGGACACCCGAGCATGCTCAGGAAAGCCCGAGCAACGAGTGTACTCGCTCATCACTCATTAATAAACTTAAACATTAGCCAACTATATTTGTTCAAACATTTAAATAACTCCTACCTAATGTGATGGCTGGAATGACTTCTCTTCAACTTTTCTTTTCTTTACACTGGCCATTTTGTTGCACCACTACCGGAACCTATTTGAAAAATAAAAAGCATAACTGAGCAAAATAATTTCAAGGGAACCTATCACCTGTAAAACGCTCTTAACCTGCAGATATAGGTTAATAGCGTTTGAATCTTGCTTGGCGCCTGAAGATTGAACCCCACTGCCCCGCTGAACTTTATTTCTCCCAGCAGCATTATGGTTTCCGTCATGGAGGTATTTGAAAAAAGGTCCCCATTAGGCAGCATAGGTCCCCATTAGGCAGCACAGGTCACCATTAGGCAGCATAGGTCCCCATTACACAGGCAAATGTCCCCATTAGGCAGCATAGGTCCCCAATAGGCAGGCAAATGTCCCCATTAGGTAGGAAAATGTCCCCATTAGTCAGCACATGTCCCCATTAGCAGTGCCGGCTCCAGGTTATTATGGGCCCCGGGCGAAAGAGCCTCAATGGGCCCCTTTAACACAGACCACAATTCATGATGCACAGATACTGCAGAGAAATATAGGTACAGTACAATGCCAAATACTTCACTTCTTCCATTACATGAGTGATATCTATTGTAAATTGTACAATAGCTCAAAAACCGCCAAATCCTCGCAGCGCACAGTACAGATTGGACAGTACAGTCCTCCATACAATATTATGGGCACCACAGTCTCCCCCCTCATCACCCATATAATACCCCATGCAGGATGTCACCCCCCCATCCCCGGCCTATATAATGCTCCATACAGAATACTGGACCCTAAATAATGCTCCATACAGGATACTGGTCCCCATATAATGCTCTGGATACTGGTCCCCATATAATGCTTCATACAGGATACTGGTCCCCATATAATGCTCCATACAAAATATGGAGCTCTCCTCTGTGCTGTGCTGCGTTCTGCCCTGTTACGGCTCAGGAAAAGGCTCTGTGGAAAGACTCCCCATTATCATCATCATTGCTTCCCCATCATCATCAATGCCTGCCCATCATCATCGCCTCCCCATCATTATCATTGTCTCCCCATCATCAATGCCTGCCCATCATCATCATCACCTCCCCATTATTATCATTGCCTCCCCATCATCAATGCCTGCCCATCATCATCATCGTCTCCCCATCATTATCATTGCCTCCCCATCATCAATGCCTGCCCATCATCATCATCGCCTCCCCATTATTATCATTGCCTCCCCATCATCAATGCCTGCCCATCATTATCATCACCTCCCCATTATTATCATTGCCTCCCCATCATCAATGCCTGCCCATCATCATCATCGTCTCCCCATCATTATCATTGCCTCCCCATCATCAATGCCTGCCCATCATCATCATCGCCTCCCCATTATTATCATTGCCTCCCCATCATCAATGCCTGCCCATCATCATCATCGCCTCCCCATCATTATCATTGCCTCCCCATCATCAATGCCTGCCCATCATCATCATCACCTCCCCATTATTATCATTGCCTCCCCATCATCAATGCCTGCCCATCATCATCATCACCTCCCCATTATTATCATTGCCTCCCCATCATCAATGCCTGCCCATCATCATCATCGTCTCCCCATCATCATCATTCTTCCTCACCACCATCACTGCCTGCCTCCCCCCACCACCATCACACATACAGAACTGGCAGGCAGGCACTGGCAGGCAGCACTCACACACACACACACACACACACACACCGATCTCACCTGTCCGCGCGCTCTCTGCCACAGCCGGCCGCTGAATGATGACGTCATTCAGCGGCGCTGCTGTGAGAGAGAAAGCACCGGCGCCCCCTGGAGCTCGGAGCTGCGGCAGCGGAGGCACGGCGGATTGGTGAGTATTGTGCCGGCTCCTGCAGGGGCCCTGAGCAAGCGGGGGGGGGGCCCAGTGGCGGCGCTGACACCGCTAACGGGCGCGACAGCGAGTGGGCCCCCCCGCCTGCTCAGGGCCCGGCACTTGCCCGGCCCTGCTATGTGCACACACTTACCCACAATAGGCGGCGTGCAGGAGAGGGGCGGGAGGATCGCACAGTCACTGTGGGGGGAAGCAGAGATGGATCTTCTGCTTCCGCTCACCAGGAACACGGGTGGGGGTTCCGGTGCGCCGCACTGCGAGAGGCCTGCAGGTGGCGCAGACCCCAAAACTTAATTGAAAAAGTGTCTGCTGCCTGCCGGGCCGGCAGGCCGGACCAGATGATATGGCGGGCCGTATACGGCCCACGGGCCGGACGTTCCCCACCCCTGCTGTAGAGGGAGCCAGGGCCGTAGTCGTGGCTGACAACAGTTGCTCAATCACACCCTGGTCTCCTGCCACATATAATATTCACAATGTCCCCTTTGATCTGTACCTTTCGTCCCGCTTTCGGCTCCATCAGGTTCCTATCTGAGCTGCTGAGGACTGCTTTCTGGCGATTTCAGACAAAGAGAGACAGAGTCCAGTTCCAACTTAACAAAAACGAGTTTACTTCCATTCTCAGTACATCCAGTTCAGACACAGTTGCATCACAGGGATCATCACAGAGTACATTCCTTTCTTGCCCTGTGCTTTCCCTCACTTCTTCCAGAATGTCCCAAGGTCGTACCAGATCGTCCGGTACTGCAGCATTCCTTTTGGCCAGCCTATCTTCAGGAGTTCCCCTGTCCATTTCGCCCCAGACAAAAGGGCATCAGCCCATGAAGTTAGCTGCCACATACTGGAGCGGCCATCAGGCCCTGGACGACTGGGCTCAGTGCTTCAACGTTACGGGGCCATCTGCCCTGTCCAGGCTCTCAGGTCCTACTAACTACAGGAAATCATCCTGGCTTACCCGCAGTTGGCCCCTCCTAGTTTAATAAATTACTATTCTAAGTTCTCATCCTACACTACCCCCCTCTAGTGGCTAATCCGATAACTGCACTTTCCCTATCTACATCTATACAAATTTACATGAATATATTACACTACACAATAATATATATAGCAGCATTCAGGTACATACAAATATATATGTATACAGCGTGGAACATTTAGTTATCAACGGCTAACCGGGACGTGCTTGAGGCATAAACAGTCTCTGTAAACCCTTACAAGGTGCCTCAGGGAGGAGCTTAGCACAGATTCTTTCAGGAGGTGCCTCAAGGAGGACCTTAGTCTGGCACGGATTCCTTCAGGAGGTACCTCAGAGAGGAGCTTAGTCTGGTGCGGATTCCTTCAGGAGGTGCCTCAGGGAGAAGCTTAGTCTGGCACCGATTAGTTTAGGAGGCTCCTCAGGGAGGTGCTTAGTCTGGTGTGGATTCCCCAACACACCCGCCTCAGGGAGGAGCTTAGTCTGGCGCGGATTTCCTTCAGGAGGCACCTCAGGGAGGAACTTAGTCTGGCGCGGATTCCCCGGCACAGCCACCTCAGGAAGTAGCTTAGTCTGGCGCGGATTCCTTCAGGAGGCGTTTCAGGGAGGAACTTAGTCTGGCGTAGATTCCCCGGCACAGCCGCCTCAGGAAGGAGCTTAGTCTCGCACGGATTCCTTCAGGAGCCTCCTTAGGGATGAACTTAGTCTGGTGCGGATTCCACGACACAGCCGCCTCAGGGAGGAGCCTAGTTTGGCGTGGATTTCTTCGGGAGGCGCCTCGGAGGAGCTTAATCTGGCACAGATTCATTCAGGAGGCGCCTCAGGGAGGAGCTTAGTCTGGCACAGATTCCTTCAGGAGGCACTTCAGGGAGGAGCTTAGTCTGGCGTGGATTTCTTCAGGAGGCACTTCAGGGAGGAGCTTAGTCTGGCACAGATTCCTTCAGAAAGCGCCTCAGAGGAGCTTAGTCTGGTGTGGATTTTTTCAGGAGGCACTTCAGGGAGGAGCTTAGTCTGGCGCGGATTTCTTAGAGAGACACTTCAAGGAGGAGCTTAGTCTGGCGCGGATTTCTTCAGGAGGCACTTCAGGGAGGAGCTTAGTCTGGCGTGGATTTCTTCAGGAGGCACTTCAGGGAGGAGCTTAGTCTGGCGCGGATTTCTTAGAGAGACACTTCAAGGAGGAGCTTAGTCTGGCACAGATTCCTTCAGGAGGCACTTCAGGGAGGAGCTTAGTCTGGCGTGGATTTCTTCAGGAGGCACTTCAGGGAGGAGCTTAGTCTGGCACAGATTCCTTCAGAAAGCGCCTCGGAGGAGCTTAGTCTGGCATGGATTTTTTCAGGAGGCACTTCAAGGAGGATCTTAGTCTGGCGCGGATTTCTTAGAGAGACACTTCAAGGAGGAGCTTAGTCTGGCGCGGATTTCTTCGGGAGGATCCTCAGGGAGGAGCTTAATCTGGCGCGGATTTCTTCAGGAGGCACTTTCTTTTTTGTCACAAAACACTTTAAACCATGAAAAGATAAAAAATTCTAAAGACTGATTATATGATCAGCAATCTGGTTCTACCATAGAAAGAAATACTTTCCAATGTAAACTCCTGGTTTTTGGAATTCCTGTTCCAAAAACTCTGCAAATAAAAACCCTCAGGGTCCATTACAAAGTGTTTACGTTGGAAAACTGGCATGAAACACTGAATAGCCACAAAACTTGCAAAATGTGGAGTTGCACAAAATGTTGCGACTTTTGCTCTTTTTATGCCAGGTTTGGACAAAGTGGGCAGAGCATGGGAATGACAGACATAGCGGAAAAAAAAAATCCAATGCCAGAAATGCTACTCCAGTCCCTAGAGGCCAGCAGGCCTTGCTTTACTGGGTAGGTGTTAGGCTAGGGCAAGGTTCGCTCGGGGCTGCTTCTACACCGCAGGGTAATATAAGTAAGTGGGGGTCACAGTGTGACCCCAAGGGTACTGAGACAAGCAAGTCACAAAAATCCTGCTTCATGCAGACACAGTGCCATTGGATTAGTAATGTGGCCCGACTCACTTATATTGCCCTATGGTATAGCAGTGGCACCGAGTGAACTTTGGTCATGCAACAGGTGTCAAGGCCGAAGTCACCGTGTAGCCTTAGACTTAAATGCTGTCAGCACTGCATGGCTCGAGAAGAATCCAGCACGCATTTATACATACTGTCACTTCATATTGCATCTTTTGTGGTGCTTCAGCAACTGAAAAAAACACAATTCTGGTCTTTCGATTTTTTTTTTTTCGTTCTTCCATTTCACGATCCGTGAAATAATTGTATATTTCGATCGGGCTTTTATGGATATGTGTTATTTTTTTGTTTCCTTATTTTTAAAGGAGGATGATACAAACATTTATTTAAAACTTATATTTTATTTCGTTTTTGCTGTATTTTGTATGCCCCTTAGGGACTTGAATTTGCCATCGTCTCATCATTTAAGCTATACATGGTATTGCAGTATATAGTAAAAATCATGTTCTACTGTGAAGCACAAATCGATAAAGAGTGGGTGCTCAACTGTAAAACTATGAGGTGCTCCAAAGTAAATAGTAGAATAATTATGTTAGAAGAACTTTGCCACTCAAAAAATACTGTATGATAAATAGAAAGTGTTTTTAACCAAAAAGACCCGGTGGCGGGATAAATTACATCCAAATAAAAACATAATATTCATACGAAGTTTCTGCCTGGCACGGCCTTTTTCAAGAAATATCTGTGTAAATAATAAATACATGTCAAATAGAACAAAATAACGTATCACCATAAACGCTATAATAATGCTTATTCATGTCTAGCCATCTGAGGGGCCAAAAGGAAAGCCATCCAATGAAATAAGCGATGAAGGTGCTTAACTACGTAGGTCAGTGTATGAGGGAGAAGCTTGTATTCAATCAGAGGGCTCCATGGGCGTACCCAGGATCAAAACTAGGGGGGGCAAGCCAATGTCGCATCTTATACAGGTCACATCATATACACTGTACATTATGCTGCATATTAGGTATGGAGCATTAGAACTGTTGTATATTGTATAATACAGCAGTGTATGCGACACTACGCTGTATATACCATATATTATACATGGCAGTCGCGCTTATGTCAGGAGTGGTACCAGCAAGTCCGAGTTATACGGCCGTCTGTCTATGCCCTTGTTATAATAATACTGAAATATTAATCTATTATTAAAGTATTAAGGAGCTCACAAGTAAAAAAAAAGCCCCCTACCTCCCCTGTCCCACACCCCAACAGCCCATTGTCTCACATGCACCCCTTAATGTTCTGTCCCACTGACCCCACAATATCCCCATCCTCTCACATGCACCCCTCAGTGCTCTGTTGCCCCTCCCCACTTCAGCCCCCACAATACCCCATTCTCTCACAGTAAACCACCAGTGCCCTAGCCCCCATAATACCCCCATCCTCTTACATTCAACCCTAGTGACCTGTCCACCCTCCCTCACAATACCCCATCCTCTCAATCAACCCCTGTGCGCCAGTCCCCACAATACCCCCATCCTCTCACATTCACCCCCAGTGCCCTGTACCCCCTCCCCCACAATACCCCATCCTCTCCCATTCACTCTCTGTGCCCTGTTGCCCCCCCCCACTTCAGCCCCCACATACCCCATCCTCTCACATTAACCCCCCCAGTGCCCTAGCCCCCACAATACCCCATCCTCTCACATTAACCCCCCCAGTGCCCTAGCCCCCACAATACCCCATACTCTTACATTCACCCCAGTGCCCTGTACCACTCCCCCACAATACCCAATCCTCTCACATTCACTCTCTGTGCCCTGTTGCCCCTCCCCCACTTCAGCCCCCACAATACCCCTATCCTCTCACATTAACCCCCCAGTGCCCTAGCCCCCACAATACCCCATCCTCTCACATTAACCCCCCCAGTGCCCTAGCCCCCACAATACCCCATACTCTTACATTCACCCCAGTGCCCTGTACCACTCCCCCACAATACCCCATCCTCTCACATTCACTCTCTGTGCCCTGTTGCCCCTCCCCCACTTCAGCCCCCACAATACCCCTATCCTCTCACATTAACCCCCCAGTGCCCTAGCCCCCACAATACCCCATCCTCTCACATTAACCCCCCCAGTGCCCTAGCCCCCACAATACCCCATACTCTTTCATTCACCCCAGTGCCCTATACCCCTCCCCCACAATACCCCATCCTCTCACATTAACCCCCCCAGTGCCCTAGCCCCCACAATACCCCATCCTCTTACATTCACCCCCAGTGCCCTGTACCCTCTCCCCCACAATACCCCCATCCTCTCACATTCCCCGACAGTGACCATGACATGCCCAATCTGAATGAATTTAATAAATTCCATCCCCTCTTACCATGAAGCTTGCAGGCAGTGGCTGAGGCAGGAGCAGGAAGTGTCCAGTGTCTGCACACAGAGGGCACTAGGACCCAGTGCGGCTGAGACAACCAGGCTCTGCAACCTGGGGCAGAGGGAGCCGGCATTGTGCTGCTCTCTGCGCTCTCTTTCAGTGTGTGCCCCTGCTTCTAGGGGGGGGACCTGCCCCCCCCTGCCCCACGGTGGGTACGCCCATGGAGGGCTCCAAGTGTGAGCCATATAATTTAGGCATATCAGATCTACATATGGATGGAGTCTAAGGGTAGTTGCACACATTGCAGATTGGGCTGTGGAATTTCTAGAGCAGATTCTGTCTTGCAGAAAACGCATGTAAAAATCCACGCGTTTTTTTATGCGGATTGTCATGTGTTTTTTGCCCTGTGGATTTCACTAATACAATGGGTGTAGGAACGCAGCGGATCCGCAAAAAGAATTGACATGCTGCGGAAAATAAACTGCTGCAGAATCAGTGCGGAATTTTCCTCAGCATGTTCGCAGCAATTTTTTTCCCCATTGAATAACATTGCTTGCTCAAACACTTGCGGATCTGCTGCAATTCCACGTGGAAAATCCGCTTTGGATCCGCAACGTGTGCACATAGATTTAGAGGACTTATATGTGAAGTCCAGAGTAATGCAGTAGGAATTCCTAGGGATTAAAAAAGTAAAAAGTAGTCAAGATGATCATGATATAAAGGTGAGGTCGCTGTAAATGAAGAAACAAACACTGGTAGGTCTTACTGTGGCGGTAAAGAGGAAACTATGAGAAAAGGAGGATGGAAATGAATAGGATGGAGAAACACAGTGGGAAAATGATAAACACGAAAATAAAGGTGATAGCAATGTTAGTATGAGAGTAATGTTGATGAATAAGGGGAAGATAAAAAGGGGGGAAGCAATGTGGAAGAAGTAAGAGATGAAGAATAGGGTAAAAATTAATGAAAAAATTATAAACTAATGAGTGAAAAGTGGCAATGATGGTAGTGATGAAAATTAAATTACAGAAAAAAAGTGCAAACAAAAATGGAATAAAAACAAAAAAGGCAATGATGGTTATGGAGGAAAAAATAAAAGGTAAAAAAAAATTAAGAACAAAAAATGAAACATTAAAAAAATGGAAAAATAAATGTGGAAGAAGAAAAGCAGAGAGGACAACCCCACTAATAGTCACCTAAGTCGGGGACGATTTTAAGGGAATCTAAAATAGAAGAAGTGAGAAATTATTGTCACAATAATGAGATGACGGGTATTATTTGTGGTACAGAGTCCTAGAACAATACTTCATACTCTCTGTTAATTTCTAGTGGAGATAGGGTTTGCAGAATGTGAATTCAATAGGATTTCCATTCTTTTAGTTTTCAAACTCGCCACCTCTCCTGGCTTGGGGAACGTGTTCGATAATTTGGTATTTTAGTTGGGAAATGGTGTGTTCCATTGAAATGAAATGGGTAGGAATTGGCAACAGAGTACTCCACAATGAATGATAGATTTATGCTGTGCTATGCAGTCTCGGATATGTTGGGTTGTCTCGCCAACAAACCCGAGACCGCATGGGGATTTGATAAAGTACACAAAGGAAGAATCGCACAAAAAATATCCACTAATGGGATAACGCTCTCCTGAGCAGGGATGGGTAAATGATCACCTTTATTGATGTTAGAGCACTGTAGGCAACTGAGGCAGGGAAAAGTGCCCCTGCGTGGTGTGGCAAGAGTACGTTGTATAGGTCCGGTTGATTTTGAGCCGATTTCTGCTCTAGCTGTGGTCTCTAATGTTTTGTAGTCATTTATTGCACAAGAGTGGTTTAGTTGTAAATTTCGTAATGTTTGGGTATGACTTTTGTAACAGGTTCCAATGTTTTAAAATGCATTGATTGATCTTTGTGATATATGGATGGTAAGTTCTGACGAAAACCATTGTAATGGAATTGTCAGTCGGTGGATTCCGTGAATGTTAGGTTCTCAATATGTGTGAAGGATAACAGTTATGATTTGGTAACTTAGGAGGACAGGAGCAAAACAGCAAGGCAGCCGAACACCTGAGAGGTTGGGAACTTATGGGTTGCAGATCCCTAAACTAACCGCACAACTAGAAACAGCCGTGGAGCGTACCTACGGAGATCCTAGATGCCTCGGCACAGCCGGAGAGCTAGCTACCCCTAAAGACAGAAACAGGAAAGCTAACTGCCCCGGGGTAGAGCCCCAAAGGAATAGGCAGTCCCCAAACATATAATGGCGGTTAGACAAGATGAAACACAAACGCAGACAGAAAATACAGTGAGCAAACGCAGGGGCCAAACACTGACTAAATAGGACAGGAAAGAACAGAATACTATCTGCAACCCAGCTAAACCCTAGCAAAACTTCCAACACTTCTGATTACAAAAATGCTGAGATCACACGATCTCGCCACCCATTAAATCTGATCTCAGTGTGAACAAGGCTAACCCGCAGCCACTCAAAAAGCAGGGAAAGAGCAATTGAACAAATAATAGTGGTTACAGAAAACAGAGAGAAGCACAGGCCCCAGGAGGGGACCCGGCTAACCTACACAAAGGTGCAGACAAAAATGGAAATAGCAAACACAATATAAATAAGCAGAAAATATCTTATCTGAAAGTAGCAGATGCAGGCAAGACACCAGCAGACTTCCAAATTAACAAGGAAACAACAATTGATCTTTGGCGAGGATCATGGGACGGCAGCTCCTTTATATCAGTTCAGTCAGTGACTCCTGATTGATAGGTATCGCTGCCAGCTGAGGAGGCCCAGTCATTCGATACAGCTTCAGTACCGACAGCAACCACCAGAGGGAGCCTCCGCTCAGAAATTGTCTCCAATACGTTCACAACAGATAACCTCTTTGACTGAATTTTTCATTTACCGTATTTCGTTAAGCCTGATCTTGCGGTTTTGTGCATCTGAAACTTTGCGTCCAACCCTGCAGTGTTGTGATTTTGGGAGTGCGCTTTTGATATGCCTGGGATGGCAGCTAGAGTAATGTAAGAGGCTGTTCCTGTCCGTGGATTTGACAAATAGGTCGGTTCTAGTGCGTCATCCGTGCTGTGACTAACCTGTCTAAAAAATGGCTGGAGTGTTCATGATTGTGTATGGAGAAGGTTAAGCACGGGACAAATATGTTTAGCTCCTGAAAAAAATGAGAAAGTTTCCGTGTCGCCTGACTAGATGAGGAAGATATCATCTATGTATCGTTTCCAGTAGATGACATGATCTTGGAAGAGAGTGTGATTATATACATAGGTTTTCTTGAAGCCTGCCATATATACAGTACAGACCAAAAGTTTGGACACACCTTCTCATTCAACGATTTTTCTGTATTTTCATGACTGTGAAAATTGTAGAATCACACTAAAGGCATCAAAAAGATGAATTAACACATGTGGAATTATACATTACACTTTACAAAAAAGTGTGAAACAACTGAAAATATGTCTTATATTCTAGGTTCTTCAAAGTAGCCACCTTTTGCTTTGATTACTGCTTTGCACGCAGAAAAGGTGAACGGATGGACTCTACATGCCTGGTTTCCACCGTGAAGCATGGAGGAGGTGGTGTGATGGTGTGGGGGTGCTTTGCTGGTGACACTGTTGGGGATTTATTCAAAATTGAAGGCATACTGAACCAGCATGGCTACCACAGCATCTTGCAGCGGCATGCTTTTCCATCCGGTTTGCGTTTAGTTGGACCATCATTTATTTTTCAACAGGGCAATGACCCCAAACACACCTCCAGACTGTGTAAGGGCTATTTGACCAAGAATGAGAGTGTTGGGGTGCTACGCCAGATGACCTGGCCTCCACAGTCACCAGACCTGAACCCAATCAAGATGGTTTGGGGTGAGCTGGACCGCTCACCGCTTCAATTTTGAATAAATCCCCAACAGTGTCCCAACAGACGAGCCGCCATGCCCCCATGCACCCATTCCTTGCCTTTACAGCTCAGCCTGTCACAGCTGTCAATGACGCTGCTATGCTGAACTCTTCTGTGCCCACAGGACCTGTGATGAGGTCATAGGAGGGGAGGAGTCAGGGGTCACATGATAAATGTCCTCCTTGTGTGCAGGACTGCTGTGATGGTTGTCTTGGTGCTGGATTACTGAGGGTAAGTTTGTATGTGGGGTCGGGACGGGTTTACAGTGTGGATGTAGCAGAGCTGTAGTGTGTACAAGTTGGATGTAGCAGAGCCGTGTGTGAAAAGTGTATGGAGCGTAGCCGTGTGTGTACGAGGTGTGCAGAGCGGAGCCGTGTGAGTAGGAGGTGTACGGAGCTGAGCCATGTGTTTACGAGGTGGATGTAGCAGTGCTGTACTGTGTACAAGGTAGTGTGTACAAGTTGGATGTAGCAGAGCCGTGTGTGAAAAGTGTATGGAGCGTAGCCGTGTGTGTATGAGGTGTACGGAGCGGAGCCGTGTGTGTACGAGGTGTACGGAGCGGAGCCGTGTGTGTACGAGGTGTACGGAGTGGAGCCGTGTGTGTACGAGGTGTACGGAGCAGAGCCGTGTGAGTACGAGGTGTACGGAGCTGAGCCATGTGTTTACGAGGTGGATGTAGCAGTGCTGTACTGTGTACAAGGTGTACGGAGCAGAGCCGTGTGTGTACGAGGTGTACGGAGCGGAGCCGTGTGTGTACGAGGTGGATGTAGCAGTGCTGTACTGTGTACGAGGTGTACGGAGCGGAGCCGTGTATGTACGAGGTGTACGAAGCCTGTGTGTACGAGGTGTACGGAGCGGAGCCGTGTGAGTACGAGGTGGATGTAGCAGTGCTGTACTGTGTACGAGGTGTACGGAGCGGAGCCGTGTGTGTACGAGGTGTACGGAGCGGGCCGTGTGTGTACGAGGTGGATGTAGCAGTGTTGTACTGTGTACAAGGTGTACGGAGCAGAGCCGTGTGTGTACAAGTTGTACGTAGCGGAGCCGTGTGTGTACAAGGTGGATGTAGCAGTGCTGTACTGTGTACGAGGTGTACGGAGCGGAGCCATGTGTGTACGAGGTGTACAGAGCAGAGCCGTGTGAGTACCAGGTGTACGGAGCGGAGCCGTGTGTGTAAGAGGTGGATGTAGCAGTGCTGTACTGTGTGCGAGATGTACGGAGCAGAGCCGTGTGTGTACGAGGTGTACGTAGCGGAGCTGTGTGTGTACGAGGTGTATGGAGCGGAGCCTTGTGTGTACGAGTTGGATGGAGCAGAGCCGTGTGTCTGTACGAGGATTACGGAGCCGAGCCGCTCGTGTACGAGGTTTACGGAGCTGAGCCGCGCGTGTACGAGGTTTACGGAGCGGAGTCGTGTGTACGAGGTGGATATAGCAGTGCTGTGTGTGTACGAAACGGAGCCCTGTGTGTGCGAAGTGTACGGGGTTGAGCCGCTCAGCTCCGTACACACAAGGCTCTGTGCTTGAGCCATGTGTGTACAGAGCGGAGCAGAGCCGTGTGTGTATGGAGTGAAGCCTTGTGTGTACAAGGTGTACGGAGCAGAACCACGTGTGTACGAGGTGTATGCTGCAAAGCCGCATGTGTACATGGTTTACGGAGTGGAGTCGTGTGTGTACAAGGTGTACAAAGCGTGGCTGCGTGTGTATAAGGTGTACGGAGTGGAGCCATGTGTATACTGAGTGGAGCCTTGTGTGTGTGAGGTGGACGGAGCGGAGCCGTGTGTGTACGAGGCATACAAAGCGGAACCGTGTGTATGAGGTGTGCAGAGCCGTGCGTGTACAAAGTGTATGGTGGGGAGCATTCATACCTCCGAAGCATCCTGAATTCAGCGGGACACTAACGATTTTGAGGGTCTGCCCCGCTGTCCCGGCCGGGAGCTTTTCCCGTGGACACAGGAGTACATGCCGGATGTTAGAACCCTCTTGTTAGATTTTGTTTCAGTTTGCTGGTCACATGACCTTTTTTCCCTATTTAGTCTGGCTCCGCCCTTCTGGCTTTGCTGGACTTCATTGTATTATCTACTCTTAAGCTAGCCGGGTGCTTAGGTGCTTTACTCTGTCAGTTTTGCTTAATCTTAGGATCTCGTAGTAATTTGTTTTCTGTTTAATTTTCCCTGCTACAATTTCTGTTAGGAGGTGTCCACCTTTTCTCCCAGTCCCTAGATCTTGTAGGGATTCCTCCCTCGCAACTATAGGTCTTCGTTCAGACTAGCTGAGGACTTTAGCGGGTCTGGTCGCAGGATCAGGTTCCCCGTTACATCGTAGGGATCAAGCTCAGTTTTATTGTAGGGACAGAGTTCCCATCTTTCCTTAGTGCTTGTAGCAGTTCATAACAGTAAGTCCAGCCTAGAAATAAAAAAAAAAAAAATAAGGAAAGATTTTCTGTTTTCATCATGGTGTCGGTTCGGGATTTGGCTGAACGCCTGCAGGGTCTCTCTCTGGAGGTGGCTGAAATCCAGCAACACGTGAGTAGTTGTTCGGGAGCACATTTCGTGGAGCCAAAGGTACGTTTGCCTGATTTATTTTTTGGTGAACAACAAGATTTTTTTTCTTTTAAAAATGCTTGCTTGTTGTATTTTCGTTTGAGACCCAGATCCTCTGGTGATGAATCACAGCGCATAGGGTTTATAATGTCACTTTTGCGCAAAGAACCTCAGGACTGGGCCTTTTCTCTGCAGCCTAGTGATCCATGCTTTGGATCAGTGGATGTTTTTTTTTCTGCTTTGGGGTTGTATGACGATCCGGATCGTGTTTCATCAGCTGAGACAGAGTTGAGACGTTTGAGACAGGGATCGGGTAATGTGGAAAAATATTGTACTCACTTCCGTAGGTGGTCCACTCAGGTGGGCTGGAACGATTCAGCTTTGAAAAGTTTATTTCTTGCAGGATTAAGTGAAAGGGTTAAAGATTTGCTGATTGCTTATCCTATACCTGGTAACTTGCAAGAGGCTATGCAATTGGCCATACAGGTGGATAGGAGACTGCGTGCAAGGGTTAATGAGAGTAAATCTGCTTTGTCAGCTCCAGATTTGGAGAAGGAATGTACTGACATTGCAGAGCCGATGGAAATTGGAGCAATGGCACCTTACTCTCGGGAAAAAGAACGCAGATTTGCTCAAGGTTTGTGTTTCTACTGTGGTAAATCTGAGCATTTCATTAAGAACTGTGCGCTTCGAATGAATAAAGAGAAAAAAAAATGAGGTCAGTGTCGCCCGCATAGCTTGTTTAAACAATAGAGGTGTCTTTCTTTCTGCTACACTGGTGTTGAGGAGGAATTAATGGAGTTTCGGGTATTTGTGGATTGTGGTTCAACTCTCAATGTGATTGATGGGAAATTTTTGGAAAAACTAAAATTAAAACCCAAACTTCTGTCTTCTCCTATTAATGTGGTGTCTGTGGATGGCTCTCCCTTGAAAAATGTTACTCACCATATCTGTGAATTTCCTCTTACTATTAATGGTGTTCATCAAGAGAATTTGGATTTGGTAGTTTTGAATAATTTGCCCTCACCGGTGATTTTGGGGTTACCCTGGTTAAAATTGCACAATCCGGTACTGGATTGGTCTACCAATGAAATTAAGTCCTGGAGTCCTAAGTGTTATGACAAGTGTTGTAACGGGCGTATTGCTGCTGTAGTTAAGGGGGAGTTACCTGTACCTATTCAGGATTTTTGGAAAGTTTTTTCTGATAAGGAATCGCAGGTATTGCCTCCTCATAGAGATTATGATTGTGCAATTGAATTTGTCCCTGGAGCGACTCTTCCTAAAAGTCGTTTATTTAATTTGACTATTCCTGAGAGAAAGGCTTTGGAGGAATACATACAGACAAGCTTGGCCGCCGGTCACATTAGGCCTTCCAATCTCCTGTGGCGGTTGGATTTTTTTTTGTTAAAAAAAGGACGGCGGTTTACGGCCTTGTCTAGACTTTCGTGAGATTAATAAGATTACTGTACGCAATCCTTACCCATTGCCATTGATTCCTGATTTGTTTAATCAGTTAGTGGGGGCCAAGTGGTTCTCGAAAATTGATCTTCGAGGGGCATACAATTTGTTGCGCATGAAGGAGGGGGATGAATGGAAGACTGCGTTTAAACACTCCACTGGGTCATTTTGAGAATCTGGTCATGCCTTTTGGACTTTCCAGTGCTCCGGCATTTTTTCAGAATCTTATTAATGACATCCTTAGACCTTTGATCGGCAGAAGTGTGGTTGTGTATTTGGATGACATTTTGATTTATTCACCGGATTTGGAGTCTCATTGGAGGAGTGTGCGTGAAGTATTACAGTTACTGAGTGATAATTCACTTTTTGCCAAACTAGAAAAATGTGAGTTCGCTGTACAGAGACTTAGTTTTTTGGGCTACATTGTCTCCAGTGAAGGTTTTGAGATGGATCCGGTGAAAGTGCAAGCTGTGCAGGATTTGCCTAGACCTATTGGTGTGAAATCAATACAGAGGTTTTTGGGGTTCGCCAATTATTATAGAAAATTCATAAAAAATTTTTCTGTGATTGCCAAACCTCTGACCGATCTCACCAGGAAAGGTGCTGATGCGGTTCAGTGGACTATTGAGGCCATTGAGGCTTTTGTGTTGCTAAAGGAGAGGTTCAGCTCTGCTCCCATCCTTACGCAGCCTGATGTGACTAAACCATTTTTGGTTGAGGTTGATGCTTCTTCTGTGGGGGTCAGCGCGGTGTTGTCTCAGGAAAAGACGGATGGAGTACATCCCTGTGCTTTTTTTTCAAAGAAATTTTCTGAGTCTGAACTAAATTATGATATCGGTAATCGGGAATTGTTGGCAATTAAACTCGCATTTGAACACTGGCGTCATTTTTTGGAGGGAGCGGAATTTCCCGTTCAAGTCTTCACCGATCATAAAAATCTGATCTACCTTGATGCCGCCAAACGCTTGAATGCCCGTCAGGCTAGGTGGGCACTGTTTTTCTCACGCTTTAATTTTACCGTTACTTACATCCCAGGTACTAAAAATGTTAAAGCTGATGCTTTGTCTCGCAGCTTTTCTCCTATGGTGGGTACTGAGGAGGAGGAAAACATTTTGCAAGAGGGGGTTGTTATTGCAGTTTTGGACTCCGTGTTGGAAGATGAGATTCTTAAAGCACAGGAGAATGCCCCATCTAACACGCCGCATGGGAGGTTGTTTGTGCCTGGTACCCTGAGGAGAGATTTGTTTGTTGAATGTCATGACTCTCGGTTGGCAGGTCATCCTGGAATCTCTGAGACCAAGAGACTTGTGGGTCGCAGTTTTTGGTGGCCAGGATGGCAGAAGGAAGTCATTAAGTGGGTGCGTCAATGCACTGTGTGTGCTAGATCTAAGTCTTCTCATACTCCTGCTGCAGGGTTGCTTTGCCTCTGGAGGTCCCTAGTGCACCTTGGACACATTTGGCTATGGACTTTATTACTGACCTTCCCCCTCTGAGGGTTTCACTGTCATCTGGGTGGTCGTGGACCGTTTTAGCAAGATGTGTCACTTGGTTCCTTTCATCAAATTGCCCTGCGCTAAGACTCTCGCTAAGGCCTTTGTCAAGGAAATAGTCAGACTACATGGTGTTCCTACTGACATTGTTTCTGATAGGGATCTCAGTTTGTGGCTCGTTTTTGGCGCACCTTTTGTGACAGGTTGGGAGTTCATTTGTCGTTTTCATCCGGATATCATCCTGAGTCTAATGGCCAGACAGAAAGGAAAAACCAGGATGTTGAGCAGTTCTTCCGTTGTTTTGTGACTGATAATCAAGAGGGGTGGTCTGAGTTTCTGCCACTTGCTGAGTTTGCTCTTAACAATCATACATCCGCTTCTGCTGGTTGTTCGCCTTTTTTGTTGTTGTACTGGGAGACATCCGTCTTTTGGGTCATTTTCCAAGTTGGGATCGGCTGTACCTGAAGAGGAGAATTTTTCTGGTGTGTTGGAGAGAGTTTGGACTGATGTGCGTGGTAATCTTCAGGAGGCTAACAACAGATCCAAAGTGTATTTTGATAGAAAACGACAAGAGGTTTTGTTTGCTATTGGTGACATGGTCTGGTTGTCCTCTAAGAATCTGCGCTTGAGGATTCCGTCTAAGAAATTGGGTCCCAAGTTTGTAGGGCCCTTTAAGGTGCTTCAGGTTATTAACCAATCTGCTGTTAAGTTGGAGCTTCCCACCTCCTGGAAGATTAATCCGGTGTTTCATGTTTCTCTCTTGAAAAAAGCTGAGGTCTCAGATGGAGACGTCTCGGCCACTGTTCCCCTGGTGGTGGAGGACGGGCAATATGAGATTTCCCGCATCCTAAATTCTAGACGGTATAGAGGGGGTTTGCAGTACCTCGTCGCTTGGAAGGGTTATGGACCCGAGGATAACTCATGGGTGAGGGCGGATGATGTTTCTGCGTCTAGACTTGTCAGAGCGTTTCACAAGAGGTTTCCGGATAAGCCTAAGTCCTAGGGGATCCGGAGGATCCTCTTAGAAGGGAGGGTACTGTTTAGAACCCTCTTGTTAGATTTTGTTTCAGTTTGCTGGTCACATGACCTTTTTTCCCTATTTAGTCTGGCTCCGCCCTTCTGGCTTTGCTGGACTTCATTGTATTATCTACTCTTAAGCTAGCCGGGTGCTTAGGTGCTTTACTCTGTCAGTTTTGCTTAATTTAGGATCTCGTAGTAATTTGTTTTCTGTTTAATTTTTCCCTGCTACAATTTCTGTTAGGAGGTGTCCACCTTTTCTCCCAGTCCCTAGATCTTGTAGGGATTCCTCCCTCGCAACTATAGGTCTTCGTTCAGACTAGCTGAGGACTTTAGCGGGTCTGGTCACAGGATCAGGTTCCCCGTTACATCATAGGGATCAAGCTCAGTTTTATTGTAGGGACAGAGTTCCCATCTTTCCTTAGTGCTTGTAGCAGTTCATAACACCGGAGCCCGAGGAGCACTTTAAAACTCGCACGTGATGTTCCACTAGAAGTGATGTGCTGGAAGATGACCGGAAATTAGGTAATTCCAGGAGGAGATTGTGACGGAACCATGGAGGCACTTCAGGGAATGCTTCAGATCCATTACCATGTCCTCACCTTGGAATCGGGGATGTCGGCCATGTGAGGGATCATGATATGTCCTGCACCGGGAGGCTCAGGTGGGCACTACAATGGGAGCCGGGCTGCTATAGTATCTTTATAGAATCTTTGTTTCTTTCTCTCTGTTCTTTCTTTCTTTCTCTCTGTTCTTTCTTTCCCATCTTTCTTTCTCTCTGTTCTTTTTTTTTCTTTCTCTCTGTTCTTTTTTCTATCTTTCTCTGTTTCTTTCTTTTTCTCTATCTCTCTGTTCTTTCCCTTTTCTTTTTCTCTCTCTGTTTTTTCCCTCTTTTTTCTCTATGTTCTTTTTTTCTTTCTCTCTCTCTCTGTTCTTTCTTTCCCTGTTTCTTTCTCTGTTCTTTCTTTCTTTCTCTCTCTGTTCTTTCTTTCCCATCTTTCTTTCTTTCTGTTCTTTTTCTTTCTTTCTCTCTGTTCTTTCTTTCCCCTTTCTTTTCTCTTTCTTTCTTTCTTTCTTTCTTTTTCTTTCTCTCTTTCTCTCTCTTCTTTCTTTCCCCTCTTTCTTTCTCTTTCTCTCTGTTCTTTCTTTTCCCTCTTTCTTTCTCTGTTCTTTTTTTCTTTCCCATCTTTCTTTCTCTCTCTGTTCTTTTTCTTTCTCTCTGTTCTTTCTTTCCCCTCTTTCTTTCTATCTCTGTTCTTTCTTTCTCTTTCTTTCTCTCTCTGTTCTTTCTTTCTCTCTGTTCTTTCTTTCTTTCTTTCTTTCTCTTTCTTTCCACTCTTTCTTTCTTTCTGTTCTTTCTCTCTCTCTCTGTTCTTTCTATCTGTTTACTTTATTTCTCTTTCTCTCTCTCTGTTCTTTGTTTCCCATCTTTCTTTCTCTATCTCTCTGTTCTTTCTTTCTCTCTTTGTTCTTTCTTTCCCCTATTTCTTTTTTTCTCTCTGTTCTTTTTTTCTGTCCCCTCTTTCTTTTTCTGTTCTTTCTTTCTTTCCCATCTTTTTTTCTTTCTCTCTCTGTTCTTTCTTTCCCTTCTTTGCTTTTTTTCTCTCTCTCTCTGTTTCTTTCTTTTCCCTTTCTTTGTTTATTTATTTCTCTCTCTACTTTCTCTCTGTTCTTTCTTGCTTTCCCCTCTTTCTCTCTCTCCTTTCTCTCTGTTTTCTTTTTTCTCTCCCTGTTCTTTCTTTTACTCAGTCACTGTGCCCTCAGTACCAGTCAGTGTGATCACCAGTGCTAAATGGGTGTGGTCGGGGCGTGGACATGGGTGTGACTAGTTGTGAAATGGGTGTGGTCGGGCGTGGCCTAAAATTTGCCACGGCGCGCTGCGCACGCCGCAACCTTTCTCCCTCAAATTGGGGGGGCGCCGTTTTGCAGTTCGCCTCAGGCAGCACAGAGGCTAGGTTCACCCCTGGTAGTGGTTAACCATATCTCTGATCAGACGGGTCAATTTCAATGGTGAGATTACTGGGGATGTGGCATTATATTGCGGTGTCATTAAATTGGGAGTAAATTTCGGCAACATATGATGCCTTATCCATCACTACAATGGAGCCGCCTTGTCGGCCGGCCTAATGACCAAATCTTTTTTTTTTTTTTTTTAATGTGGAGAGTGCTTGTTTTCCTCCCTGTCAAATTTCTCCTATTGTGCAGGTTCCTTTTACAACCTTTTACAATAGATCGAAGAGTTTCATCTACGTCTGTTCTAAACTGATGTATGTTTCCATTGGATGATAGGAGCGAGGTGGTTAAAATGTACTGTGAGTACGTAGATTCAGATTTTTTAAGGAAAAAACATCTGTTACATTGGGTTCATTATTTGTCACATGACCAAAATCTTTACTTGAGAAATGTACCATAAGGCGTAGAGACCTATAGAAGCGATGAAGTTCTTGATCTAACGTGAAGGAGAGTCCCTTTTGTGGTAGAGTCAACTTGGAGGGTGAGAGGTTTCAGGATGAAATATTGTAGACGGTTGTCAGGTGTCCTACCTGCGATCATGTTGTCATCCTGGTGTTGTCTATGATGTCTCCTCTTTTTTTTCACCTTTTCTTTTTCATTTTCTTGCATTTTTTTCTTTTCTTTCTTTATTTCTTTTCCCTTCTTGATTTCATTTTATTATTTTATTCTTTTTTCATTTTTTCACTTATTATCTCTCATTTTTCTTTTCTTTTCTTTTTTGTGTTTTACTGCCATTATTAGACCTACCAGTGTTTCTTCATTTACAGGGACCTCACCTCTATATGATGATCATCTTGTCACCTTTTTCCGTTTGCTAATCCTTAGGAATTCCAGCTGCACTACTCTGGACTTCACATATTGGTCCTCTAAGACTCCTGTTATGTTTTGGTAGCTGAGGAGAGCAGGCAAAAACGGCAATACACCAGAGAGGTTGGAATCTATTGGATTGCAGTACCCTGAATAACCATCACAACTAAAGGCAGCCATGGAGCGTTCCTACATTGGTCCTAGACGTCTCGTCACAGCCTGAGAGATTAACTACACCTAAAGATAGAAAGAGGAAAGCTATCTGCCCCGGAGCAGATCCCAAAGAACATAAGAAGCCCCCAAACATGTAATGGCAGTTAGACAAGAGGAAATACAGACACAGACAGATAATAGTATGAGCAAACGCTGGGGCCCAATCTGCCTAGACAGAAAAGGACACAAAGGATACTCACTGCAATCCAAAAAAACCCTAAAACATGCCAACGCTACTGATTGCAAAAACACCTGAGATCACACGACCTCTACCACCTAAATCAGTTCTCTGGTGTAACAAAACTAAGCCGCAGCCACTGAAAAAACTGGAAAAGGCAAATGAACAAATAACAGTGGCTCCAGCGGAACTGAGAGGAGCCAAGCCCCCGGGGGGGAAACCCGGCTAACCTCACAGAAATGCAGAGAAATATGCAAAAGGTAAGCACAAAAACAGAAAATATCTTATTCTGAAAGCAGAAGAAGAGGAAAGACTCAGCAAGCTTCAAGTGAATCAGGAACCACAGTTGAGACAAGAACAATTGATCACGGCAACCATGATGGGAGGGAACCTCCCTTATATCAAGCCAGTCGTGAATCCTGATTGCCAATCCTCATTGAATGGTTCAGTAGTACTGTTTGTAACCACCAGAGGGAGCTTCTGCTCAGAATTCATTTCCAAAACATTCACAACAGTACCCCCCTTGAGGAGGGGTCTAGAACCCTCATTTGTGCAACCAGGTCAGTCAGGATGAGCTCGGTGATACGCATGGATCAGTCTCCTAGCATGGATGTCCGAAGCAAACACCCAAAATTTCTCCGACCATA
>JARQOD010000001.1:614429729-614507029 GCA_033576555.1 Oophaga sylvatica
AGCGTAAACCCTGTCTCCTATCAATCCCTGCCAACTGTATTCTAGTCCTAAGAAGGACCCTGAATACCACCAAAGGAATGACCAGGTAACGGTTAATGAACAGAAAGACATACAAGAAAGATAAGAAATAAAGTAAATAAAGTCTTACATACAACACTCACACACAGTAGGAACACCATAGGTCTCAGAGATAAACTATAAGCTGTAAGAGTAAAAACAACTAAGGAGCTCTTAGCTTAAGTATTCCCAGAACCGATCCAGTCTGCTAAACTATATGAATGCTTTCACCGGCATCCAACACCCAGACTGGCAGGAATATAAAGGAAACTAATTAGAACATAATCCAAAGCAGCCGGGCGAGGCTGAACCTAGTCTTAGCAAAGAGCTAGGTAAAATTAACTCTCTCATTACCAAACACAAAGAAACAGCAGCTCAGCTGTGAGAAGTCAGAATGTGCAATCGCGACGATCTTCGTGGCGATGCACCCATGACAGTACCCCCCCTTCTACGAGGGGCCTCCGGACCCTCATGACCAGGTCTGTCCGGGTAAGTTGTGTGAAAGGTCCGAACCAATCGATCTGCGTTATCATCAGACGCAGGGACCCACGTCCTCTCCTCAGGACCATACCCCCTCCAATGAACTTCCACGTTATCATTGATTACCACTGAAGGAGGAGGTAGAGGTGACGGTATGACTGGTGCCACATACTTTTTAAGTAATGACTTGTGAAACACATTATGAATTTTAAACGTAGGAGGGAGGTCCAGACGAAATGCCACAGGATTAATTATGGAACTGATCCTGTATGGCCCGATGAATCTGGGACCCAACCTCCAGGAGGGAACTTTAAGTTTTATATTCCTGGTAGACAACCACACCAGATCGTTCACCCTCAGATCTAGACCAGAAACTCTCCTCCTATCAGCCATCCGTTTGTAAGGGTTCTCCGTAACCTTCAGTCTTAAGCGATCTGGAACTATCAGTCTCCCTGGAAGTCCCACAGGGGCGTCCCCCTGAGCCCCCAATACCTCCCCCTCAAGCTCAGAGCATACAGCTGACACTACAACTCCCTCCTGAGGAATAGGAACCGGATCATCAGTCTTCCCGACCCCTGGGAAAGTACGAGATAAGGCATCAGGAAGCAACTTTATTGAGCAGTCATATGTGCGATGAGGAGGTAACTCTTTACACCCCTCCTCTGAGAACTTCTCCCAAAAGTCCTCCAGAAAAGGAGGCAAAGTCCTAGGCACAACCGCACCGATGACCGTGCTCATGCAGTTATTCTTGCAAAATTCACCCCACTGGCTTATCTTTCTGGATTGCCAATCAATCACTGGGTTATGTTTAGCCAACCAAGGAAGTCCCAACACAATAGGAGCAGGCAGACCCTCCAACACATAACAAGACAATTGCTCTTTATGTATTGCCCCTACTCGAAGATCTATGTTATGAACAGCTTGTACCAAGCTACCTTGACCAAGAGGTCTAGAATCAATAGAGAGTATAGGGACCGGTTTGGCCAATACACTCAGTTGCATACCATGCACCTGGGCAAACCGAGTGTCCACCAGATTAGCCCCGGACCCACTATCAAGAAAAACAGAAATCCTCTCAGTTCTAGTACCAATCACCACCTCCGCAGGCACGAGAAACTGAGAGGGATTTGGGGACGAAATACACACTCCCAGGTTAACTCCTTGGTTCAAAGAGGTCCGGGATGGACACCCCCCAACAAAATGTCCCTCTCTCCCGCAAAAGAAACACCTTCTAGTCTTGCGCGCACCGCTGATTCCCTCCTACAAAATGATGTCCCTCCCAACTGCATGGGTTCCTCAGAACAGACCAGAGGAACCTCAGTATAAGGGACTTTAGTAGTAGGTGGAGTCATCACGGGGGGCGGAGTTACCTCGCGTCTTCCCCGAAGACGTCTATCAATGCGAATAGCGAGGGCCATAGCAGCCTCCAGTGATGGAGGAGAATCATACTGAGCCAACACATCTTTTAATTTGTCAGACAACCCTTGACAAAACTGGCTCCTAAGAGCAGGGTCATTCCACTGAGTATCTGTTGCCCATCTACGGAACTCAGAAGAATATTCCTCCGCTGGACGATTTCCTTGCCGTATTTTACGTAACCTTGTTTCAGCAAGGGAGACTCGATCCGGATCATCATATACCAGACCCAGGGCAGTAAAAAATCGATCCACTGACTGGAGATCTGGGGAGCCTGGAGGAATAGAGAACGCCCAAGATTGAGGATCCCCTTGTAAGAGCGAGATAACAATTCCCACCCTCTGCTCTTCACTCCCAGATGACCGAGGCCGCAGCCGAAAGTACAATTTACATGCCTCCCGGAAAGTAAAAAATTTGTCCCGCCCACCAGTGAACCTGTCCGGGAGAGCAACCTTAGGTTCAGATCTGGTTTGCTCCGGGGGGACAAAACCTTGGACTTAATGTCTGCCAACTCCATGGACAATCCCTGCAACTGCCGGGCCAGCTGGGCTACTGGATCCATGATAGCTGGGGAGAATCTTTAGTATGGCCGGTGAAAATATCACGCTGTATAGCAGATATATATATGTGATGACAATAATCTATATCAAAAGGGCAACATACTATATAACATGTGCATAGCTATATGATAACATAGATTTACCTGACAGAAAGTCCAGTGGGTCAAAACGGAATCCGTTATACGCTGTCTCCGGCTAGAGGGTGACCGGGGTCTAAGCTGACCCTAACTGGGGTCCTAACTAATCCCTCAACCTGGAGGTACTGTTAAAGGTACAGAGGTCCAGGCCACCAGCGTAAACCCTGTCTCCTATCAATCCCTGCCAACTGTATTCTAGTCCTAAGAAGGACCCTGAATACCACCAAAGGGAATGACCAGGTAACGGTTAATGAACAGAAAGACATACAAGAAAGATAAGAAATAAAGTAAATAAAGTCTTACATACAACACTCACACACAGTAGGAACACCATAGGTCTCAGAGATAAACTATAAGCTGTAAGAGTAAAAACAACTAAGGAGCTCTTAGCTTAAGTATTCCCAGAACCGATCCAGTCTGCTAAACTATATGAATGCTTTCACCGGCATCCAACACCCAGACTGGCAGGAATATAAAGGAAACTAATTAGAACATAATCCAAAGCAGCCGGGCGAGGCTGAACCTAGTCTTAGCAAAGAGCTAGGTAAAATTAACTCTCTCATTACCAAACACAAAGAAACAGCAGCTCAGCTGTGAGAAGTCAGAATGTGCAATCGCGACGATCTTCGTGGCGATGCACCCATGACATAAACCTCACAGTCACAGGCAATGCAAATCTTCAGTACTTCAGCTCCTGCCTGGAGCCTCACTCCTCAGACACAGAGACCTCTCTGTAATGTCCCGTCTGGACGCATGGAAGTCTGTCCACCCTGGCAGACTCCCACAACACTCTCTTGACACAGAGTCCTTTCTGTCAAGTCCCACCTGGACGCATGGAAGTCCGTCCACCCTGGCAGACTCCCACAACACTCTCTACAGGTGCCAAGCACACTTCGTTACATAGCTGTAACCCCACCCACAGGTGAGGTCAGGATCACATGGTTAGGTCACCTGATCATGACCTCATCACAGGTCCTTCAGACACACACAAACCATGCTTCCATGCATATCTCGAGGAGCATACACAGTGCCACCTAGCTGCATCAGGGTCACTACACCACATACCTCCCCCCTCTGTTCAAACTTGTGGGGTTGAACACTTGTTACCCGACCAGAGATCCTTCTCGGTCGTCTCTGCCAGTCAAACCGTCTGGCTAAGTCGGGCCCTCTGTCAGACCACCCGCCTCCCCAGCAGTCAGTACGGCATCGCAATTCCCCTGTACCCATACGTCCTGTCTGGTCTGAGTCCTTTTCAGCTCGTCCACCACAGGTTCTCCTGCTTAGGTCACTCATCACTGAGCTAACTGAGGCATCACTATTTCTACCTCTTCCATCAGGCGCTCTTCGCCTCTCAACACTACGGATTGAAGGTGGCGGCCATCTTCTTTCCATTTCCTGCAGCTCTCTGTTGACCTGCTCCCTCTCCAGTCGTAACTGCTCTACTTCTCTCAAGTATAACACACGATACTCCAGGAGCATCCGGATATTCCCAAGGCTCTCCCTGGATCCGACAACGAGGAATGGAACCATCCCATCTTCACACCTGACCTGGACTTCGTCATCAGCCGGAATCCTGACTCTCGTCACACCGGACTTATTTACCATCTCCTGCATCACTTTCCCAAGTCTTCTGATGACTTTCTTCACCAGACCTCTGGGCACTTGAATGATGTCTTCCACCAATCCAAGCTGATTTTGAGCCTTTCTTGCTTGCTCCAAACGTCGAGCGGCTTCTTTATTCCTCCACATGATCATCTGTTTCGTTCGGAGGCATTGTAGATGCATGTCTCTCAGGACAGCCACTCGCTTCAGTGTGACTTCCTTAGTCGACAGTATGACTGTTTCATCTCTGGCACCCAGTTCACACTACATGCTTCTACCGCCTTTCTAAAGGCCTCATGCACTTCCTCACTGGCACACACTTCTCGCAGGTCTTCGGGTATCTCTATTACACACTTGAAACCCGACCCGTCACCTTCTTGGACAGACTGTTGGACCTCCTCGTCGTCAGCATTAGTACAGTTTTCCAAGACATCGCTCTCCCTTGTGTGCCCATCTGCATGGCACTTTCCTTGCTGGATTTCTTCTCCCATAGATTTCTGGAGCTGGGCACCAGTCTCCTCCTCCATCTTGAGCTCTCAGAGAACTCCATCTCGCTCTTCTGCCAACAGCGACACTCCTGCTGATGTTTCTCTTGGGCCTCTCTGAGCACCTTCGTCTCTCTCCATAGAGCCTTGTTCATACTCTTACACGCTGACAGATGATCTCTGAGCCTAGAGACTTCCCTCTCCAGCTCCTCCACTCTGTGCTCAATCATTCGTCTCAGGACCCTTTCTCGCTCGACTGTCTCTTTCACTGTTTCTTTAAACAGCTCTCTCTCATGGTCCTGCTCGCTTTTAGCCAGCACATGTCGCACCATCACCTCTTTAATTACATTTTTGGCTGGGCACTCTTGCCTACACACACTTTGCCTCTCCAGAGTTCCGCCCGTTCCTTCATCTGCAGTTTCCACTGTCTCATGACTCTCGGTAACTTCAGAGAGCTCCAGCTTACTGCACTCAGTTTCCCTTACGGTCGAGTCACAGTCTGCTCAGGAGTCACTCCCCCTCCCCCTGTCATCCTGGAACAGCACGTCCCCACTTAGACAGGTCTCTGCCCCCTTTCCTGGAGCTATACCGTTTCTCACGGTCACACGTCTTGTCACGTCCAAGTCCCCGAGTTGGTCTGACCCACACTTTCTCCCGGTCACCTGGAACTCTGGACTATCGCTATTAGGTGTTACCTTCTTTTCACACATCACACGACAAGGAACCACTACAGCAACCTGCTGTGATGGGGCTCCCTCCTCTGAACAACAACACACTTTATCAACTTCCCATGCCTTTTCAAATAACGTGAAGTCCCTCTTCCTCTCATAGAGGTACACTAAGTTCGGTGGTATACCAGCATAACACCCTTTTGGAATCTCCACCCACTTTTGGGCCACCATCCCCTTTTGGGTTGCCACCCCCTTTTGGGATTCCGCCCCCTTTCGGGCCACCATCCCAATTTGGGTTACCGCCCCCTTTTGGGACTCCACCCCCTTTTGGGCCACCATCCCAATTTGGGTTACCGCCCCCTTTTGGGCCACCATCCTAATTTGGGTTACCGCCCACCTTTTGGGACTCCTCCCCTTTTAGGGACACCACCCAACACTGGGGTACACATCACGGCTCTTACAGGCCCCAGTCCACACAGTACCCTTTAGACAGTGTCTTTTACTTAGGGTGTGTACTGGCCCTTTAAGAGTTTGTGTGCCTCGGTTCACACTGTCCTTTTTACCACACCAGCTCCTGCTGGTACTGCCACCGCTTCCGTTGCAGCCACCAACAACCAGCACCTCCAGATGCTACTCCTAAGCTGCTTCTTGCTGCAACAGTCACTGTAGCTCCTGCTACCACAAGTCTCTGCACGCTGCGCTGTCTTGCCGCTTGTCACCTTCGTGACCCAACGAGTCACAGCCAGCCGCTTGTCACCTTCATGACTCCTCTGAGCCACAGCAAACACCTCACACGTGTTCCAGAAAAAAAAACAGTTTCTCACTGACCCGTCAGCACAACACAGACTCCTGTCTGTTACACTCTCAGCCAGAGAGATTTTCCGGACACCTCCTCTCTCATAGAGGCATCCCACAGAGGAAAAAACAGTTTCTCACTGACCCGTCAGTACAACACAGACTCCTGTCTGTTACCTGTTGATCACTCAGGTTTCCGGATACCTCCTTTTCATAGAGGCATCCCACAAGGACAAAACAATCTCTCACTGACCCGTCAGTACACCACAGACTCCTGTCTGTTACCTGCTGATCACGCAGGTTTCCGGATACCTCCTTTTCATAGAGGCATCCCACAAAGACAAAACAATCTCTCACTAATTCTTCTCACTGATCCCGACCAGCATAACACGGTTGTCAAGACCGTCACCTGTTGGCGTCAGCCACACAGGTTCCTGGAGACCTCCTCCTCAGAGGTATCCTATCAGCATGCTTTTTCTCCATTTTCAATGACCCCGGTCAACATAACACAGACTCCTGTCTGTCACCACTGCTTAACAGTTTCTTCAGATACCTCATATCAGAGGCACCCCATAAACATAAATGCACAGTTTATTCGTGACCACTGGTCACACTCACGGTTTTCACAGACCGTCCGTTCCTCCTCTGATTCCTCATTCCCAGCCCTGGAACATGTGCTCCTTGGGCCGCTGCCCGCATTCTCCACCAATTGTAAGGTTTTTAACTCACTCGGCTGCTTCAGAGGTAATCAGGAGACACTTTTTCTTATCCAAAAATCATCAGGTTTATTACATCATAAACCTCACAGTCACAGGCAATGCAAATCTTCAGTACTTCAGCTCCTGCCTGGAGCCTCACTCCTCAGACACAGAGACCTCTCTGTAATGTCCCGTCTGGACGCATGGAAGTCTGTCCACCCTGGCATACTCCCACAACACTCTCTTGACACAGAGTCCTTTCTGTCAAGTCCCACCTGGACGCATGGAAGTCCGTCCACCCTGGCAGACTCCCACAACACTCTCTACAGGTGCCAAGCACACTTTGTTACATAGCTGTAACCCCACCCACAGGTGAGGTCAGGATCACATGGTTAGGTCACCTGATCATGACCTCATCACAGGTCCTTCAGACACACACAAACCATGCTTCCATGCATATCTCGAGGAGCATACACAGTGCCCCCTAGCTGCATCAGGGGTCACTACACCACAACATGTAAACACCAGGTTCCGGAATATGCACATCACGATGGAAACACATCTCAGGTTGACAGGCGAAGCAAGAGGTCATCACGGGTTGACGCAGTCCAGAGTAATCTGGCACGGGCATACTAGGATGACCTCTCTCTCAGGCGTAGCACAGGCACAGCAGGAGAACATCAGACACCAACCTTGGACTAGCTTCAGACGATTGCAGGATGTCATCACGGGTTGACGCAGTCCAGGGTTGTCTGGCACGGGCATACTAGGATGGCCTCTCTCTCTGGCCTCGGACGTAGCACAGGCTCAGCAGGAGAACATTAGACACCGACCTCAGGCAGACATCAGATGATGGCTAGGGTCAACACAGGTTGATGCAGTCCAGGGTTATCTAGCATAGGCATACTAGGATGGCCTCTCTCTCAGGCCTCAGGCATAGCATGGGCAGAGCAGGAGAGCATCAGATACTGACCTCAGGCAGCCTTCAGACAATGGCAGGAGCCATCACGGATAAGACCCCAGGGAACCGGCAGGAAATCAGAACATAAGCAAGACACGGATAGCACAGGTCCAGGAACGTTTGCACTACAGCACCGGCCATCGTCTGGTCAGGTCCAGGACTCACTGGCGGGACCATCACCGGGGAACAGAGCTGGAGACTCCTGGAAACCACGGAGGAGGAATTCATCCAGGAACACAAGCGGGACCGGCTCAAGAGCACAACTTGGACCACCAGAACCAGGGACTGGACATCTGGACACAGGTTGGACATCGGAACACGGACAGACATCCGAACTCAGGCAGGACATCTGGACACAGGCGGGACATCAGAACACGGACTGGACTTTGGAACACGGACAGGACATCAGAACATGGACTGGACATCGGAACACGGACTGGACATCAGGTAGGACTTCAGGACATCGGGACATCAAGGCACCAGGCGGACATCAGGTCTCCGACAGGACATGAGGACATCAGGATTCGGATCTCAGGTAGAACATCAGAACACTGGCATCGGACTCCGGACATCTGGCAACGATCGTCTGGCTCTGGACATCAGGCTGCGGACATCAGGCTCCGGACATGAGGCCACAGTCATCAGGCTCCGGACATCTGGCAGCGATCGGCAGGCTTTGGACATCGGGCAGGGAAGGATAGGATCCGGACATCTGGAAGTGGTCATCAGACACCGGACATCAGGCCGCGGTCATCAGGCTCCAGACAAGAAGCCACGGTGTTATGTTTCGGTAGCTGAGGAGAAATTGCAAAAAATAGCAAAAGTAGTAATGTCATGATCCCAGTGCAGGGTTGACCTGCACGCTAGGGGTTAAGGTTTTGATCCCAGTGCAAGCTCTTACCTGCACACCTGGGGCTTATTATTGTGGCCTCTCCTTGGTTCGGGGAGAGCTTCTTATAGCCCTAGGAAGCTCCAATCCCTGTCAGTTATACTTTCGCCCTTGGCAGAGTGTGTTGACCCCTGAGTGTGTTTGTGCTGTGTTCTGGTTTGCCTGATACTTTGGTTTTGACTCGGTCTGTTCTCTGGATACTGCTTGTTGAATTCTGTTTCTGTACCTTCGCTGTCTGTTTGGTTTTGACCTCTGCCTGTCCCCGACTATCCGTTCTGTCTCATCCTTGGTACTATACTGTCTTCTCGTGCTTTGACCTTGGCTTGTTCAGATTTACGTCTCTGTCTGTGCCCCTGGGTAGCTTTGTCCCGTAGTTACCTTTCTAGGAGTTTTCCCTCAGCTTCTAGCTCCCTGGAGCTGAAGCCACGCTCTTCAACTGTCAGGTGATTCAGGCCCTGAAACCATCTCTCTCCTGCCTTGCTCACCCTGCGTTCCTAGGAGCCTGAAGCTTTCTTCTGCACTCGTCTTCCGGGAGATTGCACTGGTGAGTTCTCTTGCAATCCTCTCCGTGATATTATAACTGACCACTAAGTTTTTTTTTTTTGCTTCATGGCTGTGTTTAGGGCGCAGGTTGTGCAGAGAGTTATGGATCCCATATAGTCGCTGTCTGAACAGATGAAAAATCTGAGTCAGATCTTTCAGGATTTATCTCTGGAACAGCAAGCGCTGTCGTGTTCACAGCGGCAGGTTTCTGAGACTGTGCAGGGGGCTTTATCTGCTGGTTCTCTGAGGGCTATGGCGAGTGATGTTGCGCTCGTGTCCTCAGAACTACCTGTTAAACTGCCTGACTTCTTTTCTGGGAACAAAAAGGAGTTTAGGATCTTCATGGAGGGTTGCAAACTTTTCTTTAGTTTGAGACCACGGTCCTCTGGTGATGAAAGTCATAGGGTAGGGGTCATCATGTCTTTATTAAGAGGGTCCCCACAAGCATGGGCATTTTCCCTTCCTCCCACTGCCCCTGAGAGAGTGTCGGTGAATGCATTCTTTGAGGCCCTCGGGCACATATATGATGAGCCTGACCGAGTGCGATTGGCAGAGGACATGGTGATGAGTGTCTGTCAGGGGAAGCACTCGGCCGAGTGGTTTTGTACTGAGTTCCGCCGCTGGGCCGCAGAGGTTTCTTGGGAGGACGCCGCCCTCCGAGGACTATTTCGCAGAGGCTTGTCCGAGCGGTTGCAGGATGCTTTGGCGTTACACCCCCACCTAACTCTCTCGAGGACGCCATGACCCAGGCCGTCCGGATGGACCGCAGGTTGCGGGCCAGAGGGGTGATGCAGGTGGAGACTACATTGTTCCCCAGTGGAAAAGAGACTGTCTCTGAGCCCATGGATGTGGGCGCTATCACTCTGAAGGAAAAGGAGAGAAAACGCCGTCGGGGAGAACAGTTGTGCTTCTACTGCGGTAAAGCTGGACATTGGAAAAAGGAGTGTCCTGTCTGCCCGTCCTCAACCCGGTCGGCGGGAAATGACTAGGTCTGGGTAGTCAGCGAGGAGACTACTCAGCCCTCAGGTACACTTTTCCTCGTTCTCTAAGGTGTTGCTTCATGTGGAACTGTTAGTGGATGGTTGTTCTTTTTCCTCTACAGCCTTTGTGGACTGCGGGTCATCCATCAATTTGATTGACTCTCAATTGGTCACACGCTGCAAGATAGGGACAGCTAGGCTTAAGACTCCGATCAAGGTGGTGGCCATTGACTCCTCCCCCTCACAAAAGAGGGAATTCTCTTTATGTCTGACTTGTTTTCGCTCAGAGTGGGCGCTGCTCACGAGGAAAAATTAAGTTGTTTTGTTCTGGACAATCTACCAGCAGGGTTGGTGTTGGGCATGCCCTGGTTACAACGCCATAACCCAGTTATTAACTGGAAAACGGGGGAGAATTGTTCAATGGGGGTTTAAAGATTCTAAGTTATGTTATGAATCTGCACTGCTGGTTAAACCTGTTAAATCTGTGTCTGTGTCATCTGTCGAGCTGGAAGGTATTCCGGAGTACCTGAAAGACTTCGAAGATGTGTTCTCAGAAAGCGAGGCCAAGACGTTGCCGCCCACTAGACCCTTTGACTGCGCCATCAAGCTAGTCCCGGGGGCTAAACTACCTAAAGCCCGCCTGTTTAATTTGTCTGGACCTGAGCGCTTAGCTATGAAGGATTATATTGCTGAAAGTCTTCGCAAGGGACACATACGTCCCTCAGTTTCACCTGTGGCGGCTGGGTTCTTTTTTGTGAAGAAAAAAGATGGCGGTCTACGTCCCTGTCTCGACTTTCGTGAATTAAATAAGATTACTGTACGAAATACGTATCCCCTTCCGTTGATTCCTGATTTATGTAACCAACTATCAGGGGCAAAATGGTTCTCTAAACTGGATCTTCGAGGAGCATATAATTTGATAAGGGTCAGGAAGGGGGATGAATGGAAAACTGCGTTCCTCACGTCCGAGGGACTTTTTGAAAATTTAGTCATGCCGTTTGGTCTTACCAATGCTCCTGCCATATTTCAGAATTTCATCAACGTGGTGTTTTCTGATCTCATTGGTCGTTTTGTTGTTATCTACTTAGATGATATTCTGATATATTCCCCCGACAGTCATTCTCATATGAATCATGTACAAACTGTTCTCCAAAGACTTAGGGAAAATCATCTGTTTGCTAAATTGGAGAAGTGTGTGTTTTTTGTTCAATAATTATCTTTTTTGGGATTGATTGTGTCCTGTGAGGGTTTTCGTATGGACCCCAAGAAGGTGCAGGCCATTGCGGATTGGATACAACCCCGAGATCTTAAAGGGCTCCAGCGCTTCTTGGGGTTCGCCAATTACTACCGAAAATTTATTCGGGGGTTTTCGCAGGTGGTCAAACCACTCACTGATTTAACATGCAAAGGTTCGGATGTGAAAAATTGGTCCTCGCTCGCAAAAGAGGCCTTTGCTAGTCTGAAAAAATGCTTTATGACTGCTCCGGTGTTGGTACAGCCAGATCCGTCCAAATCATTTATTGTGGAAGTGGACGCCTCTGAGGTGGGGGTGGGTGCTGTGTTGTCCCAAGGTCCTGCCACTCTGACCAACCTCAGGCCATGTGCTTTTTTTTCCAGGAAATTCTCTGCTGCTGAGAGGAATTATGATGTTGGCAATAGAGAGCTTCTTGCGGTCAAGTTAGCGTTTGAAGAATGGAGGCACTTTTTGGAGGGGGCCAGTCACTCGGTTACTGTGATTACCGACCACAAAAATTTATCATATATTGAGTCTGCTAAGAGACTAACACCCAGACAGGCCCGTTGGTCACTTTTTTTTCCCGTTTTCAGTTTACTATTACGTTTCGTCCGGGATCAAAGAATATCAAGGCTGATGCCTTATCTCGCAGTTTTCATCCGGTGTCTCCCCCTGAGCCACCTTCCTCCATTCTTCACCCTGGGGTTGTGTTGGCAGTGGTCTCGTCTGAGTTGGAACAGGAGATTGAGAGGGCCCAGTCTCTGGCCCCTGCTGCCAAGCCAGGGGGTAAGTTGTTTGTCCCAGAGCAGCTTCGGCTTAAACTCCTCCAGGAGTTCCATGAATCCAAGCTCAGTGCTCACCCTGGTATATCTGCCACACGTCGGGCGGTGGCTAGGATCTTTTGGTGGCCTACTCTTAGCTCTGACATAAAAAAATTTGTTTCTGGTTGTGGGGTCTGCGCTCGTTCTAAAAACTCACATAGCCGGCCGGCTGGGGAACTGATGCCCTTGGCAGTTCCCGAAAGGCCATGGACTCACTTGTCCATGGATTTTATTACTAATCTTCCTCCATCCAAGGGCAATACGGTGGTATGGGTAGTGGTGGACAGGTTTTCGAAGCAGGCTCATTTTGTACCCTTATCCACACTACCCTCAGCTGAGACTTTGTCCAGATTGTTTGTACAGCATGTTATCCGGTTGCATGGGGTACCCCTGAATGTGGTGTCTGATCGTGAAGTGCAGTTTGTGGCAAAGTTTTGGCGTGCTTTTTGCAAGAAATTGGGGATGTCTCTGTCTTTTTCATCTGCATACCATCCTGAGAGCAATGGTCAGACGGAACGCACTAATCAGTCTCTGGAACAGATCCTCAGATGTCTGACTTCTGCAAGACAGAATGACTGGTGTGATGTACTGCCTTTGGCGGAATTCGCCTTCAATAGTCGGGTGAGCCAATCTACTGGTATGTCTCCTTTCCTGATCAATTTAATTATGGTTTTAGTCCTCATTTTGGTGAGTTTTCTCGTTTGGATTCTGGGTGTCCAGGGGCAGAGGGGTCTGTTCAGCGATTAAAGAATACATGGGCGGAGGTCCAGCGGAATATATCCAGGTCTCAAGGCAGGTACAAGTTTTTCGCTGACAGGAAAAGAACACCAGGTCCTATGTTTCGGGTTGGAGAGAAAGTTTGGCTCTCCACGCGAAACATTAAGTTGAAGGTTCCATCAGCCAAGTTGGGCCCCAAGTTCATTGGCACATACAAGATTGTGGAAAAGATAAATCCAGTGGCTTATAGGTTGTGTCTTCCAGTCTCATTCAAGATCCCTAACGTCTTCCATAAATCCCTACTGAAACCTTTTGAGGCAGTCCAGGGGGAGTCCGAGTCCGCTGCTCCTCCTGTTTTGGTTGAGGGACACATGGAATATGAGATTGAGCATATCGTTGACTCCAGGTTGGTGCAGCGGTCGGTACAGTACCTGGTTCATTGGAAGGGGTATGGACCGGAGGACAGATCCTGGGTGCTGGCCCGTTTGATGCATGCGGATCGCCTGGTTCGGGCTTTCCATGCCAGGTTCCCGGGCAAGCCTGGGGGTCCAGAGGCCCCCCGTTGAGAGGGGGGTACTGTCATGATCCCAGTGCAGGGTTGACCTGCACGCTAGGGGTTAAGGTTTTGATCCCAGTGCAAGCTCTTACCTGCACACCTGGGGCTTATTATTGTGGCCTCTCCTTGGTTCGGGGAGAGCTTCTTATAGCCCTAGGAAGCTCCAATCCCTGTCAGTTATACTTTCGCCCTTGGCAGAGTGTGTTGACCCCTGAGTGTGTTTGTGCTGTGTTCTGGTTTGCCTGATACTTTGGTTTTGACTCGGTCTGTTCTCTGGATACTGCTTGTTGAATTCTGTTTCTGTACCTTCGCTGTCTGTTTGGTTTTGACCTCTGCCTGTCCCCGACTATCCGTTCTGTCTCATCCTTGGTACTATACTGTCTTCTCGTGCTTTGACCTTGGCTTGTTCAGATTTACGTCTCTGTCTGTGCCCCTGGGTAGCTTTGTCCCGTAGTTACCTTTCTAGGAGTTTTCCCTCAGCTTCTAGCTCCCTGGAGCTGAAGCCACGCCCCTCAACTGTCAGGTGATTCAGGCCCTGAAACCATCTCTCTCCTGCCTTGCTCACCCTGCGTTCCTAGGAGCCTGAAGCTTTCTTCTGCACTCGTCTTCCGGGAGATTGCACTGGTGAGTTCTCTTGCAATCCTCTCCGTGATAAGTAATACACCAGAGAGGCTGGAAACTATTGGATTGCAGTACCCTAAACTAACCGCCACACTAGAAGTAGCCGTGGAGCGTACCTACGGTGATCCTAGACGCCTCGTCACAGCCGGAGAGATAACTACACCTAAAGGCAGAAAGATGAAAGCTATCTGCCCCCGAGCAGAACCCCCAAAGAAATAGGAAGCCCCAAACATGTAATGGCGGTTAGACAAGAAGAAAATACGGACACAGACAGAAAATAGAATGAGCAAACGCTGGGGCCCAATCTGTCTAGATAGAAAAGTATATGAAAGAATTTCTTCTGCAACCCAAAAAAACCCTGACAAAAATACCATCACTTCTGATTAACAAAAAACCTGAGATCACACGATCTCTACCACCTAAATCAGATCTCTGGTGTAACACACAGCAATTCAGCAAACAAAAAGTGACAAAGGAACAGAGCAAAAGTGCAAATACAAAATGAGCACAATTGCAGCGCCAGACCCCAAAAGGGGACCAGGCTGAAGTCCACTGCAAGCAGCAAACCAGCAAAGAAAATCCAACCAGAGGAAAAAAAAAAGCAAATCACTTATCTGAATGAGAGCAGGAATGCAAACTGAGCTCCAAGCAAGACAGGAAGAACAATTGGTTACCGGCAAGGCTGAAGGGAGTTCAGGTCACTTATATCAGACCATTCAGAGCCAGCTGAAGGCCATTCGGCAATTAGTTCATTACCCTCAGCAACCACCGGAGGGAGCTCCAGCTCAGAAGTCGCCTCCAGATTGTTCACAACAGTACCCCCCCTTGAGGAGGGGTCACCGAACCCTCACCTGCGCAACCAGGCCAATCAGGATGAGCTCGATCATAGGCACGGATAAGTCTCCCAGCATGGATGTCCGAAGCAAACACCCAAGAATTGTCCTCCTGACCATAGCCTCTCCACTTAACCAAATACTGGAGTTTCCATCTAGCAAAACGAGAATCCAATATTTTCTCAACCACATACTCCAAATTGCCCTCAACCAAAACAGGGTCGGGAGGCGCAGCCATAGGAACCACTGGCTCGACAAACCTCTTCAATAAGGACTTGTGGAACACGTTATGGATCTTAAATGTCCCTGGAAGAAGCAAACGGAAGGAAACCGGATTAATAATTTCCATGATCTTATAAGGTCCAATGAACCTTGGCTTAAATTTTGGAGATGCAAATTTCATAGGGATATTTCTTGAGGACAACCAAACCAAGTCCCCCACTTTAAAACAAGGACCATCAGTCCTATGTCGGTTGGCAAACCCTGGGCCTTCTCCCGAGAGAGAGACAACCTCTCCACTACCTGGTCCCAAATCTGTTGCATACGCTCCACAATAGAGTCAACCCCCGGACAGACAGAAGCCTCCGCCTGTCCTGAAGAAAATCGAGGGTGAAACCCAGAATTGCAGAAAAATGGAGACATCAAGGTGGCAGAGCTAGCCCTATTATTAAGAGCAAACTCAGCCAAAGGCAAAAAAGAGACCCAGTCATCTTGATCAGCAGACACAAAACATCTCAAATAAGTCTCCAAGGTCTGGTTTGTTCTCTCGGTTTGTCCATTGGTCTGAGGGTGAAATGCAGAGGAGAAAGATAACTGAACACCAAGTTTAGAACAAAATGTCCTCCAAAACCTGGAAACAAACTGGACTCCTCTGTCAGACACAATGTTCTTCGGAATGCCATGTAACCGAACCACGTGATGAAAGAACAAAGGCACCAATTCTGAGGAGGAAGGCAACTTAGGTAATGGCACAAGATGTATCATCTTGGAAAACCTATCACAGATTACCCAGATAACGGTCATTCTCTGAGAGATGGAGGTCGGAAATAAAATCCATAGAAATATGGGTCCATGGCCTCTTGGGTACAGGTAATGGCATTAACAAACCACTAGAACGAGAGCATGGCTTGGAACGAGAGCAAGTCCCACAGGACTGCACAAAGTCCCTGACGTCATGGGACAAAGTAGGCCACCAAGAGGACCGACTCACCAAGTCTCTGGTACCAAAAATCCCGGGATGACCAGCCAACGCGGAACAATTAATCTCAGACATCACACTCTCCTTCCACTGGTCTGGGACAAACAATTTCCCAACAGCGCAGCGCTCAGGTTTATCCTCCTGACACCCCTCCAGAGCCAGTCTCAAATTGGGCGACATGGCAGAAAGAACTACACCCTCTTTCAAAATAACAGCAGGATCAGATAACTCAGGAGAATCCGCAAAGAAAGTCCTCGAGAGGGCATCCGCCTTAACATTCTTAGTGCCCGGAAGAAAAGAAACCACAAAATTAAAACGTGTGAAAAACAAGGCCCACCTGGCCTGTCTAGGATTAAGTCGCTTGGCTGATTCGAGATAAACCAGGTTCTTATGGTCCGTGAGGACCACCACCTGTTTGGCTCCTTCCAGCCAATGTCTCCACTCTTCAAAGGCCACTTCATGGCCAATAACTCCCGATTACCCACATCATAATTACGTTCAGTAGGAGAAAATTTTCGAGAGAAAAAGGCACAAGGGTTACTCTTAGAGGTCTCTAGATCCCTTTGGGACAAAACGGCACCTGCCCCAATTTCAGAGGCATCAACCTCCACCTGAAACGGCAGAGAAACATCAGGCTGCCGTAGAACAGGAGCAGAAATGAATCTCTGCTTAAGTTCCTGAAACGCAAAAACTGTCTCAGGAGGCCAATACACCACATCCGAACCCTTTTTGGTCAAATCAGTCAATGGTTTAACAATACCGGGAAATTACCAATAAATTTACGATAAAAATTGGCAAAACCCAAAAATCTCTGAAGAGCCTTCAAAGAAGTAGGTTGAACCCAATCACAGATGGCCTGAACCTTGACCGGGTCCATTTCAATAACAGACGGAGACAAAATGAATCCCAGAAATGAGACCTTCTGTACGCCAAAAAGACACTTTGATCCCTTCACATACAGTGCATTCTCTCTCAAAATCTGGAACACAGTCCGAACATGTTTCACATGAGAGTCCCAGTCGTTGAAAAAAATTAAGATATCATCCAAATAAACGATCAGAAATTTATCCACAAAATCCCTGAAAATATCATTCATGAAGGATTGGAAGACGGAAGCCCAAAAGGCATCATCACTAGGTACTCAAAATGCCCCTCTGGGGTATTAAACGCCGTCTTCCATTCATCCCCGTGCTTAATGCGAATAAGGTTATACGCCCCCCTGAGGTCAAGCTTGGTAAACCAACTAGCACTTTTCACTCTGGAAAATAGGTCAGAAATCAAGGGTAACGGATATTGATATTTAACAGTGATCTTATTCTGGAGGCGATAATCAATACACGGCCTCAATGAACCATCCTTTTTGGCCACAAAGAAAAAACCGGCGCCCAAGGGTGAAGAGGATGGTCTGATATGACCCTTCTCCAATGACTCCTTGATATAAGATCGCATAGCATCGTGTTCAGGTACAGATAAATTAAAAAGGCGACCTTTAGGAGATTTACCACCAGGCATTAACTCAATAGCGCAATCATAGCTCCTGTGAGGAGGTAAGGATGCAGACTTACTTTCACTAAACACTTCAGAAAAATCAGTCAAAAAGTCAGGGACATCCTGAGACTGGGGAGAGGCAGAAAAACAGGAGTGTCAGTATTAACACATTGGCAGCCCCAACTGGTCACAGACACAGATTTCCAATCCAAAACAGGATTATGAGTCTGTAACCAAGGGAAACCCAGTACAATAATGTCATGCAGATTATGCAACACCAGAAATTTGCAACTCTCCTGATGATCTGGTTCAACCCTCATTATCACCTGAGTAGAAAACTGGGGTTTATTCTCCGCCAGAGGGGTAGAATCAATGCCCAGTAAAGGAATAGGCTTCCGCAGGGGTATCATGGGAAACCAACAACGTTTGGCAAAGTCAAAATCCATCAGGTTAATAGCTGCTCCTGAATCAACAAAAGCCTGAGCCGAAAATGTGGACAGGGAGCAAATCAGGGTAACAGTCAACAGAAATTTAGTCTGAACACTACCCAAGACAACTGTCATGGGTGCATCGCCACGAAGATCGTCGCGATTGCACATTCTGACTTCTCACAGCTGAGCTGCTGTTTCTTTGTGTTTGGTAATGAGAGAGTTAATTTTATCTAGCTCTTTGCTAAGACTAGGTCCAGCCTCGCCCGGCTGCTTTGGATTATGTTCTAATTAGTTTCCTTTATATTCCTGCCAGTCTGGGTGTTTGATGCCGGTGAAAGCATTCATATAGTTTAGCAGACTGGAGCGGTTCTGAGAATATTTAAGCTAAGAGCTCCTTAGTTGTTTTTACTCTTATAGCTTATAGTTTATCTCTGAGACCTTAGGTGTTCCTACTGTGTGTGAGTGTTGTATGTAAGACTTTATTACTTTATTTCTTATCTTTCTTGTATGTCTTTCTGTTCATTAACCGTTACCCGGTCATTCCCTTTGGTGGTATTCAGGGTCCTTCTTAGGACTAGAATACAGTTGGCAGGGATTGATAGGAGACAGGGTTTACGCTGGTGGCCTGGACCTCTGTACCTTTAACAGTACCTCCAGGTTGAGGGATTAGTTAGGACCCCAGTTAGGGTCAGCTTAGACCCCGGTCACCCTCTAGCCGGAGACAGCGTATAACGGATTCCGTTTTGACCCACTGGACTTTCTGTCAGGTAATTCTATGTTATCATATAGCTATGCGCATGTTATATAGTATGTTGCCCTTTTGATATAGATTATTGTCATCACATATATATATCTGCTATACAGCGTGACATTTTCACCGGCCAATACTAAAGATTCTCCCCAGCTGTCATGGATCCAGTAGCCCAGCTGGCCCGGCAGTTGCAGGGATTGTCCATGGAATTTGCAGACATTAAGTCCAAGGTTTTGTCCCCCCCGGAGCAAACCAGATCTGAACCTAAGGTTGCTCTCCCGGATAGGTTCACTGGTGGGCGGGACAAATTTTTTACTTTCCGGGAGGCATGTAAATTGTACTTTCGGCTGCGGCCTCGGTCATCTGGGAGTGAAGAGCAGAGGGTGGGAATTGTTATCTCGCTCTTACAAGGGGACCCTCAATCTTGGGCGTTCTCTATTCCTCCAGGCTCTCCAGATCTCCAGTCAGTGGATCGATTTTTTGCTGCCCTGGGTCTGGTATATGATGATCCGGATCGAGTCTCCCTTGCTGAAACAAGGTTACGTAAAATACGGCAAGGAAATCGTCCAGCGGAGGAATATTCTTCTGAGTTCCGTAGATGGGCAACAGATACTCAGTGGAATGACCCAGCTCTTAGGAGCCAGTTTTGTCAAGGGTTGTCTGACAAATTAAAAGATGTGTTGGCTCAGTATGATTCTCCTCCATCACTGGAGGCTGCTATGGCCCTCGCTATTCGCATTGATAGACGTCTTCGGGGAAGACGCGAGGTAACTCCGCCCCCCGTGATGACTCCACCTACTACTAAAGTCCCTTATACTGAGGTTCCCCTGGTCTGTTCTGAGGAACCCATGCAGTTGGGAGGGACATCATTTTGTAGGAGGGAATCAGCGGTGAGCCGCAAGACTAGAAGGTGTTTCTTTTGCGGGAGAGAGGGACATTTTGTTGGGGGGTGTCCATCCCGGACCTCTTTGAACCAAGGAGTTAACCTGGGAGTGTGTATTTCGTCCCCAAATCCCTCTCAGTTTCTCGTGCCTGCGGAGGTGGTGATTGGTACTAGAACTGAGAGGATTTCTGTTTTTCTTGATAGTGGGTCCGGGGCTAATCTGGTGGACGCTCGGTTTGCCCAGGTGCATGGTATGCAACTGAGTGTATTGGCCAAACCGGTCCCTACACTCTCTATTGATTCTAGACCTCTCGGTCAAGGTAGCTTGGTACAAGCGGTTCATAACATAGATCTTCGAGTAGGGGCAATACATAAAGAGCAATTGTCTTGTTATGTGTTGGAGGGTCTGCCTGCTCCTATTGTGTTGGGACTTCCTTGGTTGGCTAAACATAACCCAGTGATTGATTGGCAATCCAGAAAGATAAGCCAGTGGGGTGAATTTTGCAGGAATAACTGCATGAGCACGGTCATCGGTGCGGTTATGCCTAGGACTTTGCCTCCTTTTCTGGAGGACTTTGGGGAGATGTTCTCAGAGGAGGGGTGTAAGGAGTTACCTCCTCATCGCACATATGACTGCTCAATAAAGTTGCTTCCTGATGCCTTATCTCGTACTTTCCCAGGGGCCGGGAAGACGGATGATCCGGTTCCTATTCCTCAGGAGGGAGTTGTAGTGTCAGCTGTATGCTCTGAGCTTGAGGGGGAGGTATTGGGGGCTCAGGGGGACGCCCCTGTGGGACTTCCAGGGAGACTGATAGTTCCAGATCGCTTAAGACTGAAGGTTACGGAGAACCCTTACAAACGGATGGCTGATAGGAGGAGAGTTTCTGGTCTAGATCTGAAGGTGAACGATCTGGTGTGGTTGTCTACCAGGAATATAAAACTTAAAGTTCCCTCCTGGAGGTTGGGTCCCAGATTCATCGGGCCATACAGGATCAGTTCCATAATTAATCCTGTGGCATTTCGTCTGGACCTCCCTCCTACGTTTAAAATTCATAATGTGTTTCACAAGTCATTACTTAAAAAGTATGTGGCACCAGTCATACCGTCACCTCTACCTCCTCCTTCAGTGGTAGTCAATGATAACGTGGAAGTTCATTGGAGGGGGTATGGTCCTGAGGAGAGGACGTGGGTCCCTGCGTCTGATGATAACGCAGATCGATTGGTTCGGACCTTTCACACAATTTACCCGGACAGACCTGGTCATGAGGGTCCGGAGGCCCCTCGTAGAAGGGGGGTACTGTCATGGGTGCATCGCCACGAAGATCGTCGCGATTGCACATTCTGACTTCTCACAGCTGAGCTGCTGTTTCTTTGTGTTTGGTAATGAGAGAGTTAATTTTATCTAGCTCTTTGCTAAGACTAGGTCCAGCCTCGCCCGGCTGCTTTGGATTATGTTCTAATTAGTTTCCTTTATATTCCTGCCAGTCTGGGTGTTTGATGCCGGTGAAAGCATTCATATAGTTTAGCAGACTGGAGCGGTTCTGAGAATATTTAAGCTAAGAGCTCCTTAGTTGTTTTTACTCTTATAGCTTATAGTTTATCTCTGAGACCTTAGGTGTTCCTACTGTGTGTGAGTGTTGTATGTAAGACTTTATTTACTTTATTTCTTATCTTTCTTGTATGTCTTTCTGTTCATTAACCGTTACCCGGTCATTCCCTTTGGTGGTATTCAGGGTCCTTCTTAGGACTAGAATACAGTTGGCAGGGATTGATAGGAGACAGGGTTTACGCTGGTGGCCTGGACCTCTGTACCTTTAACAGTACCTCCAGGTTGAGGGATTAGTTAGGACCCCAGTTAGGGTCAGCTTAGACCCCGGTCACCCTCTAGCCGGAGACAGCGTATAACGGATTCCGTTTTGACCCACTGGACTTTCTGTCAGGTAATTCTATGTTATCATATAGCTATGCGCATGTTATATAGTATGTTGCCCTTTTGATATAGATTATTGTCATCACATATATATATCTGCTATACAGCGTGACAACAACTGAGCGCGCAAAACGTCTTCCCCGCTTAGGGCAGACGGAAATAGCATGGGAAGCGTCACCACAGTAGAAACATAACCCATTGCGCTTACGAAACTCATGACGCTGAGCCCCAGAAGTCACTCCATCACACTGCATGGGCTCAGGAGCTGGCTCACAAGGCAACACTATCTCATGCATACCTCTGTGCTCCCGCAAACGCCTGTCAATTTGAATAGCCAAAGACATAGAGTCATTGAGACCAGAGGGAGCAAGGAATCCCACCATAACGTCCTTTACATTTTCTGACAGACCCTTCCGAAAAAGGGCTGCCAAAGCATCATCATTCCATTTGGTCAGGACTGCCCACTTTCGAAATTTCTGACAGTACAGCTCAGCGTCTTCACGACCCTGATTTAATGCCAACAAGGTTTTTTCAGCTTGATCAGTGACATTAGGTTCATCGTACAATAACCCCAGAGCCTGAAAAAATACATCAACATCATTCAAAACAGGATCCCCAGGTGTCAGGGAAAAAGCACAATACTGAGGGTCGCCGCGCAGCAGAGAGATTACAATTTGAACCTGCAGTGCTGCGTTCCCTGAGGACTTAGGCTTTAAGGCAAAAAACAACTTACAGTTATTTTTAAAATTCAGAAATTTAGACTGATCCCCCAAAAATAAATCTGGTATGGGGATCCTAGGTTCCACAACCGGCAACCTAGCAAGATAGGTAGTAATACTCCGAACCTCAGTGGCAAGCTGCTCCACACGGCATACAACTGTGCAAACTCCATTGAGAGAAAAAAAATTCCTTCTCAGCACCCAGAGAAAAAGAGGGAAAAAAATGCAACAAACAGAGAAAGAAAAAAAAAAATTCTGACAACTCCCTTTTTTTTTCTTTCCTTTTTACTATTTTTCCCTTCTGTGAGTACCATGTAATTTTCAGTTTGGCCGGTAATACTGTTATGTTTTGGTAGCTGAGGAGAAATTGCAAAAGATAGCAAAAATAGTAATACACCAGAGAGGCTGGAAACTATTGGATTGCAGTACCCTAAACTAACCGCCACACTAGAAGTAGCCGTGGAGTGTACGTACGGTGATCCTAGACGCCTCGTCACAGCCGGAGAGATAACTACACCTAAAGGCAGAAAGATGAAAGCTATCTGCCCCGGAGCAGAACCCCCAAAGAAATAGGAAGCCCCCAAACATGTAATGGCAGTTAGACAAGAAGAAAATACGGACACAGACAGAAAATAGAATGAGCAATGGGGCCCAATCTGTCTAGATAGAAAAGTATAGGAAAGAATTCTGACTGCAACCCAAAAAAACCCTGACAAAAATACCAACACTTCTGATTAACAATAAACCTGATATCACACGATCTCTACCACCTAAATCAGATCTCTGGTGTAACACACAGCAATTCAGCAAACAAAAAGTGACAAAGGAACAGAGCAAACGTGCAAATACAAAATGAGCACAATTGCAGCGCCAGACCCCAAAAGGGGACCAGGCTGAAGTCCACTGCAAGCAGCAAACCAGCAAAGAAAATCCAACCAGAGGAAAAAAAAAGCAAATCACTTATCTGAATGAGAGCAGGAATGCAAACTGAGCTCCAAGCAAGACAGGAAGAACAATTGGTTACCGGCAAGGCTGAAGGGAGTTCAGGTCACTTACATCAGACCATTCAGAGCCTGCTGAAGGCCATTCGGCAATTAGTTCATTACAGTCAGCAACCAACGGAGGGAGCTCCAGCTCAGAACTCGCCTCCAGATTATTCACAACACCACGGTCATCGGGCTCCGGACATCTGGCAGCGACCTAAAAGGGAACCCAAGCGGTCTGGTACAAGCCCCGCCGGGTTGAACTGGAGCCAGCCGGGGATTGCACCGAATAACAAGCTAAGCACAGAGTAACAGAAATTCAGCAGACACACCGGACTCCTACTTCCAAGATGAACCCAGGTTAAATCACAATAAGTCAGTTAGCAAAGAGTCACTGTCACTGGGCACAGGGTTCAGGACACAGAAGGACTTCAGGAACACAACACAGCAGGAATCAGGACTAGGACTTTGGTACCAACACATAAACAGGATAAGTCCAGGAACTCAGACATCAGCTGTCCCAAAGCTGATAACAGAAACGGATCTGGGTATTCTGCACCCAGAGCAGGTGGAAGACATGCATCAGCTCACCTCGAACTGCAGGCAGGCAGGACAGGTGCTGAACACCAAAAAGAAATAGCAAGACTCAGAAACTTAATGCAAAGCTCTGGCAACACCCCACAGGACAGGGGAACTTTACATAGGCTGGATAGGCCTATATAGGCTGGAGCAGCAATTCTAGCACACACCCATTACTCAAAAAAGCAGGGGAGGTGTGGATCCGCTCACCCTAAGCACAGCCAGACACAAATCAGCATAGCAAAGGACACCTGGCAACAGCTGCAAGCCTGAACACACGTGGTAAGTCATGCACAACTGCAGAGGACCTTGCAACCCACATGCGGGTGATCATGCAGCGCAGCAGAGACACTCACACATGTATGGCTACGCACGGAGCCAAGAACTGAGCAGCATTCATACAGGTAACTGACAACAGCATTCCAGCTCATTAGAGGGAAAGGAGCGAAGGGTTAAAGCAGTGATATACAGAGTAACGCCGAATAAACAGAGTACAAACACAGCGGCGTTACACTTATGATTCTCATTTGGTCTGACATGCACTGTGAGCTGTGAGGTCTTATATAGACATGTGTGTGCCTTTACAAATCAATTCCTATCAGTTTAATTAAACACAGCTTGACTCCAATGAAGGAGTAGAACCATCTCAAGGAGGATCACAAGGAAATGGACAGCATGTGACGTAAATATGAGTGTCTGAGCAAAGGGTCTGAATACTTATGACCATGTTATATTTCGTTTTTTGTTTTATAAAAAAAAATTCTACATTTCTGTTTTTTTTCAGTCAAGATGAGGTGCAGGGTGTACATTAATGAGAAAAAAATGAACTTTTTTGAATTTACCAAATGGATGCAATGAAGCAAAGAGTGAAACATTTAAAGGGGTCTGAATACTTTCTGTACCCACTGTATATATTTACCTAAGAAAGACAAAACCTTACTTTTACTTTCTTCAATAATCAGGTTCCAGGTTTATTAACCTTTTGGAGCGACTGACTGCACTGTACAGTAGTTGTTCTATAATAAAATGAATCATCAAAAATACAAATTGCCTAATAATTGGGTGTATTTAGTATTCTAAACACCTCCGTTAACATGTCTTAGGAGACAATCTTTTCCATAAAACCCAGGATAATAAAGACACCGGGGACAAGAGACATTTGATATCTGCTATGACGGTCCGCAGGTCACTTTGTGTCGTTATTACTATGCAAGGAACACTAAAGCAAATATACAATATAAAGCTGCGTTCATAGAGTAAACATTATTCATTCAAATTGCTTTTTCCATTGTGTGTTCACGTTCCTATTTCAATCTGACCAAAGCAATTTTTGCACGGACTGCTACTGAGATTTTCTGAAAGGTCTATTATAACTGTAGTGCGACCTCTGCAAGTTATGAATTTTTAATGCGCCAGGCTTTTCTCCATTAGATTCCAAGTCCAGATAGGCCTCGTATAAAACAATTCGCCATTTATGTGCGCAATTGCAGTGTTTTCATGTTTGATAAATCCACCCTAAAGTGAGAATTATGAAGAGGCAACTAATAGCAGTTTTTATTCAGACATTCTGTACCTAAATTGTTAAAGGAGTAGTCTGGTGAAAAGTTACTGATCAGTGAGGGTCCAATTGCTGGGAATGTGGAACTTTACTCAATGGGTCACTTTTATCCTCATTGCAAAATAGAGAGACAGGTTGGATGCCACTCCATTCATTCTCTATGGAGCTGCTGGAAAAAGACCACCGTGCCGTGCTTGGCAGCTCGATAGGAAATGAATAGAACATGCAAACTGCCGCTCCATTCTAATGGGGATAAAAGTGCGTTGTTCTGCTGATTGGTGTGGGACTCAGTAGTCGGACCCCCAATAAGCTATCTCCTATGCTATGGATCAATGACAGCTTGTTTTCACTGGACAATACTTTTAACTATCCAAATAATATATGGGATCCTGACAAGGTTTAGGTTCTGCTCCCTTTTGCAGTCAGGGACACACCCTTAAAGGGGTCATCCAAGAGTTTTTTTCTTATTCTATGGGGCTAAGCCTTTATTGCTAGGTAGTAGTGATGAGCGAGTATACTCGTTGCTTGGGTTTTCCCGACCACGCTCGGTGTCCTCCGAGTATTTGGAAGTGCTCGGAGATTCAGTTTCTGTTGCCGCAGCTACATGATTTATGGCTGCTGGACAGCTTGAATACATGTGAGGAATGCCTGTTTGTTAAGTAATCCCCACATGTATTCAGGCTGTCAAATAGCCGAAAATCCGGCAGCTACGGCAACAGAAAGTAAATCTCCGAGCACTTCTAAATACTCGGAGATCACCAGAGCGTGCTTGGGAAAACCCGAGCAACGAGTATACTCGCTCATCACTACTAGGTAGCTGTTAATTACCTGCTTGTTCTGCCGCATACCAATCTTTACTGGCTCAGTGCAGTCATGGAACCACTCCTGGCAGCAACTCTCCCACTTCTTGGATATCACGTCAACAAGACAGTTCATTTTCTTATGTTCTCACCTGTTGGCGGAGTGCAGCTCTGACGTCATGATGATTGACATCTGGCTCACCTCTGCTGCCTAACTTAGCGCAAATGCGCGATTTACATTGCATGAGCAGAGCAATAAACCCTGATTTTCCAGTGAAAGATCTATGCGGAATAATATCCACAACAAATGTAGCCCTGAAGACATAAAAAAACAAGGAAAGGGAAATATCTTAAGGTATCCAAATTATTAACTTTATTAGATATTATAAAATAGATAATATATACAAGTGAAAGATCAGCTAAAATATATATTGAGACTACAGGTAACTCAACTGTATCAGGACTAGTACAATATATAGTATATCCCTAGATAGAACTGAGCCTTACCTAATAAATAAGTATATGTACATATGCAGGGATAAAATAATCAAAAGTCCCTACAATAGAGGTAAGTACCCCCAAAAATGTCTTAGGTATGTTATATCTGGCAAATGATCAGAATAATGTCCAAATTATGGCTTACAGACAACTTAATGGTGATAAAGGCACATTAGTTGCAATGTTCACAATTCATCAGTGTGAAAAAAGGTTGTTGAAAATGCATTTACGGTAAGTAGTGCCTATAACGTTAAAAACAGAATAGCTACCTTACACAAAAAAAAAATTCCATAGAACAACATAAGGGTATCAGGACTCATGTAAATTTCACTGCGCTGCCCATGTAACATAAATCCCACTAAATCAGGGCACCTGAGCTGTTAGGCATCGGGGAGCCAGCTGTCAATCAACATGACAACAGTGACGTCCCATTGACAGAGCAGGAGAAGGAAATTGGCCTAATCTTGAGAGAACAAGCAGTAAGTTAGGAACTGCCTATCGATAAATGCTTAGCCCATAACAGATTAAGAAAGGTCCCGGATAACCCCTTTAACTTTGACCTGCTGAGTCACCGATAAAAAGTCCAGCTGAAGAACTTTTTCTTCTATTCTAAGAATAAACAACAAAAAGAAAGCAGACAGACCCCATATGAATCAATGAAGTCCCTCTGCTTCCGCGTGACAGAAATGTAAAGGATGCTAATTCCGTTTAATTGCTCCTTTTTTGTAAACAGAAAGATAAACAGACATGTGAACAAAGTCCTAGAAAGAACATAAAAATGGATTTTGTTATAACACAAATGTATCACTTTTTTAGATAGCTTTTCACTAGCCTCTTTTTTCTGCTACTTGAGCTGTGTCCTTACAGCATTAACATATTTTAATGCTTTCTTCCATCATGTGACTCTTCAGCTGTTCCATTCAAATCTGCTTTAGAAATACCCCATTTGATGCTGCACTATAAATTGTGGAGCATATGTTTATCACACATTCTGCATTAGCCAGATGACTTAAATGATTACTATATAAATGCAGATTTTATTCAGCATCAGATGGCTTGGCACTGTTGGCAACTGGAACATTAAACCAGCAGGCTAACAACGTGTCACCGTCATTCTGTCAGCAAGATACACTGAAATATATACTAAAAACAGCTTCATATCACATTCAATTCCTAGAATAAATCTGCATGCATTCATAAGATGGGTTGCCTAGCTAGATGTCTTTTTAGAGATTTTCCAGTCTTAACATATTAAGAAGGTATCCTTTACAAAGATCATCAATATCATATCATGAGGTCCAACACCCAGCACACCCTCCAATTAAGCTGTTTTTAGATTAGTTAGTAAACACTGAATGGAGCCGAACAGCACATCTCTGTCTTTCACTGTGTATTGGTCATTCATAGATACTGCCGGTCAGCTCCTACTGAAGTGAAGAGGAGCTGATCTGCATTACACAGGAACTGACCTCACAGTGAGGGGAGCTGTTCTGTTTGACTCCATTCATTGTTTTCATTCGGCTGCCACCAAAGCTGAAGATCAATGGTGCTGCAAACCCTTTAAGACTGGTAAACTCCATAAACCCACTTTACCAAAACTGATTTTGTGAGAGGATGTGTCCAGTTTTGTATTGCCTGCTCTGATACTACCTCCTGGTGGGCCTCAGGAATTATACAGGGCTTTATTCTAACCCGAGTGGGAGGCTCATGTTTGATGACTCGAGTGTGACCTGGTAACTCCAAGACCCTGCCTCTATTCTTGGGTACCAACTTTCAGCCGTGCTGATTTTTGAAAGGCGGCCAAGTTCCTGCCACTTTGGCACCCACAAGGTGGGCTTCTGACTGGGCCAACAGCAAAGGGTTTTGAGCGGGTCACTACCCTTCCAGGGTTTTAATAGATTGCCATAATATATGGGAAAGGCCTTCCTTTTCCTTGGCTGATGTACTTTATTGTTAACCTCTCCCACCTTTTCCACCACCCTATAGGATTCCTGCCACTGGCAGTGAACTTGCTCTGCCCTGTGGACCCTAACATAAGTACCCGATCCTCAGGCTTAAATTGTCTCACTCGAACTGTCCGATTATACCCCCTGGATTTTTTATCTTAGTCTTTGAGGATTCATTCTTTTTCCTGTCCCTTCACTTTGTTCCCACGACACAATAAATTACAATGACTGGCCTCTTACGGAAACCAACTCTCGGCTCCTGGGGAGCTCCATTTATATTTTCCAGAGTACCTTTTACTAGAGATGAGCGACTTTGCCTTTTTTAGGGTTGAGTCGGGTTTCATGAAACCCGACTTTCTCAAAGTCGAGTCGAACGAAATCGTCCGACTATCGCGAAAAGTCGGCGGTCCGACTGAAACACGAAACCCAATGCAAGTCAATGGGGAAGCAAAGTCGGCAGGGAGTGGAGGACAGTAAACACACCTACAGTGCCTATTTCAATGCCAACGACATTAATTCTTATTACTTAAGCTTGGCAACCTTCATTTACTTTATAATAATAGTTACGCATTGAAAACTGGGGGTTATTTGGCTAAAGTTGTGGGGGGGTAGGGCTGGCTCAAGGTTTTCGTGTGCACCGGGCGAAAGAGTGTCAGTGGGCCCCTTTAACACATACCACAATTAATGATGCTCCGATACGGCACAGAAATATAGGTATAGTACAATGACAAATACTTCACTTCTTACATTACATGACTGATATCTATTTTAAATTCTACAATAGCTCAAAAACCGGACAGTATATTCCTCCATACAGTATTATGGGCCCCACATAGTGCGCCATACACAATAATGAGCCCCATATATTGCTCCATACAGAATAATTGGTCTCATATAATGTTCCATACAGTATATGATGAGCTCCACATAATGCTCCAGTATATTATGGTCCCCATATAATGTGCCATACAGTATAGGACGGTCCCCATAGAGTAGCATGAGCCCCACATATTGCTCCATACAGTATAATGAGTCGCATATAAAGCTCCATACAGTATATGATGGGCCCCATATATTGCTCCATACAGAAAGGGCTCCATATAATGCTCCATACAGAATAGGCCCCATGTGTGCTCCATATGATGCTCCATACCCTATATGATACCCCATAAATAATGAACCCCATATGATTCTCCAGTATTTGATGGGCCCCATGGATGATGCTCCAGTGTATGATGGGCCTATATAATGCTCCATATACAGTATAATGGGCCCCATATGATGCTCCAGTGTATAATGGGCCCTATCTATTATGTTCAAGTGTATGATGGGCCCCATTTATAATGCTCCAGTGTATAATGGGCCCCGTATATGATGCTCCAGTGTATGATGGGCCCCATTTATAATGCTCCAGTGTATAATGGGCCCCGTATATGATGCTCCAGTGTATGATGGGCCCCATTTATAATGCTCCAGTGTATGATGGGCCTATATAATGCTCCATATATAATGGACCCCATATGATGCTCCAGTATGTGATAGGCCCCCATGGATGATGCTCCAGTGTATGATGGGCCTATATAATGCTCCATATAAATAGCCCCATAGATGCTCCATATATGATGGCCCCATGGATGATGCTCCATGTATGAAGGGCCTATATAATGCTCCATATATAATGGCCCCATATGATGCTACAGTATATGATGGTCCCCATGGATGATGCTCCAGTGTATGATGAGCCCATATAATGCTCCAAATATAATGGTCCCCATATATATGCTCCATATATAATGGGCTCCATGTGTTGCCCCATAAATAATGAACCCATATGATGCTCTAGTATATGATGGGCCCCATGGATGATGCTCCAGTGTATGATGGCCAATATAATGCTCCATATATAATGGGCCCCATTTATAATGCTCCAGTGTATAATGGGCCCCGTAAATGCTGCTCCAGTGTCTGATGTCCCCTCATTTAGAATGCTCCAGTATATGATGGGCACTGTAGATGCTGCTCTAGTGTCTGATGTCCCCCATTTAGAATGCTCTAGTATATGATGGGCCCCATGATGATGCTCCAGTGTATGATGGGCCAATATAATGCTCCATATATAATGGGCCCCATTTATAATGCTCCAGTGTATAATGGGCCCCGTAAATGCTGCCCAGGTCTGATGTCCCTCATTTAGATGCTCCAGTATATGATGGCCCCGTAGATGCTGCTCCAGTGTCTGATGTCCCCCATTTAGAATGCTTCCCGTATATGATGGGCCCCGTAGATGCTGCTCCAGTGTTTGATGTCCCCCATTTAGAATGCTCCAGTATATGATAGGCCCCATGGATGATGCTCCAGAGTGTGATGCGCCCCATGGATGATGCTCAGGTGTATGATGGGCCCCATATATCATTCTCCAGTGTATAATGCTACCCATATATTGCTCCAAACATTAAAAAAAACATCTCTCCTCGATGGGCACTGCTCTATTCTGGACTCCTCAGCGTCGCCATCTTCGAGCTCTCTGCACTTGGACTGTTTAGGCAGAGGGCGTACAGACGTGACGTCATCGCGCTCTCTGACCTGAATGTCACTGTCAGGAAACGCGGAAGACGTCACAGCGGTGGAGCAGGGAGAGGTAAGTATTGCAAGTGCTGTGGCCCTGAGCAAGCAGGGGGGCCTACTCGTGGGCGACGGCACTGGCACAGGGCCCCTCATAGTACGCCGGTGTGTCTGACGGCAAGAGGGCCCCCCACCGTCAGAGACACCTTTGCGTACTATGAGGGCCGTTTGCCAGTGCCGTCGCCCACGAGTCGCCCCCCCACCTGCTCAGGGAACCCGGGTGTGCCAGGTGCTGACGACGGCCCTGGGGGGGGGAAAGCCCAGTTAGGGAGGTGGAAAAACTGGCATATGTTGAGGTGTAGGCTGGATGTTCAGCATCTGCAAATGGAGGAATTGGAGAAGTCGGAGGAAGAGGAGGACAAAGCGAGCCATTTTGCTGGCAACCTATGTGTCATCAGGGGAAGGTGGTACAAAATCCTTTGAATCCCAGGCATGGTTCATTTTAATGAAGGTGAGATCATCAACATTTTGGGTCGACAGCCGGGTCCTTCTTTCTGTCAGGATTGATCCATCAGCACTGAAGACTCTTTCTAATAGCACACTACCAGCAGGGAAAGCGAGCTCTGTAAGGCATATTGTGCCAATTCAGGCCAGGTGTCCATTTTACAGGTCCAGTAGTCAAAGGGGAATGAACTGTGAGGGAGAACATCGATAGGGGAGGAGAGGTAATTTTTAACCATAGTTGACAACTGCTGTCTCATGTCTGTTGGAATCGATTCAGTATTAACAGTCGTGTGAGTGTTACTCGAGAAATCAGACTACAACATGGTCATGAAACCCCTGTCTCCAATGCCACTTCGGCTGTGTGCACCACTAACACCTCTTCCATTTGGCCCAGTACGGCTCGTGGTAGAACCTGCACCGCTGCTGTGTGCTGGGAATGCCTCTAACAAAAGGTTTACCAGAGTTGCTTGTTTGTTCGCCAATATTAGCTCTAGGTTCTCCTGTGGCATGATGTTCTGTAATTTGCCTTTATAGCGTGGATCGAGGATGCTGGTCAACCAGTAGTCGTCATCTTTCATCATTTTGGCAATGCAGGGGTCCCTTTTTAGGATCCGCAATACATAATCACACATGTGGGCCAATGTTCCAAGTGTCAATGATGCACTGCCAGTGGTGGGTGGAGGAGCACTTTCTGCCAAATCCACATCCCTCCAGTCACGCACAAACCCTGTACCTGACCTAGGCAAGCCAACATTTTCTCTTGCCCCCTGAGAAGCATCCTCCTCCCCAAAATAATCATCCTCCTCCTCCTCCTCTTCCTCTTCTTCCTCCACCTCGTCCAGGACAGTTCCCTGAGCAGACAATGACTGACTGTCATCAAGGCTTCCCTCCTCCTCCTCCTCCGCTGCAGACGCCTAATCCTTAATGTGCATCAAAGTTTGCATGAGCAGACCATAAGTGGGATGCTCATGCTTATTATGGCGTCATCTGCGCTTACCAGCCGTATGCATTCCTCAAAACACTGAAGGACTTTACAGAAGTCTTTCAGCTTTGACCACTGCACACCCGACAACTCGATGTCTGCCCTCAAACTGCTTGCCTGTGTATCCTCCCACAAATGCATTACAGCCTGCCTCAGTTCGCACAGCCTCTCAACCATGTGCATGGTGGAGTTCCACCTTGTTGCAACGTCAATGATTAGGCGGTGCTTGGTGAGGTGGAGCGATCGCTGCAGCCTCTGCATATGACTGGAGTCTACGGGCGAGCGACGGATGTGTGAGCACAGTCTTCGCACCTTATTGAGCAGGGCTGTTAACTCCGGATAATTATTTATGAAGCACTGAACCACCAGGTTCAAGGTGTGAGCCAGGCAAGGTATGTGTCTGAGTTTTGCCAGGGCTATGGCCGCCACAAAATTACGGCCGTTATCACTGACTACCTTGCCTGGCTCAAGATGTAGAGTGCCCAGCCATGACTCAGTTTCTCGCTGCAAGTAGTGGGCCAGTACATTTGTGGTGTGTCTGTTGTCGCCCAAAGTCATCATCCTTAAAACAGCCTGCTGACTCTTACCACTAGCTATTCGATACTGTGACACCTCGTGTGCAGCACTGGCAGCTGCGGATGGAGTGCTCGTGCCACTGCGCTCTTTCCACGCGCTTTCGCTTCTGGAGAAGGAGGGTCGAACGCCTACAGCCAACTGTTGCCTATACCGTGGGCTAGGCAGCACTGTCCCACCGCCGCTGTCCCCTGTGGACCCTGCATCCACCACATTAACCCATTGCGCAGTGATGGACACGTAATGGCCCTGGCCATGCATCTGTTGTGAGGTGCACCTTTCCACTCACTGATTGTTTGAGTGCATGGACAATGCGGTCTTTCACATACAGGTGGAGGGCAGGGATGGCTTTTCTAGAAAAGAAGTGCCGACTGGGTAGGTCATAGAGGGGGACAGCGTAGGCCATGAGCTCTCGGAATGCTGTGCTTGCAACCAAACGGAAGGGCATCATCTGTAATGAGATCAGTTTGGCAATGTAGGTGTTCAAAGTCAGTGGACCGGATGAGAGGATGAGTACTTTCTTGTCCTACTCAGAGTGTCTGCTAGGGTGAGCTGGACTTGAGAGCTGCATATGGGGGAACTAGCGTTGGACATGACGGACTGAGAGGGGGTTGGTGATGATGATGGTGGTGGTGGTGATGGCCTAGATTCAAGTCTTTCGTTGCAAAAACATTGTGAATCCCTGACTGCTTTGGCCTTGCGACGACACCTCAACATTTCTTGCTGGTGGTGTGCTAACCGATGGTCTTACAGTGGTGAAAGCGATGTAGCGTTGCTGGCTACCTTCAGTCGGAGCAGGTGCACATGTGCTACCTGAGGTTTTGTAGTCGTTCGCGCTTGCAAGTGCATGTTTACATGTCTAAGCATGCAACTGGTATTCAAATTTCTGAGATTTTTCCCTCGGCTAAAGGTCCTTCCGCACTTCTTTCAGATAACCTTTGCCTCATCAATAGAATTTTGGTAAAAAAAGTGCAACACTGCACTCTTCCTACTATGGTACAACTTTTCAGGGCTTGCACGCTGTGCTAATTTGACCATCTGGCCAAGCTGTCCTGCAACTCTTTTTGTTGTTTTTAATACGTTTTTGGACTGCTACGGGCATGCCAGATAACCGCAGCTGCGATGTCGATGCCTGGTGCGGATCCTCCTCCTCTTCTGAGCTATTGCCAGCGGCACCCTCTTCCCCCAATGGATGCCAATACGGGTTAACAACTGGGTCATATATCACCTCCTCGTCAATTTCATGTGCACCTTCCTCTGTGTCACCGTGTAAGGTGGTAGAGTATACGGGAAGGTGCACCTGAGTTTCATCAGGGTCAGATTCTGGCTCAGTAGACTGCGAGGGCAATGTAGTTTTCTGGGTGAATGTACCAGCAGAATCATAAGCAGTAGCTGTGCATCAGTGCACTCCATGTCAGATTCATGTTGGACTGGAGAATTCAGGATTTGACTTGATAACCCAGGCATGGTATGTGAAAAGAGCTCCATGGAGTAATCAGAAGTGTGACCTGCCGCATCCTTCACTTTTGGTGGGGGTGAAGGACACAAGGAAAGGTGTTGTTCCTGACCAGGAGCCTGCACTGACGACTCAGTGCTTGCATTTTTTGAAACTTCAGAAGAGGAGGCGATAGAGCTGGAGGCCGTTTTGGCAATGAAAGACAAAAACTGTTCCTGATGCTCCGGTTTTAAAATCGGTTTACATACTCCCAGAAAAGGGAGCCTTCCAGGCCTTCTGGAGCCAGACGATGACGCCGGCTCAACACCTCCTGCCTTAGGTGCTATTGTGCTTTTGGCACTTCCAGCAAATGCACCACCACCACCATCAGTACCAGCTGGTCCCCCCGCCCACGTCCGTGGCCTCTTCCACCATGCTTCCTCATTTTTGGGAAAATGTACCCAAAATACCACAGATATATGGTACTGTATCAGAAGCGTACAGCTGTATACATTCTAGGGATAATTGTAAATCTCCGTATATATTTCATGAGTCAGACACAGAGATCTCAGGCTCAGTATGGATTAGACAAGTATATAAAAAGCTGAAAAAGGGTACTGTATCACCAGAGACCAGGTATATATAGTATAGTGAAAATATTATAAATCTCCGTATATATTTCAGGAGTCAGACACAGACGATCTCAGGCTCAGTATGGATTAGACAAGAATATAAAAAGCTGAAAAAGGGTAATGTATCAGAAGTCTACAGCTGTATACAGTGTTGGGGTCAGGGCAGGCGTCAGCACCCGGCATACCCGGGCAAGGGCCGGGGCCCTGAGCAGGCGGGGGGCCCACTCGCCTCGGGCACCCCGGCGCCCGTTAGCAGATGAGAGCAGTACCAGCGCCGCCACTGGGCCCCCCCCGCTTGCTCAGGACCCCGGCAACAGCTGGCGCAATACTTGCCTCCTCTCCCTCGATGCTCCAGGGGGCGCCTGAGCTTCCTCTCACAGCAGCGCCGCTGAATGACGTCATCATTCAGCGGGCGGCTGTGGCAGAGGGAGCGCGGATGCCGGACAGGTGAGATGTGAGCTGTGTGTGTGTCTGTGTGTGTCTGTGTGTATCAGTGTGTGCGTATATAGTGCAGTGTTTTGTGTGTGTGTATGTGAGTGAGAGAGTACTGCGGTGCTGTCTGTGTGTGGTGCTGTATGTGTGATGGTGGTGGGGGAGGCAGTGATGGTGTGAGGAGGCAGTGATGATGATGATGGGGAGGCAATGATGATGATGATGATGGGGAGACAATGATGATGATGATGATGGGGAGGCAATGATGATGATGATGATGGGGAGACAATGATGATGATGATGATGGGGAGGCAATGATGATGATGATGATGATGGGGAGGCAATGATATTGATGATGGGGAGACAATGATAATGATGATGATGGGGAGGCAATGATGATGATGATGATGGGGAAGCAATGATGTTGAAGATGGGGAGGCAATGATGATGGGGAGGCAATGATGATGGATGGGGAGGGAATGATGATGATAATAGGGAGTCTTTTCACAGCGCCCTTTCCTGAGCCGTAACAGTGCAGAAAGCAGCACAGTGCAGAGGAGAGCTCCATATTTTGTATGGAGCATTATATGGGGACCAGTATCCAATATGGAGCAATTTATGTGGTCAGTTTTCTGTATGGAGCATTATATTGGGTCCAGTATTCTGTATGGAGCATTATATGGGGGATGGGGGATGACATCCTGCATGGGGTATTATATGGGTGATGAGGGGGAGACTATGTGGTGCCCATAATATTGTATGGAGGACTGTACTGTCCAGTCTGTACTGTGCGCTGTGAGGATTTGGCGGTTTCTGAGCTATTGTACAATTTACAATAGATATCAGTCATGTAATGGAAGAAGAGAAGTGTTTGGCATTGTACTATACCTATATTTCTCTGCTGTATCTGTGCATCATGAATCGTGGTCTGTGTTAAAGGGGCCCACTGAGACTCTTTCGCCCGAGGCCCATAAAAACCTGGAGCCGGCCCTGGTTGGGGTAATTGTAAATCTCCTTATATATTTCCAAAGTCAGATACAGACTCTCACAGGCTCAGTATGGATCACACCAGAATATAAAAAGTAGGAAAAGGGTAATGTATTAGAAGCGTACAGTTGTATACAGTGTTGGGGTAATTTTAAAACTCCATATATATTTCCGGAGTAACACACAGACGCTCACAGTCTCAGTATGAATTAGACCAGAATATGAAAAGCAGAAAAAGTGTACCGTATCAGAAGCGTACAGCTGTATACAGTGTTGGGGTAATTTTAAATCTCCGTATATATTTCCGGAGTCACACACAGACATTCACAGGCTCAGTATGGAGTAGACCAGAATATGAAAAGCAAAAAAGGCTAATGTATCCGAAGATACCAGGCGTATACAGTGTAGAGGTAATTCTAAATCTCCATATATATTTCCTGAGTAACACCCAGACTCTCTTCAGTATGGATTTTACCATAATACTAGGCAGAAAAACGTACTGTATCAGAAGATACCAGCTGTATACGGTTTGGGAAAATTGAAATCTCTGTAATATTTCCGGAGTCACACACAGATAGTCAGCATGTATTGTCCGTGATACCAGCGTACACGTAGTGTGAGGAGCGTACAGCTCTATACGGTGTGTGAAAATTGAACGCTCGTAACTGTGCAGAAAAAGAATGAAAGTATTGTCTGTTAAAAGCAGTCTGCCAGCATGTACACACATCAATACAGCTAGCAGGCAGCCTAAAACCACGCGTGCACACAAGAAAATCCTCCCCTGTCACTGGCAGGCAGCCTAATAACCAGCGCTGCTGCACCAACAAATCCTGCCCTGTCACTGCACACTAACTGTACAGCACAATGCTATCAGCACAAGCAAGAATAACTTTTTTTTCCTGCTAAAGGTATGCCACACTAAACAATATCGCTAGAGGATCAGCTAAACGTCACATTCGATCCTTAGCGATGTGTCAGTGCGGCATCTCCAGCGACGAGCTTCCTGCTGTGATCTCGCTCGTCCTGGATCGTTCCGGACCCTATTTCTCGCTGGCGCTCCGCTGGTAAATAATCGCTAGTGTGGCACCTTTTCTTAGCGATTTAGCGTACTTTTGTACGCAAAGTCGTTAAGAAGATCGCTAACGGCGATAGCGTCGTTAACTATATCGCTAAATTGGCGCACTTAGCGATATAGAAACAATCCCGCTAGCGATCGCATAGTAAGCGTCGTTATCGGATCGATAGCGGATTGTTTTAGTGTGGCAGTACCTTAACTCTCTCCCTACTGAGAAACAGCGTCAGCAACCTCTCCCTACTCTAAGATCGGCAGAAGTTAAATGGCGGTCTGCGCTCATGGCTTTTATAGCCACTGTGATGCCACTCAAAGCAAGCCAATCACTGCAATGCCATTCTCTAAGATGGTGGTGGCCGCTGCACATGTCATCGCGTTGCCCACAGTCTGCGTCCTTGTTCATTGGCCAGGAAAAGGCGCCAGCAAGCATTCTGGGAAAACCGACCTTGGCGCTCGGGTCGACGAATGCATGGCCGACCTCACGCTATGGTCGGGTTTGCTCGGCGAAACCCGACTTTGGCGAAAGTCGGTGATTTTTGAATCTGACCGACCTGTTTCGCTCAACTCTACCTTTTACTGTTAAGTCTCTGAGCTGAGTATTCCCAAAGCTGTCCTGGGACTCCTCCAGCTAAGGGATATTAGCTGCAGGGAATGCTTTCTCATCCTCCATTTTTACCGGTATAGTGAACGGAAATTTACTGTTTACTAGAGATGAGCGACTTTGCCTCCGGGAGGGTCGAGTCGGGTTTCGGACCACCCCACTTTCACAAAAGTCAAGTCGAACGAAATCAGCCGACTATCGGAAAAAGTTGAAGGTCCGACTGAAACACGAAACCCAGTGCAAGTCAATGGGGAAGAAAAGTCGTCAGGGAGTGGAGGACAGTAAACACACCTACAGTACCCATTTCAATGCCAACGACATCAATTCTTATTACTTAAGCTTGTCAACCTTAATTTACTTATAAAAATAGTAACGCATTGAAAATGTGGGTTATTTGGCTAAAGTTGTGGGGGGGCAGGGCTGGCTCCAGGTTTTCGTGGGCCCCGGGCCAAAGAGTCTCAGTGGTCCCCTTTAAAACATACCACAATTCATGATGCTCCGATGCCGCAGAGAAATATAGGTATAGTACAATGCCAAATACTTCACTTCTTACATTACATGACTGATATCTATTTTAAATTCTACAATAGCTCAAAAACCGGACAGTAAATTCCTCCATACAGTATTATGGCCACCACATAGTGCGCCATACAGAATAATGAGCCCCATATCTTGCTCCATACATAATTGGTCCCATATAATGTTCCATACAGTTTATGATGAGCTCCACATAATGCTCCAGTATATTATGGTCCCCATATAATGTGCCATACAGTATAGGACGATTCCTATAGAGTATAATGAGCCTCACATATTGCTGCATACAGTATAATGAGTCGCATATAAAGCTCCATACAGTATATGATGGGCCCCATATATTTCTCCATACAGAATGGGCTCCATATAATGCTCCATACAGAATAGGCCCCATATGTGCTCCATATGATGCTCCATACCCTATATGATGCCCCATAAATAATGAACCCCATATGATGCTCTTGTATATGATGGGCCCCATGAATGATTGTCCAGTGTATGATGGGCCTATATAATGCTCCATATTATAATAGGCACCATATGATGCTCCAGTATATGATGGGCCCCATGGATGATGGTCCAGTGTATGATGGGCCTATATAATACTCCATATATAATGGGCCCCTATATGATGCTCCAGTATATGATGGGCCCCATAAATGATGCTCCAGTGTATAATGGGCCTATATAATGCTCCATATATAATGGGCCCAATATGATGCTCCATATGATGGGCCCCATGGATGATGCTCCAGTGTATGAGGGACCTATATAATGCTCCATATATAATGGGCTCCATATGATGCTCCAGTATATGATGGGCCCCATGGATGATGCTCCAGTGTATGATGGGCCTATATAATGTTCCATATATAATGGGCCCCATATGATGCTCTAGTGTATAATGGGCCCCGTATATGATGCTCCAGTGTATGAGGGGCCCCATTTATAATTCTCAAGTGTATGATGGGCCCCATGGATGATGCTCCAGTGTATGATGGGCCTATATAATGCTCCATATATAATGGGCCCCATATGATGCTCCAGTGTATAATGGGCCCCGTATATGATGCTTCAGAGTACGATGGGCGCCATTTATAATGTTCCAGTGTATGATGGGCCCCCTGGATGATGCTCCAGTGTGTGATGGGCCTATATAATGCTCCATATATAATGGGCCCCATATGATTCTCCAGTATATGATGGGCCCCATGGATGATGCTCCAGTGTATGATGGGCCTGTATAATGCTCCATATATAATGTGCCCAAAATGATGCTCCAGTTTATAATGGGCCCTATCTATGATGCTCAAGTGTATGATGGGCCCCATATATAATTCTCCAGTGTATAATGCTCCCCATATATTGCTCCAAACATTTAAAAAAATGAAATACCTGTACTCGCTTGTCACTGCTCTGCTCTGGACTCCTCAGCGTCGCCATCTTCCAGCTCTCTGCACTGTGACTGTTCAGGCAGAGGGCGCACAGACGTGACGTCATCGCGCTCTTTGACCTGAATGTCACTGTCAGGAAACGCGGAAGACGTCACAGCGGTGGGGCAGGGAGAATTAGTATTGCAAGTGCTGGGGCCCTGAGCAAGCAGGGGGGGCACCGGCACTGGCACAGGGCCCAACATAGTACGCCGTTGTCTCTGACGGTGAGTGGGTCCCCCCACTCAGGACCCCGGCACTTGCCCAGGTGCGCCAGGTGCTGACGCCGGCCCTGGGGGGGTACAGCCCAGTTAGGGAGGTGGAAAAACTGGCATATGGTGAGGTGTAGGCTGGATGTTCAGCAGCTGCAAATGGAGGAATTGGAGAAGTCGGAGGAAGAGGAGGACAAAGTGAGCCATTTTGCTGGCAACCTATGTGTCATCAGGGGAAGGTGGTACAAAATCCTTTGAAACCCAGGCATGGTTCATTTTAATGAAGGTGAGATCACCAACATTTTGGGTCGACAGCCGGTTCCTTCTTTATGTCAGGATTGATCCAGCAGCACTGAAGACTTTTCTGATAACACACTACCAGCAGGGTAAGCGAGCTCCTGTAAGGCATATTGTGCCAATTCAGGCCAGGTGTCCAGTTAACAGGCCCAGTAGTCAAAGGGGAATGAACTGTGAGGGAGAACATCGATAGGGGAGGAGAGGTAATTTTTAACCATAGTTGACAACTGCTGTCTCCTGTCTGTTGCAATCGATTCAGTATTAACAGTAGTGTGAGCGGTACTCGAGAAATCAGTCCACAACTTGGTCATGAAACCTGTCTCCAGTGCCACTTCGGCTGTGTGCACCACGAACACCTCTTCCATGTTGTACAGTACGGCGCGTGGTAGAACCTGCACTGCTGCTGTGTGCTGGGAATGCCTCTAACAAACGGTTTATCAGAGTTGCTTGTTTGTTCGCCAATATTAGCTCTAAGTTCTCCTGTGGCATGATGTTCTGTAATTTGCCTTTATAGCATGTATCGAGGATGCTGGCCAACCAGTAGTCGTCATCCTTCATAATTTTGGCAATGCGGGGGTCCCTTTTTAGGATCTGCAAGACATAATCACACATGTGGGCCAATGTTCCAGGTGTCAATGATGCACTGCAAGTGGTGGGTGGAGGAGCATTTTCTGCCAAATCCACATCCCTCCAGTCACGCACAAACCCTGTACCTGACCTTGGCAAGCCAACATTTTCTCTTGCCTCCTGAGAAGCATCCTCCTCCCCAAAATAATCATCCCCCTCCTCCTCCTCCTCTTCCTCTTCTTCCTCCACATCGTCTAGGACAGTTCCCTGAGCAGACAATGACTGACTGTCATCAAGGCTTCCCTCCTCCTCCTCTTCCTCCTCCGCTGCAGACGCCTGATCCTTAATGTGCGTCAAAGTTTGCATGAGCAGACGCATAGGTGGGATGCTCATGCTTCTGATGGCATCGTCTGCGCTTACCAGCCGTGTGCATTCCTCAAAACACTGAAGGACTTTACAGAGGTCTTTCAGCTTTGACCACTGCACACTCAACTACTCGATGTCTGCCCTCAAACTGCCTGCCGTGTATCCTCCCACAAATGCATTACAGCCTGCCTCTGTTCGCACAGCCTCTCAACCATGTGCATGGTGGAGTTCCACCTTGTTGCAAAATCTATGATTAGGCGGTGCTTGGGGAGGTGGAGCGATCGCTGCAGCCTCTGCATACGACTGGAGTCTACGGGCGAGCGACGGATGTACGAGCACAGTCTTCGCACCTTATGGAGCAGGGCTGTTAACTCCGGATAATTATTTATGAAGCACTGCACCACCAGGTTCAAGGTGTGAGCCAGGCAAGGTATGTGTCTGAGTTTTGCCAGGGCTATGGCCGCCACAAAATTACGGCCATTATCACTGACTACCTTGCCTGGCTCAAGATGTAGGCTGCCCAGCCATGACTCAGTTTCTCGCTTCAAGTAGTCGGCCAGTACCTCCACGATGTGTCTGTTGTCGCCCAAAGATATCATCTTTAAAACAGCCTTCTGACGCTTACTACTAGCTGTTCGATAGTGGGACACCTCGTGTGCAACACTGGCAGCTGCAGATGGAATGCTCGTGCAACTGCGCTCTGACGAAGAGCTTTCGCTTCTGGAGGAGGAGGGTCGAACGCCTACAGCCAACTGTTGCCTATACCGTGGGCTAGGCAGCACTGTCCCACCGCCGCTGTCCCCTGTGGACCCTGAATCCACTACATTAACCCAGTGCGCAGTGATGGACACGTAACGGTCCTTGCCATGCCTACTGGCCCATGCATCTGTTGTGAGGTGCACCTTTCCACTCACTGATTGTTTGAGTGCATGGACAATGCGGTCTTTCACATGCAGGTGGAGGGCAGGAATGGCTTTTCTAGAAAAGAAGTGCCAACTGGGTAGGTCATAGCATGGGACGGCATAGGCCATGAGCTCTCGGAACGCTGCACTTTAAACCAAACAGAAGGGCATCATCTGTAATGAGATCAGTTTGGCAATGTAGACGTTCAAAGCTAGTGTACACGGATGAGATTATGAGTACTTTCTAGTCCTACTCAGAGTGTCTGCTAGGGTGAGCTGGACTTGAGAGCTGCATATGGGGGAACTAGCAGTGGACATGACGGACTAATAGGGGGTTAGTGATGGTGGTGGTGGTGATGGCCTAGATTCAGTCTTTGGTTGCAAAAACATTGTGAATCCCTGACTGCTTTGGCCTTGCGACGACACCTCAACATTTCTTGCTGGTGGTGTGCTAATCGGTGGGCTTACAGTGGGGAAGCGATGTAGCGTTGCTGGCTACCTTCAGTCGGAGCAGGTGCACATGTGTTACCTGAGGTTTTGCAGTCCGTCCACGATTGCAAGTGCATGGTGTTTAAATGTCTAAGCATGCAACTGGTATTCAAATTTCGAAGATTTTTCCCTCCGCTAAAAGTCCTTCCGCACTTCTTACAGATAACCTTTGCCTCATCAATAGAATTTTGGTCAAAAAAGTGCCACACTGAACTCTTCCTACTATGGGATAAATTTTCAGGGCTTGCACTCTGTGCTAATTTGACCGTCTGGCCAAGCTGTCCTGCAACTCTTTTTGTTTTTTTAACACGTTTTTGGACTGCTACGGGCCTGCCAGTTAACCGCAGCTGCGATGTCGATGCCTGCTGCGGATCCTCCTACTCTGCTGAGCTATTGCCAGCGGCACCCTCTTCCCCCAATGGATGCCAATCCGGGTCAACAACTGGGTCATCTATCACCTCCTCTTCAATTTCATCTGCACCTTCCTCTGTGTCACCGTGTAAGGTGGTATAGTATGCAGGAAGGGGCACCTGAGTTTCATCAGGGTCAGATTCTGGCTCAGTAGACTGCGAGAGCAATGTAGTGCTCTGGGTGAATTTACCAGCAGAATCATATAGCAGTGGCTGTGCATCAGTGCACTCCATGTCAGATTCATGTTGGACTGGGAAATTCAGGATTTGACTTGATAACCCAGGCATGGTATGTGAAAAGAGCTCCATGGAGTAATCAGAAATGTGGCCTGCCGCATCCTTCACTTTTGGTGGGGGTGAAGGACACAAAGAAAGGTGTTGTTCCTGACCAGGAGCCTGCACTGACGACTCAGTGCTTGCATTTTTTGAAACTTCAGAAGAGGAGGCGATAGAGCTGGAGGCTGTTTCGGCAGTGTAAGCCAAAACCTGTTCCTGATGCTCCGGCTTTAAAAGCGGTTTACCTACTCCCAGAAAAGGGAGCCTTCCAGGCCTTCTGGAGCCAGACAATGACGCAGGCTCAACACCTCCTGCCTTAGGTGCTATTGTGCTTTTGGCACTGCCAGCAGATGCACAACCACCACTATCAGTACCAGCTGGCCCCCCCACCTATGTCCGCGGCCTCTTCCACCATACTTCCTCATGTTTGGGAAAATGTACCAAAAATACCAGCAGATATATGGTACTGTATCAGAAACGTACAGCTGTATACAGTGAAGGGGAAAATTTAAATCTCTGTATTTATTTCTGGAGTCACACACAGACGCTCTCTCAGTATGGATTTGACCAGAATACAAAAAGCAGAAAAAAGGTAATGTATCAGAAGATACCAGGTGTATATAGTATAGGGTAAAATTTAAATCTCTGTATATATTTCCAGAGTCACACACAAACGCTCCCTCAGTATGGATTTGACCGTAATAAAAAAGGCAGAAAAAAGGTACTGTATCAGAAGATACCAGGTGTATATAGTATAGGGTAAAATGTAAATCTCCGTATATATTTCCTGAGTCACACACAAACACTCTCTCAGTATGGATTTGACCGTAATAAAAAATGCAGAAAAAAGGTACTGTATCAGAAGATACCAGGTGTATATAGTATAGGGTAAAATTTAAATCTCCGTATATATATCCGGAGTCACACACAAACGCTCACTCAGTATGGATTTGACCAGAATACAAAAAGCAGAAAAAAGGTACTGTATCAGAACATACCAGGTGTATATAGTATAGGGTAAAATTTACATCTCCGTATATATTGGCGGAGTCACACACAGACGCTCACAGGCTCAGTTTGGATTAGAGCAGAATATATAAAGCAGAAAAACGGTACTGTATCAGTAGCGTACAGCTGTATACAGTGTTGGGGTAATTGTAAATCTCTGTATATATTGCCGGAGTCACACACAGACGCTCACAGGCTCAGTATGGATTAGACCAAAATATAAAAAGCAGAAAAATGGTACTGTATCAGAAACGTACAGCTGTATACAGGGTTGGGGTAATTTTAAATCTCCTTATATATTGCCGGAGTCACACACAGACGCTCACAGGCTCAGTATGGATTAGACCAGAATATAAAAAGCAGAAAAAGGGTACTGTATCAGAAGCATACAGCTGTATACAGTGTTGGGGTAATTTTAAATCTCCGTATATATTTCCGGAGTAACACACAGACGCTCACTCAGTATGGATTAGGCCTGAATATAAAAAGCAGAAAAAGGGTACTGTATCTGAAGCGTACAGCTGTATACAGTGTTGAGGTAATTTTAAATCTCAGTATATATTTCCGGAGTAACACATAGACAGTACGAATTAGATCAGAATATAAAAAGCAGAAAAAGGGTACTGTATCAAAAGCAAAAAGCTGTATACAGTGTAGGGGAAATTGTAAATCTCCGTACATATTTACAGAGTCACACACAGATAGTCAGCATGTAATTTGTCCATGATACCAGGCGGTACACGGTAGTGTGTGAGTAGCATACACCTCTATACGGTGTGGGAAAAAATGAATGCTCGGTAGCTGTGTAGAAAAAAAGAATAAAAGTATTAGTGCTGTGTAAAAAGCAGTCTGCACAGCAGTGTACACACAGCAATACAGCTAGCAGGCAGCCTAATAACCAGCGCTGCTGCACACAAGAAAATCCTCCCCTGTCACTGCACACTAACTGTACAGCACAATTGCTATCAGCACAAGCACATAAGAACTTCTCTTTCCAGCCCTAACTCTCTCCCTACTGATAAACAGCGTCAGCAACCTCTCCCTACTGTTAAGATTGGCAGAAGTAAAATGGCGGTCGACGGTCAGAGCTTTTATAGACACTATGACGCCCCCCCAAAGCAAGCTAATCACTGCAATCAGGGCCGGCGTCAGCACCCGGGGAAGTGCCGGGGCCCTGAGTAGGCGGGGAGGCCCACTCACAGTCGGGGACATCGGCATACTATGGGGGCCCGTTGCCTGTGACAGTAGCAGGGGCCGGTGTCTCAAGCAGAGCAGCGGCCAGCGAGGAGAGGTGAGTATTTTTTTTTTTTTTATGTTTGGCGCAATATCTTGAGACCATCATATGGGGCCAATCATACACTGGAGTATCATATATGGGGCCCATCATACACTGGAGCATCATATATGGGGCCCATCATACACTGGAGCATCATATATGGAGCATTACATGGGGCCCATCATACATTAGAGCATCATATATGGGGCCCATCATACACTGGAGCATCATATATGGAGCATTACATGGGGCCCATCTTACACTGGAGCATCATATATGGGGCCCATCATATACTGGAGCATCATATGGGGCCCATTATATATGGAACATCATATGGGGCCCATTATATATGGAACATCATATGGGGCCCATTATATATGGAACATCATTTGGGGCCTACTATATATGGAGCATCTTATAGGGTCCATTATATATGGAAATATATGGGCCCATAATTACTGAGCATCATACAGTATATAGGTCCATTATATTATTGTAGCATATATGGGCCATCATGCACGAAGCATCATAACGGCCCATCATATACGGAGCATCATATGGGCCCATTATATATGGAACATCATATGGGCCCATTATATAGGGAACATCATATGGGGCCCATTATATGGAACATCATTGGGGCTACTATATTGGAGCATATAGGGTCCATTATATATGGAGCATATATGGGATCATTATTCTGTATGGACTCTTTGTGGTGCCCATAATTGTGTATGAAGCAATATAGGACTCATTAACTGTTGGAGCAATATATGGGGCTCATTAAACTGCATGGAGCACTTGGGGTGCCATAATACTGTAGAGAATATATGAGCTCATTTCTGTATCGAGCACTATGTGGTGCCCATAATACTGTATGTATGACTATACTGTTTGTCTTTTGAACTATTGTAATATTTACAATAGATATCACTCATGTAATGTATGAAGTAAGTGAAATCTTTGGCATTGTACTAAACCTATATTTCTCTGCCATATCTGTGCATCATGAATTGTGGTATGTGTTAAAGGGGCCCACTGAGACTCTTTCGCCCGGGGCCCACGAAAACCTGGAGCCGACCCTGACTGCAATGCCCTTCTCTAAGATGGTGGTGGACGCTGCCCATGTCCTCTCGTTGCCCAAAGAGTACGTCTTTGCTCATTGGCTGAAAAAAGGCACCTGAAAGCATTATGGGAAAACCGACTTTGGCGCTCGGGTCGACGACTTATGAATCTGACCGACCTGTTTCGCTCAACTCTACTGTTTACCATAGCCAACTCCTGGTGGCATACTAGACTACTGGTTGCTACAGCTTTATCCCATTAGTCCCACAACAAAGGAAAATCTCAACCGATTACAATAGCATGCAACAAGTCCTTGACCACTCCCACGTCATGGGAGACGAAACCACAGTCTGGGCATATGTCAACCTGGGCCATGGGATAATTCTTGGCACCTCCATGTATGCACCTTATCCATACCACAGCGAATGGCACATGCGGAAGTGTGGACCTTTCCAGTGTCACCAACTTCCCTGAGTCCTGTCACTAGAACACCGCTCAGTCACCTGGATCTTCTGAGATCCGTCGCCAGGATAAGGAACAGCACATCAGGCAGGGCAGGAAAAGTATGAGTTGCGCTGGCCTATGCTGCAGTTCACCAGCCTCCAGCATTATGGACCCCGGTCCTCCTCCTCACAACTCCACTTAAAGCTATGGCTCCCCATTCTCAGCACTCCCCTTATCTGCACCAGTGATGCATGCTTTCAGACTGCATTTGCAAGAATGTAGCCGTTTTTATCCAGGATTTCACACGTGGATTTCATCCACCAGTTGTAGGGTTTCACTCTCTTATAGGCAGTAGGCATTAGGCCTTAGGTAACCATCACACAGACAATATGGTTTTAGTCCAAACATGTGCAGTTGTTGATTTTCAGAGGTTGCACAGCTCCAAAACAAATTCATAAACATAAATCTCTAGTGTTGTCCAGGCGCTATTTAACAGAACAGACCCTGGCTACTCATAGGCGGCTAACCTAGCCCTGGCTCGGTCAAACAAAACAGGTATAATCCAAAGCAACCACTGATACATGCAGTTTTCTGCACATATCCTGTGCAGACTTCTCAAAGAGAAAGATTCTGGCCTATTTTCACCTCAAAGACACTTCCAGTCTGCTCAGCTTCCCAGAAGAATTAACTTACATTGCAACAACATGTTTGATTACTATGTAATTGTACTGACCTAGGTAATCATATAATATAATTTTAAAAAAAGAAAAATGGGAAATTGCACGTTTTTTGCAATTTTGAAGCACTTGGAATTTTTGTCTACTTTCCAATGCATCACGTGATTTCATTCAAAAGTACAAAAAAACAGGCCCTCATATGGCTATGTGGGTAGAAAAATAAAAAAACTTATGCTTCTTGGAAAATGGGAGGAAAAAATTAAGATAAAAGAACAGAAAATCTCACTGGGGTGAAGGGGTTAAATTTAAAATTTATATAACTTACTGTCAAGGATACACAGCAAGGGAGGGGTCACGCTGATCCTACCGATACCACCAATATGTCATGAGAAGGCAAGGCAACTCCACTGCCTTCAATCGTCAGGACAATTACGCAATTGGTTGGTGAATGATGAACAAGACCACGGCTGCTTCCACTACTAGGCTGGTTGCTGTGGAACTCACAGTGAGCGTATGGTATATACACTTCTAATTCCAATGCATGGAATATACAGCTCTGGCAAAATTTAAGAGACCACTGCAAAATTTTCGGTTTGTCTGATTTTTCTCTTTATATGTATATTTTTGAGTAAAATGTAAATTGCTCTTTTATTCTACAAACTACTGACAACATGTCCCGAATTTCCAAGCAATAAATTTTGTATTTATTTTCAGAAAATGGGAAATGGTCAAAATAACAAAAAAATGCAGTGCTTGCAAACCTCAAATAATGCTAATAATAATAATAATAATCTTTATTTATATAGCGCCAACATATTCCGCAGCGCTTTACAGTTTAACAGTTTCAAAACACAAGTCATAAGTAACAACGTTACAATAATTAAAGCAAAATAAGCTGCCCCTGCTCGTGAGAGCTTACAATCTACAACGAGGTGGGGGAGATACAAAGTACAGGTGTGTATATACAATGGTGCATTTACAATGATGGTCCAGCCATCTTGAGGGAGTGAGGGATGGATGGAGATAGTGAATGGGCTACACACACACACTTACACATAGAATGACTTTGATTAGTGAATGTGATAGGCCACTCTGAACAAATGTGTTTTGAGGGAGCGCCTGAAACCATGCAAATTGTGGATGGTCCTAATTTCTTGGGGTAGAGCATTCCAGAGGATTGGCGCAGCGCCGGAGAAGTCTTGGAGTCGGGAGTGGGAGGTACGGATTAGTGCAAAGGTTAGTCGAAAGTCGTTTGCAGAGCGCAGCAGTCGGTTGGGCCCGATAGATAGAAATGAGGGGGAGTGTAGGGGGGTGCTGCACTGTGAGAGCTTTGTGGATGAGAACCAGTACTTTGAATTGGATCCTATAATGAATGGGCAGCCAGTGTAAGGACTGGCGAAGAGCGGACGTGTCCGAGTACTGATTAGCAGATGGATGACCTGGCTGCTGCATTAAGGATGAACTGGAGAGGGGATAGTCGAGTAATGGAGGCCAAGTAATAGAGCGTTTCAGTAGTCCAGGCGGGAGTGGATCAATGCTACAGTGAGGGTTTTTGTTGTTTCCATGGTGAGAAAAGGGCGGATTCTAGAGATGTTCTTTAGGTGTAGGCGGCAAGAGCGGGCAAGAGATTGTATATGGGAGGTGAAGGAGAGATTGATATCAAACATAACACCCAGACAGCGAGCCTGCTGCCGGGGTGTTATTATGGTGCCGCCCACGGAGAGGGAAATGTCAGATTTAGGGAGGTTAGTAGACAGCGGGAGCAGAAGGAGTTCAGTTTTGGAGAGGTTAAGTTTCAGATAGAGAGCGGACATGATGTTGGAGACTGCGGACAGACAGTCAGTGGCATTCTGTAGAACAGCGGGGGTAAGGTCGGGGGATGACGTGTATAGTTGTGTGTCATCAGCATAAAGATGGTACTGAAAGTCAAATCTGCTGATGGTCTGTCCAATTGGGGCCGTGTAGAGAGAGAAGAGAAGGGGGCCAAGGACTGAGCCCTGGGGTACACTGATAGTGAGAGGAAGAGGAGATGACGTGGAGCCAGAGAACGAAACACTGAAGGAGCGGTCATAAAGATAGGAGGAGAACCAGGAGAGAACAGTGTCCTTAATACCTAATGACAAGAGCCTAGACAGTAGGAGACGGTGGTCAACCGTGTCGAAAGCTGCAGAAAGGTCGAGAAGAATGAGCAGAGAGTGGTCGCCATTATGTTTTGCTGTCAGAAGGTCATTGGTCACTTTGATGAGTGCAGTTTCAGTCGAATGTAGGGGTCGGAAGCCGAACTGTGAAGGGTCTAGAAGGGAGTAAGTGGAGAGGTAACGGGTGAGGCGGGAGTAGACTAGGCGCTCCAAAAGTTTAGAGATGAAGGGGAGATTGGAGACCGGTCTGTAGTTGTTTGTGCAGGAAGGGTCGAGAGTGGGTTTCTTTAGTAGTGGAGTAATGATGGAGTGTTTGAAGGAAGATGGGAAAATGCCAGAGGAGAGTGAGAGATTAAAGATTGTAGTTAGGTGAGTTGTGACAACTGGAGAGAGAGACTGGAGGAGATGTGCGGGAATGGGGTCGGTAGTGCATGTAGTCGGACGAGAGGAAGAGAGGAGTCTGGAGACTTCTTCTTCTGTGATGGGATCAAATGTGGAAAGTGAGCCAGGGGAAATGCAGGGTGGGATGGGAGTCACAGCACTTGGTGGTTGAGAGCAGATTTCCTGACCGATAGTATCTATTTTTTCTATAAAGTGGGAGGCCAGGTCGTCAGCACATATGTCTGTGATAGGGGCTTGTGCTTCTGGCTTGAGGAGGGAGTGAAAAGTGTCAAAAAGTTTCTTGGGGTTGTTGGCTAGTGAGGAGATCAGGGTGGTGAAGTAGGTCTGTTTGGCGAGGTGAAGGGCAGCATTATAAGTTCTTAAGATGAATTTAAAATGGATGAAGTCTTCTGGTGTGCGGGTTTTTCTCCAGAGGCGTTCAGCACTCCTAGAGCTTCGCTGAAGAAGTCGAGTTTGCAATGTGAGCCAGGGCTGTTTTACTGTGTGTTTGGAAGTTCTGAGGGTGAGCGGTGTTACTTGGTCAAGGGTGCTTCTAAGAGTGTCATTGTAGTGCTGAACAGCCAGATTAGGACAAGAAAAAGAGGAGATTGGGGACAGCGATGAGTGTAGGGAGTCTGAAAGTGTCTGAGGGTTAATGGCTTGTAGATTTCTGAATGTGTGGTAGGTAGGAGTGCGCTGTGGTGGTCGAGGATTTGTGAGCGTGAAGGAGAGAATGTTGTGGTCAGACAGTGGAAGCGGTGAGTTATTTAGGTGAGAGATTGAACAGAGGCGGACAAAGACCAGGTCAAGGGTGTTACCATCCTTGTGTTTCTCAGAGGTTGAAAGCTGTGAGAGGCCTAGAGAAGTGGTTAGTGATAGAAGCTGAGATGCAGATGTGGAAGTAGGGCTGTTAATGGGGATGTTGAAGTCTCCAAGGATAATGGTTGGTAGTTCTGAGGACATGAAGTGCGGCAGCCAGGCTGAGAAGTGGTCAAGGATCTGGGTGGGTGAGCCTGGGGGCCGATATATGACTGCTACTCTGAGGGAGAGGGGACGGAAGAGCCTGATGGTGTGGACCTCAAAAGAAGGGAATGAGAGTGATGGAATTGGGGGGATGACCTGGAAAGTGCATTGTGGGGACAGGAGTATGCCGACTCCACCACCATGTCTCTTTGTGGGTCTCGGGGAATGGGAGAACTGTAAGCCACCATAGGAAATGGCAGCAGGGGAGACGGTGTCAGAATCCTGAATCCAGGTTTACGTGAGGGCCAACAGATGAAGAGAGTTGTTCAGAAAGTAGTTGTGCAGGAAGGATAGCTCGTTGCATGCAGACCGTGGATTCCAGAGAGCACAATTAAAAGAAGGAGATGAGGGAGTGCAAGTAATATTAATAAGATTATTATGGTTTCGATATGAGGTAGGGTAGGGATTGAGGTTGGGGGATGGTGGACCAGGGTTGGGGGAGATGTCCCCTGAAATCAGTAGGAGAAGGAAGATAAAGAGCAGGTAGTTGTTGGAGTTGTAAATAGGTTTTATCTGTGATGTGTTTGGGCAAGATGGGCTGAGGTTTCTCAAGAAGGTGAGGAGTGCATGGGAACTGTACATGGGAGAGGGAAGTACAGTCATGGCCAAAAGTTTTGAGAATGACACAAATATTATATTTTCACATGATCTGCTGCCCTCTGGTTTTTATGTGTGTTTGACAGATGTTTTTATCACAGACAGAAATATAATAATTGCAAACATATGAGTAACAAAAGCTTATATTGACAGTTAGAATGAGTTAATGCAGCAAGTCAATATTTGCAGTGTTGACCCTTCTTCTTCAGGACCTCTGCAATTCTTCCTGGCATGCTCTCAATCAACTTCTGGACCAAATCCTGACTGATAGCAGTCCATTCTTGCAAAATCAATGCTTTCATTTTGTCAGAATTTTTAGGTTTTTGTTTGTCCACCCGTCTCTTGATGATTGACCACAAGTTCTCAATGGGATTAAGATCTGGGGAGTTTCCAGGCCATGGACCCAAAATCTCTATGTTTTGTTCCCTGAGCCATTTAGTTATCACCTTTGCTTTATGGCAGGGTGCTCCATCATGCTGGAAAAGGTATTGTTGATCGCCAAACTGCTCTTGGAGGGTTGGGAGAAGTTGCTCTTGGAGGACATTCTGGTACCATTCTTTATTCATGGCTGTGTTTTTAGGCAAGACTGTGAGAGAGCCGATTCCCTTGGCTGAGAAGCAACCCCACACATGAATGGTTTCAGGATGCTTAACAGTTGGCATGAGACAAGACTGGTGGTAGCTCTCACCTTGTCTTCTCCGAATGAGGCGTTTTCCTGATGTCCCAAACAATCGAAAAGGGGATTCATCAGAGAAAATAACTTTACCCCAGTCCTCAGCAGTCCACTGCCTGTACCTTTTGCAGAATATCAGTCTGTCCATTAAGTTTTTTCTGGAGAGAAGTGGCTTCTTTGCTGCCCTCCTTGAGACCAGGCCTTGCTCCAAGAGTCTCCGCCTCACAGAGCGTGCAGATGCACTCACACCTGCCTGCTGCCATTCCTGAGCAAGCTCTGCACTGCTGGTAGCCCGATCCCGCAGCTGAAACACTTTTAAGAGACGGTCCTGGCGCTTGCTGGTATTTCTTGGGCGCCCTGAAGCCTTTTTGGCAACAATGGAACCTCTCTCCTTGAAGTTCTTAATGATGCGATAGATTGTTGACTGAGGTGCAATCTTTCTAGCTGCGATACTCTTCCCTGTTAGGCCATTTTTGTGCATTGCAATGATGACTGCACATGTTTCTTTAGAGATAACCATGGTTAACAGAAGAGAAACAATGATGCCAAGCACCAGCCTCCTTTTAAAGTGTCCAGTGGTGTCATTCTTACTTAATCATGACAGATTGATCTCCAGCCATGTCCTCATCAACACCCACACCTGTGTTAATGGAGCAATCACTGAAAAGAGGTTAGCTGGTCCTTTTAAGGCAGGGCTGCAATGATGTTGAAATGTGTTTTGGGGGATAAAGTTCATTTTCTAGCCAAATATTGACTTTGCAAGTAATTGCTGTTAAGCTGATCACTCTTTATAACATTCTGGAGTATATGCAAATTGCCATTAGAAAAAGTGAAGCAGGAGACTTTGTAAAAATTAATATTTGTGTCATTCTCAAAACTTTTGTCCATGACTGTATAGAGGGGCTGATGTGTATGAGTCGTGATGGAGGGGTGATGGGGCGGTGAATGTGGATGGCAAGGGAACACAGGAGGATAGAGATAAAGTACATAATTAAAAAGAATGCAAAGTGTGGGGTACCTGATTCCAGCCCTGATTAACTGCCATGGATAACTGCGGTTTACATGATGCTTATCTTCTGTGATGCTTTGCTTTCTGTGATGCGCACGCCCCCACACTGTGTGCGCCCTTTAGACTACTCCTAAATATATAGCCCACACTACAGGGTCAGGAAAGTGGGATTGTGGGAACTGCTTTGGGATAATTTGGCAGCTGGGGCCAGCACACCAGGGGGTGGTTAGATCATCAAAGGCACTAGAGCTGGCTACATCTATATGTTATAGCACCTTCCACCTGATAAGATCTAGAGAGGCCCCAGTCACAGGGATATACAGCAGTAAGTATTAAGCACAGTGCAAAAAATGAATTATACCAAAGCTTTACCAGGCACATTAAACTATGTTGCAAGATGGTAAAGCAGTGTTTGGCAGCAAGCAGAAGTATGCAGTTCATACCATTACAATGCTAAGAAAAAAGTTCATAATCATTTAGAAACAACAATACTAATGTTTTAACTCAGGAAGAGTTCAGAAATCAATATTTTGTGGAATAAACATGATTTTTAATCACAGCTTTCATGCGTCTTGGCATGCTTTCCACCAGTCTTTCACACTGCTTTTGTGTGACCTTATGCCACTCCTGATACAAAAATTTAAGCAGTTTTTCTTTGTTTGATGGCTTGTGACTATCCATCTTCCTCTTTATTAGATTCCAGAGGTTTTCAATGGGGTTCAGGTCTGGAGATTGGGCTGGCCATGACAGGGATTTGATATGGTGGACTTTCATCCACACATTGATTGACCTAGCTGTGTGGCATGGCGCATTGTCCTGCTGGAAAAAACAGTCCTCAGACTTGGGGAACATTGCCTGAGCAGAAGGAATCAACTGTTTTTCCAGGATAACCTTGTATGCGTCTTGATTCATACGTCCTTCGCAAAGATTAACCTGCCCAATTCCAGCCTTGCTGAAGCATCCTGTTATGTTTCGGTAGCTGAGGAGGACAGGAACAACAGCAGGGCAGCCGAACACCTGAGATGTTGGTAACTGATGGGTTGCAGATTCCTAACTAACGACACAACTAGAGGTAGCCGTGGAGCATTCCTACGTTGATCCTAGACGCCTTGTCACAGCCTGAGAGATAACTACACCTAAAGGCAGAAATGTTGTGAATGGGTTTGAGATGAGTTCTGAGCAGAGGCTCCCTCTGGTGGTTACAAGCGGTACTAGTGAAGATTGTGAGGACTGGGAATCAGGTGTTACTGACTGGTCTTATATAAGGGAGTCATTTTCCCATCAGGGTTGCCGGTGATCAATTGTTCTGGTCTGAATCCTTCATTCCAGTTTCAATTGTAGCCTGCTGTGTCGTGTCTGCATCTCCTGCTACCAGATAAGAATTTTTCTTCTTTTGTGTTGTTGCTATATTTTTGCATTTTGTCCTGCACTTCTTTGGGGCCTTCTGGGTCCCCTCCGGGGGCTTCTGCCTTCTCAGTTTAGTTCAGCCACTGAGTTTTGTTCTTTTGCTTTTTCCAGTTTTTTCAGTGGCTGCTGTTTTGATTTTGTTACACCAGAGAGCTAATTTAGGTGGTAGAGGTCGTGTGATCTCAGGTGATTTTGAAATTAGTAGAGTTGGTGTTTTTCAGGGTTTTCTGGGATTGCAGTAAGTACCCTTCCTGTCCTTTTCTATTTAGATAGTTTGGGCCCCAGCGTTTGCTCATTCTATTTTCTTTCTGTGTCAGTATTTCCTCTTGTCTAACCGCCATTACATGTTTGGGGGCTTTCTATTATCTTTGGGGTTCTGCTCCGGGCAGATAGCTTTCCTATTTCTATCTTTAGGTGTAGTTAGTTTCTCAGGCTGTGACGAGGCGTCTAGGACCAACGTAGGAACGCTCCACGGCTGCCTCTAGTTGTGGTGGTTAGTCAGGGTACTGCAATCCCATAGATTCCAACTGCTCTGGTGTATTGCCTTTTTTACCTGCACTCCTCAGCTACCGAAACATAACAGTATCACCGGCCTAAAAATTGAAAATTGTATGGTACTCACAGAAGGGAAAAAATATTGTGATAGAAAAAAGGTTGTCAGAGTTGTCAGAGATATTTTTCTGTTTGTTGCATTTTTTTTTTTCCCTCTGTATCTCTGGTGCTGGGGAGGATCTTTTCTCCCAATGGAGTTTGCACAGTTGTCTGGCCGTGTGGATCAGTTTGCCACTGAGGTTCAGAGTATTGCTATCTATCTTGCTGGGTTGCCTGTTGTGGAACCTAGGATCCCCATGCCAGATTTGTTTTTAGGGGATCGAGCTAAGTTTCAGAATTTCAAAAATAATTGTAAATTGTTTTTTGCCTTAAAATCTAAGTCCTCAGGAAACGCAGCGCAGCAGGTTCAAATTATCATCTCTCTCCTGTGCGGCGATCCTCAGGATTGGGCTTTTTCCCTGATACCTGGGGATCCTGTTTTGAGTGATGTTGATGCGTTTTTTCAGGCTTTGGGGTTATTGTACGATGAGCCTAATGTCACTGATCAAGCTGAAAAAGCCTTGTTGGCATTAAATCAGGGGCTTGATGACGCTGAGTTATACTGTCAGAGATTCCGTAGGTGGGCAGTCCTGACCAAATGGAATGACAAGCTTTGGCGGCCCTTTTCCGGAAGGGTCTGTCGGATAATGTAAAGGATGTTATGGTGGGATTCCCTGTCCCCTCTGGTCTCAATGATTCTATGTCATTAGCGATTCAAATTGACAGACGTTTGCGTGAGCGGAGAAGTATGCGTGGAGTGGTGTTGCCTTGTGAGCCAGCTTCTGAGCCCATGCAGTGTGATGGAGTGGTGTCTGGGCACAGCGTCATGAGTTTCGAAAGCGCAATAGGTTATGTTTCTACTGTGGTGATGCCTCTCATGCTATTTCAGTCTGCCCTAAGCGGGGAAGACGTTTTGCACGCTCAGTTGTCTTGGGTAGTGTTCAGACTAAGTTTTTATTAACTGTCACTCTGATATGCTCTCTGTCCTCATTTTCTGCTCAGGCTTTCGTTGATTCTGGAGCAGCTATTAACCTGATGGATTATGATTTTGCTAAACGTTGTGGGTTTCCCTTGATACCCCTACAGAAGTCTATTCCCCTACTGGGGATCGATTCTACCCCTTGGCTGAGAATAAACCCCAGTTTTCTACTCAGGTGATAATGAGGGTTGAACCTGATCACCAGGAGTGCTGCAAATTTTTGGTTCTATATAATCTGCATGACATTATCGTGCTGGGTTTCCCTTGGTTACAGTCTCATAATCCTGTTTTGGATTGGAAATCTGTGTCTGTAACCAGTTGGGGCTGCCAATGTGTTAATACCAACACTCCTGTTTTTTCTGCCTCCCCCCAAGCTCAGGATGTTCCTGACTTTTTGTTTGATTTTTCTGATGTGTTTAGCGAAAGTAAATCTGCATCCTTACCTCCCCATAGGAGCTATGACTGCGCTATTGAATTAGTGCCGGGTAGTAAATTCCCTAAAGGTCGCCTTTTTAACTTGTCTGTACCTGAACATGACGCTATGTGGTCTTATATCAAGGAATCATTGGAGAAGGGTCATATCAGACCATCCTCTTCACCCTTAGGTGCCGGTTTTTTCTTTGTGGCCAAAAAAGATGGTTCATTAAGGCCGTGTATTGATTATCGTCTCTTGAACAATATTACTGTGAAATATCAATACCCGTTACCCTTGATTTCTGACCTGTTTTCCAGGGTGAAAAACGCTACTTGGTTTACCAAGCTTGACCTCAGGGGGGCGTATAACCTTATTCGCATTAAGCACGGGGATGAATGGAAGACGGCATTCAATACCCTGAAGGGCATTTTGAGTACCTAGTGATGCCCTTTGGGCTCACTAATGCCCTTCCGTCTTCCAGTCCTTCATGAATGACATTTTCAGGGATTTTGTGGACAAATTTCTGATTGTTTATTTGGATGATATCTTGATTTTTTCTAATGACTGGGACTCTCATGTGAAACATGTTCGGACTGTGTTCCAGATTTTGAGGGATAATGCTCTGTATGTGAAGGGATCAAAGTGTCTTTTTGGCGTACAGAAGATCTCATTTCTGGGATTCATTTTGTCCCCATCTGTTATTGAAATGGACCCGGTCAAGGTTCAGGCCATCTGTGATTGGGTCCAACCTACTTCATTAAAGGCTTTCAGAGATTTTTGGGTTTTGCCAATTTTTATCGTAAATTTATTGGTAATTTCTCGGTTATTGTTAAACCATTAACTGATTTGACCAGAAAGGGTTCTGATGTGGTGAATTGGCCTCCTGAGGCAGTCTCTGCATTTAGGAACTTAAGCAGAGATTCACTTCTGCTCCTGTTCTATGGCAGCCTGATGTTTCTCTGCCATTTCAGGTGGAGGTTGATGCCTCTGAAATTGGGGCAGGTGCCGTTTTGTCCCAAAAAGATCCAGAGACCTCTAAAAGTAACCCTTGTGCCTTTTTCTCTCGAAAATTTTCTCCTACTGAACGTAATTATGACGTGGGTAATCGGGAGTTATTGGCCATGAAGTGGGCTTTTGAAGAGTGGAGACATTGGCTGGAGGGAGCCAAACATCAGGTGGTGGTCCTTACGGACCATAAGAATCTGGTCTATCTGGAATCTGCCAAGCGACTCAATCCTAGACAGGCCAGGTGGGCCTTGTTTTTCACACGTTTTAATTTTGTGGTTTCCTTTCTTCCTGGCACTAAGAATGTTAAGGCGGATGCCCTCTCGAGGAGTTTCCTTGCGGACTCTCCTGAGTTATCTGATCCTTCTGTTATTTTGAAAGAGGGTGTAGTTCTTTCCGCCATCTCGCCCAATTTGAGACTTGCTCTGGAGGGGTGTCAGGAGGATAGGCCCGAGCGCTGCCCTGTTGGAAAATTGTTTGTCCCGGACCATTGGAAAAAGAGTGTGATGTCTGAGATTCATTTTTCCGCATTGGCTGGGCATCCCGGAATTTTTGGTACCAGAGACTTGGTTAGTCGGTCCTTTTGGTGGCCTACCTTGTCTCGCGATGTCAGGGAATTTGTGCAGTCCTGCGGGACATGCTCTCGCTCCAAGCCTTGCTCTCGCTCTAGTGGTTTGTTGATGCCATTGCCTGTGCCCAAGAGACCATGGACCCATATCTCTATGGATTTCATTTCCGATCTTCCTGTTTCTCAGAGAATGACCACCATCTGGGTAATTTGTGATAGGTTTTCCAAAATGATACATCTTGTGCCATTACCTAAGTTGCCTTCCTCCTCTGAATTGGTGCCGTTGTTTCTTCAGCACGTGGTTCGTTTACACGGCATTCCTGAGAACATTGTGTCTGACAGAGGAGTCCAGTTTGTTTCCAGATTTTGGAGGACTTTTTGTTCTAAACTGGGTGTTCAATTGTCTTCTCCTCGGCATTTCATCCTCAGACCAATGGTCAAACTGAGAGAACAAACCAGACATTAGAGACTTATCTAAGATGCTTTGTGTCTGCTGATCAGGATGACTGGGTCTCTTTTTTGCCTTTGGCTGAGTTTGCTCTTAATAATAGGGCTAGCTCTGCCACTTTGATGTCTCCGTTTTTCTGTAATTCTGGTTTTCACCCTCGATTTTCTTCAGGACAGACGGAGGCTTCTGTCTGTCCAGGTGTTGACTCTGTTGTTGAGCGTATGCAACAGATTTGGGACCAGGTAGTGGAGAGGTTGTCCCTCTCTCAGGAGAAGGCCCAGCGGTTTGCTAACCGGCATAGGACTGATGGTCCTCGGTTTAAAGTGGGGGACTTGGTCTGGTTGTCCTCAAAGAATATTCCTATGAGAGTAGCATCTCCTAAATTTAAGCCTAGGTTCATTGGACCTTATAAGATCATGGAGATTATTAATCCTGTTTCTTTTCGTTTGCTTCTTCCAGGGACATTTAAGATCCATAACGTGTTCCACAAGTCCTTGTTGAAGAGGTTTGTTGAGCCAGTGGTTCCTGCTACTGTGCCTCCTGACCCTGTTTTGGTTGAGGGCAATCTGGAGTATGTGGTTGAGAAAATATTGGATTCTCGTTTTTCTAGACGAAGACTCCAGTATTTGGTTAATGGAGAGGTTATGGTCAGGAAGACAATTCTTGGGTGTTTGCTTCGGACATCCATGCTAGGAGACTTATCCGTGCGTATCATAGAACTCATCCTGACCGACCTGGTTGCTCAAATGAGGGTTCGGTGACCCCTCCTCAAGGGGGGGTACTGTTGTGAATGGGTTTGAGATGAGTTCTGAGCAGAGGCTCCCTCTGGTGGTTACAAGCGGTACTAGTGAAGATTGTGAGGACTGGGAATCAGGTGTTACTGACTGGTCTTATATAAGGGAGTCATTTTCCCATCAGGGTTGCCGGTGATCAATTGTTCTGGTCTGAATCCTTCATTCCAGTTTCCCTTGTAGCCTGCTGTGTTGTGTCTGCATCTCCTGCTACCAGATAAGAATTTTTCTTCTTTTGTGTTGTTGCTATATTTTTGCATTTTGTCCTGCACTTCTTTGGGGGCCTTCTGGGTCCCTCCGGGGGCTTCGGCCTTCTCAGTTTAGTTCAGCCACTGAGTTTTGTTCTTTTGCTTTTTCCAGTTTTTTCAGTGGCTGCTGTTTTGATTTTGTTACACCAGAGAGCTAATTTAGGTGGTAGAGGTCGTGTGATCTCAGGTGATTTTGAAATTAGTAGAGTTGGTGTTTTTCAGGGTTTTCTGGGATTGCAGTAAGTACCCTTCCTGTCCTTTTCTATTTAGATAGTTTGGGCCCCAGCGTTTGCTCATTCTATTTTCTTTCTGTGTCAGTATTTCCTCTTGTCTAACCGCCATTACATGTTTGGGGGCTTTCTATTATCTTTGGGGTTCTGCTCCGGGCAGATAGCTTTCCTATTTCTATCTTTAGGTGTAGTTAGTTTCTCAGGCTGTGACGAGGCGTCTAGGACCAACGTAGGAACGCTCCACGGCTGCCTCTAGTTGTGGTGGTTAGTCAGGGTACTGCAATCCCATAGATTCCAACTGCTCTGGTGTATTGCCTTTTTTACCTGCACTCCTCAGCTACCGAAACATAACACAGAAAGATGAAAGCTATCTGCCCCGGAGCAGATCCTCAAAGAAAACAGGAAGCCCCCAAACATATAATGGCGGTTAGACAAGATGAAAATACAAACATAGGCAGAAAATAGACTGAGCAAATGCTGGGGCCCCAAGCTGACTAAATAGGATAGGACAGGAGAGATTACTTTCTGCAACCCAGAAAACCCTACAAAAATCCAACAATTCTGATTACAAAAATACTGAGATCACACGATCTCGCCTCCCACTAAATCAGATCTCAGTGTGAACAAAAACTAAACCGCAGCCGCTGAAAAAACAGGAAAAAGCAAATGAGCAAATAACAGTGGCTGCAGAAAAACTGTGAGGAGCTCAGGCCCCAGGAGGGGACCTGGCTAACCTCCACAAAAGTGCAGAAAACAATGCAAAAAGCAAGCACAAAAAGGAAAGCAAAACATATCTTATCTGAAAGCAGAAGATGCAGGCAGGACTCCAGCAAACTTCCAAATGAACCAGGAACCTCAATTGAGACAAGAACAATTGATCACCGGCAACCATCATGGGAGGGAACCTCCCTTATATCAGACCAGTCCGTGATTCCAGATTGCCACTCCTCGCTGAAAGGTTCAGTACTGTCTGTAACCACCAGAGGGAGCCTCTGCTCAGAAACCATCTCTAGCACATTCATAACAGTACCCCCCCCTTGAGGAGGGGTCACCGAACCCTCACTTGTGCAACCAGGCCGATCAGGATGAGATCGGTGATAGGCACGGATCAGTCTCCTAGCATGGATGTCCGAAGCAAACACCCAAGAATTGTCCTCCTGACCATAACCTCTCCACTTAACCAAATACTGGAGTTTCTGTCTAGAAAAACGAGAATCCAATATTTTCTCAACCACATACTCCAGATTGCCCTCAACCAAAACAGGGTCAGGAGGCGCAGCCATAGGAACCACTGACTCGAGAAACCTCTTCAATAAGGACTTGTGGAACACGTTATGGATCTTAAATGTCCCTGGAAGAAGCAAACGGAAGGAAACAGGATTAAGAATCTCCATGATCTTACAAGGTCCAATGAACCTGGGCTTAAACTTTGGAGATGCAACCCTCATAGGAATATTTCTTGAGGACAACCAAACCAAGTCCCCCACTTTAAACCGAGGACCATCAGTCCTATGCCGGTTGGCAAACCGTTGGGCTTTCTCCTGAGAGAGAGACAACCTCTCCACTACCTGGTCCCAAATCTGCTGCATTCGCTCCACAACAGAGTCAACACCCGGACAGACAGAAGCCTCCGCCTGTCCCGAAGAAAATCGAGGGTGAAACCCAAAATTGCAGAAAAATGGAGACATCAAGGTGGCAGAGCTAGCCCTATAATTAAGAGCAAACTCAGCCAAAGGCAAAAAAGAGACCCAGTCATCTTGATCAGGAGACACAAAACATCTCAAATAAGTCTCCAAGGTCTGGTTTGTTCTCTCGGTTTGTCCATTGGTCTGAGGATGAAAAGCAGAGGAGAAAGATAATTGAACACCAAGTTTAGAACAAAATGTCCTCCAAAATCTGGAAACAAACTGGACTCATCTGTCAGACACAATGTTCTCCGGAATGCCATGTAACCGAACCACGTGCTGAAGGAACAAAGGCACCAATTCGGAGGAGGAAGGTAGCTTAGGTAATGGCACAAGATGTATCATCTTGGAAAACCTATCACAGATTACCCAGATAACGGTCATTCTCTGAGAAACAGGGAGGTCGGAAATAAAATCCATAGAGATATGGGTCCATGGCCTCTTGGGCACAGGTAATGGCATTAACAAACCACTAGAGCGAGAGCAAGGCTTGGAGCGAGAGCAAGTCCCACGGGACTGCACAAATTCCCTGACGTCACGAGACAAAGTAGGCCACCAAAAGGACCGACTCACCAAGTCTCTGGTACCAAAAATCCCGGGATGACCAGCCAACGCGGACCAATGAATCTCAGACATCACACTCTTCTTCCACTGGTCTGGGACAAACAATTTCCCAATAGGGTAGCGCTCAGGTTTATCCTCCTGACACCCTTCCAAGGCCAGTCTCAAATTGGGCGAGATGGCGGAAAGAACTACACCCTCTTTCAAAATAACAGTAGGATCAGATAACTCAGGAGAGTCCGCAAAGAAACTGCTCGAGAGGGCATCCGCCTTAACATTCTTAGTGCCAGGAAGAAAAGAAACCACAAAATTAAAACGTGTGAAAAACAAGGCCCACCTGGCCTGTCTAGGATTAAGTCGCTTGGCTGATTCAAGATAAACCAGATTCTTATGGTCCGTGAGGACCACCACCTGATGTTTGGCTCCTTCCAGCCAATGTCTCCACTCTTCAAAGGCCCACTTCATGGCCAATAACTCCCGATTACCCACGTCATAGTTACGTTCAGTTGGAGAAAATTTTCGAGAGAAAAAGGCACAAGGGTTACTCTTAGAGGTCTCTGGATCTCTTTGAGGACAAAACGGCACCTGCCCCAATTTCAGAGGCATCAACCTCCACCTGAAACGGTAGAGAAACATCAGGCTGCCATAGAACAGGAGCAGAAGTGAATCTCTGCTTAAGTACCTGAAACGCAGAGACTGCCTCAGGAGGCCAATTCACCACATCAGAACCCTTTTTGGTCAAATCAGTCAATGGTTTAACAATACCGGAGAAATTACCAATAAATTTACGATAAAAATTGGCAAAACCCCAAAATCTCTGAAGAGCCTTTAATGAAGTAGGTTGGACCCAATCACAGATGGCTTGAAATTTGACCGGGTCCATTTCAATAACAGACGGAGACAAAATGAATCCCGAAATGAGACCTTCTGTACGCCAAAAAGACACTTTGATCCCTTCACATACAGTGCATTCTCTCTCAAAATCTGGAACACAGTCCGAACATGTTTCACATGAGAGTCCCAGTCATTGGAAAAAATCAAGATATCATCCAAATAAACAATCAGAAATTTATCCACAAAATCCCTGAAAATATCATTCATGAAGGATTGGAAGACGGAAGGAGCATTAGTGAGCCCAAAGGGCATCACTAGGTACTCAAAATGCCCCTCTGGGGTATTAAACGCCGTCTTCCATTCATCCCCGTGCTTAATGCGAATAAGGTTATATGCCCCCCTGAGGTCACCTTGGTAAACCAAGTAGCACTTTTCACCCTGGAAAACAGGTCAGAAATCAAGGGTAACGGATATTGATACTTCACAGTGATCTTATTCAAGAGACGATAATCAATACACGGCCTCAATGAACCATCCTTTTTGGCCACAAAGAAAAAAACGGCACCCAAGGGTGAAGAGGATGGTCTGATATGACCCTTCTCCAATGACTCCTTGATATAAGATCGCATAGCATCGTGTTCAGGTACAGACAAGTTAAAAAGGCGACCTTTAGGAAATTTACCACCAGGCACTAATTCAATAGCGCAATTGTAGCTCCTGTGAGGGGGCAAAGATGCAGATTTACTTTCACTAAATACATCCGAAAAATCAGTTAAAAAGTCAGGAACATCCTGAGACTTGGGAGAGGCAGAAAAAACAGGAGTGTCGGCATTAACACATTGGCAGCCCCAGCTGGTCATAGACACAAATTTCCAATCCAAAACAGGATTATGAGACTGTAACCAAGGGAAACCTAGTACAATAATGTCATGCAGATTATACAGCACCGAAATTTGCAACTCTCCTGATGATCTGGTTCAACCCTCATTATCACCTGAGTAGAAAACTCGGGTTTATTCTCCGCCAAAGGGGTAGAATCAATGCCCAGTAAGGGAATAGACTTCCGCAGGGGTATCATGGAAACCCACAACGTTTGGCAAAGTCAAAATCCATTAGGTTAATAGCTGCTCCTGAATCAACAAAAGCCTGAGCAGAAAATGTGGACAGGGAGCAAATCAGGGTAACAGTGAACAGAAATTTAGTCTGAACACTACCCAAGACAACTGAACGTGCAAAACGTCTTCCCGCTTAGGGCAGACTGAAATAGCATGAGAGGCATCACCACAGTAGAAACATAACCCATTGCGCTTTCGAAACTCATGACGCTGAGCCCCAGAAGTCACTCTATCACACTGCATGAGCTCAGAAGCTGGCTCACAAGGCAACACTATCTCACGCATACCTCTGCGCTCACGCAAACGTCTGTCAATTTGAATAGCCAGTGACATAGAATCATTGAGACCAGAGGGAGCAGGGAATCCCACCATAACATCCTTTACATTCTCTGACAGCCCCTTCCGAAAAAGGGCTGCCAAAGCATCATCATTCCATTTGGTCAGGACTGCCCACTTTCGGAATTTCTGACAGTACAACTCAGCGTCTTCACGACCCTAATTTAATGCCAACAAGGTTTTTTCAGCTTGATCAGTGACATTAGGTTCATCGTACAATAACTCCAGAGCCAGAAAAAATGCATCAATATCATTCAAAACAGGATCCCCTGTTGTCAGGGAAAAAGCCCAATCCTGAGGATCGCCGCGCAGAAGAGAGATGACAATTTCAACCTGCTGTGCTGCGTTACCTGAAGACTTAGGCTTTAAGGCAAAAAACAACTTACAGTTATTTTTGAAATTCAGAAATTTAGCCCGATCCCCCAAAACAAATCTGGTATGGGAATCCTAGGTTCCACAACCGGCAACCCAGCAAGATAGGTAGCAATACTCCGAACCTCAGTGACAAGCTGATCCACACGGCCAGACAACTGTGCAAACTCCGTTGAGAGAAAAAAAATCCTCCTCAGCACCCAGAGAAAAAGAGGGAAAAAATGCAACAGACAGAAAAAAAAAAAATCTCTGACAACTCTGACAACTTTTTTCTTTCCACACTTATTTTTCCCTTCTGTGAGTACCATATAATTTTCAGTTATGGCCGGTGATACTGTTATGTTTCGGTAGCTGAGGAGGACAGGAACAACAGCAGGGCAGCCGAACACCTGAGATGTTGGTAACTGATGGGTTGCAGATTCCTAAACTAACGACACAACTAGAGGTAGCCATGGAGTGTTCCTACATTGATCCTAGACGCCTCGTCACAGCCTGAGAGATAACTACACCTAAAGGCAGAAAGATGAAAGCTATCTGCCCCGGAGCAGATCCCCAAAGAAAACAGGAAGCCCCCAAACATATAATGGCGGTTAGACAAGATGAAAATACAAACATAGGCAGAAAATAGACTGAGCAAACGCTGGGGCCACAAGCTGACTAAATAGGATAGGACAGGAGAGATTACTTTCTGCAACCCAGAAAACCCTACAAAAATCCAGCAATTCTGATTACAAAAATACTGAGATCACACGATCTCGCCTCCCACTAAATCAGATCTCAGTGTGAACAAAAACCAAGCCGCAGCCGCTGAAAAAACATCAAAAAGCAAATGAGCAAATAACAGTGACTGCAGAAAAACTGTGAGGAGCTCAGGCCCCAGGAGGGGACCTGGCTGACCTCCACAAAAGTGCAGAAAACAATGCAAAAAGCAAGCACAAAAAGAAAATCCAAAAATATCTTATCTGAAAGCAGGAGATGCAGGCAGGACTCCAGCAAACTTCCAAATGAACGAGGAACCTCAATTGAGACAAGAACAATTGATCACCGGCAACCATCATGGGAGGGAACCTCCCTTATATCAGACCAGTCCGTGATTCCAGATTGCCACTCCTCGCTGAAAGGTTCAGTACTGTCTGTAACCACCAGAGGGAGCCTCTGCTCATAAACCATCTCTAGCACATTCATAACAAGGGGCTTGACTAAGCAGCTACCTTGGTGTTCGCTGGAGCCTCTGATGGCGAGGTCAGGCTTGTGCGGCAGGTAGCTGCCGTGTACCAATCCAGGGCGGTGTCTGGCTGTAGCAGCTGATCCCACTGAGAACAGAACACTATGACAGGTACGGGCAAGTGTCGACGGGCACGGCTGGCACTCTGGCAGGTGGGCACGGCTAACACTCAGGCAGGTGGACACGCCGAGCACCCTTGGCATGCAGGCGGGCATGGCTAGCACTCTTGGCAGGTAGGTGGACAGGGCTCGGACAGAAGGGACAGGAACTGACTGGGAAGGAACAGGAAAACGGGCAGGTATGGGTGGTATACGGGAGCAGGTAGAGACCTGTACAGACTGAAGTAGCAGGAACTGATTCAGGAAGGACTGGAACACGGACTAATATAAGAGGTATATGGAAACAGGTAGGGACCTGTTCAGACTGAAGGAGCTGGAACAGATTCAGGAAGGACATGTACACAGACAGGTATAAGTTGTGCGTGGGAACAGGTAGGAACCAGTTTAGACTGGAAGGACAAAGACCCACAGGATGCGGAATAGGGGCAGAGCAGAACCGCAAGGTGCGGAGCAGAGCAGAACCGCAGGGTGTGGCGAGCAGAGCAGAGTCGCTGAGTGCAGCGAGCAGAGCAGAGCCGCAGGATACGAAGCAGAGAAGAACAGCCTGTTGCGGAGTAGAGCGGAGTCGCAGGGTGTGGTGAGCAGAGCAGAACCGCAGGTTGTGGCGAGCAGAGCAGAGCAGAGCTGCAGGTTGCGGCGAGCAGAGCAGAGCTGCAGGTTGCAGCGAGCAGAGCAGAGCAGCAGGTTGCAGAGCCAAGAGCAGAGCAAAACCACAGGTTGTGGTGCCAAGAGCAGAGCAAAGCCGCAGGTTGCAGAGCAAAAGTAGTAGACACAAGGATACACAGCACGGTAGGGAAGGCTACAGACAAGCATACAAATAGGTTCAGGTATAGGACTCAGTAAAGACCTGGTCAGGTATGAGTACAGGTATAAGATCAAGGATTCAGGCCAGGATATGCAGCCCCTTGGGAAGTGGAAATGAGAGACACAGAATACAGGAACAGGCCAGGTTAGGCAACCCCCTGGGAGGCGGAGACAAGAGAAATAACAGGACAGGACCTGGCAATTCAATAGCCAAAGACAGACTGAAAGAGTTTGTTGCTCAGGCCTCCCCCTATAGGTGGGGATGCTTTAAGTACCTGATGCCTCTTGGCAATTGGCTGGGGACACCTTAGCAAGGTGCACACTGTCTCTAGAAGGCCGGGATCACACATGCGAGAAACTCACACGATTCTCGTGTGAGTCTCTCGCATGAACACCCGGCACTGCCGCCAGTACTCGGACTGGAGCGTGCGGCTGCATAGAATTGCATGCAGCTGCACGCTCCGGTCCGAGTGCCGGCAGCACCTGCTGCCGGGTGTTCGTGGGAGAGACTCGCAAGTTTCTCGCATGTGTGACCCCGGCCTCAGACTCAGGAAGTGTCGGGGCCGCCACCCTAAGCATACAACCAGGAAGTATGCAGCAAGCAAGGACACAAGGACACAAGGTTCACAGCAAGGAGCCGGCAGTGAACAGAACTCACAGCATGGCCCAGACTGGTGAGTAAGATGGGAGATGGAAAGCCATGCAGTGATGCCGACAGGGATGTTACACAATCTCCCCTCTCATCGTCGCCTCCTTTCCTTCTCCTTCTGGTTGGTGGCCCCTACCACCATAGGTTCATTATAGGGTGCCACATGGGAATTAGCCGGACATCAAGGAGTCTCTTGTTGCATTACGCCTCTCTCCCGCAACCTCCGATCCATATGGATGGCCTGAGTCATAGCCTCCTCCAAGGAGCTGGGTGGTGGATGGAGAGCCAGAGCGTCCTTAAGATGATCCAACAGTCCTCTTCTGAACTGACAACTAAGTGCAGAGTCATTCCAGGTGACTTCGGTGGCCCACCGCCTGAACTCAGAAGCAATACAATTCGGCTGTGAGTTTACCCTGGAAGAGACCCATGATAGTATCCTCTGATACCCTGACCCGGTCTGGTTCATCAAAAATCAGTCCTAAGGCCTTAAAGAAACTATCCACAGATCCACGTTCACGGGCAGTAGCAGGTAACGAAAAAGCCCAAGCCTGGGGACCCTCCCAGAGTAACGAAATAATTATCTCCACCCATCGACTCTCATCCACAGAGGAACGGGGTCTCAGGGAGAAAAGCAACTTACAACTCTCTTCTCCTTTTCTCCAGAAAAAGTATCTGGGAGCCTGACTGTAGGTTCAGGAGCGTGGAATGAGACATCTATGGGGTCCGAGTAGCTACAGACAGGTTGAGAAATAGAACCCTATACAGACCTAACAGTCTCAGAGAGCTCCTTTTGAAGCTGATTATGAGAAGTGGCCAGGGCTCTATGTTCAACAGACAAATCCTGCATCATTTGAGTAAAATCGCACATCAGATCCGCAAGAGTACAAAGCGGATCCATAGAGAGAGAGAGGAGAAAAAAAATATAGGGTCAGTTATAATGTAACGTTGCTGCTATGCAGGTAGATGCAAGCTCCGCTAGATGGTAATAGAGTGGAGGGAGGACTGCACACAGCAAGAGCAGACCTGCAGTGCAGCAACAAGGCTGCCATCAGGTGGCAGCAGAATAGTCAAACAAGTCGAGTTGATATAAGTCTGTAGCGCAGTACCAAAGGAATAAACAAACACAGAGTCAGATGCAAGCCAAATGGGTCAGTGCTGGTCAGGAGCAGATATGCCAAAGACAAGAGACAAACAGCAGGTCAGGGTCCAAGCAGAGTCAAATACCAAACAGTCTAAACATGAAAGGGAAACACTAAGTCGGGACGAGGAGTGGGGAACAAAACAGACACGGGCAAAGTCAGAAACAGCAGGAGGACAAATCAGGGTACTACCCAATAGATACTCATGCCGTAGGCAGAAAATATAACTGACATGACTTGCAGGACACAGCAGGAAGAAATAGCAAACCTGAATCCAAAATGAGACCAGGCAAAGTTAACTCTTGACATGATCAGCCTGGGAAAAAAGGCAGACAGGACTCAAAACCAGGACTGGATCAGGACATGGCTCATTTACTTTTTCTTATTGATTTTTTATGCATTTACACCAGGCAATTATCATTACGATCATTCAGAAATGAAGGTATGATAACGATAATTAGCCAATGTAAATTGCACCAGTATATTGTGTTAGGGCTGGTTTAGGTTTGAAACATAAAAAAACTTGTAATTTACCAGAGAAAACAAGCCATTATGTGCTTTGACTAAACTGCATAAATTTGCCCATTAGTTTTATTATATCCCATTGCTGCATTTTACTTGATTTGAAATCATTATACATCTTCTGTAACTCAAAGTACAGGTCTGACAGTTTTCAATAATGAAAAGCAGAAATGAATTCATCTATGAGCAAGAGTATCGCTAAACCATATATATGCTTCTCTTTAATGATAGAAGTCCAGGCTTCCGCTTGTGCGGTCTGTATCAGTTCCCAAACATGAAACGCCCCAGGTTTCGATTTAATGAAGGATTATGCTGCTCCTTAGCTGATCACATGTTGTGGCTATCCCTAGCAGGTTTTCTTATCTTGTGTAATGCATCCACAGTACTGAAATATAAGACAAATTGGCAAAAAATAAAGAGTTGTGGATCTATGCAAACTGCACAATAGCAAGTGTATAGAGGCAGATTGCTGTATTAGTCTTTCTTATACAGTTGTGTGAAAAAGTGTTTGCCCCTTCCTGACTTCCTATTCCTTTGCATATTTTGCATATCTTTTTTTAGTTTGTTTGTGTATATATTGGTGTTTCTTCAGAAACTTGGTTATACCATCCCTGATGAAGAGACCTAAGTAGTCTTGAAAGCTTGATTTGTAACATTGTTCATTTTAGTTTTGTTAGCCATTAAAAGGTATCATAATTACAAGATTATCTTGTTTTTTCACACTGAGAGCATTATCTTTTCAACTGCCTAACATGGTACCAAACCCCTTTTTTCTTTGCATATTTGTCACAGTTAAATTTAAATATTAGACAAAGATAACACAAGTAAACACAAAATTTTTAAATAAAGGTCTTTATTAAGGGACAAAGAAATCCAAACCTACAGGTCCCTGTCTGAAAAAGTGATTGCCCCTTAAACCTAATAAATGGTTGGGTTACCCTTAGCTGCAACAACTGTAATCAAAATCAAGTGAGTCGCACTTAAGTACCAGGGCTATGGGGTACTCGGCGCCGAGCCCATTGATTTCTATGGGGGATGTCACTGGCAGCGGGACTCGGTCCGTGGCCCTGGGCGCTCATACAATGGGGGATATTTACAGGGGAATTGTAGATTGGAATAGTTCGTGACGCCACCTGTGGTGTCTGATCAATTGGACCAGCACTGCTATAAGGACCTTCACAGGGGATGTTATGGGGCAGCTGGGTGGTAAGTCTCCCACAGGTGAGACGAATCCCTGGAAGTCTATGGTGATGATGCAGGGTGTAGTTAAGAATTCAGTCACACACAATGCAGCTTCTTTCCATACCTTTACTTGTAGGTGTTTCAAGTAGGTCCCGGGAAGCTGGTCGGGGTGGAGAATGCACATTCAGGATAACCGCTGAGCAGGTTAGAGGCCTCCTTTACTTCATATGTATGTGAGTCCAAACTTGCATGAAAGCGAAGTTAACTCTGCAATCTCCAGCTTTCTCAATAGCTGCAACGCCCGGCCGACATTGTGGTGGAGCCTTCTATGTCTCTGATTATCAGATGTTGAGAGAACTAAGTCCCTACTTTTGTAGCGTCCCACTCAAGGTCCTTGTTCCCCCTGACTCCGTTACGTATCAGCGCTTAGGGCTACCTTCTGCGACCTGTGGTCCAGAAAGCCTCCAGTTATCTTGTTACTAGGCGTGAAGCGCTAGCAACGCTTCGGACCCCGGTGTCCGGTGAATAAGTGCAGGTAATCTGGTACCTGAAGCACTTCTCTCTGTCTTCTCCACTGTGCCCTTTGCCCTGCTCTCGCTCTTAACATAAGCACTTGTAGCTTCGATGGAAATGTCAGCTTTCTCCAGAGCTCACTGAGCAGCTCTCAGTATCCTCCAAGTCCAGACTGGACTGACACTGAACTGATCTGTCCGAAGACAGGAAGCTTGAATCTCTGAATGAACACTGAACTGTCCGAAGACAGGAAACATACTGACTATTGCTACGTGTCACTCCCTTTTATACCCCTGATGGGTGTGTCTGAAAGTGTGAGTGAAGTGAATGGATATCAAGCTTTTGCGGTTACCTTCCTGTGCATTTTCCTGGATTATGTGTGCCTGACATAGCTGGGCCACACACAAGCATTTGCAATAACTGGCAATGAATCTTTTACAACGTTCTGGAGGAATTTTGGCCCACTCATTTTTGCAGAATTGTTGTAATTCAGCCACATTGGAGGGTTTCGAAGCATGAACTGCCTTTTTAATGTCATGCCACAGCATCTCAGTCAGATTAAGGTCAGGACTTTGATTAGGCCACTCCAAAATCTTAAATTTGTTTTTCTTAAGCCATTCAGAGGTGGACTTGCTGGTGTGTTTTGGATCATTGTCCTGCTGCATATCCCAAGTGCGCTTCAACTTGAAGTCACGAACAGATAGTCGGACATTCTCCTGCAGGATTTTTTGATAGAAGAATTTATATTTCCATTTGCCACACCAATTCTTCCAGGTCCTAAAACAGCAAAGCAGCCCCAGACCATCACACTACCACCACCATATTTTACTGTTGGTATGATTTCCTTTTCTGAAATGCTGTGTTACTTCTACGCCACATGTAATGGGACATACACCTTCCAAAAAGTTCAACCTTTGTCTCGTCAGTCCACAGAATATTCTCCCAAAAATCTTGGGGATCATCAAGATGTTTTATGGCAAAACTGAGAAGAGCCTTTATGTTCTTATTGCTCAGCAATAGTTTTTGTCTTGGAACTCTGCCACGCAGGCCTTTTTTCCAAGTCTTTTTCTTATGGTGGAGTCATGAACACTGACCTTAACTGAGGCAATTGAGGCCTGCAGTTCTTTAGATGTTGTTATGGGATATTTTGTTACCTCTTGGATGAGTCATCGCTGCACTTTTGGGGTAATTTTGGTCTGCTAGCCACTCCTGGGAAGGATCACCACTTGTCATGACAAAGCTGTCGGGTGATCTGGGACCAGGGGCTCCTTCCCTGTCCCTAACACTTTGTGGCGTCCTAGCTCGCCTGTTATGTTTAGGTAGCTAAGAAGAAAAAGCAAAAACGGCAATACACCAGAGAGGCTGGAACCTATTGGATTGCAGTAACCTGAACTAACCACACAACTAGAGGTAGCCGTGGAGCGTTCCTACGTTGATCCTAGACGCCTCGTCACAGCCTGAGAGATAACTACACCTAAAGGCAGAAAGATGAAAGCTATCTGCCCCGGAGCAGATCCCCAAAGAAAATAGGAAGCCCCCAAACATGTAATGGCGGTTAAACAAGAAGAAGCACGGACACGGACAGAAAATAGAATGAGCAAACGCTGGGGCCCAATCAGTCTAGACAGAAAAGTACAGGAAAGAATTCTGACTGCAATCCAACAAAAAACCCTAAAAAATACCAACTCTTCTGATTGCAAAAACACCTGAGATCACACGATCTCCACCACCTAAATCAGATCTCTGGTGTAACAAAACTAAGCTGCAGCCACTGAAAAAACAGGAAAAAGCAAATGAACAAATAACAGTGGCTACAGATAAACTAAGAGGAGCACAGGCCCCAGAAGGGGACCCAGCTGACCACCACAAAAGTGCAGAAAATTATGCAAAAAGCAAGCACAAAAAGAAAAGCAGAAAATATCTTATCTGAAAGCAGAAGATGAATGCAAGACTCCAGCAAACTTCCAAATGAACCAGGAACCACAATGAGACAAGAACAATTGATCACCGGCGACCATCATGGGAGGGAACCTCCCTTATATCAGTCCAGTCCGTGATCCCAGATTGCCATTCCTCGCTGTAAGGTTCAGTACTGTCTGCAACCACCAGAGGGAGCCTCTGCTCAGAAACCATCTCCAGCACATTCATAACACTCACCCTAATAACTGGATACTTCTAAAGGTGAAAATACCGGAGCCTCGACCCTACAATGTGCATGGCCCCCACCTGAAGCTGTAAGTCTCGGACAACTTGAGTAAAATGCCCCTGTCTCAAGGGGGTGGAGTCTATTGTGATTATGGGTATGTGTCAGGACAGAGTATGTGGAATGAGACCTTGGACCTGGACGAACCTAGCGCCGATCAAATTAAACCCCATCCTACTGCCCAGAAATGCCGACACATCCACCATAATACCACATAGGTGGATTACGGCTGGTAGAAAAAACTATGCCCTACCCACAGAGGTGACAAGTACACCGGGTTGCTAACATCCCCACAACCTGGGCCATCTAGTTTTCCGGTGGTTGCTTACTATGTGGTTGCTAAGGACACGTGCCCACAAAATGGCCCTTTTTACCACAGTAGAAACACTCCCCCTTTACAGCGGACAACAGAAAATTTTCCTGAACGAGATGCCGCACCCATCTGCATGAGTTCCTCTGTAGGCTCAGTGCTGACCTCCCTTGACCCCGAAACTCCCGCACAGAGACTTCCTATGTCTCTGGTGAGGACGGCGATCAACCTGGATCGCCTGAGACAAGGCTGCTTCTAGGGAGTCAGGAGTCTCATACAGAGCTAAGGCATCCTTCACCCTTACTGTGAGCCCCTCACAGAACTGACTATGGAGTGTGGGGTCATTCCAGTTGGTGTCCGTGGCCCACCTCCGGAACTCAGAGCAATATTCCTCCACTGGTCGGTATCCTTGCTGAAGTTGGTGCAGTGTGGACTCAGCTAAGGAGATGCGATCCGGGTAATCTTATATAAGGCCCGTGCCAGAAAAAATGCCTCCCTGAAGTGACTGGGAGTCAGGCGGGAGAGAAAATGCCCACTCTTGGGGGTCCCCCTAGAGGAGCGAGATTACTATCCACACACGTTGCTCTTCTCTACCTGAGGAAACCAGACATAGCCTGAAGTACAGTTTACAGGCCTCCTGGAACACAGCAAACTTGTCACGCCCCCCCAAGGAATCTGTCAGGCAAAGCGATATTGGGCTCCACTATGGTTTGCCTAAGAGATGAGATTCCCACACCAGATGTGTTAGTGTTAGAACTCTCCTGTTAGGTTTTTTCTATCTTGCTGGTCACATGACCTTTTTTGCCTATTTAATCCTGCTCCGCCCTTCTGGCTTTGCTGGACTTCATTGTAATTTCTACTCTTAAGCTAGCCAGGTGCTTTGTTACCTTACTCAGTCAGTTTTGCCTGGTCTTCGGACCTCTATGTTATATGTTGTTTTTTTTTTTTTACTGATACAACTTCTGTTAGGAGGTGTCCATCTTTCTCCCAGTCCCTAGTTCTTGAAGGGATCCCTTCCTCGCATCTATAGGTCTTCGTACAGACTAGCTGTAGCAGTGATTATGTTGTATATGTCATTACATGCAGTTGCGGTTTGCAATATGTGGGACGCACTGTGCAGACACTGCGGTCCCGCATTAATGGTCACAGAAATAGAGCAAAAAAACGGGTTTTTTAAAACATAGTCTCTCAAGGCATCTGCTAATCAAACATAACAAAATTTTCAACATAAAAGTAACTCCGATGGAACAGATACCCTCTGGTGTTGCAAATAGGAATGCTCTTTTAAACCGAAAAGAAAAGTTTTGGATATATCGTTTGGGAACATTATATCCAAATGGATTGAATGATATCATAGAGAGAGTTTGAATGTTTTTTTTTTTTTTTTTTCTTTCTTCTTGCATCTATGTTGTCAAAGTTGGTGGGTTTGCTCCTGAACTTGGTCCACTCCCTAAATCAAGTGTCTGAGACTGGGATAAAAGGTTTGCCACTATATATAAGTGTTACTGAATTTTATATTATTAGGATTTGTACTGTGTTTTTATGATACCTGATGAAGGATATATACTGTATCCGAAACGCGTTGTATCTCCTCCATTTTATCTTATTAAATAAAAAAATATGAAATATCATCTTTGGATGTGAGTCCTGGGAAGCGCTGCCATTCATGGGCTGGATGTGCCTTTCTTGATTTACTCATCCTGTGTGAGCCTGAATCTGGCTCTTTCACTTGGATCCACCCGAGGCAAGCTGCAAGCCCTGTCTATTGAAAAGTATCCCAGAAAGATTTTTGAGGATACATAATCTAAAGCCATATTAGTCTTCTATCAGGTGAGTGCATAAAATTGTGCACCCTTTAAAGACTATAATATTGTTTTTACGCACTTAGGGCGCCGCGATTTGTCTATTCTTCTCTTCCAAACAGGGTTTTTTTTTTTTTGTATGTTGTGCTTCATGATAGTGGTAAAATTTGTTTGATATAACTTGCGCTTATTTCTGAAAATATCGGAATTTTGGTGTAAATTTTGGAAATGTCGCAATTTATGCCCTTAAACCAGAGAATTATGTCACACAAAATAGTTCATAAATAACACTTCCCACATGTCTACTTTACATCAGCCCTATTTTTGAAACTTGTTTTTTAGTTACGAAGTTAGAAGGGTTAAAAGTTGATCAGCAATTTCTAATTTTTCATAAAATTTACAATATTTTTACCGACCACATCACATTTGAAGGGACTTTGAGGGACCTATATGACAGAAAATACCGAAAAGAGACACCAACATAAAAACTGCACCCATCAAGGTGCTCAAAACTACATTCAAGAAGTTTATCAACCCTTCAGGTGCTTCCCAGGAATTAATGAAATGTGTAAGGAAAAAATGAACATTTAACTTTTTCACACAAAACTATTACTTTAGCTGCAAAGTTTAATTTTCACAGGGGTAACAGGAGAAAATGCACCATACAATTTGTTTTTGATTTCTCCTGAGTACGCCAATACCCCATATGTGGTGTAAAACTACTCAGAAGGGAAGGGGAATCTTTTGAGTTTTGGAATGCGAAATATGCTGGAACCGATAGCAAATGCCATGTTGATTTTGGAGGGCCTCTGATGTTCTTAAACAGTGGAAATCCCCCACAAATAACCATATTTTGGAAACAAGACCCCC
>JARQOD010000001.1:614507129-614535257 GCA_033576555.1 Oophaga sylvatica
GAATTGCTTGCTGCCATAAAAAAAAATTGAAAAAAAGCGCTATTAATGTATATAATAAAAAAATTATGTTTCTGCAAAAATTGTTATGAAAAAAAAAGGAAGGCTCTTAGCGCTAGATTGGCCAATATATGTATGCCCAATTACCATCAAGGTGTTCTTCGTAAATTGGGTTCCCTGTCCTGTTATGTCACCTCTCTTGGGCAAAAAGCCTACGATTATGGGGCAGGAATGGACCAGCTAGTCTGCTTAAATCCACCGTGGCTATTGGGAGTGAGAGTGCACATGTCAAAAAGCTTAATACAAATAGACAGAAAGAAGGACCAGCACATCTAAGGTAGTGTGAAATAGGCGCCAACCCAAAGAAAGCATATAAGTCAAAAAGATAAGGTTTGCACCATAACTTACCAAGAATGATTATTCTAGAGCAGGGGTGGGCAATTAATTTTGCCAGGGGAGCGCATGAGAAATTGGGATGGTTTTTAGAGGGCCGGCTAATATAATTACTCCGTTCTAACCCAATACTGTATATATACATATATTATATATATATATATAAATATATATATATATACTGTATACTGTATATAACAATACCTGCCCATTACCATCTATCTTCTCCCCATCATCATCAATGCCTGCCCATCATCTCATCTTCTCCCCATCATCAATGCCTGCCCATTATCATCAAACCTGCCCATTATCATCATCTTCTCCCCATCATCATCAATGCCTGCCATCATCATCATCATCTTCTCCCCATCATCAATGCCTGCCCATTATCATCAATACCTGCCATTATCATCATCTTCTCCCCATCATCATCAATGCTCCCATAATCAGCAATGCCTGCCCATCATCATCTTCTCCCCATCATCAATGCCTGCCCATTATCATCAATGCCTGCCCATTATATCATCTTCTCCCCATCATCAATGCCTGCCCATTATCATCAATACCTGCCCAATTTCATCATCTTCCCCCATCATCATCAATGCCTGCCCATCATCATCATCATCTTCTCCCCATCATCAATGCCTGCCATTATCATCATTTCTCCCCATCATCATCAATGCCTGCCCATCATCATCATCATCTTCTCCCCATCATCAATGCCTGCCTTATCATCAATACCTGCCATTATCATCTTCTCCCCATCATCATCAATGCTCCCCATTATCAGCAATGCCTGCCCATCATCCATCTTTCCCCATTCATCAATGCCTGCCCATTATCATCAATGCCTGCCCATTATCTATCTTCTCCCCATCATCATCAATGCCTCCCCATTATCAGCAATTGCCTCCCATCATCACACACAGACAGCACATAAGCACTCTCTCACATACACACACACCACACAAACACACACACACACACACACACACACAAAGCACCGCACTACATAGACACAGACACACACAGAGACACGTCTTACCTGTCAGCGTCCCGCTCTCTGAACACAGCCGGCCGCTGAATGATGACGGCATTCAGCGGCCGGCTGTGAGAGGAAGCGCCGGTGGAGCCGGAGCTGCAGCAGCGGAGGCACGGGAGAGGTAAGTATGTGCAGCTGATGCGGGGCCCTGAGACTGCTGGGAGCGCCCCGGGGGCCCCGGTTCACTGACAGCCGGCGGGCCGGATGCGGCCCGCGGCCGCCCCTTGCCCGGGTCTGCTCTAGAGCATAGGAATTCTTTGGTTGGTCCCTATTCACACTAGCTTAGATGTGCTGGTCCTTTATTTTTGTCTATTTATATTAAACTTTTTGGACATGTGCACCTCACTCCCAATAGCCACAGGTGATTTTAAGCAGATTACTGGTCCATTCCTGCCCCATAAATCGTAAGCTTTTTGCCCAAGAGAGGTGACATAACGGGACAGGGACCCAATTTACGAAGGACACCTTGACATGGTAATTGGGCATACATATATTGGCCAATCATGCACTAAGAGCCTTCCTTATTTCATAGGAATTTTTGCAGATACATAATTCATATATACATTATATAGTTTTTTTTTTTTTAAATTTTTCTATGGCAGCAATGCAATTCCTATGCTCTAAGTAATCATTCTTGGTAAGCTTATGGTGTATACCTTAATCTTTTTGACTTATATGCTTTCTTTGGTTGGCGCCTATTCACACTAGCTTAAATTTGCTGGTCCTTCTTTTTGTCTATTTGTATTAAGCTTTTTGGACATGTGCATTCTCACTCCCAATAGCCACAGGTTATTTTAAGCAGATTAGCTGGTCCATTCTGCCCCATAAATTGTAGGCTTTTTGCCCAAGAGAGGTGACATAACAGGACAGGGACCCAATTTACGAAGGGCACCTTGAGTGTTATGTTTAGGTAGCTAAGGAGGAAAAAGCAAAAACGGTAATACACCAGAGAGGCTGGAACCTATTGGATTGCAGTAACCTGAACTAACCACACAACTAGAGGTAGCCGTGGGAGCGTCCTACGTTGATCTAGACGCCTCGGTCACAGCCTGAGAGATAACTACACCTAAAGGCAGAAGATGAAAGTTATCTGCCCGGACAGATCCCCCAAAAAAATAGGAAGCCCCCAAAACATATAAGGGCGGTTAGACAAGAAGATAGCACGGACACTGCAGAAAATATAATGAGCAACGTTGGGGCCCAATCTGTCTAGACAGAAAAGTACAGGAAAGAATTCTGACTGCAATCCAACAAAAACCCTAAAAATACCAGCACTTCTGATTGCCAAAAAACCTGAGATCACACGATCTCTACCACCTAAATCAGATCCTTGGTGTAAAAAAACAAAGCTGCAGCCACTGAAAAAAACAGGAAAAAGCAAATGAACAAATAACAGTGGCTACAGATAAATTGAGAGGAGCACAGGCCCCAGGAGGGGACCCGGCTGACCTCCACAAAAGTGCAGAAAACTATGAAAAAGAAAAGCACAAAAAGAAAAGCAGAAATATCTTGTCTGAAAGCAGCAGGTGCAGGCAAGACTCCAGCAACTTCCAAATGAACCAGGAACCACAATTGAGACAATAACAATTGATCACCGGCGACCATCATGGGAGGGAACCTCCCTTATATCAGTCCAGTCGTGATCCCAGATTGCCATTCCTCACGAAAGGGTTCAGTACTGTCTGTAACCACCAGAGGGCGCCTCTGCTCAGAAACCATCTCTAGCACATTCACAACACTTGAAGGTGGTAATTGGGCATACATATATTGGCCAATCTATGCACTAGAGCCTTCCTTTTTTCATAGCAATTTTTGCAAATACATATTTCATATATACATTATAATAGTGCTTTTTTCAATTTTTTTTCTATGCAGCAATGCAATTCCTATGCTCTAGAGAGTAATCATTCTTGGTAAGTTATGGTGCAAACCTTGATCTTTTTGACTTATATGCTTTCTTGGTTGGCGCCTATTCACACTAGCTTAGATGTGCTGGTCCTTCTTTTTGTCTATTTGTATTAAGCTTTTTGGACATGTGCACTCTCACTCCCAATAGCCACAGGTTATTTTAAAACAGATTAGCTGGTCCATTCCTGCCCCATAAATTGTAGGCTTTTTGCCAAGAGAGGTGACATAACAGGACAGGGACTGTTTGAATGAACTTGAATGAGTTCTGAGCAGAGGCTCCCTCTGGGGTTACAAGCGGTACTGGACTGTCCAGTGAAGATTGTGAGGATTGGGAATCAGGTGTTACTGACTGGTCTTATAAAGGGAGTCCCTTCCCATCAGGGTTGCCGGTGATCAATTGTTCTGGTCTCAATCCTTGATTCCTGTTTCCTTTGTAGCCTGCTTGTCGTGTCTGCATCTCCTGCTTAACAGATAAGACATTTTCTTCTTTTTGTTTTTGTGCTTGATTTTTGCATTTTGTCCTGCACTTCTGTGGGGCCTTCAGGGTCCCCCCCGGGGGCTTTTGCCCTCTCAGTTAGTTCAGCCACTGATGTTTGTACATTTGCTTTTTCCAGTTTTTTCAGGGCTGCTGTTTTGATTTTGTTACACCAGAGAACTAATTTAGGTGGTAGAGGTTGTGTGATCTCAGGTGTTTTTTAAATTATAGAGTTGGTGCTTTTCAGGGTTTTTTGGATTGCAGTAAGTGCCCTTCCTATCCTTTTCTATTTAGGTAGTTGACCCAACGTTTGCTCATACTATTTTCTGTCTGTGTCAGTATTTCTTCTTGTTTAACCGCCATTACATGTTTGGGGGCTTTTCTATGTTCTTTGGGGATTCTGCTCCGGGGCAGATAGCTTTCCTCTTTCTATCTTTAGGTGTAGTTTAGTTTCTCAGGCTGTGAGAGGCGTCTAGGACCAACGAGGAACGCTCCACGGCTGCCTCTAGTTGTGGTGGTTAGTCAGGGTACTGCAATCTCATAGATTCAACTGCTCTGGTGTATGCCTTTTACCTGCACTCCTCAGCTACCGAAACAATAACAGTATCCACCGGCCAAAAAATTGAAAATTTGTATTGTACTCACAGAAGGGAAAAATATTGTGAAAGAAAAAAGGTTGTCAGAGTTGTCAGAGATATTTTTCTGTTTGTTGCATTTTTTTTTTCCTCTGTAATCTCTGGGTGCTGGGGAGGAATTTTTTCTCTCAATGGAGTTTGCACTTGTCTGGCCGTGTGGATCAGCTTGCCACTGAGGTTCGGAGTATTGCTACCTATCTTGCTAGGTTGCCTGTTGTGGAAACTAGATTCCACATGCCAGATTTGTTTTTGGGGGATCGAGCCAAGTTTCTGAATTTCAAAAATAATTTGTAAATTGTTTTTTGCCTTAAAATCTAAGTCCTCAGGGAACGCAGCGCACAGGTTCAAATTGTCATCTCTCTCCTGCGCGGCGATCCTCAGGATTGGGCTTTTTCCCTGACACCTGGGGATCCTGTTTTGAGTGATGTTGATGCATTTTTTCAGGCCTTGGGGTTTATTGTACGATGAGCCTAATGTCACTGATTCAAGCTGAAAAAGCCTTGTTGGCATTAAATCAGGGGCTTGATGACGCTGAGTTATACTGTCAGAGATTCCGTAGGTGGGCAGTCCGACCAAATGGATGACGACGCTTTGGCAGCCCTTTTTCGGAAGGGTCTGTCAGATAATGTAAAGGATGTTATGGTGGGATTCCCTGTCCCCTCTGGTCTCAATGATTCTATGTCATTAGCGATTCAAATTGACAGACGTTTGCGTGAGCGGGAGAAGTATGCGTGGAATAGTGTTGCCTTGTGAACCTGCTTCTGAATCCATGCAGTGTGATAGAGTTGGTTTCTGGGGCACAGCGTCATGAGTTTTCGAAAGCGCAATGGGTTATGTTTCTACTGTGGTGATGCTCTCATGCTATTTCAGTCTGCCCTAACGGGGAAGACGTTTTGCACGCTCAGTTGTCTTGGTAGTGTTCAGACTAAGTTTTTATTAACTGTTACTCTGATATGCTCTCTGTCCTCATTTTTCTGCTCAGGCTTTCGTTGATTCGGGAGCAGCTATTAACCTGATGGATTTTGATTTTGCTAAACGTTGTGGGTTTCCCTGATACCCCTACGGAAGTCTATTCCCCTACTGGGGATCGATTCTACCCCTTTGGCTGAGAATAAACCTCAGTTCTTACTCAGGTGATAATGAGGGTTGAAACCTGATCATCAGGAGAGCTGCAAATTTTTGGTTCTGTATAATCTGCATGACATTATCGTACGGGTTTTTCCTTGGTTACAGTCTCATAATCCTGTTTTGGATTTGGAAATCTGTGTCTGTAACCAGTTGGGGCTGCCAATGTGTTAATACCAACACTCCTGTTTTTTCTGCCCCCCCAGGCTCAGGATGTTCCTGACTTTTTGATTGATTTTTCTGATGTGTTTTAGCGAAAGTAAATCTGCATCCTTGCCTCCCATAGGAGCTATGACTGCGCTATTGAATTAGTGCCTGGTAGTAAAATTCCCTAAAGGTCGCCTTTTTAACTTGTCTGTACCTGAACATGACGCTATGCGGTCTTATATCAAGGAGTCATTGGAGAAGGGTCATATCAGACCATCCTCTTCACCCTAGGTGCCAGTTTTTTCTTTGTGGCCAAAAAGGATGGTTCATAAGGCCGTGTATTGATATATCTCTTTTGAACAATATTACTGTGAAATATCAATATCCGTTACCCTTGATTTCTGACCTGTTTTCCAGGGTGAAAAACGCTACTTGGTTTTACCAAGCTTGACCTCAGGGGGGCATATAACCCTTATTCGCATTAAGCACGGGGATGAATGGAAGACGGCATTAATACCCCTGAGGGGCATTTTGAGTACCTTGTGATGCCCTTTGGGCTCACTATGCTCCTTCTGTCTTCCAGTCCTTCCATGAATGACATTTCAGGGATTTTGTGGATAAATTTTCTGATTGTTTATTTGGATGATATCTTGATTTTTTCCAATGACGGGGACTCTCATGTGAAACATGTTCGAACTGTATTCCGATTTTGAGAGAGAATGCTCTGTATGTGAAGGGATCAAAAGTGTCTTTTTGGCGTACAGAGGATCTCATTTTTGGGATTCATTTTGTCCCCATCTGTTATTGAAATGGACACGGTCAAGGTTCAGGCCATTTGTGATTGGGTCCAACCTACTTCATAAAAGGCTCTTCAAGATTTTTGGGTTTTGGCCAATTTTATCGTAAATTTATTGGTAATTTCTCGGTTATTGTTAAACCATTAACTGATTTGGACCAAAAAGGGTTCTGATGTGGTGAATTGGCCTCCTGAGGCAGTATCTGCATTTCAGGAACTTAAGCAGAGATTCACTTCTGCTCCTGTTCTAACGGCAGCCTGATGTTTCTCTGCCATTTCAGGTGGAGGTTGATGCCTCTGAAATTGGGGCAGGTGCCGTTTGTCTCAAAGAGATCCAAGACCTCTAAAAGTAACCCTTGTGCCTTTTTCTCTCGAAAATTTTCTCCTACTGAACGTAATTATGACGTGGGTAATCGGGAGTTTATTGGCCATGAAGTGGCTTTTGAAGAGTGGAGACATTGGCTGGAGGGAGCCAAACATCAGGTGGTGGTCCTTACGGACCAAAAGAATCGGTTTATCTGGAATCTGCCAAGCGACTAATCCTAGACAGGCCAGGTGGGCCTGTTTTTCACAAGTTTTAATTTTTGTGGTTTCCTTTCTTCCTGGCACTAAGATGTTTAAGGCGGATGCCCCTCTCGAGGAGTTTCCTTGCGGACCTCCTGAGTTATCTGATCCTTCTGTTATTTTGAAAGAAGGTGTAGTTCTTTTCCGCCATCTCGCCCAATTTGAGACTGGCTCTGGAGGGTGTCAGGAGGATAGGCCCGAGCTCTGCCTTTGGGAAATTGTTTGTCCCGGACCAATGAAAAAAAGAGTGTGATGTCTGAGATTCATTGTCCGAGTTGGCGGTCATCCCGGAATTTTTGGTACCAAGACTTGGTTAGTCGGTCCTTTTGGTAGCCTACCTTGTCTCGTGATGTCAGGGAATTTGTGCAGTCCTGCGGGACTTGCTCTCGCTCCAAGCCTTGCTTCGCTCTAGTGGTTTGTTGATGCATTGCCTGTGCTCAAGAGACCATGGACCATATCTCTATGGATTTCATTTCCGACTCCCTGTTTCTCAGAGAATGACCGTCATCTGGGTGATTTGTGATAGGTTTTCCAAGATGATGCATCTTGTGCCTTTTACCTAAGTTGCCTTCCTCCTCTGATTGGTACCTTTGTTCCTTCAGCACGTGGTTCGTTTACACGGCATTCCTGAGAACTTTGTGTTGACAGAGGAGTCCAGTTTGTTTCCAGATTTGGAGGACCTTTTGTTCTAAACTGGTGTTCAATTGTCTTTCTCCTCGGCGTTTCATCCTCAGACCAATGGTCAAACTGAGAGAACAAACCAGACATTGGAGACTTATCTAAGATGCTTTGTGTCTGCTGATCAGGATGACTGGTCTCTTTTTTGCCTTTGGCTGAGTTTGTCTTAATAATAGGGCTAGCTCTGCCACTTTGATGTCTCCATTTTTCTGTAATTCTGGGTTCACCCTCGATTTTCTTCAGGACAGACGGAGGCTTCTGTTGTCCAGGTGTTGACTCTGTTTGTGGGCGTATGCAACAGATTTGGGGGACCAGGTAGTGGAGAGGTTGTCCATCTCTCAGGAGAGGGCCCAGGGGTTTTTGCTAACCGCATAGGACTGATGGTCCTCGGTTTAAAGTGGGGGACTTGGTCGGTTGTCCTCAAAAAATATTCCTATGAGAGTGGCATCTCCAAAATTTAAGCCTAGGTTCATTGGACCTTATAAGATCAGGGAGATTCTTAATCCTGTTTCTTTTCGTTTGCTTCTTCGGGGACATTTAAGATCCATAACGTGTTCCACAAGTCCTTGTTGAAGAGGTTTGTTGAGCCAGTGGTTCCTACTGCTTTGCCTCCTGACCCTGTTCTGGTTGAGGCAATATGGAGTTTGTGGTTGAGAAAATATGAATTCTCGTTTTTCTAGACGGAAACTCCAGTATTTGGTTAAGTGGAGAGGTTATGGTCAGGAAGACAATTCTTGGGTGTTTGCTTCGGAATCCATGCTAGGAGACTCATCCGTGCGTATCATAGAACTCATCCTGACCGACCTGGTTGCTCAAGTGAGGGTTCGGTGACCCCTCCTCCAAGGGGGGGGTACTGTTGTGAATGGACTTCAAATGAGTTCTGAGCAGAGGCTCCCTCTGGTGGTTACAAGCGGTCCCTGGACTGTCCAGTGAAGATTGTGAGGATTGGGAATCAGGTGTTACTGACTGGTCTTATATAAGGGAGTCGCCTTCCCATCAGGGTTGCCGGTGATCAATTGTTCTGGTCTCAATCTTTGATTCCTGTTTCCTTTGTAGCCTGCTGTGTCGTGTCTGCATCTCCTGCTAACAGATAAGACATTTTCTTCTTTTTGTTTTTGTGCTTGATTTTTGCATTTTGTCCTGCACTTCTGTGGGGGCCTTCAGGGTCCCCTCCGGGGGCTTTTGCCCTCTCAGTTTAGTTCAGCCACTGATGTTTGTACATTTGCTTTTTCCAGTTTTTTCAGTGGCTGCTGTTTTGATTTTGTTACACCAGAGAACTAATTTAGGTGGTAGAGGTCGTGTGATCTCAGGTGTTTTGAAATTATAGAGTTGGTGCTTTTTAGGGTTTTTTGGGATTGCAGTAAGTGCCCTTCCTATCCTTTTCTATTTTGGTAGTTTTGGGCCCCAAAAGTTTGCTCATACTATTTTCTGTCTGTGTCAGTATTTCTTCTTGTTTAACCGCCATTACATGTTTGGGGGCTTTCTATGTTCTTTGGGATCTGCTCCAGGGCAGATAGCTTTCCTCTTTCTATCTTTAGGTGTAGTTAGTTTCTCAGGCTGTGACGAGGCGTCTAGGACCAACGTAGGAACGCTCCACGGCTGCCTCTAGTTGTGGTGGTTAGTCAGGGTATGCAATCTCATACATTCCAACTGCTTGGTGTATTGCCTTTTTACTGCACTCCTCAGCTACCGAAACATAACAAGGGACCCAATTTATGAAGGGCACCTTGAGGTGTAATTGGGCATACATATATTGGCCAATCTATTGCACTAAGAGCCTTCCTTTTTCATAGCAATTTTTGCAGATAAAATATTTCATTTATACATTATATAGCCCTTTTTTCAATTTTTTTTCTATGGCAGCAATGCAATTCCTATAGTAATCATTCTTGGTAAGTTAAGGTGCAAACCTTAATCTTTTTGACTTATATGCTTTCTTTGGTTGGCGCCTATTCACACTAGCTTAAATGTGCTGGTCCTTCTTTTGTCTATTTGTATTACCTGCACACTGACATTGAATACAGAGGTCCTGTGTATAATGTGATTCCTGTATTACTGTACACCGCACTGTATACTATGTACAGAGCTTCTGTGTATAATGCAACTGGTGATCATTGTATTACCTGTACACTGAAACTATATACTGTACAGAGCTCCTGTGTATAATGTCGGTTAGGGATCCACTGTATCATCTGTACACAATACACTACATGCAGACTCCTGTGTATAATGTCACTGGTGATCACTGTATTACCTGTACACTGACACTATATACAGAGCTTCTGTGTATAATTTCACTGGTTATCACTGTATTACCTGTACACTGACAGTTTAATGCAGAGTTCCTGTGTATAATGTCACTGTTGATCACTCTATTATCTGTACACTATACACTATATTCAAAGCTCCTGTGTATAATGTCACTGGTGATCACTGTATTACCTGTACACTGACACTATACACGGAGCTCCTGTGTATAATGTCACTGGTGATTACTGTGTTACGTGTACACTGATCTATTACAGAGCTACTGTGTATAATGTCACTGGTGATCACTGTATTTCATGTACACTGACACTATATACAGAGCTCCTTTGTGTTAATGTCACCGGTGATCACTGTATTACCTATACACTATACACTATATACAGAGCTCCTTTGTGTAATGTCACCGGTGATCACTGTATTACCTATACACTGACAATATATACAGAGCTCTTGTGTATAATGTCACTGGTGATCACTGCATTACTTTTTACACTGACACTATATCCAAAGTTCCTGTGTATGATGTCACAGGTGATCACTGTATTACCTGTACACTGACACTATATACGGAGTTCCTGTGCATGATGTCACTGGTGATCACTGTATTACCTGTACACTATACACTATATACAGAGGTCGTGTATATAATGTCACCGTGATCACTGTATTACCTGTACATGACACTATATACAGAGCTCCATGTGTATAATGCCACTGGTGATCATTGTATTTCCTGTACACTGACAGTAAACACAGAGTTCCCGTGTATAATGGCACTTAGTATTGTGTTTTTTTTAAAATTAAAGATCAGTATTGTAGTATTCAGTCACTTATGGTGGTAATATGTGATCTGGTCATGGTGTGGGGGTATTTGTTCCTTGTATGTGGTATTATTCAGTCACTGGGGTGGTAATATAATGGTCTGGTCATGGTGTGACGGTATTTGTCCCTTGTAATGTGGTATTAATGGTCATTTAAATAAAATGAGCGACTCATTCCCTTAAAGAAAAATACATAAAAATAAAAAAAAAATCTTTATATTAACCCCTTTCTGCCATCTGACGTACTCTTCCCATCCATGAAACCCGTGACAATCTGCCCATGGACGGGATAGTACATCGAAGCGATCAGCTGCACTCTCGATGGGGAGCTCTGCTGATCACAGCCGGGTGTCAGCTGTTTATCACAGCTGACACCCGGCTCTATGTGCCAGGAGCGGTCACGGACACATTAACCCCTGGCACACCGCAATCAAACATGATCGCGGTGTATCGGGGGCACAGGGGAGCATCGCGCAGGGAGGGGGCTCCCTGCATGCTCCCCTGAGGCCCTCAGAACAGAGCGATGTGACCACGCTGTTCTGAAGGCCTCTTCCCTGAGAGCAGGCGCTGAGGAAGCCTGCAGCACATGCCTGTGAGATCGCTGTCTCACAGAGTGCTGTGCACACTGTGAGACCAGCGGTCTGACCCTATACTGTAATGTCCCACCCTGGGACAAAGTAAAAAAAAGTGTAAAAAAGAAAATTCCAAAATAAAGGAAAAAAAATATTCCCCAATAAATTCCTTTCTTCTGTAAATAAAAAAAAAAAACAATAAAAGTACATAGATTTGGTATCGCCGCGTCCGTAACGACCAGCCCTATAGAACTGTCCCACTAGTTAACCCCTTTAGTGAACTCCTTAAAAAAACGAATAAAACAAAGCAAAAAAAATCAATGCTTTATCATCATAACGCCAAACAAAAAGTGGAATAACACGCGATCAAAAAGACCGATTTAAATAAACATGGTACCACTGAAAACGTCATCTTGTCCTGCAAAAAATGAGCCGCCCACACACATCATCAGCGAAAAAATAAAAAAGTTATAGCTCGCAGAAATGCAAAAATATTTATTTTTTATATAAAATTGTTTTTATTGTATAAAAGTGCCCAAAAAATAAAAAATGATATAAATGAGGTATCTCTGTAATCGTACTAACCCGAAGAATAAAACTGCTTTATCAATTTTACCACACGCGGAACGGTAATAAGCGCCCTTCCCAAAAGAAATTCATGAATTGCTGATTTTTGTTCATTCTAACCTCCCAAAAATCAAAATAAAAAGCGATTAAAAAATGTCAAAATGGTACCAATAAAAACGTCAACTTGTACCGCAAAAAATAAGACCTCACATTACTCTGTGCGCCAAAATATGCAAAAATTATAGCTCTCAAAATGTGGTGATGCAAAAACTATTTTTTGCAATAAAAAGCGTTTTTTTAGCGTGACAGCTGCCAATCATAAAAACTCGCTACAAATAGTAAATCAAACCCCCTTTATCACCTCCTTAATAGGAAAAAATAATAAAATTAAAAAAATGTATTTATTTCCATTTTCCCATTAGGGTTAGGGATAGGGTTGCGCCTAAAGTTAGGATTAGAGTTAGGGTTGGGATTAGAGTTAGGGGTGTGTTAGGGTTAGGTTTGTGGTTAGGGTTATGGTTAGGGTTGGGACTAGGGTTAGGGGTGTGTTGGGATTAGGGTTGGAGTTAGAATTGGGGGGGTTTTTCCACTGTTTTAGGCACATCAGGGGCTCTCCAAATGTGACATGGCGTCTGATCTCAATTCCAGCCAATTCTGTGTTGAAAAAGTCAAACGGGTGCTCTTCATTTCTGAGCTCTGCCATGCGCCCAAACAGTCGTTTACCCCCAATATGGGGTATCAGCGTACTCAGGACAAATTGCACAATAACTCTTGGTGTCCAATTTCTTCTGTTACCCTGGGAAAATAAAAAATTGGGGGCGAAAAATATCATTTTTGTAAAAATAAAAAATGATTTTTTTGTTTTTACGGCTGTACGTTACAAACTTCTGTGAAGCACTTCGGGGTTCAAAGTGCTCACCACACAATCTAGATAAGTTCCTTGTGGGGTCTATTTTCCAAAATGGGGTCACTTGTGGGGGGTTTCTATTGTTTAGGCACATCAGGGGCTCTCCAAACGCGACATGACGCCCGCAGACCATTCCATCAAAGTCTGCAATCCAAAACATCACTACTTCACTTCCGATCCCCGACGTGTGCCCATACAGTAGTTTTCTCCCACATATTGGGTATCAGCGTACTCAGGACAAATTGGACAACAACTTTTGGGATCCAATTTCTCCTGTTACCCTTGTGAAAATAAAATATTGGGGCGAAAAAATCATTTTTGTAAAAAAAAAAAAATGATTTTTTATTTTTACGGCTGTACGTTATAAACTTCTGTAAAGCACTTCGGGTTAAAAGTGCTCACCACAGATCTAGATAAGTTCCTTGGGGGTCTATTTTCCAAAATGGGGTCACTTGTGGGGGGTTTTCCACTGTTTAGGTGCATCAGAGGCTCTCCAAACGCGACATGCCTCCAGTCTCAATCCAGCCAATTTTGGTTTTAAAAATGTCAAACGGCACTCCTTCCCTTAAAAGCTCTGCCGTGTGCCCAAACAGTGGTTTTCCCCCACATATGGGGTGTGTCACAAAATTTTATACCATTGGGCAGTGAAAAAAAATAATTACATTTTTACCATCCAAAAGTAGTTTTAGCCCAAGATTTTGCTTTTTCTCACTGGGAAATGGGTAAAAATGCACAAAAAATTTGTCCCACAATTTCTGCTGAATGTGGGAATACCCAATTTGTGGCTGTACAGTGCTGCTAAGCAATAATGGTGAGACTCGGTGGGATGGAGCTCTATTTTTCTCATGGAGTGCAGATATTGCTAGAATAGTTTGCGGACTCCATATACAGAGCCCTTAAGTGCTAGAAGACAAGAATATCCCCCTCAAGTGACCCCATTCTGGAAATTATACCCCTTTGGGAATTTATCTACAGATGCAGTGACGATTTTACTCCATGGGTGTTTTCCAGAAACAAGCAACAGTGGATGTTGTGAGTGAAAATTGAAAACTGCCATTGTAGTGACCAGTACATTGCAGTCACCAGTATGCTGTAGTCACCAATACATTGTAGTGCCCAGTACATTGTGGTGCCCAGCCCATGCTTCTGAAGAAATGCATCTGTAAATTAAGAGGGCTGTCATCACTACAGAAATGCCAAACATGTGGACGCTAAATGTGGCTTAGGCACACTGGGGCTCAAAAGGAAGAGGGCATTTGAATTTGGGATGCAGAATTTGCTGAATTTCTTTTGGAGGACAAGGAGCTATAGCGATTTTCCAGAGCCTTTGTACTAGCAGTAACGTGGAAGCCCCCTATATTTCAGTGACGGTCCTGAGTGGCGACTTGCTTTTTTTGTGGATTGAGTTGAAGCTTTTATTGGGAGCATTTTACATAACTTTTTGATCACATTTATCCGGCTCTCTACGCTAAGCACTTACATTGTAGTTTCTATCTAAATCTATGAGTGACGTGATTCAGATGAGCAACAAGTAAGAAGAAAAGAAGAACACCATACAAGTATGCACACTACCATATAGAATATAACAAGAGAAAAGACTTTATTGGCAAAAAATTGATAAAAACATTAAAAACAGTTAGAATCACCCGCATATGTTCTGCTTGACCATAGTCAGCTATATATAGCAATATCCACAATATATACCGTCCTGTGGGAGAGATAACAAATCAATACCAGCATAACAACACATAAATAGTCAGCTTTATAATCAGACTAGCAATGACACAAAATATATAAGTGCCTAAGATGATAATAGATTAGTACCAAAAAACACCTAAATAGTCGACATAATAAGCAGTGATGCAAATTTTATATAGGTGCCTACAACAATAATAGGTTGGTACCAAAAGAAGTGACCCAATTAGATCCAATGAAGAATCATGTATATGGATATGTGTGAAATAAACTGGTACCTATAGAAGTCCATAGCCTGTCGAAAATATATAATGACCTGAAGCAATACTCTGCATACTAAGGGATGCTTGTGGTTCCAATGACTCAGAGTGGCATACAATAAGCTGACAGAGACAATGTCCGTGCAAAAGATGCCAAGGACAGAGGGTCAAAGACTGCCAGAGGTCTGAGGCTGAATGTAATAAGCCCAGACAGATGGCCCCAAATAACGATCCACAAATCAATAGCTGCAGGTTGAAGGCTGGGCAATAGCCACACAGGCAACTCAAAAAGTCCCACGGATTCCAGTACCACCTTTATGCCGATGATACTCAGATCTACCTCTCTGGCCCAGATATTACCTCTCTGCTCTCCAAAATCCCGGAGTGTCTATCAGCCATATCCTCTTTCTTCTCCTCCTGCTTCCTCAAACTGAATGTGGATAAATCTGAACTGATCATCTTTCCCCCATCTCACAGATCTTCCTTACCTGACCTATCTATAACAATTGACAACATCACTCTTTCCCCTGTACTGGAGGTCCGCTGCCTTGGAGTAACCCTTGACACTGTCCTTCAAACCGCACATCTAAGCTCTCTCCACATACTGCCGCCTCCAGCTCAAAAATATTTCCAGAATCCGTCCCTTCCTCAACCCTCACTCTACTAAAATGCTTGTGCATGCCCTCATCATCTCCCGTCTCGACTACTGAAACATCCTTTTCTGTGGCCTCCTTGCTAACACCCTCGCACCTCTCCAGTCCATCCTTAACGCTGCTGCCCGACTAATTCATCTCCCTCCTCGCTACTCCTCTGCTTCTCCCCTCTGCAAATATCTCCACTGGCTCCCACTCCCTCAGCGTATGCAATTCAAATTACTAATGCTGACCTACAAGGCCATCTATAACCTGTCTCCCCCATATATCTCTGAACTAATCTCCCGATATCTTCCTTCACGTAATCTTCGATCCTCCCAAGACCTCCTTCTCTCCTCCACACTTATTCGCTCCTCACCCAACCGCCTCCAAGACTTCTCCCGAAAAGCCCCCTTCCTCTGGAATTCCTTGCCCCAACACGTCCGACTATCAACCACACTCAGATCCTTCAGACGGAACCTGAAAACCCACCTCTTCAGGAAAGCTTACAGCCTGCAATGATCCCCGCTGCCTCCTCACCACTTCTAGAGTTACCACCTCACCATCACTGGAGCTGCTGCAACCCCCAACCTACTGTCTCCTTCCCCACCATCCTGTAGAATGTAAGCCCGCAATGGCAGGGTCCTTTCTCCCCTCTATATCGGTCTGTCATTGTTAGTTTGTTTACCGTAAGTGATATCTGTATTCTGTATGTAACCCCTTCTCATGTACAGCACCATGGAATCAGTGGCGCTATATAAATAAATAATAATAATAATGTGGCAGCAAAGTTACTCTGGACTCCATCTGGCTTCTGTTTAGCGATGTTCTTCTTTTCAGAGGTGCACAAAACTGTGGCAGAACGTGCTTTTATGCACGTGTAAAAACAGGGACACCACCGGATCATAGGCACCCAGACGACATCCACAGTGCCTCCATCTGCCTCATTATAGGGAATCTTTCACTGAGGTTCCATCTGAATCACGTATTTCAGAGATTTACACAGAAACCTCGGTGTAAGTGCTCAGCGTAGGGCGCAGGATAAATGTGAGCCGAGTCTTCTGAGATCTTTGGGAGACAGAATGAACAAATCTACTGCAGGTGAACAATTGGTTTATTTATTTTTATGCCATTTCTTGTGCGATATAAGCGATTATAGAACTTTATACAGCATTAGAGATAGTTTTAAGTCAGTGCAGCGCAGGGCTGCCACCAGGAATTTCAGGCACCATACTGGAAACATTTTCAGGCCCCCTTAAGACTCAGGTATCCTAGCTCCACCTCCATCCTTCCACAGTCCCATCACCCAATCTTGGAAATACTTCACTTCTGCACAACGTTCTCACCAATCATACACTAACAGTTCCCATCTAACACCAGATCACATGCACAGCCAGCAGTTTTTGTTTTGGCCAAATGATTTTTTAAGCCGCCACCACCATGACAAAGTTGACTCTTTTGACAGCACCCTACTCTACTCTAAACTATTAAACATTTGTTAAAATATCCTGTATTCTTTTTAGATATATTTTTATTTTTGTTTCTTTAAGGTAATGTGTATCATACATTTTTTAAAATGAACAATAATAACCATATACAAGGAACAAATACCATGACAAGACTATATATTACCACCATATAGTGACCAAATAATACCACATACAGTCATGGCCAAAAGTTTTGAGAATGACACAAATATTAATTTTTACAAAGTCTACTGCTTCACTTTTTCTAATGGCAATTTGCATATACTCCAGAATGTTATAAGAGTGATCAGCTTAACAGCAATTACTTGCAAAGTCAATATTTGGTTAGAAAATGAACTTTATCCCCCAAAACACATTTCAACATCATTGCAGCCCTGCCTTAAAAGGACCAGCTAACCTCTTTTCAGTGATTGCTCCATTAACACAGGTGTGGGTGTTGATGAGGACATGGCTGGAGATCAATCTGTCATGATTAAGTAAGAATGACACCACTGGACACTTTAAAAGGAGGCAGGTGTTTGGCATCATTGTTTCTCATCTGTTAACCATGGTTATCTCTAAAGAAACACGTGCAGTCATCATTGCAATGCACAAAAATGGCCTAACAGGGAAGAGTATCACAGCTAGAAAGATTGCACCTCAGTCAACAATCTATCGCATCATCAAGAACTTCAAGGAGAGAGGTTCCATTGTTGCCAAAAAGGCTCCAGGGCGCCCAAGAAAGACCAGCAAGCGCCAGGAGCGTCTCTTAAAAGTGTTTCAGCTGCGGGATCGGGCTACCAGCAGTGCAGAGCTTGCTCAGGAATGGCAGCAGGCAGGTGTGAGTGCATCTGCACGCATTGTGAGGCGGAGACTCTTGGAGCAAGGCCTCCTTGCTCTTGCTGCTCTCCTTGAGACCAGGCCTTGCTCCAAGAGTCTCCGCCTCACAGTGCGTGCAGATGCACTCACACCTGCCTGCTGCCATTCCTGAGCAAGCTCTGCACTGCTGGTAGCCCGATCCCGCAGCTGAAACACTTTTAAGAGATGCTCCTGGCGCTTGCTGGTCTTTCTTGGGCGCCCTGGAGCCTTTTTGGCAACAATGGAACCTCTCTCCTTGAAGTTCTTGATGATGCGATAGATTGTTGACTGAGGTGCAATCTTTCTAGCTGTGATACTCTTCCCTGTTAGGCCATTTTTGTGCATTGCAATGATGACTGCACGTGTTTCTTTAGAGATAACCATGGTTAACAGATGAGAAACAATGATGCCAAGCACCTGCCTCCTTTTAAAGTGTCCAGTGGTGTCATTCTTACTTAATCATGACAGATTGATCTCCAGCCATGTCCTCATCAACACCCACACCTGTGTTAATGGAGCAATCACTGAAAAGAGGTTAGCTGGTCCTTTTAAGGCAGGGCTGCAATGATGTTGAAATGTGTTTTGGGGGATAAAGTTCATTTTCTAACCCAAATATTGACTTTGCAAGTAATTGCTGTTAAGCTGATCACTCTTTATAACATTCTGGAGTATATGCAAATTGCCATTAGAAAAAGTGAAGCAGTAGACTTTGTAAAAATTAATATTTGTGTCATTCTCAAAACTTTTGGCCATGACTGTATATATAGCATATAGTGTACAAGTAATACAATATTCTCCAATGACATTATACACAGGAGCTCTGTATTTAGTGTTAGTGTACCGTAATACAGTGATCAATAGTGACATTATACACAGAAGCTCTGTATATAGTATACAGTGTATAGTGTCAGTGTATAGGTAATGCAGTGATCACCAGTAAACATTATACACAGAAGCTAAGTATATAGTGTCACTATACAAATAATACAGTGATCACTGGTGCCATTATACACAGGAGCTCTGTATATTAGTGTCACTGCATCACTTCTTTCAGCCAGGACTCGTCTCTGCAGAAAATAACACAGTTATCTAGAGCACATTCCCCAATTTTTCCCCAACTTCTACACTAAGCCAGATTAAGAAAAAAAACGACCTTGTCGCCCTGCACAGTTACAGGACTTCTCCTCCCCCACACTGAAAATAGTATCCTCAAAAATAATATCCTTTAATTAGCCCCTACAGTAATAATGTCCCACATCCTGCTCCTATGCGTCCTTCCATTTTAGACCCCCGGTCCTCCCATTCTGGACCCCATGTGTCCTCCCATTCTGGATCCCAAGTGTCCTCCCATTTTGGACTTCAAGTGTCCCCCCAGTTTGCCTCATGCCTCTCCTTACTGCCCACATTTCTCTTCATATTGCCCCCATGTCACTAAAATATTGCCCCCATGTCACTCCATATTGCCCCCATGTCACTCCATATTGCCCCCATGTATCTCCATATTGCCTCCATAGTCATCCATAGTAGTATAATGCATCTCACTGTCATATATAGTAGTATAATGCACCCCATAGTCATATGTGGTATCCCGGTACCCGTTTGCTGCTGAATGAGGCAGCTGTGTGGAAGTAGATTTTTTCCTGTGTGTAAGGATTAGTTTGTGCTCCTTGAGTTAGAAAATGTAATACATTCCATTGTATACTAATGACTCATAAATGTGCTCTGCTGCCATCTACTGGCCATGTGTCTATGAAAGTTAAGATGTGTATCTTCGTACCGTGTTAGCCAGTAGATAGAAAAATATTTAGACTTGAGAGTCCTCAGTGGTTTATACCTTTTAATGGCTAACTGAAAAGATGGTAACAAATTGCAAGCTTTCGAGACTACTCCGGTCTCTTCATCAGGCAAAGACTAAAACAAAAACTGAAGAATCACATATATATATATACACAAGAGGACACAGGAATAGTGCAATAGGTAAGACAAGTGACGTGAAGCAGAACTGTCATTATGGCAGGGGAATGAACATAAATATTGGAACAGATCATAGATAAGGAGAGAGTTTTATTACCCTCTGATTGGGGTCTGGTGTTGTGTTTTGATGCCCCTAGAAGGTCAGAGACGCAGATTCCTTAATTGATATAGAATGACATGAATCCATGTGACACGTTCATTCCAGCACTAAGAGTGTCAAAGGTCATCATAAGTTTGTATTCCCAAACCTTTCTATCTTTCTCAGATTTGAAGTTAGATTTTAATACCAGTAATTCCATATCCATTATGCTATGGACCGGGCATACAAAAGTGTTTTGCCACAGGTAAATCCATTCTTTTTTCTCTTATCGTGTGGCGATGAGAATTCATCCTTGTTCTCAGTTTTTGCCCGGTCTCCCCCACATACAGACCCCCAGTTGGACATTTAGTACATATAATTAGATACACCACATTAGATGTGATGCAGCTGAAAGTACCTGGGATCTTGTAGTCCTGATGGGAGTTGGGTATCTTTATCTTGTCCGTGGTCATTATAGATGCACATGTTTTACACTTCTTCTGTTTGCAAGGAAAGGTTCCTGCAGCTGTTGGGGAGGACAGGGAGCTTCTGACAATGATGCTTCTTAGATTTGGGGGCTGCCTAAAAATAGTAGTGGGGGGTCTGGAAATATGGATTGTAATCGGGCATCTTTTTGTAGTAAAGGTTGTAGTTTCCGTGCAGCTCCCCTTAGCATCTCCAGATTTGGATTGTAGTTGACCACTAGAGGCACCCGGTTAAATTTTTTTCTTTAGTTTTGTAATGTAGCAGGTGATTCCTTGATATTCTGGTGGCTCTTGTAATTTGGTTTTCAATTGTTCTTGGATGGTAGCCCTGGTTCAAAAAAGTCTTCTGAGGCGACCAAGGTGTTCATCTCTATCCATGGGGTTGGAACATATACGGTTTGTATCTGATGGCTTGGCTGTAGACTATAGAGTTTTTTATGTGTTTTGGATGGAAACTGTCCCATTTAAGGTATGTTGGACGGTCGATTGGCTTCTGATACAGGGATGTCTCTATTTCATTGTTCTTTAGCTTAATGGTGGTGTCTAAAAAGTTAATTTCAGTGCTGGAGTAGTTGAGTGTTAAGTTGATGGTTGGATGAAATTGGTTGAACTGTTCATGGAACGTCTTTAGCTGTTGTTCAGACTCCGTCCAGATGATTAAAATGTCATCAATGTAGCGGTAGTAGGCCCGAGGCCTGATGGGACATGAGGACAAAAAGTCGCTTTCAAGCTTGGCCATGAAAAGATTTGCATACTGTGGAGCCATTTTACTTCCCATAGCTGTGCCAGTCTCCTGAAGATAGATCTTGTTGTCAAATTCAAAGTAATTGTGGGTGAGGATAAATTTTGTGAGTTTCACCACAGAATCAGCATCATTCCCGGTGTTTCCATGAAGACTTTGCAGGCATTTAATCATCCTGGTGTGGGATATTAGAGTACAAAGATTCCACGTCCATGGTGGCCAGGATGGTTCCTTCTGGTAGGGGACCTATTGCTGCTAGTTTATTCAGTAGGTCAGTTGTGTCCTGAATGTAGCTGGGTGTATCCTTTACCAGGGTTTAAGAATGCCCTCTACCCATCCAGATACCTGCTCAGTAAGGGTGTCCACACATGAAATAATCGGCCTCCTGGATTCCCAGCTTTGTGGTTTTTGGGAAGCATGTAAAATGTCCTGTTCTTGGACTTTCTGGTATCAGGTCATCAGCTCTTATGGATTTGTCAGACAGACAAGATACCAACTTGCTTAGTTCCTTGTAATAGTCCTGTGTAGGGTCCGACTCCAGTTTTCTGTAGTAGCGTGTGTCCGTAAGTTGTCTGTTTGCTTCCTTAATATAGTCTGATGTGTTCATCATGACTATTGCACCTCCCTTGTCAGCAGGTTTAATGATGATTTCTTTGTTGGTTTTCAGAGACTGTATGGCTTTCTCTCCTGGGCACTGATGTTGGATGCTTGTCTCTTGTTGGTGGCTATGATGGGGATTTTATCAAATGTCTGAATGAGTCTATATATTTATCCAAATGGGGGTTACGTCCAGGTGGAGGTGTCCAGTCTGACCTCTTCTTGGTTGTTGGGATCCCTTTTCCTTCAGTCCGAGTGTTTTCTGGATCTTCTGTATCATGGTTTCATGTCATTCTATATCAATTAAGGAATCTGCGTCTCTGACCTTCTAGGGGCATCAAAACACAACACCAGACCCAATCAGGGGTAATAAAACTCTCTCCTTATCTATGATCTGTTCCAATTATTTATGTTCATTCCTCTGCCATAATGACAGTTCTGCTTCACGTCACTTGTCTTACCTATTGCACTATTCCTGTGTCCTCTTGTGTATATATATATATGTGATTCTTCAGTTTTTGTTTTAGTCTTTGCCTGATGAAGAGACCGGAGTAGTCTCGAAAGCTTGCAATTTGTTACCATCTTTTCAGTTAGCCATTAAAAGGTATCAACCACTGAGGACTCTCAAGTCTAAATATTTTTCTATCTACTGGCTAACACGGTACGAAGATACACATCTTTCCTATATCAAAATGGAGGATACCAGAATGTACCGCATCTTTATGGAACTAAAACCACTTCTGAAGAAACGCGCACAAATGGACAGCGACATTTTTTTCTTATCTAAATGCAAAAAGGAGAATCTAATTCCCAAAGGACTCTGGATTTACAAACCCAATTCTTCACACCTACAATACCCATTATGCACAAAACCTTGTCACAGGACTTCTGAAAGACTAAGGAACCATCTTTTACATGTCTGCTACAGCATAAGGAGTAAAGTCCAAGGGCAATTTGAAACTCTGAGGAAAACACTTACAGAAAGCACAGAGCAAAAATTACAACAATACTATAACAAACTACGGACCTTTCTGATTCATAACAAGGAAAAGAAACTACACAGATTGCGCCTCCATTCCGGACTCTATACAAACAGATACAAAACAAAACCTGACAACTCTGACAACCACTCATTCCAGACACAAAAGCATTAACTGTGTCATCAATCTCTCAGATTACAAACCCAACAAAGTGGAGCTTGCCGTGCTTTCTAGAGGACTCTCATTTTGTCCTACTAAGGCCTTGGATAAAACCGAACTCTGCGTGATATGGAACATTTTTTCAGGAGACTGCGCCTGAGGGAATACTTCAATGATACAGAAGATCCAGAAAACACTCGGACTGAAGGAAAAGGGATCCAACAACCAAGAAGAGTCAGACTGGACACCTCCACCTGGACGTAACCCCCATTTGGATAAATATATAGACTCATTCAGACATTTGATAAAATCCACCATCTAGCCACCAACAAGAGACAAGCATCCAACATCAGTGCCCAGGAGAGAAAGGCCATACAGTCTCTGAAAACCAACAAAGAAATCATCATTAAACCTGCTGACAAGGGAGGTGCAATAGTCATGAGAACACATCAGACTATATTAAGGAAGCAAACAGACAACTTACGGACACACGTTACTACAGAAAATTGGAGTCGGACCCTACACAGGGACTATTACAAGGAACTAAGCAAGTTGGTATCTTGTCTGTCTGACAAATCCATAGAGCTGATGACCTGATACCAGAAAGTCCAAGAAACAGGGGACATTTTACATGCTTCCCAAAATCCACAAAGCTGGGAATCCAGGGAGGCCGATTATTTCATGTGTGGACACCCTTACGAGCAGGTATCTGGATGGGTAGAGGGCATTCTTAAACCCCTGGTAAAGGATACACCCAGCTACATTCAGGACACAACTGACCTACTGAATAAACTAGCAGCAATAGGTCCCCTACCAGAAGGAACCATCCTGGCCACCATGGACGTGGAATCTTTGTACTCTAATATCCCACACCAGGATGGATTAAATGCCTGCAAAGTCTTCATGGGAAAACACCGGGAATGATGCTGATTCTGTGGTGAAACTCACAAAAATTTTCCTCACCCACAATTACTTTGAATTTGACAACAAGATCTATCTTCAGGAGACTGGCACAGCTATGGGAAGTAAAATGGCTCCACAGTATGCAAATCTTTTCATGGCCAAGCTTGAAAGCGACTTTTTGTCCTCATGTCCCATCAGGCTCGGGCCTACTACCGCTACATTGAGACATTTAATCATCTGGACGAGTCGGAACAACAGCTAAAGACGTTCCATGAACAGTTCAACCAATTTCATCCAACCATCAACTTAACACTCAACTACTCCAGCACTGAAATTAACTTTTTAGACACCACATTAAGCTAAAGAACAATTTAAATAGAGACATCCCTGTTTCAGAAGCCCAAACGACCGTCCAAATACCTTAAATGGGACAGTTTTCCATCCAAAACACATAAAAAAACTCTATAGTCTACAGCCAAGCCATCAGATACAACCGTATATGTTCCAACCCCATGGATAGAGATGAACACCTTGGTCGCCTCAGAAAGACTTTTTTGAACCAGGGCCACCATCCAAGAACAATTGAAAACCAAATTACAAGAGCCACCAGAATATCAAGGAATCACCTGCTACATTACAAAACTAAAGAAGAAAATAACCGGGTGCTCTAGTGGTCACCTACAACCCAAATCTGGGAGATGCTAAGGGGAGCTGCACGGAAACTACAACCTTTACTACAAAAAGATCCCCGATTACAATCCATATTTCCAGACCCCCACTACTATGTTTTAGGCAGCCCCCAAATCTAAGAAGCATCATTGTCAGAAGCCCCCTGTCCATCCCCAACAGCTGCAGGAACCTTTCCTTGCAAACAGAAGAAGTGTAAAACATGTGCATCTATAATGACCACGGACAAGATAAAGATACCCAACCCCCATCAGGATACAAGATCCCAGGTACTTTCAGCTGCATCACATCTAATGTGGTGTACCTAATTATATGTACTAAATGTCAACTGGGGGGTCTGTTGTGGGGGGACCGGGCAAAAACTGAGAACAAGGATGAATTCTCATCGCCACACGATAAGAGAAAAAAGAATGGATTTACCTGTGGCAAAACACTTTTGTATGCCCGGTCATAGCATATGGATATGGAATTACTGGTATTAAAATCTAACTTCAAATCTGAGAAAGATAGAAAGGTTTGGGAATACAAACTTATGATGACCTTTGACACTCTTAGTGCTGGAATGAACGTGTCACATGGATTCATGTCATTCTATATCAATTAAGGAATCTGCGTCTCTGACCTTCTAGGGGCATCAAAACACAACACCAGACCCCAATCAGAGGGTAATAAAACTCTCTCCTTATCTATGATCTGTTCCAATATTTATGTTCATTCCTCTGCCATAATGACAGTTCTGCTTCACGTCACTTGGTCTTACCTATTGCACTATTCCTGTGTCCTCTTGTGTATATATATATATGTGATTCTTCAGTTTTTGTTTTAGTCTTTGCCTGATGAAGAGACCGGAGTAGTCTCGAAGCTTGCAATTTGTTACCATCTTTTCAGTTAGCCATTAAAAGGTATCAACCACTGAGGACTCTCAAGTCTAAATATTTTTCTATGAAAGTTAAGTGATTATTCTCACAACAAGCTGCCATAGAAACTGCTGGGAGTAACTCAGGGCTCACAGACTTCCTGAGGTAACATCCAATTCTGGGTGGTTCAAGCTGCCTGAGGGAGCAAGCACTACTGCTCCCATCATACAGTTGTGCTAAAAAGTTTACATACCCCAGCAGAATTTTTGCTTTCTTGGCTTTTTTCAGAGATATGAATGATAACACCCAAAACTTTTTCTCCACTCATGGTTAGTGGTTGGGTGAAGCCATTTATTGTCAAACTACAGTGTTTTCTCTTTTTAAATCATAATGACAATCCAAAACATCCAAATGACCGGTGTAACAGGCCAGATTAACCCCCAGCCAGACTATACCCGGGGTTAAAGTGGCCTAGCCCAGATTATACCCCTCAGGGTCAGAATATACCAGCTGCTGTAGATCAGATTATTCACGCTTTTGAGAACCATCAAAAATGGGGCCCCAGGCAGCACACGGGGGGGGGCAGAGACAGCGAACGGGGGTCCCAGGCAGCACACAGGGACCCAGGCAGCACACAGGGGACCCAGGCAGCACACAGGGGCAGAGACAGCCAAAGGGTTCCCAGGCAGCACACGGGGCCTCAGGCAGCACACGGGGGCCCCAGGAAGCACACAGGGCCCCAGGCAGTGAACAGGGCCCAGGCAGCGCACAGGACCCCAGGCAAACACTTGGGGCTCCAGGCAGAGCACAGTGGCCCCAGGCAGCACACAGGGGCCCCAGACAGCACACAGGGGCCCCAGGCAGCACACGAGGCCCCAGGCAGCACACAAGGGCCACAGGCAGCACACAGAGCCCCAGGCAGCACACAGGGGCCCCTGGCAGTAACACAGGGCCCTAGGACTGCACAGTGCCCCAGGCAGCGCACAGAGGCCCCAGGCAGCATATAGGGGGCAGAGACAGCGCACAGGGCCCCAGGCAGAACACAGGGACCCCAGGCAGCACACGAGGCCCCAGGCAGTGCACAGGGGCCCATGGCAGCGCACAGGGCCCCTGGCACCGCACAGAGCCCATGCAGCACACAGGGCCCCAGGCATCACACGGGGGCCCCAGTCAGCGCACAGGACCCAGGCAGCATACGGGGCCCCAGGCAGCACACAGGGGCCCCAGGCAGCACACAGGGGCAGAGACAGCCAAAGGGTTCCCAGGCAGCACACGGGGCTTCAGGCAGCACACGGGGGCCTCAGGAAGCGCACAGGGCTCCAGGCAGTGCACAGGGCCCCAGGGGAGCACATGGGGCTCCAGGCAGAGCACAGTGGCCCCAGGCAGCACACAGGGGCCCCAGACAGCACACGGGGGCCCAGGAAGCGCACAGGGCCCCAGGCAGTGCACAGGGCCCCAGGGAGCGCACAGGACCCCAGGCAGCACACAGGGGCCACAGACAGCACACAGGGGCCCCAGGCAGCACACGGGCCCCAGGCAGCACACAAGGGCCACAGGCAGCACACAGGGGCCCCTGGCAGTACACAGGGCCCCTAGGACTGCACAGTGCCCCAGGCAGCGCATAGGGGCCCCAGGCAGCATATAGGGGGCAGAGACAGTGCACAGGGTCCCAGGCAGAACACAGGGACCCAGGCAGCACACGGGGCCCCAGGCATCACACGGGGGCCCCAGTCAGCGCACAGGGGCCCAGGCAGCTACGGGGCCCCAGGCAGTGCATGGGGCCCCAGGCAGCACACAGGGGCCCCAGACAGCACACGGGGCCCCAGGCAGTGCACAGGGGCCCATGGCAGCGCACAGGGGCCCCTGGCACTGCACAGAGCCCCATGCAGCACACAGGGCCCCAGGCATCACACGGGGGGCCCCGTCAGCGCACAGGACCCAGGCAGCATTACGGGGCCCAGGCAGTGCATGGGGCCCCAGACAGCACATGGGGCCCCAGTCAGCGCACAGGGCCCCAGGCAGCACACAGGGGCCACAGGCAGCACAAGGGGCCCCAGGAAGTACACAGGGGCCCCTGGCAGTACACAGGGCCCCTGGGACTGCACAGTGCCCCAGGCAGCGCATAGGGGCCCCAGGCAGCATATAGGGGCAGAGACAGTGCACAGGGTCCCAGCAGAACACAGGGACCCCAGGCAGTGCACAGGGGCCCATGGCAGCACACAGGGCCTTGGCACCGCACAGAGCCCCATGCAGCACAAGGGCCCAGGCATCACACGGGGGCCCCAGTCAGCGCACAGGACCAGGCAGCATTACGGGGCCCCAGGCAGCACACAGGGGCCCCAGACAGCACACGGGGCCTCAGGCAGCGCACAGGGCCCCAGGCAGCACACAGGGGCCACAGGCAGCACAAGAGGCCCCAGGAAGTACACAGGGGCCCTGGCAGTACACAGGGCCCTGGGACTGAACAGTGCCCTGGGCAGTGCACAGGGGCCCCAGGCGCATAAAGGGGCAGAGACAGTGCACAGGGCCCCTGGCACCACACAGTGCCCCAAGCAGGTGCATTTGGGGCCCCAGGCAGCGCACAGTGGGCAGAAACAGCGTGCAAGGGGGGAAGAGACTGTCTCTGCCCCCCTGTTTTCTCTGGTTTCTGCCCCCCTATGCACTGTCTGGGACCCCCCGTGCGATGTTTGGGACCCCTGTGCGATGTCTGGGGCCCGTTCTTGAGATATCCTCAATCCTGTGCGATGTCTGGAGTCCCTGTGCATGCCAGGGGCCCCTGCGTGCTTCCTGGGGCCCTGTGTGCGCCTGTGGCCCCCGTGTGCTGCTTGGGGCCCCGTGTGCTGCCTGGGAACCCATTTG
>JARQOD010000001.1:614535357-614635871 GCA_033576555.1 Oophaga sylvatica
TTATCTTAGATGCTTTGTGTCTGCTGATCAGGATGACTGGGTCTCTTTTTTACCTTTGGCTGAGTTTGCTCTTAATAATAGGGTTAGCTCTGTCACTTTGATGTCTCCGTTTTTCTGTAATTCTGGGTTTCACCCTCGATTTTCTTCAGGACAGACGGAGGCTTCTGTCTGTCCAGGTGTTGACTCTGTTGTGGAGCGTATGCAACAGATTTGGGACCAGGTAGTGGAGAGGTTGTCCCTCTCTCAGGAGAAGGCCCAGCGGTTTGCTAACCGGCATAGGATTGATGGTCCTCGGTTTAAAGTGGGGGACTTGGTCTGGTTGTCCTCAAAGAATATTCCTATGAGAGTAGCATCTCCTAAATTTAAGCCTAGGTTCATTGGACCTTATAAGATCATTGAGATTCTTAATCCTGTTTCTTTTCGTTTGCTTCTTCCAGGGACATTTAAGATCCATAACGTGTTCCACAAGTCCTTATTGAAGAGGTTTGTTGAGCCAGTGGTTCCTGCTGCTGTGCCTCCTGACCCTGTTTTGGTTGAGGGCAATCTGGAGTATGTGGTTGAGAAAATATTAGATTCTCATTTTTCTAGACGGAAACTCCAGTATTTGGTTAAGTGGAGAGGTTATGGTCAGGAAGACAATTCTTGGGTGTTTGCTTCGGACATCCATGCTAGGAGACTCATCCGTGCGTATCATAGAACTCATCCTGACCGACCTGGTTGCTCAAATGAGGGTTCGGTGACCCCTCCTCAAGGGGGGGTACTGTTGTGAATGGGTTTGAGATGAGTTCTGAGCAGAGACTCCCTCTGGTGGTTACAAGCGGTACTGGTCTGTTCAGTGAAGATTGTGAGGACTGGGAATCAGGTGTTACTGACTGGTCTTATATAAGGGAGTCACCTTCCCATCAGGGTTGCCGGTGATCAATTGTTCTGGTCTGAATCCTTCATTCCTGTTTCCCTTGTAGCCTGCTGTGTTGTGTCTGCATCTCCTGCTAACAGATAAGACATTTTCTTCTTTTTTTTTGTACTATATTTTTGCATTTTGTCCTGCACTTCTTTGGGGGCCTTCTGGGTCCCCTTCGGGGGCTTTTGCCCTCTCAGTTTAGTTCAGCCACTGATGTTTGTACTTTTGCTTTTTCCAGTTTTTTCAGTGGCTGCTGTTTTGATTTTGTTACACCAGAGAACTAATTTAGGTGGTAGAGGTCGTGTGATCTCAGGTGATTTTGAAATTAGTAGAGTTGGTGCTTTTCAGGGTTTTCTGGGATTGCAGTAAGTACCCTTCCTATCCTTTTCTATTTAGTTAGTTTGGGCCCCAGCGTTTGCTCATACTATTTTCTTTCTGTGTCAGTATTTCTTCTTGTCTAACCGCCATTACTTGTTTGGGGGCTTTCTATTATCTTTGGGGTTCTGCTGCGGGGCAGATAGCTTTCCTATTTCTATCTTTAGGTGTAGTTAGTTTCTCAGGCTGTGACGAGGCGTCTAGGACCAACGTAGGAACGCTCCACGGCTGCCTCTAGTTGTGGTGGTTAGTCAGGGTACTGCAATCTCATAGATTCCAACTGCTCTGGTGTATTGCCTTTTTTACCTGCACTCCTCAGCTACCGAAACATAACAGACATGGTTAACTGCGTGTAAACAATGTATCATTTCATGTCGGCTTCTGTGATTTCACAAAAGCGGCAATTGAATTAGCGGCTTTTACAGTATGTAGAAGTGTATGAACTATAAATATATGTATATATATATATATGTCACAATTACATATATATATATATGTATTCTATGTGTGTATATGTATTGTTTCTATTCTTTATTAAAGCTGTCAGTGTGATTTTACAGTATAGCCGGGGATGAATTAGCGGCTATTATACTATGTAGAAGTGTATGACCTATATATATTATATATATATATATATATATATATTATTATATATATATAATTATTTGCTTTTTGTGTACATTTTTTTTTTACAATGTGATTTTTACATGACTTTTTACATAGAGATAACTGCTCTATGTAAAACTTCTGTTAAAATCGCATTGCATACAGATGGAAAACTGATGGAAAACTGATGGAAAACGCATGGTGCGATTTAAAATCGCATGCAAATCGCATGCCTTTTTACAACAATTGTACCGTTTTTTCCCTGCAGAAAACTGACCGATTTTTTTCCAGCCAGTGAGTATGAGCCCTTAATCTGTTTAGACGTTTTTCTGGGCTCTTTTGTTACCATTCGGATTATCCGTCTCTTTGATTTGTCATCAATTTTCCTCCTGTCCAGGTAGGTTTCGTACAGTCACATGGAGCTTAAATTTCTGAATAATATCTGCAACTGTATTCACAGGAACATCAAGCTGCTTGGAGATGCTCTTATAACTTTTATGTTTAACATGTTTGTCTATAATTTTCTTTCTAATCTCCTGAGACAACTCATTCCTTCGCTTCCTCTGGTCCATGTTGAGTGTGATACACACATGTCACCAAACCCCACAGTGAGTATCTGTAGCCCTCTATAAAGGCTCACTTACTGATTCCAAGATTGTAGACACCTGTGATGCTAATTAGTGGACACACCTCGATTTAACATGTCCCTTTTGTCACATTATTTTCAGGGGTACCATCATTTCTGTCCAGGCCTATTTCATGAGTTTTATTTTTTTTTAATTCTGTGGAAGCATGGTTGAAAAGTAATGTCTGACTTTCATTTGTTCATTTTCATAGACTTTTTATTTATTATTACTTTTGTCAGATTCAAGGTATTTCTGTCATTTAACGAGGGGTACCAACAATTTTGATAACGTGTGTAGGTTAATTTTAACATTGAGGGATAGAATATAAAAAATAAAATACAGAAAATCACATTGTATAAATTATATAATTTATTTGCATTTTGCATTGAGAAATAGTATTTGATCCATCTGGCAAACAAAACTTAATACTTGGTGGCAAAACCCTTGTGGCAAGGATATCAGTCAGATGTTTTTTGTAGTTGATGATGAGGTTTGTGCACATGTCAGGAGGAATTTTGGTCCACTCCTCTTTGCAGTCATCTCCAAATCATTAAGATTTTGGGGCTGTCATTGGCAACTTGAAGCTTAAACTGCCTCCATAAATTTTCAATGGGATTAAGGTCTGGAGACAAACAAGGCCACTCCATGACCTTAATGATCTTCTTTTTGAGCCACTCCTTTGTTGCCTTGGCTGTTGTTTTCGGTCATTGTCTTGCTGGAAGACCAGCACGACCATTTTTAATGTCCTGGCGGAGAGAAGGAGGTTGTCACTCAGGATTTTACGGTACACGGTTCTAACCATTCTCCTATTGATGTGGTAAAGTAGTCCTGTGCCCTTAGAAGAGAAACACCGCCAAAACATAATGTTTCCACCTCCATGCTTGACAGTAGGGATGGTGTTCTTTGGGTCATGAGGAGCATTTCTCTTCCTCCAAACACGGCGAGTTGAGTTAATGCCAAAGAGATCAGTTTTTGCTTTATCTGACCACAGCACCTTCTCCCAGAAACTCACAGAATCATCCAGGTGTTCATTGACAAACTTCAGATGGGACTGCACATGTGTCTTCTTGAGCAGGGGACCTTACGGGCACTTCAGGATTTTAAACCTTTACAGCTTAATGTGTTGCCATTGGTTTTCTTGTCCACTGTGGTCCCAGCTGCTTTGAGATCATTAACAAGTTTTAGGCTGATCTCTCATTTTTCTCATGATCAAGGATACCCCACGAGGTAAGAATTTGCATGGTGCCCCCAGATCAATGTCGATTAAAAGTAATTTTGTATTTCTTCCATTTTCTTACTACTGCACCAACAGTTGTCTCCTTCTTATCCAGCATCTTACATTCCAGCTTTGTGCAGGTCTATGATCTTGTCCCTGACATCCTTAGAAAGCTCTTTGGTCTTGCCCATGTTGTAGAGGTTAGAGTCTGACTAATTAATTGAGTCTGTGGACAGGAGTCTTTTATAAATGTGACTATGTAAGACAAAAGTCTTTAATGTAGGTAACTAGTTGATTAGGAGCGTCTAACTGGTCTGTAGGAGCCAGAACTCTTAATGGTTGGTAGGGGATCAAATACTTATTTCTCACTGCAAAATGCAAATAAATTTATATAATTTATACAATGAGATTTTCTGGATTTTATTTTTGATTTTCTATCTCTCAATGATAAAATTAACCAACCATTAAAATTATAGACTGTTCATGTCTTTGTCATTGGGCAAACTTACAAAATTAGCAAGGGATCAAATACTTATTTCCCCCACTGTAGCGCCAACCTATTCCGCAGCGCTTTACAATTCAACAGTTCATGTATGTTCAAAAGTGGACTATTGTCATATGTACTGTAGAACTTGGTTTGTGAGCAATTTCGTTGGCTTGGAAATAAAAAAAAATATTGGCCTGCTACAGGTATGCAAATTTAGTCCCTCGGTACTCCATCAGTCACTATATCTCCCCACCTTGTACCAGTACGTGTCCAGGAACATCACCCATGTCCTTACCAACACAGTTACTGGGATTGTCCACTTAACGACTGACACATGGACAAGCACTTGTGGCCATGGACACTACATTTCACTGATGGCGCACTGGATAAACATTGTGGACATCAGGGCCGAGTCCCACCCTGGCACGGCACATGTGCTACCAACACCGTGGATTGATGGCCCTACCTATATCAGGGTTTCCTCCTCCTTCTACACCTGCTCCTAGTTGATTAGGAGCGTCTAACTGGTCTGTAGGAGCCAGAACTCTTAATGGTTGGTAGGGGATCAAATACTTATTTCTCACTGCAAAATGCAAATAAATTTATATAATTTATACAATGAGATTTTCTGAATTTTATTTTGATATGTGACCCCCACTTATGCTAACATCTATATGGCGGTGCTCGAGGACAGGTTCGTGTACAGTTCTACCTTTTGGCCCCATGTCTGGGTTTGGTGGTGCTACATCGATGACATCTTTATAGTGTGGGAAGGTGATGTCAGTGGGCTCATTGACTTTCACACTGAACTCAATGACATCTATCCAGAATTGAAATTTATGCTTTCATATTCATATACAATTTTTGGACACTATGGTGTATAAGGATGGAACTGTGTTAAAACAGATTTATATGTCAAGCATACTGACAAAAATAGTTTGCCCCATTATGACAGTTATCACCCAAGAAGAATGGTGGAGTCTCTACCATGGAGTCAGATGATCAGGGTATGGAGGATTGTGGCCAATGATAGATTGTTACCTCCTAGACTTGATGAGATGTGTCATAAATTTATAGATAGGGGCTATCCGGTAAATGAGGTGATATCATATAGGAATAAGGTAAAGGACTTAACATGCAAGGAGTTGCGTTGTAAGAGATTTAAGAAGAAAGAAAAACGTATCCCCTTTGTTTCTACTTTTAGTACAGCAAGTAGAAGGATAGGCATTTACTACATCAAGGCCTACCTAACATCGCTGAATTTTCATTGCCCCCTCTTTTGTCATATAAACAAGGTCATAACTTGAGAGATAGACTTGTGAAATCTGATATTGGTCCCAGTAGGCTCTCTATACAAACTACGCTATGTCCCCCAAAGATTCCCATGCTTAGGGTGTGCTTCCTGTAATAATATGATCAAGGGTGATTTCTTTTATCACCCTCATACGGGCAAGAAGATATGGCTTAAAGGAAGGTACACGTGTACTTCAAGTTTTGTGATTTACATGATTGTGTGTCCGTGTGGATTAGTATATGTTGGGGAGACGACGATGGAGTTTAGGGCACGAATTGGGAAGCATAAGAGCACTATTAGAACAAAAGTGGTTGAATTACCAGTACCTAAACATTTCTGTGACAATAATCATTTGGTTAGTCAACTCAGGTTTCGAGTGATTGACAGTGTCCCGATCCAAAGAGGGGTGGGGACAGAGTTAAACTCCTTAAACAGAAAGCGTTTAAAATGGATTTCGAAGGGTGAGTTTCCACGGTCAGGATACGCTGCAGCGCCAAACACGCAGCGTCCAGATGTTACAGCATAGTGGAGGGGATTTCAAGAAATCCCGTCTCCACTATGCGTAACAATACGCAGGTGGCAAACCTGCGTAAACGGACATGCGGCGCGTCTTTTTAGACCGCAGCATGTCCTCGCGTATTGCGGCGACGGTGCGTCGCCGCAACAGAATTAACACAGGGCTATGTAGCCCTGCGCTCTTTCCGGAGGTGTTCCGGAGGTGTCCTGAACACCTCCGGAAAGAGCGCGCGTCAAAAAGGGGGCGGGGCTTAGACGGAGCGGAATTTCCGCTCCGTCCAAAGCGCTGTGGTTCCGGACCGTGGAACCACAGCCGAAATTAGGTACATTCCAACCCAGAGGTTTGAATGTAGATTATAACCTACAGATTTGTGTCTCCCCTGACTAATCGGTCCATGCATTGAATCGGTCTATCTAAGTACTGCATTCTGATTTTTTATGTTTATTTCAGTTTTTTCTTTTTTATTGTTCTTTTCTCATTAATTTTTGTTTTTATCCTTATTTTTTTAGGTCATAACATTCTTGGATGAACATTGGACAAAGGGGACTGAATGTCCCGAATTTTCTTTCTGGGCTCTTTCTCCCCTTTGCCCATTGTTTGCCTGCATATTTATCTATCAGTGATGTGATATGCCATTTGATGATGTATTCTGTAATGTTGATAATAATATGTGACTCTGTTGTTTTTACTGTGCAGCTATGTCATCCTATGGTTAGGACTTGGCTGCATGTCTTTACTGACATGCTAATTGTTAGGGGTTTGTTTGTACGTTCTTCATTCTATACGGCGCTATCTCGAGATTTTCCGTTTGATTTAACACATAGTTGTTTTTGTGTGTTCCCATGGATATGGCTGCACATATATGGCGATTGCTTATGCTGTTCCTATGTACAGCGTTGCCGCGGGATGTGTCACGTGGCTGCACTAATATTTGATGCGTTGCCATGGACATGGCGGTATACTTCCGGCGGTTGTCATTACTGACGTACTGTTTTCCTTGAATTGCGCGTCAGCCTCCTTGCACAGCATTGCCATGTGACTCGTCAGGTGACTTGTCACATGACCGCGCCTGTGCTGGGAGCATTGATTGGACTTGCATACTGACGTGTATCGCTACTGCGAGACCCTGGATTGTTGAGCTGTAACAGGTAAAATCATTGGTTGGGATGCAGACATTTTTCTTGGCGCCATTATTCAGGAGCACATCTATTGGTCCTGGGGGATTGTTTACATTTATATACCGTGGGATTGGATCTGCTATTTCCATGACTACACTGATGCTTTTTTCTGATTGGTATATGTTTATGACCATATCTGTATAAGTTTAATAAAATATTCTATATATTGTGGTGTTATATTGAGAATATTATGGGATGATAATTGTGTTGTATATACTGTTTTTATGCACTTGTGATGTTGTTAACATTGGACAGCCTCTTGATGGTGATTGGTGGGCTTGGACTCACTTCCTATTTAAGGCAGCCATTATGACTATGTTGTATGCTTGATAAAGACCTTTATTGGTTGAAACGTTGCATCTGGCAGATAAAGAACTTCTACTTTTTCACCCGGATTTGATGCTGTTCTCTTTTTCTATATGGTATATACTTGTCCATTTGGGTCAGATGGCATTTGAATGTGCATCTTGATGTCTGATAGTGCTGTCAGCTTTTTTTCTTTTTTTTTTCTTTTGCTGTTGACTAATTAATTGAGTCTGTTGACAGGAGTGTTTTATAAATGTGACTATGTAAGACAACAGTCTTTAATGTAGGTAACTAGTTGATTAGGAGCGTCTAACTGGTCTGTAGGAGCCAGAACTCTTAATGGTTGGTAGGGGATCAAATACTTATTTCTCACTGCAAAATGCAAATAAATTTATATAATTTATACAATGAGATTTTCTGGATTTTATTTTGATTTTCTATCTCTCAATGATAAAATTAACCAACCATTAAAATTATAGACTGTTCATGTCTTTGTCATTGGGCAAACTTACAAAATTAGCAAGGGATCAAATACTTATTTCCCCCACTGTAGCGCCAACCTATTCCGCAGCACTTTACAATTCAACAGTTCATGTATGTTCAAAAGTGGACTATTGTCATATGTACTGTAGAACTTGGTTTGTGAGCAATTTCGTTGGCTTGGAATAAAAAAAAATATTGGCCTGCTACAGGTATGCAAATTTAGTCCCTCGGTACTTAGTCTCCATCAGTCACTATTTCTCCCCACCTTGTACCAGTACGTGTCAGGAACATCACCCATGTCCTTACCAACACAGTTACTGGGATTGTCCACTTAACGACTGACACATGGACAAGCACTTGTGGCCATGGACACTACATTTCACTGATGGCGCACTGGATAAACATTGTGGACGTCAGGGCCGAGTCCCACCCTGGCACGGCACATGTGCTACCAACACCGTGGATTGATGGCCCTACCTATATCAGGGTTTCCTCCTCCTTCTACACCTGCTCCTGCACCCCCTCCTGTTCTTCCTTGTCCTCCATCTCTGACATGCTATCTCATAGCACACATCAGCTGAAAACTCTGCAACACTGCCTCAGTGAAGCGGCAACAAGCTCTGCTGAAGCTAATTTGTCTAGGAGACAAACAGCACACCACAGCACAGTTATTGAAAGGAATAACAGACCAGACAGATCTATGGCTCTCGCTAATGAACCTATGACCAGGCATGGTCGTGTGTGATAATGGGCTTAACCTGGTGGTGGCTGTGAAGCTTGGCAAGCTCACACATGCCATGCTTGGCCCATGTGCTCAACTTGGTAGTTCAGTGGTTTCTAAACATCTACCCATATTTGACAGAGCTTCTGGTCAAGGTACGCCGCGTCAGCGCCCAGTTCCGCAAGTCGGGTATAGCAGTGCTGTAGCAGTGCATGCAAGTGCCATCTCACCGACTGGTGTGTGATATTACCATGTGCTGGAACTCCACACTACCCATGCTGGCAAGGCTTTGTGAGCAGCAGAGGCAAGTTGTGGAATACCAGCTCCCATGCACCCATTGCTATTCTGTCAGTCTCTGCACATAACAATTGAAGAGTGGGCATGGATGTCTGACATTTGTGCAGTTCTCCAAGACTCTGAGGACTCCACAAATTTGGTGAGCGGTGATGAAGCTATCATCAGCGCAAAGATCCCGCTTCTGTGCTTACTTAAATAGTCGCTGCTGACAATTAAACATGAAGCTTTGCATACGGACCAGGTGGAGATGGAGGAAGACATGAGACAGGGAGATACTGCCCAACCCATTTTCATCTCATCTGCTTAGAGTGGATTCGGTAACAATGAGGATGTAAAGGCTGAGAAAGAGGAGCAACAGGAGTGCATCAGAGACTAGTACCCACACAAACTTCGTCCTTTCCCGTGACTCTCGCATTACATTCATCTTGGCCAAAAAAGAGTACTTGTTAATCACCCTGCTAGACCCACACTACAAGGAAAACCTTGCATCTCTCCTTCATGAGGCGGAGAGGTCTACTAAAATCCCATTGTGGATAATATGTTGGGAAAATTCCCATCAGACAACACTAGCGCCAGGGGGCAACCAAGGAGGCGAGGCAAGGGAGACACAAAACAGAGGCAGGGTTACACTGTTAAAGGCCTGGGCAAATTTCATGATACCCTCCCAGCATCCAGGCCCTAATGACCGTGTATTTTTGACAAGGATGGAAAAGTTTTTAAAGATGGCCAAGCAATACCTGGCCAACTAAACCAACGCTCTCCCTAATTCCTCTGTGACCTTCAGTTATTAGATCTCAAAGCTGGATACCTGGCATCAGCTATTCCCAAGCTATGACTTGGAGGTGTTGTGCTGCCCTGCCGCTAGCATCTTGTCTGAGCAGGTTTCTAGTGCCGCAGTGGGAATTAAAACAGACAGGTGCTTTCTCCTGTCAACAGAAAGTGCTGACAGGATCACTCTGATAAAAATGAACACAGCTTGGATTAGCCCTAACTTTTCCACACCACCATATGACAGCAGCACATAAAGTGTTTCTAATCTTCAATATTTGAATGAGGCCTGCCAATTGTTGACTTCAAGGGTCTATGAATGAGTGAATGACCCTACTTTTTTCCGGGCTTTGCACTTTTTGCAAAGCCTTTATGAGTGTAGGAGTACATCAACTACACGTTCCAAATATTTTAATGAGGCCCTCCAGTTTTTGCCTTCAAGTATTTATGGATGACTGTATTAACTGCATTATCATTTTTGTTCAGGGCCTTTATGAGTGTAGGAGCACATCAATTACACTTTCAAAATATTTTAATGAGGCCCTCCAGTTGTTACCTTCAAGGGTCTATGGATGAGCCTGCTTACAATTTCTTATAATTTTTTCCTGGCTTTGCACTGTGTGTAGAGTCTTAATGAGTGTAGAAGTACCACAACTACACTTTGTTCGCTATATTTGAATGAGATGCTACAGTTGGTGCCTTGAAGGGTGTATGTATGAACCTGCTTGTAGTTTTTGACAGACTTTGCACTGTGCAGAACTTTTATGAGTGTAGGTGTATCACAATTATACTTTATTCACAATATTTGAATGAGACACTACAGTTGGTGCCTTCAAGGGTGTATGAATGAACATTCTTGTAATATTTGGTAGGCTTTGCACTGTACAGATCTTATATGAGTGTAGGAGTGCCACAACTATACTATGTTCACAATATTTGTATGAGGTGCTACAGTTGGTGCCTTCAAGGGTGTATGGATGACCCTGCTTGTAATTTTTGGCAGATTTTATTTGAACAGAGTGTATATGAGGCCCTCTTTTATGTCTAATACAGTGTGTATCTGAGTCCCTCTTACATCACATTTTGGTAGTTCTTCCTTCATAAATTACACTGACATTTTCAATTTTTTAATAAAAATTTCAATTTTGTTTTACTTAAATTTTTATTATTTTTTTAAAATCCTTTTTAAAATTTGCCTTTTGTACAAGTTATTACACTGTGTTCCAAATTATTATGCAAAATTGTTTAGGAGTGATAAGGTAAGAATTTTTTTGTTTGTCAGTTAAACTCATTGATGGTGATGTGTGTCAGGGCTCTTTATATCACTGTAAGCAATTGCAGACACCTGTGCTAATTAGTTTGGCAGGTGTGTCCAATGAAAGGCAAGACTACTTGAGAAGGTTGTCCCACATTATTAAGCAGCCTAGATTTTCTGCCAAAATGGGAAAGAAAAAGGATGTGTCGGCTGCTGAGAAGCAACAAATTGTGGAGTGTTTAGGTCAAGGCATGACTACAATCAACATTGCCAAGACACTTCATCGTGATCATCGCACAATCAAGAAGTATGTAGCTGATTCACAGTACACACGTGTGCGTGCTGATAAGGGAAAATTGAGGACTCTTTCCTACAGGCAATTATGTCAGGTTAAAAGAGCAGTGGCAAAAAAGCCTTGTCATAGCAGCAGACAAGTTTTTGAAGCTGCTGGTGCCTCCAACGTCCCCCCAACAACAAGATGCAGGGTCCTTCAGAGGTTTGCAGCTGTGCGTAAGCCATCCTGTCGACCTCCTCTATCCACTGCACACAAGCAGAAACGGCTCCAGTGGGCCAAACAATACATGAAGACTGACTTCAAAACTGTTTTGTTCACCGATGAGTGCCGTGCAACGCTCGATGGTCCAGATGGATGGAGTGGAGGTTGGCTGGTTGATGGACACCCCATGCAAACACGGCTACAGCACCAACAAAGAGGAGGTGGAGTAATGTTTTGGTCTGGAATCATGGGGAGAGAGATTGTCGGCCCCTTTAGGACCCCTGAAGGGGTAAAGATTAACTCAATAGTGTATGTTGAGTTTCTCAAACAGCACTTCCTGCCATGGTTCAAGAAGAAGAACCGTGCATTCTGCAGCAAGATCATTTTCATGTATGATAATGCACCGTCTCATGCTGCACATAACACATCTGCATCTCTGGCTGCTATGGGCATAAAAGGGGACAAACTTATGGTGTGGCCCCATGCTCCCCTGACCTCAACCCCATTGAGAACCTCTGGAGCATCTTTAAAAGAAGTGTCTATGATGGCGGGAGGCAGTTCACATCTAAGCAACAGCTCTGGGAGGGTATTCTGTCCTCATGCAAAACAATTGAAGCAGAAACCATCCAAAACCTGACAAATTCAATGGACGAGAGAGTTCAGAAGCTCCTTTCGAACAAGGGGTCCTATGTGCAAATGTAACATCACCTAGAATAAAGTTTTGAGTTGAAAACTGTTTGATTTCAGTTTGTAATAACCTGCTAATGCTTATAATTTCAAAAATGACCATTTTTTTGTTCTTTATTAAAATGAAAAGGTTGAAAACTCTGCTGTGCATAATAATTTGGAACATGCATTTTGAGTGCAGTTTGAGTGTTTTATTTTTTTAAAAATATACTGTTATCATAGGCAGTTTGTACAAAAACCTTTCAATTGTACTCTAATAGTTATTTGACTGGAAAATTACAATGACTGAAATTCATATAGGTAATTTGGGAAAATCTGAGAAAATATTATTTGCATAATAATTTGGAACACAGTGTATATAGTAAACAATGTTTCTTAACATTTTTTTCCTGTAAACTCCAATTTCTCCTCTATTTCTAATGTTTTGTTGTCAGTCCTTAAAGTTGAGTAAAAGTGTGACACCATTGTTCTCAGCAGCAATCTGGGAGTCAGAGATGCTTGCAGGGGGTCTTCCCCATGCTGTTCTTTTATTCAGCACTTTTTCCATCCATTTCAACATTTTCTCTGCCCCACAGACCGTCTTGTAGGGTCTGCAGGAAAAATGCTTGGATTTCTTATTGACTTCCATTGTACTCATTACTTGAAACGAACATTCGAGCATTAGGAATTGCTTGGTTCGAGTAACGAGCATCCAAACATTTTAGTGTTCGCTCAGTCTTTCTTTTATTTATAAAGGTTATCCACTCCTTTTTTATTTTAAAACAGGCAGGGTGAGGTCTACTAATGAAAAACAAAAAACAAAATGTTCTTCAAAATCTGGAAACAAACTGGACTCCTCTGTCAGACACAATGTTCTCCGGAATGCCATGTAACCGAACCACGTGCTGAAAGAACAAAGGCACCAATTCGGAGGAGGAAGGCAACTTAGGTAATGGCAGAAGATGTATCATCTTGGAAAACCAACACAGATTACCCAGATAGCGGTCATTGTCTGAGAGACAGGGAGGTCGGAAATAAAATCCATAGAGATATGGGTCCATGGCCTCTTGGGCACAGGTAATGGCATTAACAAACCACTAGAGAGAGAGCAAGGCTTGGAACTAGAGCAAGTCCCACAGGACTGCACAAAGTCCCTGACGTCACGAGACAAAGTAGGCCTCCAAAAGGACCGACTCACCAAGTCTTTGGTACCAAAAATCCCGGGATGACCAGCCAACGCGGAAACAATGAATCTCAGACATCACACTCTTCTTCCACTTGTCTGGGACAAACAATTTCCCAACAGGGCAGCGTTCAGGTTTATCTTCCTGACACCCCTCCAGAGCCAGTCTCAAATTAGGCGAGATGGTGGAAATAACTACACCCTCTTTCAAAATAACAGCAGGATCAGTAAACTCAGGAGAATCCGCAAAGAATCTCCTCGAGAGGGCATCCGCCTTAACATTCTTAGTGCCAGGAAGAAAAGAAACCACAAAATTAAAACGTGTGAAAAACAAGGCCCATCTGGCCTGTCTAGGATTAAGTCGCTTGAATGATTCAAGATAAACCAGGTTCTTATGGTCCGTGAGGACCACCACCTGATGTTTGGCTCCTTCCAGCCAATGTGTCCACTCTTCAAATGCCCACTTCATGGCCAATAACTCCCGATTACCCACGTCATAATTACGTTCAGTTGGAGAAAATTTTCGAGAGAAAAAGGCACAAGGGTTACTCTTAGAGGTCTCCGGATCCCTTTGGGACAAAACAGCACCTGCCCCAATCTCAGAAGCATCAACCTCCACCTGAAACGGTAGAGAAACATTAGGCTGCCGTAGAACAGGAGCAGAAATGAATCTCTGCTTAAGTTCCTGAAACGCAGAAACTTCCTCAGGAGGCCAATTCACCACATCAGAACCCTTTTTGGTCAAATCAGTCAATGGTTTAACAATACCGGAAAAATTACCAATAAATTTACGATAAAAATTGGCAAAACCCAAAAATCTCTGAAGAGCCTTCAATGTAGTAGGTTGAACCCAATCACAGATGGCCTGAACCTTGACCGGGTCCATTTCAATAACAGACGGAGACAAAATGAATCCCAGAAATGTAACCTTCTGTACGCCAAAAAGACACTTTGATCCCTTCAAATACAGTGCATTCTCTCTCAAAATATGGAACACAGTCCGAACATGTTTCACATGAGAGTCCCAGTCGTTGGAAAAATCAAGATATCATCAAAATAAACAATCAGAAATTTATCCACAAAATCCCCGAAAATATCATTCATAAAGGATTGGAAGACGGAAGGGCATTAGTAAGCCCAAAAGGCATCACTAGGTACTCAAAATGCCCCTCTGGGGTATTAAACGCCGTCTTCCATTCATTCCCGTGCTTAATGCGAATAAGGTTATACGCCCCCCTGAGGTCAAGCTTGGTAAACCAACTAGCACTTTTCACTCTGGAATATAGGTCAGAAATCTAGGGTAAGGGATATTGATATTTAACAGTGATTTTATTCAGGAGGCGATAGTCAATACACGGCCTCAATGAACCATCCTTTTTGGCCACAAAGAAAAAACCGGCGCCCAAGGGTGAAGAGAATGGTCTGATATGACCCTTTTCCAAAGACTCCTTGATATAAGATCGCATAGCATCATGTTCAGTTACAGATAAATTAAAAAGGCGACGTTTAGGAAATTTACCACCAGGCACTAACTCAATAGCGCAATCATAGCTCCTGTGAGGAGGTAAGGATGCAGACTCACTCACTAAACACACCCGAAAAATCAGTCAAAAAGTCAGGGACATCCTGAGACTGGGGAGAGGCAGAAAAAACAGGAGTGTCAGTATTAACACATTGGGAGCCCCAACTGGTCACAGACACAGATTTCCAATCCAAAACAGGATTATGAGTCTGTAACCAAGGGAAACCCAGTACAATAATGTCATGCAGATTATGCAACACCAGAAATTTGCAACTCTCCTGATGATCTGGTTCAACCCTCATTATCACCTGAGTAGAAAACTGGGGTTTATTCTCCGCCAAAGGGGTAGAATCAATGCCCAGCAAAGGAATAGACTTCTGCAGGGGTATCATGGGAAACCCACAACGTTTGGCAAAGTCAAAATCCATCAGGTTAATAGCTGCTCCTGAATCAACAAAAGCCTCAGCCGAAAATGTGCACAGGGAGCAAATCAGGGTAACAGTCAACAGAAATTTAGTCTGAACACTACCCAAGACAACTGAGCGTGCAAAACGTCTTCCCCGCTTAGGGCAGACGGAAATAGCATGAGGCATGAGAAGCGTCACCACAGTAGAAACATAACCCACTGCGCTTTCGAAACTCATGACGCTGAGCCCCAGAAGTCACTCCATCACACTGCATTGGCTCAGGAGCTGGCTCACAAGGCAACACTATCTCACGCATACCTCTGCGCTCATGCAAACATCTGTCAATTTGAATAGCCAAAGACATAGAATCATTGAGACCAGAGGGAACAGGGAATCCCACCATAACGTCCATTACATTTTCTGACAGACCCTTCCGAAAAAGGGCTGCCAAAGCATCATCATTCCATTTGGTCAGGACTGCCCACTTTCGGTATTTCTGACAGTACAGCTCAGCGTCTTCACGACCCTGATTTAATGCCAACAAGGTCTTTTCAGCTTGATCAGTGACATTAGGTTCATCGTACAATAACCCCAGAGCCTGAAAAAATACATCAACATCATTCAAAACAGGATCCCCAGGTGTCAGGGAAAAAGCCCAATCCTGAGGGTCGCCGCGCAGCAGAGAGATGACAATTTGAAACTACTGTGCTGCGTTCCCTGAGGATTTAGGCTTCAAGGCAAAAAAACACTTACAGTTATTTTTAAAATTTTGAAATTTAGACCGATCCCCTAAAAATAAATCTGGTATGGGGATCCTAGGTTCCACAACAGGCAACCCAGCAAGATAGGCAGTAATCTTCTGAACCTCAGCGGCAAGCCGCTCCACACGGCCAGACAACTGTGTAAACTCCATTGAGGACAAAGAAAAATTTCTCCTCAGCACCCAGAGAAAAAGAGTGAAAGAATGCAACAAACAGAAAAAAAAAATTCTGACAACTCCCTTTTTTTTATTTTCCTTTTTTACTATTTTTCCCTTCTGTTGAGTACCATATAATTTACAGTGTGGCCGGTAATACTGTTATGTTTCGGGAGCTGAGGAGAAATAGCAAAAATAGCCAATGTAGCAATACACCAGAGGGGCTGGAAACTACTGGGTTGCAGAACCCTAAACTAACCGCAACACTAGAAGTAGCCGTGGAGCGTACCTACGGTGATCCTAGACGCCTCGTCACAGCCGGAGAGATAGCTACACCTAAAGACAGAAAGATGAAAGCTATCTGCCCCCTAGCAGAACCCCCAAAGAAATAGGAAGCCCCAAAACATGTAATGGTGGTTAGACAAGAAGAAAATACGAACACAGACAGAAAATAGAATGAGCAAACGCTGAGGCCCAATACTGTCTAGATAGAAAAGTATAGGAAAGAATTTGACTGCAACCCAAAAAACCCTGACAAAAATACCAACACTTCGGATTAACAAAAAACCTGAGATCACACGATCTCTACCACCTAAATCAGATCTCTGGTGTAACACACAGCAATTCAGCAAATAAAAAGTGACACAGGAACAGAGCAAAAGTGCAAACATAAAACTGAGCACAAATGCAGCTCCAGGCCCCAAAAGGGGACCAGGCTGTAGTCCACTGCTAGGCAGCAAACAAGCAAGGAAAATCCAACCAGAGGAAAAAAAAACACAGCAAGTCACTTATCTGAATGGAAGCAGGAATTCAAGCTGAGCTCCAACCAAGACCTGGAAGAACAATTGATTACCGGCAAGGCTGATGGGAGTTCAGGTCACTTATATCAGACCATTCGGACCCAGCTGAAAGCCATTCAGCAATTGGTTCATTACCCTCAGCAACCACTGGAGGGAGCCCCAGCTCCGAAGTCGCCTCCAACGTGTTCACAACAAATACCCCAATGTTACTCTACATCGTAGCCTTCATACCTCTTTGGTCTCTTCTCTTCTTCTGTTGTGGACACCACATGACGTCGGTAGTTTTAAAAAAAAGTAGTATAGAACCCCTAAAATCTAAAATGGCTGGAGATAACAGTTTGTTACAGGAAGTTTCTTGGACTAGGCCCCAGGTGGCCATGTGACTTAGTCAGTGCTGGTAAACCCTGAGGCTGGAAGATCAGAACCAAACTCGTATGGGTAGCTGGCTGAAGGACAGATGAGGGCAGGCCTTGGGCAGATGAGTATAGTATTTTATTGCTTGTTAACCTATGCCCAACCCTCAAAAGAATGCAGCAAAATGACCATCATTTGCTCAATTTGGGCAAATTTGAAGTTTTGAGTAAAACTTGTAACAACGGTAACTCCATATCAATTGAGTTGCTCATCACTAGTAGTTAACCTACCAAGTTAACCTACCAAGTAAGACTAATTTAATTTCCTTCTATGACAGAATCACTGACTGGGTGGATCAGGGAAATGCTGTAGATATAGTATCTCTTGACTTCAGCAAAGCATTTGACAAAGTATCTCACACAATCCTTATTGAAAAATTGACTAAGTATGGAATGGACAAGGCTGTTAGGTGGATTCATAACTGGCTTAGTAATCAGACCCAAAGAGTGGTAGTAAATGGCTGCACATCCAGTTGGAAGAATGTATCAAGTGGGGTACCACAGGGCTCTGTCTTGGGCCCTGTATTGTTCAACATCTTTATCAATGATTTAGATGAAGGAATTGAGGGTAAACTGATTAAATTTGCTGATGACACAAAGCTAGGAGGGAATAGCTAATACTAGAGAAGAGAGAGAGAGGATTCAAAAAGATATAAATAAACTGGAGCAGTGGGCTGCAACTAACAGAATGGTTTTTAACAGGGAAAAATTCAAAGTACTACATCTGGGCAATAAAAATGAAAAAAACATACAGAATGGGAGGAATAGGGCTAAGCAACAGCACATGTGAAAAATACTTGGGTATACTAATAGATTACAGACTGAACATGAGTCAACAGTGTGATGCAGCAGCAAAAAAGGCAAATACAATTCTGGGATGTATTAACAGAAGCATACAGTCCAGATCACGTGAAGTCATTATTGCCCTCTACTCCTCTTTGGTCAGACCTCATCTGGAATACTGTGTCCAGTTTTGGGCACCACATTTTAAAAAAGACATCAACAAACTGGAGCAAGTTCAGAGAAGAGCGACCAGAATGGTGTCCGGTCAGCAAACCATGTCCAATGAGGAACGGTTACAGGATTTGGGAATGTTTAGCTTGCAAAAAAGAAGACTGAGAGGAGACTTAATAGCTGTCTATAAATATCTCAAGGGCTGTCACATTGTAGAAGGATTATCTTTATTCTCATTTGCACAAGGAAAGACTAGAAGCAATGGGATGAAACTGAATGGGAGGAGACACAGATTAGATATTAGAAAAACTTTTTTACAGTTAGAGTGATCAATGAGTGGAACAGGCTGCCATGAGAGGTGGTGAGTTCTCCTTCAATGGAAGTCTTCAAACAGATGCTGGACAGACATCTGTCTGGGATGATTTAGTGAATCCTGCTTTGAGCAGGGGTTGGACCACATGACCCAGGAGGTCCCTTCCAACTCTACCATTCTATGATTCTATGATCTCTGTTTGCCTCTCATTACCATTCCATCCAAAATGACCATCACAGTGGTATGGGGAGCACAGAGCTAAGTCTAAACCTCCAATCATAACTGTTCAGATGAGAGAAAATCCTTCAAGGAACACTGCTTGAACTGTTTTGTCTGATATAAGTTGTTTTATAGCACATAACAATCGGGTGTACTGTAATGTCTAATGAATGGCTCAGGGACAGGAATCATGCCCATGCTGTCCGCAGCAGATCCACTGGTAGATTCCTACTGCAAGTGCTGAGACTGGACATAGCGCCGATCTAAACACCCCAAAAATGTAGCTTTGACAAGTGGCAGCAATACGTGAGGAATCAAAGATTGTATTTATTGTATGAAAGTAAAAAAAACATAAATAAATACATAAATAAATAAATAAATAAAGCTATATAAATTTGGTATCATCATATTTGTACTGACCTACAGGATAAAGTTAACACTTTATTTGGGCAGCAGGGCGAAAAGCGTAATATTTAAAATGAAAAGAAAACAGTGGCTATTTTACTTATATTCCCTCTAGAAAACTGTTGAAAAAAGTTTCTTAGTAAGTTATATATACCCCAAAATTATGCCAATGAGAAACACAACAACAAAAAAAGTCCTCATTTGGCTATGCTGCCAATAAATAAAATTGCTATGGCACTTGGAACTCTACAATAGAAGAGTGAATGGTCTGGCATAACGACTGAAAGGAGTTATGACACAAAGAGGTTAATGTGGTGTGGAGGTGTGGTTCAGATTTCAATTGCTCACTATGAATATCCATCTTTGATGAAGGAGAATTGGAAAGATGGTCTCAAGAGGCTGCAGGGGGCTAACAGAGAGTACCAAGTAGGGTGACTATATATGACAAATGTATAGTCACTAGGGATGAATGGACCCAGGAAGTTTGGATTCGTCGGTTTAGTCCACAGTTCAGTTCGGGTACCAGAACTTTACCCTGGATCTGAACCCCATATAAGTCAATGGGGACACATACTTTGGTGCTGTAAAATGGTCATAGTAAGGGCTAGGGGGCTGCAAAAGAAAGCAAAATGGGGGGGGGGGGCTATAGCAGGACAATTGTCCTGCAAAGAAATGTGGATAGGGAAATTACTTAAAATAACATAGAATAAAAAAATATAAAAAATAATAATCTTGAACCTGGAGGTGGAGGTCAAAGTCGAGGAGTGGGGCAGTGCCTTGTGTGTGTAGTTTAGTGTACTTGTTAATAAATAAATGTGTTTGGTTCAGTACAAACCCCGAACTTTACAGTTCGCACATCCTTAAAGGGAACAAGTCACCAGTTTTGTGAAATAGCTAAAAATATCACCTTTTCAGCGTCTTCTATGCATTCCCTAAATCCTTACATAACCCCGACTCCCCTTGTATACTCCCAAAAAACCTTTTTAATTTCTCCCGCTCTGTATGGTAATCTTCTCAGTCTGGTCCAATGAGCATGGTTTCGGGCCTCTACATCACTCTCATCGGCTGTTGCTCTCCGTCCTACTTCATGGATGACGCCTGCTCAGAAATATTGTGTTTCACACCTGCGCAGTATGCTTTACCCAACTGCGGGCAAAGCCAAAAAAATGGAAGTGTCATGCGCTGACACATGTACTTCAGGCTCGTGTACCGGAACTGTGTTTGCCAGTGCATGCGCACTTCTGTTTTTCGCTTTGCCCGCAGTTGGGCAAAGCATACTGCGCAGGCGCAAAATGCAATACTTCTGAGCAGGCGCGATATGTAGCATGGTGATGTGGATCGTTATCCATGTCAGGAGGACGGCAAGCAGAAACTGGGGGGGAGGCAGAGGCCTGAAACCATGCTCATCTGACCGGACTGAGAAGATTATCATTGCAACGAATGGAAGCGGAGGCAGAGATGGTGAAGTTCACATTCGTTTTTTATTTTGAATTGGAATCTCGGGACCACGGTCCGGGGTGCTCCGAAGGGGGCGTAACTAGTGAGCCCCGGGTACCCATAGTAAGGCCCCTCGAACAGGACCAGAATGGAATACCCGGAGGACACAGGTGCTACCTCCAGTTAGACCCCGGACACGTGGCTGCTGTCCCAGCGGGAGCAAAAGGGGTAACAGATATAATGGAAGAGACCTTGGAGAGGAAGACACAGGTGGGAAAGGTCCTGGTTCTGGGTAGATGGTAGCAAGCTGACTCCAGTAACCTTGTCACAGTCCACGGATTCGGATGGCTGTTGGCGGAACGGGGTGACACTTGCACAAGTGATTGCAGAGGTTGTCAGGGATAGCAGGATACAGGATACCAATACTCTGTGGAGACAAATAGTATGAGCTACTACACAGAGACTGCTAACGCAGCACAGACAGGTCAGAGACAGAACCGGATGTAGCAATGGTAGATACTCGTTGCTCTGGCGCTCTCCCTATGGAGGAGAGACCAGAAATAGTAATCAGTGCGCTGCCATTGGATAATTACCAAATTCAAAAAATGCACGCTGTCCCTTTAAGAAACCAGAGGAGTGCGCGCTCGCGTCCTAATAGCTTTCCCTGAAGATCTGCTGACAGCACGCCAGGGAATGGGGAGGGAGCAGGACGCTGAGTAGCAGAGAGAGCACGAGACCCCAGCCAGGGAGCTCGCTGCTGCACAGGGACAGCGAGACAAGCAGGAGGTGAGTGACTAGCACGGAATGCAGAGCCAGCACGGGGACCAGGTGTAACAATCATACAGCACTGGAGAAATTAAAAATGGTTTTCGGGAGTATACAAGGGGTGTCAAGGGGTTATAGGGAATGCATAGCAGATGTTGACCAAGGTGATGTTTTTAGCTGCTATTTCACAAAACTGGTGACAAGTTCCCTTAACCCCAAGGGTGGTTTGCATGTTAATGACCGGGCCAATTTTTACAATTTTGACCACCCTTTATGAGGTAATAACTCTGGAACGCTTCATGGAGCTCGGCAAGTCTGACACTGTTTTCTCATGACATATTGTACTTCATGATAGTGATAAAATTTCTGTGATATGACTTGCATTTATTGTGAAAAAAAAATGGAAATTTGGCAAAGATTTTGAAAATTTCGCAATTTTCCAACTTTGAATTTTCATGCCCTTAAATCACAGGGATATGTCAGACAAAATACTTAATAAGTAAGATTTTCCCATGTCTACTTTACATCAGCACAATTTTGGAACCAAAATTTTTTTTTGTTAGGAAGTTATCAGGGTTATAAGTTGACCAGCGATTTCTCATTTTTACAACACCATTTTTTTAGGGACCACATCACATTTGAAATCACTTTGATGGGTCTATATGATAGAAAATACCCAAAAGTGACACCATTCTAAAAACTGCACCCCTCAAGGTGCTCAAAACCACTTTCAAGAAGTTTATTAACCCTTCAGGTACTTCACAAGAACTTTTTGGAATGTTTAAAAAAAAATGAACATTTAACTTTTTTTCACAAAAAATTTACTTCAGATCCAATTTTTTTTATTTTATCAAGCATAACAGAAGAAATTGGACCCAAAAGTTGTTGTACAATTTGTCCTGAGTATGCTGATACCCCATATATGCAGGTAAACCACTGTTTGGGCGCATGGTAGAATTCGGAAGGGAAGGGGCGCCGTTTGACTTTTCAATGCAAAATTGGCTGGAATTGAGATTGGACGGCATGTCGCGTTTGGAGAGCCCCTGATGTGCCTAAACAGTGGAAATCCCACATAAGTGACCCCATTTTGGAAACTAGACCCCCTAAGGAACTTATCTAGATGTGTGATAAGCACTTTGAACCCCTAAGAGCTTCACAGAAGTTTATAACGTAGAGCTGTAAAAATAAAAAATCATATTTATTTCACAAAAATGAAATTTTCGCCCCCAATTTTTTATTTTCACAAGGGTAACAGGAGAAATTGGACCCCAAAAGTTGTTGTCCAATTTGTTCTGAGTACGCCTATACCCTATATGTGGGGGTAAATCATTGTTTGGGCGCACAGCAGAGCTCGGAAGGGAAGGAGCACAGTTTGATTTTTTCAAAGCAGAATTGGCTGGAATTGAGATCGGATGCCATGTCGCGTTTGAAAAGCCCCTGATGCGCCTAAACAGTGGAAACCCCCCAATTCTAACTCCAACCCTAACCCCACCACAACCCTAACCCTAATCCCAGCACTAGCCATAACCCTAACCACAAACCTAACCCTAACACACCCCTAACCCTAATCCCAACCCTATCCCTAATGCCAACTCTAACCCTAATCCAAACCCTAACCCTAACTTTAGCCCCAACCCTAACCCTAACTTTATCCCCAACTCTAACCCTAACTTTAGCCCTAACCCTAATGGGAAAATGGAAATAAATACATTTTTTTAATTTTATTATTTTTCCCTAACTAAGGGGGTGATAAAGGGGGTTTGATTTACTATTTATAGCGGGTTTTTATGTTTGGCAGCTGTCACGCTAAAAGACGCTTTTTATTGCAAAAAATAGTTTTTGCATCATCACATTTTGAGAGCTATAATTTTTGCATATTTTGGCCCACAAGTCATGTGAGGTCTTGTTTTTTGCGGGACGAGTTGAAATTTTTATTGGTACCATTTTCAGGCACATTAAGTTTTTGATCGCTTTTTATTACAATTTTTATGAGGAAGAATGAACAAAAAACAGCAATTCATGAATTTCTTTTGGGGGGGGCGTTTATACCGTTCCGCGTGTGGTAAAATTGATAAAGCGTTTTTATTCTTCGGGTCAGTACGATCACAGTGATACCTCATTTATATCTTTTTTTATGTTTTGGCGCTTTTATACAATAAAAACTATTTTATATAAAAAATAATTATTTTTCCATCGCTTTATTCTGAGAGCTATAACGTTTTTATTTTTTCGCTGATATTGCTGTATGGTGGCTCGTTTTTTGCGGGACAAGATGAAGTTTTTAGCAGTACCATATTTATTTATATCCATCATTTTCATCGCGTGTTATTCCACTTTTTGTTCGGCGATATGATGATAAAGCATTGTTTTTTGCCTTGTTTTTTTATGGGGTTCACTAAAGGGGTTAACTAGTGGGACAGTTTTATAAGTTGGGTCGTCACGGATGCAGCGATACTAAATATGTGTACTTTTATTGTTTAGATTTTTTTAATTCAAATATTTATTTATTGGTAGAATAAATATTGATTTTTTTATTATTTTTTTAAAATATTTTTTTAAATTTAATTCTTACTTTTACACTGTGTCCCACTATGGGACACTCATTTTCTGCAGGCTGAATGCTTATATGGCATGCAGATCTGTATGCCATATAAGTTGTCAGCGCTGCAGGGATTTCTCACTAACCTCAGAGACTTCTTGACATGCACTGCGCATGACAGGAAGTCTCTGAGCTCTGGTAACCCGGATGTCATCATGACGACATCGGGTTACCATGACGCGGGGTCTCCGATCCAAAGGCAGAGGGGCTGTCAGAGCTGACAGCCCCTCTACCTGCTCCAGAACGCTGCGATCATGTTTGATCGCAATGTTCCAGGGGTTAAAGTGCCGGGAGCGGTCCGTTCCGGGTGTCAGCTGTGAGAATTAGCTGGCACCCGGCTGCGATCGGCCAGGCTCCCCCGTGAGCGCGGCTGATCACGTATGACGTACTATCCCATCCAGGGCCGGACTGGCCATCTGGCAATTCTGGCAAATGCCAGAAGGGCCTGTCTGGTCATGGGCTGCCTTGTCTGCTGAGTTGTTAGCCGAATCGGTGTTTTCAAGACATCCATACTGTTAAGAGTTGTGATGGAGCACAAAGTCGCTGACTCCATCACTTAGCCCAGCAGGCCATGGGTATCATTTGAAATACTGGTCTTGTAGTGAATCTTGCTTTCCTCTATCCAGCGTAATATTATTAATATACCATCTGGTTCTTGGGGACGGGCCTGTGTAATTTCAAATGCCAGGGCTGAATTTCAGCCCCAGTCCTTACCTTATCCCGTCCATGGGAATTAAGTCCCAGGGCACCTGGACGGGATAGTACATCAGCTGGCAGAAAGGGGTTGAATAGTCACTTTTCAGTGCCAATGTGGAGAGTCGCTTTAATGCTACACATTTTTGTGAAGCGACTATTGCAGATGACATAGTAATTTCTGAAACTTCTGTGGCCTGTGACTGCTTTCCTGTTAAATGGTTTGTCTGCATTGAGACAAATTCTATAAAATAAAAACTGTTATTATTCTTACACCTTTTGCTTAGAGCATTACAAATGTAGAGAGCATGCAACAGGCGACCATTTGGTAAATGTATTATGGAGGTGCTATTTCTTAGAGTTATCCCCTTTCTTAATTACTTGTGTGTTTACAACAGTAGTACTCAAGAACAAGCTTATTATTGGAGGTGTACAGCACTACCCCAACATTTCCATCTAAATAGCATTGTGAGAAGTTTGTAATTTCTGTTGTTGCATTACTTTCTTATTTTACTTTGCAACAACAGTGTGTGGGATGGAAAACCTGTTCTTAAGGCTATTTTGAGGCCTTAGGCCGGCGTCACACACAACTACAAAAAATCGGTCCGTTTTAGTCGGTCGATTGTCGGATCAAAATGCAAACATCACACATCCTTCTGTCATCCGATTTTCCTTCAAAGATGGATTTATCGCATGTGTGTGTACCTTGTAACATCCGATTTTCATCCGACTTGCGAGAATTTCTCGCAGGCTTGCAAAACTGACATATAATGGATCCAAAAGAATAGTATTTCAATCACAAAAGAAAGAATAGATATATACACATAGAACACATATATATATATATATATATATATACATGTCATTGTGACATGATATATATATATATATATATTTATAGTTCCTAGACTTCTACATACTGTAATAGCCGCTAATTCAATTGCCGGCTTTTGTGAAATCACAGAAGCCGACATGAAATGATACATTGTTTCCACACAGTTAACCATGTCATTTCCTGTATTTTGATATTTGTTTAGAACTTACAATTACATGAGTGTATTTGTGCAAAATTTCAGACATGTAGGGGTTAATTAAAGGTGTAAATTCGTTGAAAAAAATGCGTGGGCTCCCGCTGTATTTTCTCCACCAGACAGACAAAGCAAGCGAGTGGGGGCAGATAATAACAGCCTAGGGAGGGTACATTTTTTTTGTGCCCCCCTGGCTACTAACATTTGCCCCCAGACACCCCAGAAAGGGCAAATCTATAATTAGATTCGCCCTTTCTGGCACTTTGCCCGTCTATTCCCATTGCCCTGTAGCGGTGGCGAATGGGTTAATAATGTCACCTTAATGTCACCTTAGTATTGAAAGGTGATCTCAAGGCAGGTTAATAATTGAGAGCTGTCAATTAGACAACTATCAATTATTAAGTCTATTGTATGATAGAAAAATCAAACACACACAGTTTAATAAAAAAGAAGTTTAATGAAATAATCACACAGTTTTTGACCATATTTTATTTTCCTGCTAAAACCATTTCCTGTAATAAAAATAAAATAAAAAAGCAAAATGATTCTTACCAATCCGATGTACAGTCAGGTCCCACGGTGTAATCCATCAGAAAGGGTTAACAGGTTACAGGTCGCAGAGAGCTAATAATGCTGTCTCAGACCTGTATTCCCCTGAATGAATCAGTTACTCTCCCAGGGAAAGGAGAGGAATAGATTCATGAATGGAGCTTAATTGATTTATTGCCACTTTCACTTCAGTGACCTGACCTAAGGTGAAAGTGGGATACAATCAATTAAGCTTCATTCATTAATCACATCCTCTCCTGTCGGCAGGAGATAAGCTCATTCATTCAGGAGCTATCAGATGAGCACGCAGGATTACTTGCGCTGCTTATCTGATTGCTAGTTAACCCTTTGTGAAGGATTACATCGTGGGACGTGACAGATTGCCAGATAGGTAAGAATAATGTTGTTTTATTATTTTATATTTATTTTAGAAGAACAAGGGCTTCGAACGGATTAAGAGTGAAATAAAAGATGGTCAAAAATATGTGTTTTTATTTCATTAAAATTATTTATTCTTAAAGTGTGTGTGTTTTTTTATTTACTTCAATAGGATTAATAATTGATAGTTGTCTAATTGACAGCTCTCAATTATTAACCTGCCTTAAGGTCACCTTTCAATACTAAGGTGACATTAAGGTGACATTATTAACCCATTCGCCACCACTACAGGGCAATGGGAATAGACGGGCAAAGTGCCAGAAAGGGCGAATCTAATTATAGATTTGCCCTTTCTGGGGTGTCTGGGGGCAGATGTTAGTAGCCAGGGGGGGCACAAAAAAAATGTACCCTCCCTAGGCTGTTATTATCTGCCCCCACTCGCTTGCTTTGTCTGTCTGGTGGAGAAAATACAGCGGGAGCCCACGCATTTTTTTTCAACGAATTTACACCTTTAATTAACCCCTACATGTCTGAAATTTTGCACAAATACACTCATGTAATTGTAAGTTATAAACAAATATCAAAATACAGGAAATGACATGGTTAACTGTGTGGAAACAATGTATCATTTCATGTCGGCTTCTGTGATTTCACAAAAGCCGGCAATTGAATTAGCGGCTATTACAGTATGTAGAAGTCTAGGAACTATAAATATATATATATATATATATATATATATCATGTCAAATTACATATACAATTAATATATATATATATATATATATAATTCTATGTGTGTATATCTATTCTTTCTATTCTTTATTAAAGCTGTCAGTGTGATTTTACAGTATAGCCAGGGATGAATTGCCGGCTTTTCTAAAGGACACCGATGCGATTTAATCGCAAGTCACACGTGTGGTCCGTTTGTAATCCGATTTTTCATCGCTCCCATAGACCTGCATTGGCGATAGTCGACCCACAATCAGTGACAATCGCAGCATGCTGCGATTGCACACGGACGTTTAAAACGGACCACAAAAAATCTGATACTGGGAGCTGCTCCATAGATTAACATAGGGCAGACTGCAATACGATTTTTCATCGTATTGCAGTCGTCCGATTCTGTCGCCAGTGTGACGCCGGCCTTAAGCTATCATTCACTGAATGAACATCACATTATATATCAAATCAAATTCTACGAGCAGCTGGGACTTTCTTGAGCAAGAAGCAAAGAAAACTAAATCTAGTTGACAGCATCTTCCAAGGGAGTCGGCTCATTACAGTCTGGTGTCGTGCTGCTACCAGTTTTAATAGTGTGTCACTTTTTTGTTCTAAAAACCACAGGTGCCAAGATGAACTCGCCGGAGTCCGGAGGAATGTAATACTGATCAGTTCTGAGAATCATTTGTCACTGTCTTTAAAGTTAAATGTGAAATCCTCAAACATACCATTGATCTTATACAACGTGATGTGAATAAAATCTGGGAAATACTGTAGCTTTTTGGTTTTAATGGCATATACATTTTTTTCTCAACATTTTACATAATCTTGTTGACAATTCATGTCTGGTTGCTTGAAATAAATCAATGCTTAGCTTCTCTCAAGCATTGTGTTAAATGGCCAAAATTAGGTCAGCCTTGGATTTATAAGTGGTTGGTCTAAATTTGTAAATAATTGTGAAGGTAGCTGGCAACATCATGTAAGCCAAAAGCAAACTTTTGTATACCCCATGGGCATGATTGTGCCTAATTTATCACTCTGCACTAAACTTTCACACTCCTGCTGAAAAAAAGCAAACAATGTATTGAAGCAGGTCTTTTTCCATTAATCAATAAATTTAATTTAGCACCTGCAATTGTAAAACTTCTAAAGGTCCCCATTTGAGGAGTAATAAGATCAGATATACAGTCATAAGAAAAACTAAATATCCCCTGTTTGAAATCTATGATTTATTTATTAAGACATAATAAAAAAAAATCTGGTCCTAGGAAGGTCTTATAATTACTGTACAGTAGATAAATACTACCCCAGTTGATCAACAAAACTGTGTCCTTATTTATTTAACAAAAACTAAGCCAAAATGCAGAAGCAATGTGTGAAAAATGAAGCAGAAGCAATGTGTGAAAAATGAAGCACAAGCTTAGAGCTTCCATAGGAATTAAAAGGGCAAGTATTGGCCAAGTGCTGCTAATCAAATGCCCTTAATTAATTGTAAATCAGTCTGATGACCTAAAAAAAAAATTGGAGCATAGACTGAAGATTGGATGGGGAGATGCAGTAGCAGAAGAGGTGAAGAATAGAACAGCATAAAAGCAGAAGTTCTGGAAATTTGCTGGTCTGGAGCATTCAGGTGCATGTTCACACAATACAAAGGGAGAACTACAACACCAATGATCTTAGACAAAGAATTGTTGCTGGTTATCAATTTGGGAAGGCTTATGAATCCAGTTCCTGTTACTGCTTCATCATTCACTAGAGTTTAGGGATGCTGTGAGTGACAGCTCAGCCGCTCTATAGGATGTGGAGTGTGCTGGGCCGTCAGTATTGTGAGTAACAGCCCAGTCATCCAATCTGATGCTGGGAGTGTGCTGGGCTCTCAGCATTTTGACTGACAGCCCTGCTGCTCCATCTGGCCCAGCCTGCGGACGTTCCTCTAGTTGTCTCCTGTCCTTGATTATTTGCTAGCTATTTAGTGGGCTAGCTATGAGCTGATCATTGTCAGCTGTAGCTTTGCTCTGTGATGTGTGTGCTTTGCTCTGTGTCTGATTCCCTGATCTTGTTGCTGGACCTAGCACTTGTCATGACTATTCATGTATTCATGTATTATCCCTTTTGCTCTTGACTCTCTCTGACCTCAGGTACCTGACCCCGGACATGGCCTTCGACTACTTGACCATACCTTTGTATTGACTTTCTGTACTACGAGTAGTGTTGAGCGATACTGCTCGATATCTAAAAATATCGGATCGGAATGGTATCGCCGATATCACTAAATATCGTCGATATCCGATTCCGATACCGGAAGTCCCATGTAAGTCTATGGGAACCAAATATCGACATTAAAAAAACCCATTCTTGCCTTGTTGGTTAATTGTACATGAAGGAAAACAACAAAGACTAATGTAGAATGTATTGGGGGAGGTTGAAGAGACAATAAAGGCATACATGTTTAACCCAATGCATTGGAATAGCATTAATATATTTTTTTTTTGGAAATACGTTTGGATTGACTAACAAATTGACAATGTTGTTAACCTTTTTTCTATTTTGGCAAATATGTATGTTTCACAACTTCCATGCTCTTCACCTTTTTAACTTTTGCCAGTGCCACACTTTCTCCTTCATAATCTTCAGCAGCATCATCTTTCTCATCAAATTATTCTTCATCTTCACCTTCTTAATCTTCTTCTTAAACTTCTTGCTATTCATGTTTTTGTTTACATTACTCATATTGTTATTATTAAACTAATTAATCTTCTTCATAATCAAATTCTTCATCTTCTTCCTCTTCATCTTCTTCATCATATTCTTATTTGTGACAGAGATTCCTGTACTTGTAATCTGTAAAAGTATGAATTGTTCATCCTTCCGTTCTTGCTGTCACAAAAGATTTAAATTACAACAGTATTTGTCCGTGTTCAGTTTAGCCTGCAGCAGCAGGCATTTTCCAGGGGCACCACGAGGAGGAACGGACTCACCCCCATACACTGCTTAGTCTTCTTCTGCTTAGAATTTAGAGCATATATTTTGCTCTTCATTTTGGTCTTATACTTCATGTTCTTCTGCTTTTTGATCTTCTGCTTATTGTTCTTCTGTCTCTTGTTCTGTATCTTGTAGTTTGTCTTAACCTTCTTTGTCCTGTTGGTGATCTTCTTCTGGGTAATCTTTTATTTTTTCTTTGTGATGGTGTTCAGGCTGGTTGGCTTCATGCTCGTCGTCCTTGTTGTCGTCATCTTCTTCTGGGTGGTCTTTAAGGTCGTCTAATTTCCGAGAACCAGCTGACGTTACTGGAACCCTGACGGGTATCAGATGGAGCAAGAGACAATGGAAGTAACGAGGACCAGCTGACTGTGCTGGAACCCGGAGGGGCAGCAGAAGGAAAAGAGGCAATGTCACAACCGAGTACCAGCTGACGTTACTGTGACACGGTTACTAAGCAGGAGGTACCTGTGCTCCAAAGCACTACCAAGGACCAGCAGACGTTGGTGGAACTCGGATACGGAGATGGAGGCACCTAGGCCAAAGGCACTGGGGAGAACCAGTTGACGGTACTGGACCCCGGACGGGTAGCAGAAGGAAAAAGGCAATGTCACAACCGAGTACCAGCTGACGTTACTGTGACACGGTTATTAAGCAGGAGGTACCTGTGCTCCAAAGCACTACCAAGGACCAGCAGACATTGGTGGAACTTGGATACGGAGATGGAGGCACCTAGGCCAAAGGCACTGGGGAGAACCAGTTGACGGTACTGGACCCGGACGGGTAGCAGAAGGAAAAGAGGCAATGTCACAACCGAGTACCAGCTGACGTTACTGTGACACGGTTACTAAGCAGGAGGTACCTGTGCTCCAAAGCACTACCAAGGACCAGCAGACGTTGGTGGAACTCGGATACGGAGATGGAGGCACCTAGGCCAAAGGCACTGGGGAGAACCAGTTGACGGTACTGGACCCCGGACGGGTAGCAGAAGGAAAAGAGGCAATGTCACAACCGAGTACCAGCTGACGTTACTGTGACACGGTTACTAAGCAGGAGGTACCTGTGCTCCAAAGCACTACCAAGGACCAGCAGACGTTGGTGGAACTCGGATACGGAGATGGAGGCACCTAGGCCAAAGGCACTGGGGAGAACCAGTTGACGGTACTGGACCCCGGACGGGTAGCAGAACGCACCCATGAAAATGTAAGTTGACAGGACGCAAGCCGTCCGCAGTTACCGAATCACACAGTCCTACAGTGGGTGCTTGTCCTATTGTCACAATGGAAACAGCCTTTATTTACATATCCCACAGCACACATAGGAATCACCTAAACTGCAGGCACCATAGAGTCGGCTAACCCGAATGCAACACGACAGCACAACTTATTGGAGGATAATTGACATTCACACTGCCAGGAAACAGCTGTCGTGCTGTAACCAGGCTGGCCAGGAGTCAGTACCCCTGCCAATTACTTACGAGCAACAAATGGCGGTGTTGTAGCCCAGGGAGTAGAGTTCAAGTGGTAGAAAGATGAACATAACAGGAGACATGGAAAACGTTGCCAAACAGTTATTTAATCTGAAAACAGACAGGCAAATTCAGGTGAGATCCATGCCTTGTTCATTTTCAGAAAAGTAAGCCGGTCTACATTCTCTGAGGATAGTCGCATGCGACGGTCTGTTACTACACCACCTGCAGCACTAAAGACGCGCTCAGATAATACACTGGCAGCAGGGCAAGCCAGCACCTCCAATACATATGGCTAAGCTCTGGCCATGTATCCAACTTAGAGACCCAAAATTTGAAAGGGGAAGAGGCATCTGGGAGTACACTTAGAGGGAAAGCCAAGTAGTCTGTCACCATCTTACGGAAACGTTTCTTCCTGGTGACTGGAGCCGTCTCGGATGGTGTAGACCTTGCTGGCGCTGTCACAAAACTTCGCCACATTTGTAACATACAGCTCTTGCCCTGTGCAGAGGCGCTGCTTGTGCTCCCTCTTGTTGTAGAGGTGTCTACACTGCCTCGACGCACAGAGCTGCTTTGTAAAGCAGTAGCAGCAGCAGCAGCTCTCTCGGCTGGAATGTACAACAGTATGGATTGCACCAGTGTGTCTTGGTACTCCTGCATTTTACGGTCCCGGTTCACCGGTGTGATGAGGGTTTGTAAGTTGTCCCGGTAGCGAGGGTCTAGGAGGGTGTACACCCAATAATCTGACGTGGTGAGAATGTGGGCGATGCGGCGGTCGTTTCTCAGGCACTGAAGCATGAAATCAACCATGTGCTGCAGACTCCCAACTGGCCAACAAAGGCTGTCCTCTGGAAGAGGCGTCATCTCTGCCTCCTCTGCATCACCCCACCCTCGCTCTACATACTGACTAGAGCGTTGTGTACCTCCCTCTGTAGGGATTTCTTCCTCCTCCATTGACTCCTCCTCCTCCTCCTCATCCTCCTCACAAAGTGAGCCCTGCCCAGCCCTTTGTGAGGAACCACGTTGCGATGACTGTCCTGAAGGTAATTGAATTTGTGGCTCCTCATCCTCCACCTCTTCCAAAACCTCTTCCTTTAGTGCTTTCAGTGATTTCTGAAGCAGGCAGATAAGGGGGACAGTCATGCTGACTAGTGCATCATCTGCACTCGCCATCCGCGTTGAGACATCAAACGCACGCAAAACGTCGCAGATGTCCTTCATAGAGGCCCACTCAGTAGTGGTGAAGTGTGAACGGCGCAAATTGCGAGTTGATTGCGCCTGTTGCAGCTGATACTCCATTACTGCTGGCTGCTGCTCACACAACCGCTCCAACATATGTAAGTGGAATTCCACCTGGTGGGTACGTCACATATGATGCGATGTTCAGGAAGGCGAAATCTGACTTGCAGAGCTGCAATGCGCGATCTGGCCATGCTGGAACGTCGCAAGTGAGCGCACTCTAGGCGGACCTTGTGCAGCAGTGCATCAAGATCCGGATAGTCCCTCAAAAAACTCTGCACGACCAAGTTGAGCACATGTGCCAGACATGGTATGTGAGTGAGGTTGCCAAGGCCCAGAGCTGCCACCAGATTTCGGCCATTGTCACACACTACCAAGCCTGGCTGGAGATTAGCTGACAAAAACCACACGTCGCTCTCCTGCTTGATGGCATCCCAGAGCTCCTGCGCTGTGTGGCTTCGATTCCCCATGGAAATTAATTTCAGGACGGCCTGTTGATGTTTGGCCACGGCTGTGCTCATATCGGTCGCAACAGGTAAGCGTTCACGGGTCCATGTGGAGGTATACCGTGACGGCTCGTGCAGCGATGATTCTGAGGAACTGGAGTAGGTGGAGGAATCAATGTGTACAGACTGGATTCCTGCAATCCTTGGAGTTGGCAGAACACGTACAGCGCCACTGGCAAGATCTGTACCCGGCTTCACAACATTGACCCAATGGGCAGTGAGGGAAAGGTATCGTCCCTGGCCATGGGTACTGGTCCACACATCGGTGGTCAGGTGGACCCTGCTACTGATGGCGTTTAGTAGCGCATGTTTAATGTTTCCCTCGACATGTTTTTGCAGAGCAGGGACGGCTTGCCTGCTGAAATAAAATCGGCTTGGCACATTATATTGTGGGACTGCCAATGCCATAAAGTTCCTGAAACTGTCAGTCTCCACCAGCCTGAATGACAGCATTTCAAGGGACAGGAGTTTTGCAATGCCAGCATTCAGAGCCTGTGCTCGTGGATGGTTTGCCGAGTATGGCCGTCTTTTATCCCATGCCTGTGGTACCGATGGCTGTTTTGTGGTCTGGGAGTGTGACGATGACTGTGAACTTGCTGCTGTGGGTGGAATAACAGTTTGTCTATGGACAACAGTGACCGAGGTTCTTCCATGGAGATCCTGTGAGGAAGCCGAACCAGGTGTGTGTGAGCTGGAGGTAGAGGCTCCAACACGACCTGAAGATGTAGGTGCTGCTGTAGGTTGGCCTACATCTCCAGTGTGTCTTTGTAACTCAGCTACGTGCTTTGTCCGTACATGTTTCCACATATTTGTGGTATTCAGGTTACTGATATTTTTACCTCTTTTAACTTTTTGCTTACACAGCTTGCATTGAACATAGCAAATATCATCTACAAGTCTGTCAAAAAAGGACCACGCAGTGCAAGTCATGGGAGCGCCAATTTTGACATTTCTAAGAGAACTGCTCCCAACAGGTGCCAAACTGGAGGCTACAGGCAAGCGAGTCTGCAGCCTACCTCTCCCTCCTCTTTGTACCGTTGGGACAATCTCTTCCTCAGAGCTGCTCCCACCACCTTCCTGTTGCTCACGCCATGTTGGGTCTCGGACTTCATCATCTCCACTACCCTCTTCCAACACCTGCTGCTGTTGGATGGTCTGGGCAGCACCATGCTCCACAAAACCTGGCACCTGAGTCTCATCATCATCATAAGATGCGTTCTGCGGTGTGCTGTCCATCGGCACTGGCTCACCCGCCTCTTCAGATTGAGAGAGACACAGCTGTTGCGCATCACTGCATACTCCCTCTTCTTCAAATTGCAGAATGCTGCTTGCCTGTGGCCGTGTTTGCGAGCCAACAGATTCTGAGAACAGAAGCAGAGACTCAGCTGGCTCCTGTACAGAACTCTCTGACTGCCTGGGCAATTTGACAGGCGGTGAACAGACAGATGGTTGCTCAACAGTGTTGTGTTCCTGAGAGGAGGTGGAAGGAATTGAAGTCGATGCATTGGCTGCCATCCAACCAACAACGGCTTCAATTTGTTCTTCCCACAGCAGGGGGGCACGCCGAGCTCCTACCAAACTGCGCATAAAGGAACGCTCATGGGTAAAACTGGTGGATGCTGTGTCACTGAGGGCGGCAGCAGCCACAGAATCCCCACGTCCTCTCCCTGCTGAAACTCCACGGCCACGACCACGTGCCTTACTCCCTGCCTTCTTCATCTTGGTAGATTGATAAAGAAAGTCAGAAAAGTTATAAGGCCTAAGTGTGGTTATTACGCAGAGACTGAAGTGAACACTGAAACACAACTGTTCACAATCTGTGAAAGGCTACTCCTTTGTCTACTTCTATAGTGTTTGCAACCAATGTATTGGATATGGATGGAAGCGCGTCACACTAATAGATTATATTTATTTTAAATGGAATGGAGCAGAACCAATTGGAGAGAAATGAAAAGGATGAGGCACTGAGACACGCTCAGCAGAGTACAAGCAGCAGTGCTTGAACAAGTAACTGGAGCGTGATGTGCACTCAAAAAATAAAAAACACAGACTGAAGTGAACACTGAAACACAACTGTTCACAATCTGTGAAAGGCTACTCCTTTGTCTACTTCTATAGTGTTTGCAACCAATGTATTGGATACGGATGGAAGCGCGTCACACTAATAGTTAAATTGCATGGAGCAGCAAGAATTACACTGAAGAAAAAAAAAAGAGTCTGTGAGTGACACGTGCAGATGCCTACAGACAGCGTTGCATGCAGAGCAAACTGCAGCGTCACCTGCACTCACACACACCTTGCAGAGCTGTTAAAACAACACTGCAGGCAAAAGGAAGCTTTACACAGCGGTTGGTGCTAGCCTGCCTACAGCACAGTACACTAAATCGCAATCTCTAACTGTCCCTCAGAGTCAGCACAGCAGCGTTCTGTCCCTTACTGAATTCACAGCACAGTGACGCTAAAATGGCGGCGGCGCCTTTTATAGTGCATTCTGACATCATTTCAGCATCCAATCACAGCCATGCCATTAGTTAACATGACCGCAGCAGTACAGGATGTGCCCACACTTCTTAGGATTCCTCATTGGCTGACTAAAATCACATTGCCTCTCAAAGAATTATGGGAACTTCCGATTCCGGTATACGATATATGGAAAATATCGGAACTAAGTATCGAAAGGCCGAAACAGCTAATATCGGCCGATACCCGATACTTGCGGTATCGTATCGCTCAACACTAACTATGAGCCCTCCAGATATCTTATTTTGGATCACATGACTACCCTGTCTCATGGCTTGTCCGTTTGTAGTGACTCGGCGTCACATAATAGCTGACCTTTTACTTTTTTTTCTCCAGCATGGATCCTATTCACATGCTTAGTGATCATGTGGGGAACCTGACTCAAGTAATTCAAGGTCTGGCTGAAAAGCACCAGAATCTTAACAGGCCAAGTTGCAGAGCCAGGTGGCTAGCTCTATGAAAATATCATGAGTGGGTCATGTCCTCCTGGGAGATCTAGGGTTAGAAGATCACTACATATTGTGAATCACAGATCTTCCATTTAGCCTTTGTGTGTTAGGAATCGAGTTCCCACTGCTGCACAAGGGGAATCTCGAACCAGTCCTGCTGCGGTCCCCCATCCATCTCCGGCCGCAGTGGAGCCTGCTCAGCAGAGACGTCGGTCCCAGCATCTCGCCCGGTTTAATACTGTGCAGAGGCTTGCTACTGCCTCTCCTGGTTCCTCTATTGTAACCAGTGCTGGAGCAGGCAGCTCTGGGACTTAGTCCTCTGTTTCTCCGTCTGAGCATGCCCAGGACAAGATCTCCCATTAGAGATCAGGGGTCACATGCTCGATTACAACAGCGACTCCCATTGGTCCTCCTGGAAGGTCCTGAATCTGTTTGTGTTCTGGAGCAGTTTCCCATTGGTCCTTTCTGGAAGGTCTTGTAGTTGCTGCTGCTATAAAAGGCTTGCATGACCGCACGGCCATGTGCTAGTATCAAACTTGTTACGTGCTTAGTGCCAGTGTGGTCATGTACGCATGTGATTAGGGCTCCGCTGTAAAACGCCACTAGAATACCGGCACCTCCGGTGAGGAGTTTGTATGCACGTGTTCAGAGCCCGGCTGAAATAAGCCTCTAGAATATCGGCTACTCCGGTGAGGAGTTGGTTGTCTGCGTTTCTGACTGCATGACCACGGACTGCAATTTGGTCAGCAGTTATTTGTGTCTCCTGTGAGGTTAACAGGACACTGTTACTCCACAGAGCCGCTGTGATACAGACTGAGTATGCTCATACCGCCATATAGTGCCACATCATCTATGTCTGTGGCACTACGGAGACCAGCCAAAGCCCCCCAAAGGGGACCCGGCTGAAGACAAAAAGCAATGCAGCAAAAAGTAAGGAATTCAAACCACAGTAAAAAAAACTGAAAGAGACATCTGAATGCAAGCAGGAGACAGCAGAAAAGCAAGCTGAATTCCAACCTAGACCAGGAAGAACAATTGATCACCGGCGAGGATCATGGGAGGTCAGCTCACTTATATCAGGCCAGTCAGTACCACCTGACAACAACTCATCAGCTGCAGGTGTAGGACTCTTGGTGTTCCACATAGGTTCAATACCCTCAGCAACCACCAGAGGGAGCTTCAGCTCTGAAGTCATCTCCAATACGTTCACAACAGTCCTCCATATATTAAAATACACTGCTCAGTCCTCCATATAGTATAATACACTCCTCATAGTGCTCCATATAGTATAATGCACCGCCATAGTCATCCATGTAGTACAATTCACTTCCCATAGTATAATGCACCCCATTGTCCTCAATACAGTATAATGCAGCCCACATATAGTATAATGCAGACACCCCATAGAGCATAATGCAGCCACCCCACAGAGTATAATGCAGCCCCGCCATACAATATAATGTAACCCCCATAGTATATAATGCAGCCCCCCTCTTATAGTATAATGCAGCCACCCCTTAGAGAATAATGCAGCTACCCCACAGAGTATAATGCACCCACTCCACAGAATATAATGTAGCCCCATAGAATATAATGCAGCCCCCCTCATATAGTATAATGCAGCCCCTCCATAGAATATATGGCGACCACCTCATACAGTATAATGCAGCCCCTTATACAGTATAATGTAGTCCCCTCCATAGAATACAATGTAGCCCTCCTCATTAAGTATAATGCAGCCCCCATAGAATATAATGTAGCCCCCTCATAAAGTATAATGAATCCCCCATACAATATAATCTACCCCCATAGAATATAATGCAGCCTCCCATAGAATACAATGTAGCCTCCTCATATTGTATAATGTAGCCCCCACATAGAGTATGATGCAATCACCCTCCATAGAATATAGTAAATATAATACAGCCCACCATAAAATATAATACAGCCTACCTCCCCATAGAATATAATGTAGCCCCCCCATATTAAATAACACAGCCTCCCCCATAGAATATAATGTAAAATGTACCCCCCATGGTATATAACACAGCCGCAGAGTATATAGCCCAGCACCACATGGTATATAGCCCAGCACCACATGGTATATAGCCCAGCCACACATGGTATATAGCACAGCACATGGTACATAGCACAGCACCACATGGTAATAGCCCAGCACTACATGGTAACTAGCACATCAGCACATGGTGTATAGCACAGCACCACATGGTATAAAGCACAGCCCCACATGGTATATAGCACAGCCCTCCATGTTTTATAGCACAGCACCATATGGTATATAGCCCAGCACCACATGGTATATAGAACAGCCACACATGGTATATAGCACAGCACCACATGGTATATAGCACAGCACCACGTGGTATATATCACAGCCCACCATGGTATATAGCACATCCACACATGGTATATAGCACAGCCCACCATGGTATATAGCACAGTACCACAAGGTATATAGCACAGCCCCACATGGTATATAGCACAGCCCACCATGGTATATAGCACAGTACCACATAGAATATAGAACAGCACCACATGGTATATAGCCCAGCATGGTATATAGCATGGTATATAGCCCCCCCGAGAATGGTCCTACAGTACAGTACTCACACTGATATATTAAAAAAACCCACTATCCTCACCTTCTCCTCGTGCCCGCGCTGCTCCCATCTCCTGTCTCCTGTGTTGTGAATAGGCTGGAAATGAGTTCTGAGCAGAAGCTCCCTCTGGTGGTTACAAACGGTACTGGACTGTCCAGTGAAGATTGTGAGGATTGGGAATCAGGTGTTACTGACTGGTCTTATATAAGGGAGTCGCCTTCCCATCAGGGTTGCCGGTGATCAATTGTTCTGGTCTCAATCCTTGATTCCTGTTTCCTTGGTAGCCTGCTGTTTCGTGTCTGAATCTCCTGCTAACAGATAAGACCTTTTCTTCTTTTTGTTTTTGTGCTTGATTTTTGCATTTTGTCCTGCACTTCTGTGGGGGCCTTCAGGGTCCCCTCTGGGGGCTTTTGCCCTCTCAGTTCAGTTCAGCCACTGATGTTTGTACATTTGCTTTTTCCAGTTTTTTCAGTGGCTGCTGTTTTGTTTTTGGTTACACCAGAGAACTAATTTAGGTGGTAGAGGTCGTGTGATCTCAGGTGTTTTTGAAATTAGTAGAGTTGGTTCTTTTCAGGGTTTTTTGGGATTGCAGTAAGTGTGTTGTGACCCGCACCACAATTGTGGGTTACCAGAGCAATGGGGTACTCAGAGCCGAGCCCATGGAAGTCTATGGGGTTGTCACAGGTAGCGGTGGCTCGGTCTGTGGCCCTGGCGGTCAGGCGTATGTTGGGGGGTATATTTACAGGGGATAGGTGTATAACAGTTCGTGACGCCACCTGTAGTTCTCTGATCACTAAGACCAGCGCTGCTGTAGATCTCTGAGGGGATGGTGTGGCAGCTAGATGTCGGGTCCCCTACAGGTGGGACTGGTCCCTCAAAGTCTATGGAATTAATGATGTCGGGTGCAGATAAATAAATCAGTCTCACACCATCCAGCGTCTTTCCATACCTTTTACTTGTCAGATGATAAGGCAGGTCCCAGGGAGGCTGGTCGGGTGGAGGATGTGCTTTGAGATAACAGCTGAACAGGTTGGGGGCCTCCTTTACTTTCCAATATGATGAGTCCAACCAGCATAAAGCTAAGTTCACTCCGAATACTCCAGCTAAGTCCTTAGCTGTACTGCCCGGTCAGTTTTGTGGTCGGAGTCTTCCTTTGAGAGGGCTGGGTTCCTACTGTTGTCCTGCATCGACTCAAGGTTCCCACTCTCCCTGACCCCAGTTACGTACCGACACTCCAAGGGCTGCTTTCTGCGACCTAAGGTCCAGTAAGACTCTGGTTTTTTCTACCACTACGCCTGAAGCTGTAGTGACACTTCGGTCCCCAGTGACCGGAGAACAATGTGCAGGATAGTCCAATCCTTAAGGCACTGCTATAACTTCTTCCACTGCGCCCTTCGCCCTGTTCGCGCTTGTAGCATAAGCACTCCACACTTCCTAAGGTAATGCAAGTCAATCCCTTCTTGCTTCTTCCTTGGAGCTCGCTAACAGATGCTCAGTATTCTTCTAGTTCAGGAGCACGTCGACTGAACTTCACTGTCCTTGGGACAGGCGACTGAAGTTTTCTGTTACTAACTCTTCCTTCTTTCTCAATTGTCTCTGTCTTCTGATTAAGCACAGCTCTGACTAGGCTAAGGTGAACTGGCTCACCCTTACTAGCCTCCACTTTAAGAACTGCTGACAGGATCTGGCTGAACTTCTTCCTCCCTCCACGTCCAGGCTAGACTGACTCCTCTGTCTTCCTGACAGGAAACTCTCTGACTCACTGGCTACATACCCTATGGGTGTGTCCAAGTGTGTGGTGGAGTGAATGGTTATTGAGCATTAAACTGTTACCTCTCCGCACATCCTCCAGGGTACTGCGTGTGCCTTCACACCAGGGCTACACATTCCCCCATGGTAAAATACAGCACTCCCGGGCTGTGAAATACAAGAAGACATTTTGTTTTTATATTAACAATAAACATTAAACTCTTCCCATCCGGGAGGTAAGAATTTCTTAAACGTTGCATTCAAACATTAGACATAGAAAAATACAAAACATACTTTCCATAAGTATATCATATCAACAATATTCTTGTGAAGGACCCGCACCAAACCTTCAACGAGGGTCCTGGGTGGGCTGCAGGACATCTGAATGCAGACCTCACTCAGTGCCACACCACACGGGTTTTCTGTTCAGAGGTAGTTGTGGTGGTTTCATGTAAAACCAATATAATGCACCGAAGCGCAACTATGTACAAAGATAAGTTCTGGGCTGGCACAGTCCTCAGCCTCAAAGTCCATGACATAATAAAAGGACACATATATATTCTTTTCACTTCAATATTTACATTATAATTCTAACGATATTTACCCAATCAAGGTATTCTATAAGTAAAACTATGCAATCAACTTTTTCAAATTTTCATTCTGGTACCCAGCCGGGCATTCTACTCATTATATATAAAAACTATGTAAACCCTATACATAGCAATAAAGTGCAAAACAGCAATTATTTCTTTTATCAAAACTTTTTACATCTTCTTAGCTGCGGCAAACCCTGTCTGGGTCCTACCGTTCTTCACATTTTCTTGCTAACTTCAGTTACACTTTCCATCCCGGGGGCTGGAACAATGCGATGCTCTTTAGAGCACATGACAAATAGGTCGTGACCTGCTATCCAAGTCTGAGTAGCGACTGTTTTCATCCTCACTACGGTCCCATCGGGTGACTCCATCATGTAGGACGCAAGCGGTATCTCCGAAGGTGTCGCTGTTGGTGCCGCTATATCCGGCGGTGCAAATTGCGATTTGGAATGAGTCGTAGCTTGTGTCTTGGTACGAGGCACTGGCAGAGTAGAATATGCAGGGGGCGCTTCCAACTGTGACGTACGTTCATGGGGCGATGCCGGGGCACGGCCTGGTGCAGCGGGAGCTCGGAACTGTGACGCGCTGGCAATGGTGACGTTACCTGCGTCGGGACGGGTCTCTGACGACTGCGACATTTAAGGCATACCATCCTTTCATACCCCAGTGCCGTGTATAGGTTACTATGTCCCCATTGATTAGGTCCCTCCCGGGATGGCCGATGGGCAGGTGGGATTCTACGTCCCTGCGGCTGACAAAGACCCCTGGGTAGAGGCCCGGTTCTCTAATGAAGCCCCAGCCCTTCCGGAGCTGGAACTCTGTCACACACCCCTGCCGCCGCGGTTCCCTTAGAGTACCTTTTTCCCGGCGGACACTTTCCTTATCCGCAATCAGCTGCTCGTACTGCCGCTGCCGGTTCCGCTGCACTTCCCGCTCTTCCTCCTGCCGGTGTCGCTGTTCCTCTTCGCGACGCTGCCACTCACGTTCCCACTGGGCGGCGTAGGCGACGTCATCCAGGCGCGCCATCTCATCCCAGTCGACGTCTGGTAATGATGGACAGGACCCCTCCGGTGTCTCTACCGGGGATCGATCCTCTGCTGCGGCCTCCTGGCCGGGCGGGCGTTCCGGAACTGGCGGTACCTCCTCAACCTCCTTCGCTTCCACCGCTCCATCGGTAGGATCAGGGTCGGTCCTTTTGGGGGTAGCCTCCGGTTGCTCCTTAGCCTTGGGCAGCAGAAGTTTTGGTAATTCAAATCGTGGAGGGTCGTCGAGGGGAGAGAACACCGCGTCCCACAGCCGCCGCTGCATCTGGTTACGCCGGCGTCTCTCGATCTCCTCCATGCCAGGTTGTTGCAAGACCATTTTCTTCAACCTTGCATTTTCCTCTCCAATCTCCAGCAAGGCTTGCTGCAGGTGCAGGACCACAGATGGTTCTGGTTCTAGTGGCAGCTTGGCTGGGGAACGGGGCCTGCCTTCCACCGCTTCCCTGCTCGGCTGCACACATCCTGCCTCCATCATGTTCCAGAACACTCTCTCTTCTTCTACTAGAGCAGTCCGGTCTCTTCCGTGGAGGCGGGGTTTGCGTCTCCTCCTCTTCGCAGGGAAGGTGAAGAGGAGGCGGACCTCCTTTGCTGTAGGGCAGGATCGCATATTGTAATAGCACTTTGAGAGGGCAGGCATTCTCTTCGCGCCACAGGGGGGCACACGCCCACGAATCCACGCCCACCTTCTTCTCCAGCGCCTGAGGGCGCGAATTTGGCGGCAAAATGGCGGATTTTAGCGCCAAAAATAGCAAACAGTCCTTTTTCACAAAAACACCTCCACAGGCACACAGGGCTCGCAATTTTGCGAGTTTCGCATCCTGTTCGTGACGCCAAGTTTTTGTTGTGACCCGCACCACAATTGTGGGTTACCAGAGCAATGGGGTACTCAGAGCCGAGCCCATGGAAGTCTATGGGGTTGTCACAGGTAGCGGTGGCTCGGTCTGTGGCCCTGGCGGTCAGGCGTATGTTGGGGGTATATTTACAGGGGATAGGTGTATAACAGTTCGTGACGCCACCTGTAGTTCTCTGATCACTAAGACCAGCGCTGCTGTAGATCTCTGAGGGGATGGTGTGGCAGCTAGATGTCGGGTCCCCTACAGGTGGGACTGGTCCCTCAAAGTCTATGGAATTAATGATGTCGGGTGCAGATAAATAAATCAGTCTCACACCATCCAGCGTCTTTCCATACCTTTTACTTGTCAGATGATAAGGCAGGTCCCAGGGAGGCTGGTCGGGTGGAGGATGTGCTTTGAGATAACAGCTGAACAGGTTGGGGGCCTCCTTTACTTTCCAATATGATGAGTCCAACCAGCATAAAGCTAAGTTCACTCCGAATACTCCAGCTAAGTCCTTAGCTGTACTGCCCGGTCAGTTTTGTGGTCGGAGTCTTCCTTTGAGAGGGCTGGGTTCCTACTGTTGTCCTGCATCGACTCAAGGTTCCCACTCTCCCTAACCCCAGTTACGTACCGACACTCCAAGGGCTGCTTTCTGCGACCTAAGGTCCAGTAAGACTCTGGTTTTTCTACCACTACGCCTGAAGCTGTAGTGACACTTCGGTCCCCAGTGACCGGAGAACAATGTGCAGGATAGTCCAATCCTTAAGGCACTGCTATAACTTCTTCCACTGCGCCCTTCGCCCTGTTCGCGCTTGTAGCATAAGCACTCCACACTTCCTAAGGTAATGCAAGTCAATCCCTTCTTGCTTCTTCCTTGGAGCTCGCTAACAGATGCTCAATATTCTTCTAGTTCAGGAGCACGTCGACTGAACTTCACTGTCCTTGGGACAGGCGACTGAAGTTTTCTGTTACTAACTCTTCCTTCTTTCTCAATTGTCTCTGTCTTCTGATTAAGCACAGCTCTGACTAGGCTAAGGTGAACTGGCTCACCCTTACTAGCCTCCACTTTAAGAACTGCTGACAGGATCTGGCTGAACTTCTTCCTCCCTCCACGTCCAGGCTAGACTGACTCCTCTGTCTTCCTGACAGGAAACTCTCTGACTCACTGGCTACATACCCTATGGGTGTGTCCAAGTGTGTGGTGGAGTGAATGGTTATTGAGCATTAAACTGTTACCTCTCCGCACATCCTCCAGGGTACTGCGTGTGCCTTCACACCAGGGCTACACAAGTGCCCTTCCTATCCTTTTCTATTTAGTAAGTTTGGGCCCCAACGTTTGCTCATACTATTTTCTGTCTGTGTCAGTATTTCTTCTTGTCTAACCGCCATTACATGTTTGGGGGCTTTCTATGTTCTTTGGGGATCTGCTCCGGGGCAGATAGCTTTCCTCTTTCTATCTTTAGGTGTAGTTAGTTTCTCAGGCTGTGACGAGGCGTCTAGGACCAACGTAGGAACGCTCCACGGCTGCCGCTAGTTGTGGTGGTTAGTCAGGGTACTGCAATCTCATAGTTTCCAACTGCTCTGGTGTATTTCCTTTTTGCCTGCTCTCCTCAGCTACCAAATCATAACACTCCTGCTCTGCCTTGTACACAGTGAGTGCGCGATGACATCATCGTGCACACGCTGTGTGTCAGAGGCAGAGCGGGGAATGATGGGAGAGGGAGCGTCAGCTGACGCTCTCTCCTCCATCATTGCTTTGAACTGTATCAGCGTGTATGACGACGGTATAGTTCAATGCGGCGGCTGAGGGAGTTGGCGCTGGAGGCAGGCAAGCCCCCCTGCCTCACGGGCCCCATAGCGGTTGTGTGATGTGCCGCTAGCTGAGGGCCCCTAGGGGAGCGAGGGCCCTAGGCAGCTGCCTGGGCTGCCTGCCCCTAACACTGGCCCTGCACTGCAATTGTCCACCACTGGGTCTTTAGCCTCAACACTGCAATTGTCCACTGCTGGGTCTTCAGCCTCATCACTGCAATTGTCCACCACTGGGTCTTTAGCATCAACACTGCAATTGTCCACTGCCGGGTCTTCAGTGTCAACACTGCAATTTTCCTCTGCAGGGTCTTCAGCATCAACACTGCAATTGTCCACTGCTGGGTCTTTAGCAACAACACTGCAATTATCCACCGCTGGGTCTTTAGCATCAACACAGCAATTGTCCACTGCCGGGTCTTCAGCCTCAAAACTGACATTCTCCAATGCAGGTTCTTCAGGCTCAACAATTCACTGCATAACCAAACAATATGGGAGTACCAAATTAATAGGAACAATGCTTTCAGGTTGCCATCCAGTACGTAGGTTAAGACTTATTGGGGAGCATGTTACTTTGGTGCAGGGCAGGCCTTGCATTCAATGCATAGGCTAACAGTGTGGCAGAACCAAATAAATAATGTGAACTTGGTTTTCCTGTGGCCATCCAGTAACTGGGTACAAAGTCTTATTGTGGTGCATTTGAATTTGGTGCAGGGCGGGCATTGCATTCAATGCATAGGCTAACAGTATGGCAGTAGCAAAAGAATAATGTGAACTTGGTTTTCCTGTGTCCATCCAGTACCTAGGTTCAAAGGCTTATTGAGGTGCATGTGACTTTGTGGCAGGGCGGGCCTTGCATTCAATGCATAGGCTAACAGTGGCAGAATAAAATGAATAATGTGAGCTTGGTTTTCCTGTGGCCATCCAGTACGTCGGTTCAAAGGCTTATTTGGGTTCATGTGACTTTGTGGCCAGGCGGCCCTTGTATTCAATGCATAGCCTAACAGTATGGCAGTACCAAAAGAATAATGTGAACTTGTTTTTTTTGTGTCCATCCAGTACGTGGATTCAAAGGCTTATTGTGGTGCGTGCTACTTTGGTGCAGGGCAGGCCTTGCATTTCATGCATAGGCTAACACTATGGGAGACCTATTTTCTTATAATTGGAACACTTTTTCATGAGGCCCTCCTGTACATCTTGTCAAAGGGGTTTTGGGGTGCATCCTAATTTTTGTCAGCTCAGCCACTCAATGCATAGGCAATAACAGTATAGGAGACCCACTGTTTAATAATGGCCCTTTAAGAATAGTAATGCCGACTGATGCCCCTATAAAAATAGGCTTTGTGACTTTAAGAGTCACTCCTTCATAAATGAAACAAGATGTGCCTGATGATGTGTCACACACCACATGGCCAGCTAAGGTTGTTAAATGATACAATGAAATTTCCCTGTAAATGTATTTGTATTGATTGAAAGCAATGGTAGCGTTGAAAAACGCATCAAAAATGCTACTTGTGAACATAGACAAAGTGGTGGAGGAAAGTTTTTGTTTTGGGTTAATTATTTTGTCTTATTTAAAAGTCATTACCCTGGAAAGGATGTTCCTTAACATATTTCCCAGGAAAATCCATTTTGGTTTTTTGGTGCGCCTGTAAAAGTGGCGTAACACTCTGACAACATTGTACACAGCTGTGACCTGGGAGACAGAAATGCTTCCAGGGTCATTCCCCATGATGTTCCCATGTCATTTGAGCACTTTTTCCATAATTTTCGGACATTTTTAGACATTAAAAGGACCCCCTGGGGGATCGCGGCAAAAATGCTCGGTTTTCCCATAGACTTAAATTGGGCTCGTTGCTCGGGTCGAGTACCCGAGTATTCCAATTTGCTCGACCCGAACAACGAGCACCCGAGCATTTTAGTGATCACCCATCACTAACCTTGGGTACTGCAGAAATTCTTTTGTAACTGTGGCCAGATTTGTGCCTTGCCACAATTCTGTCTCTGAGTTCCTTGGCCAATTCCTTTGACCTCATGATTCTCATTTGGTCTGACATGCACTGTGAGCTGTGAGGTCTTATATAGACAGGTGTGTGTCTTTACAAATTGAGTCCAGTCAGTTTAATTAAACACAGCTGGACTCCAATGAAGGAGTAGAACCATCTCAAGGAGGATCACAAGGAAATGGTCAGCATGTGACTTACATATGAGTATCTGAGCAAAGTATTGCAAAAAAATCTACATTTCTGTTTTTTTCAGACAAGATGGGGTGCAGAGTGTACATTAATGAGAAAAAAATGAACTTTTTTGAATTTACCAAATGGCTGCAATGAAACAAAGAGTGAAAAATTTAACCCCTTAACCCCCAAGGGTGGTTTGCACGTTAATGGCCGGGCCAATTTTTACAATTCTGACCACTGTCTCTTTATGAGGTTATAACTCTGGAACACTTCAACGGATCTTCGCGATTCTGAGACTGTTTTCTCGTGACATATTGTACTTCATGATAGTGGAAAAATTTCTTCAATATAACGTGTGTATTTATGAAAAAAATGGAAATATGGTGAAAATTTTGAAAATTTAGCAATTTTCAAATTTTGAATTTTTATTCCCTTAAAACAGAGAAATATGTCACACAAAATAGTTACTAAATAACATTTCCCACATGTCTACTTTACATCAGCACAATTTTGGAACCAACATTTTTTTTGTTAGGAAGTCATAAGGGTTAAAAGTTGACCTGCTATTTCTCATTATTACAACAAAATTTACAAAACCATTTTTTTTTAGGAACCACCTCACATTTGAAGTCACTTTGAGGGGTCTATATGGCAGAAAATACCCAAACGTGACAGCATTTTAAAAATTGCACTCCTCAAGTTACTCAATACCACATTCAAGAAGTTTATTAACCCTTCAGGTGCTTCACAGAAGCTGAAGCAACGTGAAAGGAAAAAATTAACATTTAACTTTTTAGTCACAAAAATGATCTTTTACAAACATTTTTTTTATTTTCACAAGGGTAGAGGAGAAAATGGACAGGAAAAGTTGTTGTACAATTTCTCCTGAGTACGCCAATACCCCATATGTGGGGGAAAACCACTGTCTGGGCGCACGGCAGGGCTCGGAAGGGTAGGAGTGCCGTTTGACTTTTTCAAACCAAAATTGGCTGGAATTGAGACTGGAAGCCATGTCGCGTTTGGAGAGCCCCTGATGTGCCCAAACAGTGGAAACTCCCCACAAGCAGGGTCGGACTGGCCCACCGGAGAACCGGAGGATTCTCCAGTGGGCCCTGGCATCTGGGGGGCCCTGGCACCTGCTGGCATACAGGGGCCAGTTGCCTAGGGCCCCCGCTGCTCCAGGGGCCCCCAGCCGGTGGCGTGTCGCTAATAGCGGCACACCACGCAGCTGCCATGGGGGCCCCGTGCCAGCGGAGCAGCAGCGGGTGATAGGAGGCAGGAGCCCCTGTCCCCGCTGCTAAAGAGAAATGAATATTCACTGCTTCCCACGCCCCCATGGGCGTGGGAAGCAGTGAATATCATTACTTACCTGTCACCCGCTCCAACCGCTGAGCGCAGCTGTGTCCTCGGGTCCTCTTGCTGCGATGTTCAGGCAGAGGGCGCGATGACGTCATTAGTGAGCTCAGCGGTGGAGCGTGTGACAGGTAAATCTCTCAGGTGTCGGGGCCCTGAGCCAGCGGTGACACCGGCACCTGTCCCCCATAGCGCGCCGGTGTCTCCGCCTGCTCAGGACACCAGCACCTGGCCCCCAGCGACGAGAGGTGAGTATGTCTTTTTTTTTTTGCAGCATCTATGGGGGCACAGTCTGTGGAGCATCTATGGGGGCATAATCTATGGGGGCACAGTCTGTGGAGCATCTATGGGGGCATAATCTATGGGGCACAGTCTGTGGAGCATCTATGGGGGCATAATCTATGGGGGCATAATCTGTGGAGCATTTATGGGGGCATAATCTATGGGGGCATAATCTGTGGAGCACTTATGGGGGCATAATCTATGGGGGCTTAATCTGTGGAGCATTTATGGGGGCATAATCTATGGAGCATCTATGCGGGAATAATCTGTGGAGCATCTATGGGGGCATAATCTATGGGGGCATAATCTAAGGAGCATTTATGGGGGCTTAATCTATGGAGCATCTATGGGGCATAATCTATGGAGCATCTATAGGGGCATAATCTATGGGGGCACAATCTATGGAGCATCTATGGGGCACAATCTATGGAGCTTCTATGGGGGCACAATCTATGGAGCTTCTATGGGGGCATAATCTATGGAGCATCTATGGGGGCATAATCTATGGAGCATCTATGGGGGCACAATCTATAGAGCTTCTATGGGGGCATAATCTAAGGAGCATCTATGGGGGCACAATCTAGGGGGGCATAATCTATGGGGGCATAATTTATGGAGCATCTATGGGGTATAATCTATGGAGCATCTATGGGGGCATAATCTATGGAGCTTCTATGGGGCATGCATAATCTAAGGAGCATCTATGGGCCATAATCTAAGGAGCATTTATGGGGGTATAATCTATGGAGCATCTATAGGGGCATAATCTATGGGGGCACAATCTATGGAGCTTCTATGGGGGCATAATCTAAGGAGCATCTATGGGGCACAATCTATGGAGCTTCTATGGGGGCATAATCTAAGGAGCATCTATGGGGGCACAATCTATGGAGCTTCTATGGGGGCATAATCTAAGGAGCTTCTATGGGGTATAATCTAAGGAGCATCTATGGGGGCATAATCTATGGGGGCATAATCTAAGGAGCATTTATGGGGGCATAATCTATGGAGCATCTATAGGGGCATAATCTATGGGGGCACAATCTATGGAGCTTCTATGGGGGCATAATCTAAGGAGCATCTATGGGGGCACAATCTATGGAGCTTCTATGGGGCATAATCTAAGGAGCATCTATGGGGGCACAATCTATGGAGCTTCTATGGGGGCATAATCTAAATAGCATCTATGGGGGCACAATCTATGGAGCTTCTATGGGGGCATAATCTAAGGAGCATCTATGGGGGCATAATCTAAGGAGCATCTATGGGGGCATAATCTATGGGGCATAATCTATGGGGGCATAATCTATGGAGCATCTATGGGGGCATAATCTATGGAGCATCTATGGGGGCACAATCTATGGAACATCTATGGGGGCATAATACATGGGCAGCATATGGGCACAATCAATGGAGCATCTTGTGGGGCATAATACATGGGGCAGCATATGGGGCATAATCTCATTTTCCACCCTAGGCTTATACTCGAGTTGATAAGTTTTCCCAGTTTTTTGTGGCAAAATTAGGGGGGTTGGCTTATACTCGAGTATATATGGTATCTATCTATTATCTATCTATATCTATCTATATATATACAGTCAGAAATATTTGGACAGTGACACAATTTTCGCGAGTTGGGCTCTGCATGCCACCACATTGGATTTGAAATGAAACCTCTATAACAGAATTCAAGTGCAGATTGTAACGTTTAATTTGAAGGGTTGAACAAAAATATGTGTTAGAAAATGTAGGAATTGTACACATTTCTTTACAAACACTCCACATTTTAGGAGGTCAAAAGTAATTGGACAAATAAACATAACCCAAACAAAATATTTTTATTTTCAAAATTTTGTGGCGAATCCTGTTATGATTCGGTACCTGAGGAGTGTAGGCAAAAAGGCAATACACCAGAGCAGTTGGAATCTATGAGATTGCAGTACCCTGACTAACCACCACAACTAGAGGCAGCCGTGGAGCGTTCCTACGTTGGTCCTAGACGCCTCGTCACAGCCTGAGAAACTAACTACACCTAAAGAAAGAAATAGGAAAGCTATCTGCCCCGGAGCAGAACCCCAAAGATAATAGCAAGCCCCCAAACATGTAATGGCGGTTAGACAAGACGAAATACTGACACAGACAGAAAATAGTATGAGCAAACGTTGGGGCCCAAACTAACTAAATAGAAAAGGATAGGAAGGGTACTTACTGCAATCCCAAAAAAACCCTGAAAGCACCAACTCTACTAATTTCAAAAACACCTGAGATCACACGACCTCTACCACCTAAATTAGCTCTCTGGTGTAACAAAATCAAAACAGCAGCCACTGAAAAAACTGGAAAAAGCAAAAGTACAAACATCAGTGGCTGAACTAAACTGAGAGGGCAAAAGCCCCCTGAGGGGACCCAGAAGGCCCCCACAGAAGTGCAGGACAAAATGCAAAAATCAAGCACAGAAACAAAAAGAAGAAAATGTCTTATCTGTAAGAAGGAGATGCAGACACGACACAGCAGGCTACAAGGGAAACTGGAATCAAGGATTCAGACCAGAACAATTGATCACCGGCAACCCTGATGGGAAGGTGACTCCCTTATATAAGACCAGTCAGTAACACCTGATTCCCAGTCCTCACAATCTTCACTGAACAGACCAGTACCGCTTGTAACCACCAGAGGGAGCCTCTGCTCAGAACTCATCTCAAGCCCATTCACAACAGTACCCCCCCCTTGAGGAGGGGTCACCGAACCCTCATTTGAGCAACCAGGTCGGTCAGGATGAGTTCTATGATACGCACGGATGAGTCTCCTAGCATGGATGTCCGAAGCAAACACCCAAGAATTGTCTTCCTGACCATAACCTCTCCACTTAACCAAATACTGGAGTTTCCGTCTAGAAAAACGAGAATCTAATATTTTCTCAACCACATACTCCAGATTGCCCTCAACCAAAACAGGGTCAGGAGGCACAGCAGCAGGAACCACTGGCTCAACAAACCTCTTCAACAAGGACTTGTGGAACACGTTATGGATCTTAAATGTCCCTGGAAGAAGCAAACGAAAAGAAACAGGATTAAGAATCTCCATGATCTTATAAGGTCCAATGAACCTAGGCTTAAATTTAGGAGATGCTACTCTCATAGGAATATTTTTTGAGGACAACCAGACCAAGTCCCCTACTTTAAACCGAGGACCATCAGTCCTATGCCGGTTAGCAAACCGCTGGGCCCTCTCTTGAGAGAGGGACAACCTCTCCACTACCTGGTCCCAAATCTGTTGCATACGCTCCACAACAGAGTCAACACCCGGACAGACAGAAGCCTCGTCTGTCCCGAAGAAAATCGAGGGTGAAACCCAGAATTACAGAAAAATGGAGACATCAAAGTGGCAGAGCTAGCCCTATTATTAAGAGCAAACTCAGCCAAAGGCAAAAAAGAAACCCAGTCATCCTGATCAGCAGACACAAAGCATCTTAGATAAGTCTCCAATGTCTGATTTGTTCTCTCAGTTTGACCATTGGTCTGAGGATGAAACGCCGAGGAGAAAGACAATTGAACACCAAGTTTAGAACAAAAGGTCCTCCAAAATCTGGAAACAAACTGGACTCCTCTGTCAGACACAATGTTCTCAGGAATGCCGTGTAAACGAACCACGTGCTGAAGGAACAAAGGCACCAATTCAGAGGAGGAAGGCAACTTAGGCAATGGCACAAGATGTATCATCTTGGAAAACCTATCACAAATCACCCAGATGGCGGTCATTCTCTGAGAAACAGGAAGGTCGGAAATGAAATCCATAGAGATATAGGTCCATGGTCTCTTGGGCACAGGCAATGGCATCAACAAACCACCAGAGCGAGAGCAAGGCTTGGAGCGAGAGCAAGTCCCGCAGGACTGCACAAATTCCCTGACATCACGAGACAAGGTAGGCCACCAAAAGGACCGACTAACCAAGTCTCTGGTACCAAAAATTCCGGGATGCCCAGCCAACGCGGAACAATGAATCTCAGACATCACACTCTTTTTCCACTGGTCCGGGACAAACAATTTTCCAACAGGGCAGCGCTCGGGCCTATCCTCCTGACACCCCTCCAGAGCAAGTCTCAAATTGGGTGAGATGGCGGAAAGAACTACACCCTCTTTCAAAATAACAGAAGGATCAGATAACTCAGGAGAGTCCGCAAGGAAACTCCTCGAGAGAGCATCCGCCTTAACATTCTTAGTGCCAGGAAGAAAGGAAACCACAAAATTAAAACGTGTGAAAAACAAGGCCCACCTGGCCTGTCTAGGATTGAGTCGCTTGGCAGATTCCAGATAAACCAGATTCTTATGGTCCGTAAGGACCACCACCCGATGTTTGGCTCCCTCCAGCCAATGTCTCCACTCTTCAAAAGCCCACTTCATGGCCAATAACTCCCGATTACCCACGTCATAATTACGTTCAGTAGGAGAAAATTTTCGAGAGAAAAAGGCACAAGGGTTACTTTTAGAGGTCTCTGGATCTTTTTGGGACAAAACGGAACCTGCCCCAATTTCAGAGGCATCAACCTCCACCTGAAATGGCAGAGAAACATCAGGCTGCCGTAGAACAGGAGCAGAAGTGAATCTCTGCTTAAGTTCCTGAAATGCAGAGACTGCCTCAGGAGGCCAATTCACCACATCAGAACCCTTTTTGGTCAAATCAGTTAATGGTTTAACAATAACCGAGAAATTACCAATACATTTACGATAAAAATTGGCAAAACCCAAAAATCTTTGAAGAGCCTTTAATGAAGTAGGTTGGACCCAATCACAGATGGCCTGAACCTTGACCGGGTCCATTTCAATAACAGATGGGGACAAAATGAATCCCAGAAATGAGATCCTCTGTACGCCAAAAAGACACTTTGATCCCTTCACATACAGAGCATTCTCTCTCAAAATCTGGAATACAGTTCGAACATGTTTCACATGAGAGTCCCAGTCATTGGAAAAAATCAAGATATCATCCAAATAAACAATCAGAAATGTATCCACAAAATCCCTGAAAATGTCATTCATGAAGGACTGGAAGACAGAAGGAGCATTAGTGAGCCCAAAGGGCATCACAAGGTACTCAAAATGCCCCTCCGGGGTATTGAATGCCGTCTTCCATTCATCCCCGTGCTTAATGCGAATAAGGTTATATGCCCCCCTGAGGTCAAGCTTGGTAAACCAAGTAGCGTTTTTCACCCTGGAAAACAGCTCAGAAATCAAGGGTAACGGGTATTGATATTTCACAGTAATATTGTTCAAAAGACGATAATCAATACACGGCCTTAATGAACCATCCTTTTTGGCCACAAAGAAAAAACCGGCACCTAAGGGTGAAGAGGATGGTCTGATATGACCTTTCTCCAATGACTCCTTGATATAAGACCGCATAGCGTCATGTTCAGGTACAGACAAGTTAAAAAGGCGACCTTTAGGGAATTTACTACCAGGCACTAATTCAATAGCGCAGTCATAGCTCCTATGGGGAGGCAAGGATGCAGATTTACTTTCGCTAAACACATCAGAAAAATCAATCAAAAAGTCAGGAACATCCTGAGCCTGGGGGAGGCAGAAAAAAACAGGAGTGTTGGTATTAACACATTGGCAGCCCCAACTGGTTACAGACACAGATTTCCAATCCAAAACAGGATTATGAGACTGTAACCAAGGGAAACCCAGTACGATAATATCATGCAGATTATACAGAACCAAAAATTTGCAGCACTCTAGATGATCAGGTTCAACCCTCATTATAACCTGAGTAGAGAACTGAGGTTTATTCTCAGCCAAAGGGGTAGAATCGATCCCCAGAAGGGGAATAGACTTCTGTAGGGGTATCAAGGGAAACCCACAACGTTTAGCAAAATCATAATCCATCAGGTTAATGGCTGCTCCAGAATCAACGAAAGCCTGAGCAGAAAATGAGGACAGAGAGCATATCAGAGTGACAGTTAGTAAAAACTTAGTCTGAACACTACCCAAGACAACTGAGCGTGCAAAACGTCCTCCCCGCTTAGGGCAGACTGAAATAGCATGAGAGGCATCACCACAGTAGAAACATAACCCATTGCGCTTTCGAAACTCATGACGCTGTGCCCCAGACACCACTCTATCACACTGCATGGATTCAGAAGCAGGTTCACAAGGCAACACTATTCCACGCATACTTTTCCGCTCACGCAAACGTCTGTCAATTTGAATCGCTAATGACATAGAATCATTGAGACCAGAGGGGACAGGGAATCCCACCATAACATCCTTTACATTATCTGACAGCCCCTTCCGAAAAAGGGCCGCCAAAGCGTCGTCATTCCACTTGGTCAGGACTGCCCACCTACGGAATCTCTGACAGTATAACTCAGCGTCATCAAGCCCCTGATTTAATGCCAACAAGGCTTTTTCAGCTTGATTAGTGACATTAGGCTCATCGTACAATAACCCCAAAGCCTGAAAAAATGCATCAACATCACTCAAAACAGGATCCCCAGGTGTCAGGGAAAAAGCCCAATCCTGAGGATCGCCGCGCAGGAGAGAGATGACAATTTGAACCTGCTGCGCTGCGTTTCCTGAGGACTTAGATTTTAAGGCAAAAAACAATTTACAATTATTTTTGAAATTCTGAAACTTAGCTCGATCCCCTAAAAACAAATCTGGCATGGGAATCCTAGGTTCCACAACAGGCAACCTAGCAAGATAGGTAGCAATACTCCGAACCTCAGTGGCAAGCTGATCCACACGGCCAGACAACTGTGCAAACTCCATTTAGAGAAAAAAAAATCCTCCCCAGCACCCAGAGATACAGAGGGAAAAAAAAAAAACAAATGCAACAAACAGAAAAATATCTCTGACAACTCTGACAACCTTTTTGTTTTTCTATCACAATATTTTTTCCCTTCTGTGAGTACCAAACAATTTTCAATTTTTAGGGCCGGTGATACTGTTATGATTCGGTAGCTGAGGAGTGCAGGCAAAAAGGCAATACACCAGAGCAGTTGGAATCTATGAGATTGCAGTACCCTGACTAACCACCACAACTAGAGGCAGCCGTGGAGCGTTCCTACGTTGGTCCTAGACGCCTCGTCACAGCCTGAGAAACTAACTACACCTAAAGATAGAAATAGGAAAGCTATCTGCCCCGGAGCAGAACCCCAAAGATAATAGCAAGCCCCCAAACATGTAATGGCGGTTAGACAAGACGAAATACTGACACAGACAGAAAATAGTATGAGCAAACGTTGGGGCCCAAACTAACTAAATAGAAAAGGATAGGAAGGGTACTTACTGCAATCCCAAAAAAACCCTGAAAGCACCAACTCTACTAATTTCAAAAACACCTGAGATCACACGACCTCTACCACCTAAATTAGCTCTCTGGTGTAACAAAATCAAAACAGCAGCCACTGAAAAAACTGGAAAAAGCAAAAGTACAAACATCAGTGGCTGAACTAAACTGAGAGGGCAAAAGCCCCCTGAGGGGACCCAGAAGGCCCCCACAGAAGTGCAGGACAAAATGCAAAAATCAAGCACAGAAACAAAAAGAAGAAAATGTCTTATCTGTAAGAAGGAGATGCAGACACGACACAGCAGGCTACAAGGGAAACTGGAATCAAGGATTCAGACCAGAACAATTGATCACCGGCAACCCTGATGGGAAGGTGACTCCCTTATATAAGACCAGTCAGTAACACCTGATTCCCAGTCCTCACAATCTTCACTGAACAGACCAGTACCGCTTGTAACCACCAGAGGGAGCCTCTGCTCAGAACTCATCTCAAGCCCATTCACAACAGAATCCTTTGGAGGCAATCACTGCCTTAAGTCTGGAACCCATGGACATCACCAAACGCTGGGTTTCCTCCTTCTTAATGCTTTGCCAGGCCTTTACAGCCGCAGCCTTCAGGTCTTGCTTGTTTGTGGGTCTTTCCCTCTTAAGTCTGGATTTGAGCAAGTGAAATGCATGCTCAATTGGGTTAAGATCTGGTGATTGACTTGGCCATTGAAGAATGTTCCACTTTTTTGCACTCATGAACTCCTGTGTAGCTTTGGCTGTATGCTTGGGGTCATTATCCATCTGTACTATGAAGCGCCGTCCAATCAAGTTTGCAGAATTTGGCTGAATCTGGGCTGAAAGTATATCCCGGTACACTTCAGAATTCATCCGGCTACTCTTGTCTGCTGTTATGTCATCAATAAACACAAGTGACCCAGTGCCATTGAAAGCCATGCATGGCCATGCCATCACGTTGCCTCCACCATGTTTTACAGAGGATGTGGTGTGCCTTGGATCATGTGCCGTTCCCTTTCTTCTCCAAACTTTTGGCTTCCCATCATTCTGGTACAGGTTGATCTTTGTCTCATCTGTCCATAGAATACTTTTCCAGAACTGAGCTGGCTTCTGGAGGTGTTTTTCAGCAAATTTAACTCTGGCCTGTCTATTTTTGGAATTGATGAATGGTTTGCATCTAGATGTGAACCCTTTGTATTTACTTTCATGGGGTCTTCTCTTTACTGTTGACTTAGAGACAGATACACCTACTTCACTGAGAGTGTTCTGGACTCCAGTTGATGTTGTGAACGGGTTCTTCTTCACCAAAGAAAGTATGCGGCGATCATCCACCACTGTTGTCTTCCGTGGGCTCCCAGGTCTTTTTGGATTGATGAGTTCACCAGTGCTTTCTTTCTTTCTCAGGATGTACCAAATTGTAGATTTTGCCACTTCTAATGTTGTAGCAATTTCTTGGATGGTTTTTTTTTCTGTTCTTGCAGCTTAAGGATGGCTTGTTTCACCTGCATGGAGAGCTCATGTGACCACATGTTTCCTTCACAGCAAAACCTTCCAAATGCAAACACCACACCTCAAATCAACTCCGGCCCTTTCATCTGCCTATTTGAGAATGACAAAACAAAGGGATTGCCCACCCTGTCCATGAAATAGCCTTGGAGTCATTTGTCCAATTACTTTTGGTCCCTTTAAAAACAGGGTGGCACATGTTAAGGAGCTGAAACTCCTAAACCCTTCATCCAATTTTAATGTGGATACCCTCAAATGAAAGCTGAAAGTCTGAACTTCAACTGCATCTGATTTGTTTTGTTTCAAATTCATTGTGGTAATGTCTAGAACCAAAATTAGATAAATGTTGTCTCTGTCCAAATATTTATGGACCTAACTGTATATATAGCATTATACCCTATAAGGGGGGCAGCATTATCCTCTATGAGGGGGCAGCATTATCCCCTATGAGGGGGCTACTTATAATCTATGAGGGAGGCTACCCCAACTCCTGCTACATAATTAAGACATGTACTATTTTATATTATAACCTGAATTAGTGTGTTTTACTGCAGAATTGGTGGTCTTGATTTATTTCTATGTAGCTACATAGTGGGCCCCAAGAATGATTTTCTCTGGTGGGCCCAAGGTGTTCCAGTCCGACGCTGCCCACAAATGACAACATTTTGGAAACTAGACCCCCTAAGGAACTTATCTAGATCTGTTGTGAGAAATGTTCAACCCCCAAGTGTTTTCACTAAAGTTTATAATGCCTGGGTGTGAAAAAAAAAAAAAAAATCACAAAAAGGATTTTTTAGTCCCCAATTTTTGATTTTTCCCCAAGGAAATTGGACCCCTGAAATTTTTGGGTCCAATTTTTCCTGAGTATGCTGATACCCCATATGTGTGGGGGGATCCACTGTTTGGGCGCACGGCAGAGCTCAGAAGGGAAGGAGCGCCATTTGTTCAAACCAAAATTGGCTGGAATCGAGATTGGACGCCATGTCGCATTTGGATAGCCCCTGATGTGCCTAAACAGTGGAAACCCCAACAAGTGACCCCATTTTGGAAACTAGACCCCCCAAGGAACTTATCTAGATGTGTGGTGAGCACTTTGAACCCCCAAGTGCTTCACAGAAGTTTATAACGTAGAGCCATAAAATAAAAAATCATATTTTTTTCCACAAAATTTTCGCCCCCAATTTTTTATTTTCCCAAGGGTAACAGAAGGAATTGGACCCCAAGAGTTATTGTGCAATTTGTCCTGAGTATGTTGATACCCCATATGTGGGGGTAAACCACTATTTGGGCGCATGCAGAGCTCAGAGGGGAAGGAGCCACGTTTGACTTTTTCAAAGCAGAATTGGCTGGAATTGAGATCAGACGCCATGTCACGTTTGGAGAGCCCTGAAGTGCCTAAACAGTGGAAACCCCCCAATTATAACTCCAACCCTAACCCCAACACACCCCTAACCCTAGTCCCAACCCTACCCATAACCCTAGCCACAAACCTAACCCTAACACACCCCTAATCCTAATCCCAACCCTAACCCTAATCGTAACTTTAGCCCCAACCCTAAACACTAAAGGGGTTAACTAGTGGGACAGTTTTATAGGGCGGGTCATTACGGACGCGACGATACTAAATATGTGTACTTTTATTTTTTTTTTTAATTTACATAAAGAAATTAATTTATTGGGGAATATTTTTTTTTCTTTATTTAGGAATTTTTAAAAAAAATATTTTTACACAAGTTTGTTTTTTTATACTTTTTTACTTTGTCCCAGGGTGAGACATCACTGTATAGTGTCAGATCGTCATCGATGTGACATGCAGTTCAGGAGACTTCTCAGCGCCTGCTTTCAGCAGGACCCGGAAGGACTCCGCGGCCATCATGAATCCGGGGGCCTGCAGGGAGGAGGCCCTCGGAACAGCACGATCACATCGCGCTGTTCTGAGGGTCTCAGGGAAGCACGCAGGGAGCCCCCTCCATGTGCGATGCTTCCCTATGCCGCCAGAACACTGCGATCATGTTTGATCGCAGTGTGCCGTGCCGGGGGTTAAGGGGGGGTTAATGTGCCGGGAGCGGTCCGTGACCGCTCCTGGCACATAGTGCCGGGTGTCAGCTGTGATAATCAGCTGACACCCAGCCGCGATCAGCTGCGCTCCACCCGTGAGCGCAGCTGATCGCATATAACGTACTATCCCGTCTACGGTCATACGGGCCTGGGTCACCTGGACGGGTTAGTAAAGTCAGATGTCAGAAAGGGATTAAAGGAGTCTGAATACTTTCTGTACCCACTGTATAATTATATAACATCCCTGTGAAGTAAGGAGTAGGGAAAAAAGATAAGGAAAAGGATGTACCTGACTGCTTAATTAGGTGGTAGTGAGTGAAAGATCAGATTACCTTCAGGAGATCTATAGACAACTGGGAGATGACACGGTTTATCAGAAATTACAGAGAGACCCTAGGTATCAGGTACAGGGATTAGTCTCTGAGCTCCTACTAAGGTTTACTCTTTGGGTGTAATTGACACTAAAACATGTGAACATCTGACTAAAAACATCCTATTACACCAGTATTTTACCCCTTACCCAAGAGCCTTAAAAATCTAGAACATCCCCAGGCAGACCGATAGTGGCATCTACTGAAATCCATCCTCTCACCCCTCTCAATTTTCTTGGAGAAATTCTGACTCCATTAATTCAGAAAACTACATCTTTCGTATTGGATACAAGAGCTTTCCTTCACACCATCAGAAACAATATGCCTCTTGTGTCAGGGAAGACATGCCAAAAATAAACCGCATTTATAAATTGTTTTAAGAGTTAATATAAAGAAGGATCAAATTCAGGGAATCTGTTCACTTAAATAGGCTTGTATGCATTCTTTGAATGTGTTTCTTCGTTTTATATAACTCTTAAAACATTATAAACGCGGTTTATTTCTGGCATGTCTTCTCTGACACAAGAGGCATCTTGGTTCTATTATACTATTGTTTAAACTTTGTTGGTTATTTATTACTTTGATGATTTTGAAATGTAAAATTAAAAAGCATTATAATATCTTTTAACAAAAATATCTGTGTTTGCCCTGGGCGGTGGCTAGTTTTCAGGTCATACTATTTGATTTTTTCACTTTATGTTCATGATACCACGTTACTTGAACTTCTCATTTTTGTGATAATACCATACCATCCTTATTCTGGTAGGAAATAATCCATCAAAGCCCATGTGGTCTCCTGTACATTGGTGAAACCACCCAACCAATAAAACATAGGATCTCTAAACACAAATCCACCATAAGATGCAAGAATTTTCTATTACCATACCTCATCATTTCGTCTCTTCAGGCCATAATATAACTCAACTCAAGTTTCAAGTCATTGAGCACATCCCCCCTCCAAGACGTGGAGGTGACCGTATACGCACATAGAAACGCAGAGAGGCATTTTGGATTTATGAGCTACAGATATTATTCCCCAAAGGCCTTAATTGGGAATATGATCTATTATCCTTTGTATGAATAGACTAAGGTTCACGCTTGATATTATGGTCTCTAATTGAATGTGATTGAAACATTTTATTCCAACATACATGAGGGCTACTATTATAAATAGCATACTAGTATATGGGTGATTTTATAAGATGTTTACAACATTAATCATTCACTCTTTTATTTTCATAGGATATTTAGAATATTAGCCATTTATCTTTTTTCTCATCATACTAATTGTCTATATCCTCTTTACAGAGTCACTTATACTGAACTGCACTTCAAGTTTTCCCACTCCATGATCTCCTTCTCCCTCAGATTTCCCTATCCCCATGTCACCTGCTCGAATGCCAGATATCTCTCAAGTATACATCACAGGTTCCAATCCTGTAATATTGGTAATATTGAAGCACATAGAAAGGTGGTGAAATCCAAGTATACACTGTGTAGGGATCCGCTCTGGTAGGCAGGGGCTGGGCCGCAGTAATGAGGCAAACACACAGGCTTTCAGTTTAAAGTTCAGTGGTTTTAATGACGGATTCAACAAAAGTCCAGATAACAAAACAAAACAGAACATAAATCACTCCAGTTTGGAGAACCACTGGTCCCAGACTCACCCTTGCTTGGGAAAGGCTTAACTAAGCGGTGGAATGTCAGCAGAGACCGCCAGGTGCCATTCCCGGGTGGTCTGGTACTCGCTTCCTGGTGTGCACTGACACACTGTCACGAAAACAATCTTCCAGGCTGACTCCAGCCAAACTCCTTCCTTCCACACCTCATACTCCCACAGCTTCCTGTTAAATAGGCCTAGTCCACACCCTCAGGTGAGGTACACATCAGCTGACCTGATCACGTGACTATGACCTCATCACAGGTCCTGTGATCATGGAAAATCCTGAGCAAACTTCAGTCTGCCAGAAGAAATATATCTCCCATCAAGCAAGATCCCCTTTGGTGTACCACATACCTCCCCCCTTTGTTCAACCTTAGGAGGGTGGACACATGACATACAGTGAACTCTGGACAGTGCATCTGCGTTCCCCTGTAATTTGCCTGCCCGATGTTCTACTGAAAATTTGAATTTTTGTAGAGACAGAAACCACCTGGTTACTCGTGCATTTCTCTCTTTGGCTTGACTCATCCAAGTCAGAGGGGAATGATCAGTTACAAACCGAAATGTTCTCCCCAACAGATAGTAGCGCAATGACTCCAGTGCCCACTTGATCGCCAGGCACTCTCTCTCTACAATGCTGTATTTGGTTTCAGCTGGAGTAAGCTTTCGACTCAAGAAACTAATGGGATGCTCCTCCCCGTTAACCTCCTGAGACAATACGGCACCCAGACCTACCTCTGACGCATCAGTCTGGACAATGAATTCTCTTTTGAAGTCTGGTGTGATCAAAACTGGTGACCCGCACAGTGCCCCTTTGAGTTTTACAAACGCTTCTTCAAGCTGATCATTCCATCGCACCATTACTGACTTCCTGCCTTTTAGGCAGTCAGTTAACGGTGCCGACAGGGTTGCAAAATTGGGAATAAACCGTCGGTAATATCCCACTAACCCCAAAAACCCTTTCACTTGTTTTGTGGTGAGGGGACGGGCCAGTTTTGGATTGCCTCCACTTTGTTTATTTGGGGTTTGATAACTCCTCTCCCAATCACATACCCCAGGTACCGAGCTTCCTCCAACCCTATGGAACACTTCTTTGGGTTGGCAGTTAGCCCTGCTTGTCGCAGAGAATCAATCACCGCCTGTACCTTGGCCAAGTGACTTTCCCAGTCTGTACTGTATACCACAATATCGTCCAGATAGGCCGCGGCATATCGGCGATGGGGACGAAGAACAACGTCCATTAACCTCTGGAAAGTCGCTGGAGCGCCATGCAACCCGAAGGGTAGGACTATATACTGGAACAGAAGACAAAAAACCTGACTGGCACTTCCAGACTAATGTGAACTAGGTGCAAACCAAAGGGAGCTACCCTCATGTAAAACATCCAAAAAAAGGCTGCACTCAAGCATACTAAAGCATGACAACATAGAATACATGAAATTTTGAATAGCAATATGGCTTTGGAATATAAGGAAAAATTTGAGACGCTTAGTATAAACATTTGGCCAAACATTTTAAAGCCCAACAACCATCGTCAAGGTGGTCTCAATTCTGTTGAGTCCCTAACCTAATGTGAACATACCTCTATTAGGCTGATGTCTGAATTTCTGGGTGAATATGCACCTCTGTCAGTAATGCCTGCATTTATGGGTAAAGTAGGGAGCTGGTGTAATTAAAATCACCACCTGGTGGGGGCGGAGTGCTCGGTCAGCAAGCTAACATTCAAAAGACAAAAAACCTGACTGGCACTTCCAGACTAATGTGAACTAGGTGCAAATCAAAGGGAGCTACCCTCATGTAAAACATCCAAAAAAAGGCTGCACTCAAGCATACTAAAGCATGACAACATAGAATACATGAAATTTTGAATAGCAATATGGCTTTGGAATATAAGGAAAAATTTGAGACGCTTAGTATAAACATTTGGCCAAACATTTTAAAGCCCAACAACCATCGTCAAGGTGGTCTCAATTCTGTTTTGCTATTCAAAATTTCATGTATTCTATGTTGTCATGCTTTAGTATGCTTGAGTGCAGCCTTTTTTTGGATGTTTTACATGAGGGTAGCTCCCTTTGGTTTGCACCTAGTTCACATTAGTCTGGAAGTGCCAGTCAGGTTTTTTGTCTTTTGAATGTTAGCTTGCTGACCGAGCACTCCGCCCCCACCAGGTGGTGATTTTAATTACACCAGCTCCCTACTTTACCCATAAATGCAGGCATTACTGACAGAGGTGCATATTCACCCAGAAATTCAGACATCAGCCTAATAGAGGTATGTTCACATTAGGTTAGGGACTCAACAGAATTGAGACCACCTTGACGATGGTTGTTGGGCTTTAAAATGTTTGGCCAAATGTTTATACTAAGCGTCTCAAATTTTTCCTTATATTCCAAAGCCATATTGCTATTCAAAATTTCATGTATTCTATGTTGTCATGCTTTAGTATGCTTGAGTGCAGCCTTTTTTTGGATGTTTTACATGAGGGTAGCTCCCTTTGGTTTACACCTAGTTCACATTAGTCTGGAAGTGCCAGTCAGGTTTTTTGTCTTTTGAATGTTAGCTTGCTGACCGAGCACTCCGCCCCCACCAGGTGGTGATTTTAATTACACCAGCTCCCTACTTTACCCATAAATGCAGGCATTACTGACAGAGGTGCATATTCACCCAGAAATTCAGACATCAGCCTAATAGAGGTATGTTCACATTAGGTTAGGGACTCAACAGAATTGAGACCACCTTGACGATGGTTGTTGGGCTTTAAAATGTTTGGCCAAATGTTTATACTAAGCGTCTCAAATTTTTCCTTATATTCCAAAGCCATATTGCTATTCAAAATTTCATGTATTCTATGTTGTCATGCTTTAGTATGCTTGAGTGCAGCCTTTTTTTGGATGTTTTACATGAGGGTAGCTCCCTTTGGTTTGCACCTAGTTCACATTAGTCTGGAAGTGCCAGTCAGGTTTTTTGTCTTTTGAATGTTAGCTTGCTGACCGAGCACTCCGCCCCCACCAGGTGGTGATTTTAATTACACCAGCTCCCTACTTTACCCATAAATGCAGGCATTACTGACAGAGGTGCATATTCACCCAGAAATTCAGACATCAGCCTAATAGAGGTATGTTCACATTAGGTTAGGGACTCAACAGAATTGAGACCACCTTGACGATGGTTGTTGGGCTTTAAAATGTTTGGCCAAATGTTTATACTAAGCGTCTCAAATTTTTCCTTATATTCCAAAGCCATATTGCTATTCAAAATTTCATGTATTCTATGTTGTCATGCTTTAGTATGCTTGAGTGCAGCCTTTTTTTTGGATGTTTTACATGAGGGTAGCTCCCTTTGGTTTGCACCTAGTTCACATTAGTCTGGAAGTGCCAGTCAGGTTTTTTGTCTTTTGAATGTTAGCTTGCTGACCGAGCACTCCGCCCCCACCAGGTGGTGATTTTAATTACACCAGCTCCCTACTTTACCCATAAATGCAGGCATTACTGACAGAGGTGCATATTCACCCAGAAATTCAGACATCAGCCTAATAGAGGTATGTTCACATTAGGTTAGGGACTCAACAGAATTGAGACCACCTTGACGATGGTTGTTGGGCTTTAAAATGTTTGGCCAAATGTTTATACTAAGCGTCTCAAATTTTTCCTTATATTCCAAAGCCATATTGCTATTCAAAATTTCATGTATTCTATGTTGTCATGCTTTAGTATGCTTGAGTGCAGCCTTTTTTTGGATATATACTGGAACAGTCCCTCGGGTGTTACAAAAGCCGTTTTCTCTCTCGCTGCTTTGGTTAGGGGCACCTGCCAGTACCCTTTTGTGAGTTCAATGACTGAAAAATACCGGGCCTGCCCAAACCGCTCTATTAACTCATCGACCCGGGGCATGGGGTAGGCGTCAAATTTAGAAATGTCATTCAGTTTTCTAAAGTCATTACAGAACCTTAGTGTCCCATCTGGTTTTGGTATTAGGACTATTGGGCTGGCCCACTCACTCTGGGACTCTTCAATAACCCCTAACTGCAGCATCTTCTTTACCTCTTCCGAGATGGCTTGTCGCCGGGCCTCAGGCACCCGATATGGCTTTAATCAGACTTTGGCCTGCGGCTCCGTGACAATGTCATGTTGGATTAGGGAGGTACGGCCAGGGAGCTCTGAAAAAACATCGGTATTTCGGCTAATAAACTCTCGGACCTCCTGAACTTGTCTAGGAGACAAAGTGTCTGCTATTTTGACGGCGGAGAGGACTTCTCTTGCCTTCTCCTGAGGCAAGGGAGCCCTCTCTACTGGAAATGCAGGCCGTGGACAATCCTCACCAAGAAGGTCTCTGTCTTTCCATGGTTTGAGCAGATTCACATGGTATACCTGTTCTGGCTTTCTTCGCCCTGGTTGGTGTACTTTATAGTTTACAGGACCCACCTTCTCCATAATCTCATAGGGTCCCTACCACCTTGCAAGGAGCTTACTATCCACTGTAGGCACAAGTACCAACACCCGATCCCCAGGGTTAAAGGACCTCACCCGTGCCTCCCGGTTATAGACCTGCCTCTGTGACCTCTGTGCTGCTTCCATATGTTCTCGGACTAATGGTAGGACTGTCTCCATTCTCTCTTGCATTTTGGCCACATGTTCTATCACACTTTTGTGGGGAGTTGGTTGGTTTTCCCAGGCCTCTTTAGCTATATCGAGTAAGCCACGGGGATGTCTGCCATATAATAGTTCAAAGGGCGAGAACCCCGTAGATGCCTGGGGCACCTCCCGCACTGCAAACATCAGGTATGGCAAAAAGAGATCCCAGTCCTTACCATCTTTAGAGACTGCTTTTTTTAACATATTCTTCAGGGTTTTATTGAACCTTTCTACCAAACCGTCTGTTTGGGGATGATAGATCGATGTGCGCAACTGTTTAACACTTAACAAGTGGCAGAGTTCCTTCATGATTTTTGACATAAAGGGGGTCCCTTGATCTGTTAAGATTTCTTGAGGGATTCCCACCCGAGAGAACATACCCATGAGTTCTTTTGCGATTAGTTTGGCCGAGGTGTGTCGCAGGGGAATAGCCTCAGGATACCTGGTAGCGTAATCTAGAACTACGAGGATGTGTTGATGACCCCTTGCTGATTTATTAACCGGCCCCACCAGATCCATGGCTATTCTCTCAAATGGGACCTCTATAATTGGTAAAGGCACCAAGGGACTCCGAAAATGAGGCTGCGGACTGGTTAGCTGGCACACGGGACAAGAGTTACAATACCGTTTAACTTCTTCATAGACCCCTAGCCAGTAAAACCGTTGTAGAATTCTGTCTAGGGTTTTCTTTTGGCCCAAATGTCCCCCTAGTACATGCGCATGCGCTAAGTCCATTACCAACCTCCGATATGACTGCGGTACCAGCAATTGCTCGACAATTTCCCCATGTATTTTTTCAACCCGATACAGCAAATCTTGGTTCAGCTCGAATCGGGGAAATACTGTAGCTGCCCCGGGGTGTTGGGGTTCCCCATTGACAACCAGTACATTTTCCCGGGCTCGAGTCAACGTAGGGTCCCGGAGTTGCGCCGTACCAAAATTGTCACCTGCCATATTTAAGTCTGACAATTCTGGTCCCGGTGGCAAATCTTCCATCTCCCCAGCTAACACTTCTATAGGAGAGGGGTTTTCCTCCTCCACCGAAGGCAACGGTACTCCTACCGCCAGCACATCTTCCTCTGGGCCACCAGGTTCATGCCCGATTTCTGGAGAATGCAACCTGGTTGCCACTGGTGCCGATGACTGTTCTGTGGGAGGGGTAATTACAGGCCAAAGCACAGAAAATAACGGAAAATCTCTCCCCATTATTACGTCATAATGCAAATTAACCACCACCCCCACCTCGTGGCACCTCCTCCCCGCTGGCGTGTTTATCATTACCAGGGCGGTAGGATAATGTTTTAAGTCCCCATGTATACACAACACACCCATTTTCCGACCAGTATACTCGCTGATTTGGATGTGGCTGGCTCGTATTAGGGTCACAAGACTCCCTGAGTCCAGAAGAGCCACAGCAGGGTTACCTTCCACCTCCACTTTACACAAATGGTTCATACTGGGTCCCTCTGGTTTGCCCACTGCACACATGTGTTCGGCATAGTGAGACTGATAGTATCCATAGTTGGTGTCCATGGGCTCAGTCAGATGGGGGCAATCAGCTCTCACATGTCCTGGTTCTTGGCACCGCCAACAGATTATGGGACCTCTTTCGTCCCCAGACGTGTCTTGGGCGGCCTTCCGAGTCTCTGCTCGCCGAACGGCGGGTGAAGGTTTGGGAAATTTACTCATTACCTTCCGGGTAGTGTTCCCCTGTATCTCTTTGGTAGCCCCATATCTTTCAATGAGGTCTACCATTTGGAGACCATCAGTAGGGGCTGCCTGTCCAACTCAGGTTTGCAGGGTGTGGGGCATAGTCCTCCAGAATTTATCAGTTACTATCCTATCCCGCATAGCGCTGGGTGACAACACCTCCGGCTGCAACCATTTATCTACCAGGTGTATCAAATCATAGTACTGGGACCGAGCTGGCTCGGAAGGGGAAAACTTCCACTGGTGTACCCGCTGGGCCCGGACCAAAACATTTACCCCAAGACGTGCAAGTATCTCACCCGTGACGATCTCATAGTCTCTCTGTTGCTCAGGGGCTAGGTCCATATAGGCTTTCGCGGGTCCTGGAGCCAAAAACGGAGCCACGATTTCTGCCCACTGGTCCCGGGGTAGTTTCTCCCTCTCAGCCACGCCTTCAAACATCTCCAGGTACACCTCAACGTCATCTGACTTTTCCATTTTCGGAATCGCTGTGCGTACCGCTTTCCGGACATCTTGGCGTCCCGGGGCAGCTCCTGCTGTCTGCGGCGCTGTGATGTGCTGTATCAGTAGATTGTTGGTTTCCTGTTGCAGCTCCATAGCCTGCTGGTGTATAGCCTGCTGTTGCTGCATAGCCTGCCGTTGCTCCATAGCCTGTTGCTGCATAGCCTGCTGCTGCTGCTGTGTAGCCTGCCGTTGCTCCATAGCCTGTTGCTGCATAGCCTGCTGTTGCTCCTGCATAGCCTGCTGCTGCTGTATAGCCAGCTGCTGCTGTCGCATAGCCTCCACCAGCATTTTTACTGTGTTCTCCATCTCCGGACAGTTATCCACCGGGTCTTGCGTCACTTTCTTCACCCAGGACATTTACTGTCATGCAGAGAAAAAAAAACATCCAAAAAAAAAACCAGCCTGACCTCACTGCGTATGCCCGCATTCTCCACCAATTGTAGGGATCCGCTCTGGTAGGCAGGGGCCGGGCCGCAGTAATGAGGCAAACACACAGGCTTTCAGTTTAAAGTTCAGTGGTTTTAATGACGGATTCAACAAAAGTCCAGATAACAAAACAAAACAGAACATAAATCACTCCAGTTTGGAGAACCACTGGTCCCAGACTCACCCTTGCTTGGGACAGGCTTAACTAAGCGGTGGAATGTCAGCAGAGACCACCAGGTGCCATTCCCGGGTGGTCTGGTACTCGCTTCCTGGTGTGCACTGACACACTGTCACGAAAACAATCTTCCAGGCTGACTCCAGCCAAACTCCTTCCTTCCACACCTCATACTCCCACAGCTTCCTGTTAAATAGGCCTAGTCCACACCCTCAGGTGAGGTACACATCAGCTGACCTGATCACGTGACTATGACCTCATCACAGGTCCTGTGATCATGGAAAATCCTGAGCAAACTTCAGTCTGCCAGAAGAAATATATCTCCCATCAAGCAAGATCCCCTTTGGTGTACCACAACTGACAGACATACACTTCCTGTCAGTGGAACGCACAATCTTCTGGTCTACCAAATCACACCATATGTGCCATATGTGGAATACATGTGCTATACCCTTCCTGTTTGGAGAGCACACAGTCGCGTCACATCCGGTGGCATCACTTCTGGGCGTGGCGTAATACACTGGAAGCCGCCCCAAACAAATATACACCAGGTGTTCTTTGCATTACACCTGACAACTAGCGGTGGATACCACATCTGCATCTGGCATCTCACTCCTCTACGCTCGGGTTAAGCACCTGCACTTATAACTAGTCTGCTATAAGTATTGTCACTAACCCACTATATACCGGATTATAGGCTCTAAAGATTTTTCTTACAGTGGATAGCATCTAAGAATCAGTGGGATCCGTTGAAGCATTACAGAGTTATAACCTCATAAAGGGACAGTGGTCAGAATTGTAAAAGTTGGCCTGTTCATTGACCTGCAAACCACTTTTGGAGGTAAAGGGGTTAACTCATAAGAAGAAACAACTTTTTCCATCAGCTAACGTTAGTTAATTATGTAGTTTGGAAAAGTTAATTGTTGTACATCTTAGTATGACTTAAATCGAGCTTCACATTTAGAGGTTTAGAGATATTTTACAAGGCAGTTATTTCCCAAGATGTTAAATAAGAATGTACATTGTAAGACACTAAATGTGCTTTTCCCCAATCCTTTAAAGCAATATTTTAGTTGTGTTTTCTTTTCCTATCATTTGTCTAAGGGTTTAGGAACATATAAATAATGTAATAATCTTTTAATTAACAGCTGGTGCCCATAAGTATCTGAAAAAGTAGAATGTTTAAAATTACAATGTAGAACCAGCCAGTAACCAGAGAGGGCACAAGAGGACCGACCATCACAATTCTGTACCGAGTTTCCTTTTCAACTGTTATATTGCCGGAAACATGAGTAACACCCTTTTGGATTTTTGGGTAAAATATATATTATTTCCTATTAGTTGGTGTTTTTCAATTAACTAAAGCTTACCATGTAATTTGTAATTCTTTAAAAAAAAATTCAAATAAGTCTAAAAAGGTTAAAAAAGGCTTTCACATTGTGTTCTTGGCCACATTCAGACGTCGGGGCTTTTGTTCGAAACCCACACAAAATGGGATTCAGATGCATTCAGGGCCATTGACTATAATGGTCCTGGCAGAGTCTACTGGGGTGGACACTCAAATGCAATCTACTACGTCTAGCTGTAGAGAACAGCACTTTTATCTAGGGTTTATATCACTATTGGTTTTTCTAAAAATATTGTATTAATTCTTTTTATATCAAATTCAAATTTACTATGCATTTATAGGTGGACATGCAATAATCTACACATGTATGAATACCGTATATACTCGAGTATAAGCCGACCCGAGTATAAGCCGACCCCCTAATTTTGCCACAAAAAACTAGGAAAACTTATCGATTCGAGTATAAGCCTAGGGTGGAAAATGAGATTATGCCCCATATGCTGCCCCATGTATTATGCCCCACAAGATGCTCCATAGATTGTGCCCCATATGCTGCCCATGTATGGTGCCCCATATGCTGCCCATGTTTTGTGCCCCAATAGATGCTTCATAGATTGTGCCCCCATAGATGCCCCATGTATTATGCCCCCATAGATGCTCCATAGATTATGCCCCCATAGATGCCCCATGTATTATGCCCCCATAGATTATGCCCCTATAGATGCTCCATAGATTGTGCCCCCATAGATTATGCCCCTATAGATGCTCCATAGATTGTGCCAACATAGATCATGCCCCCATAGATTGTGCCCCCATAGATTATGCCCCCATAGATTATGCCCCCATAGATGCTCCATAGATTATGCCCCCATAGATGCCCCATGTATTATGCCCCCATAGATTATGCCCCTATAGATGCTCCATAGATTGTGCCCCCATAGATTATGCCCCTATAGATGCTCCATAGATTGTGCCCCCATGTATTATGCCCCCATAGATTATGCCCCTATAGATGCTCCATAGATTGTGCCAACATAGATTATCCCCCATAGATTGTGCCCCCATAGATTATGCCCCCATAGATGCTCCATAGATTATGCCCCCATAGATGCCCATGTATTATGCCCCCATAGATTATGCCCCTATAGATGCTCCATAGATTGTGCCCCATAGATTATGCCCTATAGATGCTCCATAGATTGTGCCCCCATGTATTATGCCCCCATAGATTATGCCCCTATAGATGCTCCATAGATTGTGCCAACATAGATTGTGCCCCCATAGATTATACCCCCATAGATGCTCCATAGATTATGCCCCCATAGATGCCCCATGTATTATGCCCCCATAGATTATGCCCCTATAGATGCTCCATAGATTGTGCCCCCATAGATTATGCCCCTATAGATGCTCCATAGATTGTGCCCCCATGTATTATGCCCCCATAAATTATGCCCCTATAGATGCTCCATAGATTGTGCCAACATAGATTATGCCCCCATAGATTATGCCCCCGTAGATTATGCCCCCATAGATTATGCCCCCATAGATGCTCCATAGATTATGCCCCCATAGATGCCCCATGTATTATGCCCCCATAGATTATGCCCCTATAGATGCTCCATAGATTGTGCCCCCATAGATTATGCCCCTATAGATGCTCCATAGATTGTGCCCCCATGTATTATGCCCCATAGATTATGCCCCTATAGATGCTCCATAGATTGTGCCAACATAGATTATGCCCCCATAGATTGTGCCCCCATAGATTATGCCCACGTAGATTTATGCCCCCATAGATTATGCCCCCATAGATGCTCCATAGATTATGCCCCCATAGATGCCCCATGTATTATGCCCCCATAGATTATGCCCCTATAGATGCTCCATAGATTGTGCCCCCATAGATTATGCCCCTATAGATGCTCCATAGATTGTGCCCCTATGTATTATGCCCCCATAGATTATGCCCCTATAGATGCTCCATAGATTGTGCCAACATAGATTATGCCCCCATAGATTGTGCCCCCATAGATTATGCCCCCATAGATGCTCCATTGAATAGGCCCCTTATGCTGCCACAGCTGCTGCAAACCCCCAAAAAAATGACATACTCACCTCTCGTCGCTGGGGGCCAGGTGCCGGTGTCCTGAGCAGGCGGGGACACCGGCGCGCTATGGGGGACAGGTGCCGGTGTCACCGCTCGCTCAGGGCCCCGGCACCTGTGATATTTACCTGTCACCGGGTTCGCCGCTGTCTTCCGGGTCCTCCAGCAGTGAATGACCAAGCAGAGGGCGCGGCGCGCAGTAACCACGTCATTGCGGCCTCTGCCTGTACATCGCAGCAAGAGGACCCGAGGACACAGCGGCGAGCAGCGGTGGAACGGGACAGGTAAATATCGCTTATACTCACCCTTCCGCCGGCGCGTCTCTGCCCTGCTCTTCTCCCGCGGTCTCCAGCGCCAGTGTTCAGCGGTCAGGTGGTACCGCTGATTAAAGTCATGAATATGTGCATATTCATGACTTTAATGAGCGGTTCCCCTGACCGCTGTACACTGGCGCCGGAGACCGTGGGAGAAGAGCAGGGCGCAGAGACCGCACCGGCGGAGGGGTGAGTATATAGAACAGCTGCGCTCCGCCTACCCCTGTATATGACTCGAGTATAAGACGAGAGGGGGACTTTCAGCCCTAAAAAATGGGCTGAAAATCTTGGCTTATACACGAGTATATACGGTAGATATGTTCTTTTTTGTTTTTTTTTAAACAAGTGTGCTTCTATGTATGTGTTGTGTGTATACAAGTGAGCATGTGTTAGTTTACATGTGTATATTTATAGGTCGATCCACTTTTGGATGATGCTGCCATGACCTATACCTATCTATCTATTACCTATCTGTCTGAATATTATCTATCTATCTATCTATCTATCTATCTATCTATCTATCTATCTATATCTATCTATCTATCTATCTATCTCTATCTATATAATATCTATCTACCTCATCTATCTATCTATCTATCTATCTATTATCTATCTATCTATCTATCTATCTATCTATCTATCTATTAATATCTATTCATATCTACAATAAGATCAAAAGTTTGGACACACCTTCTCATTCAACGATTTTTCTGTATTTTCATGACTGTGAAAATTGTAGAATCACACTGAAGGCATCAAAACTATGAATTAACACATGTGGAATTATATATTACACTTTACAAAAAAGTGTGAAACAGCTGAAAATATGTCTTATATTCTAGGTTCTTCAAAGTAGCCACCTTTTGCTTTGATTACTGCTTTGCACGCAGAAAAGGTGAACGGATGGACTCTACATGCCTGGTTCACACCGTGAAGCATGGAGGAGGTGGTGTGATGGTGTGGGGGTGCTTTGCTGGTGACACTGTTGGGGATTTATTAAAAATTGAAGGCATAGTGAACCAGAATGGCTACCACAGCATCTTGCAGCAGCATGCTCTTCCATCCGGTTTGCGTTTAGTTGGACCATCATTTATTTTTCAACAGGGCAATGACCCCAAACACAATTCCAGACTGTGTAAGGGCTATTTGACCAAGAAGGAGATTGTTGGGGTGCTACGCCAGATGACCTGGCCTCCACAGTCACCAGACCTGAACCCAATCGAGATGGTTTGGGGTGAGCTGGACCGCTCACCGCTTCAATTTTGAATAATCCCCAACAGTGTCACCAGCAAAGTACCCCCACACCATCACACCACCTCCTCCATGCTTCACGGTGGGAATATGCATGTAGAGTCCATCCATTCACCTTTTCTGCGTGCAAAGCAGTAATCAAAGCAAAAGGTGGCTACTTTGAAGAACCTAGAATATAAGACATATTTTCAGTTGTTTCACACTTTTTTGTAAAGTGTAATGTATAATTCCACACGTGTTAATTCATAGTTTTGATGCCTTCAGTGTGAATTTACAATTTTCATAGTCATGAAAATACAGAAGAATCTTTGAATGAGAAGGCGTGTCCAAACTTTTGGTCTGTACTGTATATAATATCTATCTATCTATCTCATATCTATCTCATATCTATATAATATCTATCTATCTCATATCTATCTATCTATCTATCATCTATCTATCTATCTAATACCTATATAATATCTATCTCATAGCTATCTGTCTCATATCTATCTATCTATCTATCTAATATCTGTCTATCTATCTATCTATCTATCTATCTATCTATCTATCTATCTATCTATCTATCTCATATCTATCTATCTATCTATCTATCTATCTATCTATCTATCTATCTATCTCATACCTATATAATATCTATCTCATAGCTATCTGTCTCATATTATCTATCTATCTAATATCTGTCTATCTATCTATCTATCATATATCTATCTATCTATCTCATATCTATCTATCTATCTATCTCGAGTGCCCCCCAGGGCCAGGAGGTACTCGGACTTGGGTCTGACGGTTCTTCAGGGGAATTGTCACGGCAGCAGTGACCCGGTCCGTGGCCCTGGGCGTCCAATAAAAAGGTGATTGAATAAAGAGGATGAAAGCGGAAAAGTTTATAGGGGAATTGTTCGTGACGCAACCTGTGGTATTAGGCAATTAAGGTGATGGCCGACGCTGCGGTACAGATCCACTGGGGCAGTTAGTGACGCAGCAAAGTTGTTATAGTTCTCCACAGGTAGAGCTAGACCCCAGGGCAGTTATAGAGTTTAAAGTAGATGATGGTAATGGTCGTGGTGCAGGGCTGATGACGCGGGAAATAATTCAGAGGACACAGCGGGGTGCAGTCTTTTCAGTTTATTCACTGTTGTGGAAACTATCCCCAGCCGGGGTGCTGTGTCCTCCAGGTAGGTGGCCCAGCCAGCTCTCAGGTGGTTCGGGGTACAATTTGCCAGAACCCAGTTCTTGTGTTCCTTCCACTGGCATTCTCCCTGCGCTGGCTACAACCTCTCCTGCCCTGCGTCACACACACAGTGTCCCAATCTGGCATCCTCGGATCCTGTCGGGCGACGTTGGTCAGACCCCTTGAGCCTATATGGCTGCCTTTTCGGCAAATGTGTGCGGAGGTGGCTGAGGCACATACAGATACCTCAGCCTCCGGTTTGCTAGCTGAGTCTTGTAGTCCTCCGCTAGTCTTGGGGGCCGATTCCCCTACTGCTACCTGGTCCCACCACTGACCATGCCAATGGATGCGGGCCCCACAGATGGATTCCTCACTATCTGTGCCCCTAGGACCCCTTCATGTTGTTTCTAGAAGCATCTCACACGTCCTCTACACTGCTCCTGTCAGTAGCTCCTCTCTCCTCCTCTTTGTCTCACTGACTCTTTCCAGAACAATCTCCTCACTTCAGCACTAACTCCTCCTACCAACTGTCACTCCCTTAAGCTCCACCCCTTCTCTCCTTACTCCACCCACACCCTCTATCCAGTCCCTCCGCGGCCTTGAGAGGTCTGGTGTTGAGTGCAAGTGTGTTGGTTGTGGGCAGTGTCCCCTCCTTACCTGAGAGCGGAGTACCACACTTTGGCTGAGGTGCAGTACCTCTGTGGTGACTGGACCCTCAGGGGTGCCACATTTCTATCTCATAATCTATCAATCTATCTCATATCTATATAATATCTATCTATCTCATATCTATCTATCTTGTTACCCTTGTGAAAATTAAAAATTGATGGCTAAAAGAACATTTTTGTGGGAAAATGTGATTTTTTTATTTTAATGGCTGTACGTTATAAACTTTTGTAAAGCACCTGGAGGATCAGAGTGCTCACCACACATCTAGATACATTTCTTCAGGGATTTACACCAAAACCGAACCAGAGTATAATCCAAAATATTAAATTTTATTAGTAATTGCATACAGGAAAACAGACAAAACAATCAGAGGCTGGCAAGCTACACTATCAGGATCTCACTGGCTAATTATTAAATATGTATAAAGTGCCTAGTGCAAATATATGTAAACAACTGATGTGCAACAAAAGCAAATTGCTGACAGTCCTTCAAATACCACTCATAATATAATATATTCCCAAGCTCCCTCAATGGGATTTTATATGTTAAGTATTACATGACATGCTGATATCAAGACAAAAAAACACAAGGTAAAGGTGCCCCTTACTCATGGCTTTATCACTGATACCATCAATATGAAACAGCCTATGAACTATGAGTGGAAAACGAGCAGCAGCGCTATAAAATCATATGAACATTTGAAGCATGAATGGATAATGAAGAGAACTTTCGTGGTTACTTCATCAGAAGGTGTGTGTTGGGGGAGAAAATGGCTGGGGGTTTTAAAGTGTAGAAAAGCCTATCAGCTTGTCCCTTTAGGGAGGCATGTGAGTCAGGTGGTAATAATCATGTGATAGAGACACGTGTATATTATAATGAGAAGGCTGCTTCTATTAAAAAAGTGCTATACTGTAATGCCCTTAGTGCGGTGCATGCGAAATAGTCCGCTGCCAAGTAAGTGTCCTCCATTCGGCGGTCCTGGAACGCAAGCGGGCAGCGCCGTCATGGAGACAGCGCATGCGCACCTGGCTCCCGTGTTCACGTCATCGAGGGCTGAAAGCAGAACTACCGCTCATGCGAACACGGGCTAAATGACGAGAAAGTACTCTAAAAGAAAACACTCATGAAAATCAGATGGATTTTAATGAATGAAGGTGAGACTGACAATCCAAACAACCGAACTAAAAAGCAAACAAAAGCGAAGATAAATAAATGAATAAATAAAGAGTGGATTGTGTATAATGTCATGTGTGATGCTGAATCATTAAGTGTATGTGAAAGAATTTTTTTTTCTCTTTTGTTACTGAAACACTTATAAATATCATAAATAGATAATGCCACGAATAAGTGAAGATTGATATGGGAAAATACCATATACAAAGTGAACTACTGCAACACTAACTGCAGACCACATTAGTGAGCATATCATCATTTATTCTTAATGATGGAGACCCTATCTCAAAACATATGTATATTGTGCATTTGTGAAAAAAAATAATGAAATGAAATAAAAATGATATATGAATAAAAAAATGCAGTAAAAAAATTAAAATAAAAAATAAAAATCCATGACACTGACTTTAATGGATTGTCCAGATAAAACCATATACCAAGTGAACTACTGCACCCAGTGCAGCCATATCAGTGAACGTGTCATCATTGATTCTTAATTATAGTGACCTTATATCAATACATATATTGTGCTTGATAGAATAATGAATTAAATGAAATAAAAATAAAATAGTGTATTAATGAAAGAACAATACAGAAAGTAAAGATAAAAAAAGTAAAAATGAAAAAAGAAACAAAAAAAAAAAACATGACTCTAATGTTCACAGACTATCTGGAAGAAGTCTTACGATGAATCTCAAAAATGTTTAATGTTTTTAGAATGCATGGAAATTCAATCGGAAGGCAGGTCTTATGAGTACTTTCACCCCAACTTTGAATGAAGTGTCAGAAGTAACAATATTGAAATGGAGCTGAATTGATGCCAGTCATAATTCATCATGATTATCTAAAAAAGAAACATAAGAATGAGTATCTCCTGATATAAACACATAAAAACCAAAAACTTCATACTGCACTGATAAGGAGCCATAAACCACCGAAAAAAAAGGGAAAAAGGAAGAAAAATGAAAGATAAAAAATGAAAGATAAAATAGGGTGCCTTAAAAACCCTGAAACTATTTTATTGATTAAAATAATAGTTAAAACCATCCCCACCCCTAAAAATGACAAAAGGATACCTGTGCTACAGAAATGAACCAAAGCCAAAGGACTCATTGAGACCAGCCGGACCAACCGTTTTGAGACGGTAGATCCAGCGGCTCTCAACTTGTGACAAGGACCTAAACAAGTAACTCCCACGTGGACCCATAGAAACCTGATCAATGGCCCAAACCTTGAGCTTGCTTGGATCGCAATTATGAAACGCTTAGAGTGTCTCGGTATAGTCTTAAGTTGTTCTTCACTGGATGTTGTCTTGGCCTTCTCAATTTCTCTGACATGTTCCCTTATTCGAATTTTGAGCTCTCTGGTGGTCATGCCTACATATATTTTCTGGCAGGGGCATTAGGCATAATAAATGACCCCTTAAGGCTACTTTCACACATCCGTTTTTTACAATCAGGCACAATCCGTCAAAGATGAAAAAAGATGGATCCAGTGCAGATTGTGAAAAACTGATGTGACAGATCAGGTTTTTAGACGGATCCGTCATGAACTTTTGAACCTGAGAAATGCAGTCTGAGCATGCCTGGAATGAGGAGAGAGAGAGATTCCAGGCATGTGCAGAGAGGGAAAACGGAGTCCGGTGGACGGATCAGTCTTTTGCCTGATCCGGCACCCAGAGAGTTCAATTGAAGCAACAAGCCTGATGCGCCGCTTCAGGCGCTGTATGTTTTTTTGCCGGATCAAAAAAACGTCCATAGACACGTTTTTTTAAAACGCCGGAATCAACATTTTGGCCGGATCCGGAAAAAAACGGAAGAAACGGAAGGCCACACGGCGTGATCCGGCACTAATGAAAGTCAATAAGAAAAAAACAGATCCGGCGGTAGAAAAAACGGATCGGTTTTTTTAAAAAAAAGCCGGATCGCGCCTGATGGCAAAAAACGGATGTGTGAAAGTAGACTTAGACGAACAATTCAAATAGTGCCAAATTTTATAGGTCCGAGTTCCTGCAGAGTCAGTATATTCTTTAGTTTTGACAAGATTCCTGCAGGCCTTGCAAAATGTGCATGGAAAAAAAGCCCCAATTAGATTCATTTTTAGAGATTCCATGTTTGCTTTTTAGTGAATAATGACTCCTTATAAAAATATCCTGGAGATTGCTTGACCTTTTAGCCGTTATCAATGGTTTGGGGGCAAGATATTTCTTAGAATGGCATCAGTCTGGAGAATTTTCCAGTGTGTTGAGATAATACCAGTCAATTCTTGCCATTGTGAATTGAAAGGGGTAATTAATCTGACCTGTTGTTCAGATCTATTCGGTAATTCTTTCTTTTTACCATAAAGGAGATCATTACATGTAGACTCTCATGCTCTATTATAGCCCCGGCATAACTGCCTGTGGCTATAGCCTCTTTCTCTGAACCGACGATATAAATCTCCTGATTGAGCTCTGAATTCTTCCCTCCCACACAAACAAGATATCGTCTATATAACGAATCCAATGGTGTGCCTTATCAATATCTTCAATCGGATTGCTGATAAAAATCTGATGCTCCCAAGCCCCCAAAAATAGATTTGCATACGACGGTGCACAGGCCGCTCCCATTGCAGTCCTCTGAAGCTGTAAAAAAATTTGATTATTGATCATGAAGCAATTGTGTTTTAGAATGAATTCTAATAGTTGTAGAAGACATCCAGCTAGTGGTTTGTCAATATTGCCAGCTTCAAGGAACCAGAACACGGTCTTAAGCCAGTCTGCATGACGAATCGATGTGAATAAGCTCTCCACATTAGTAGTGATGAAAGTCAAATCCTCTTGCATATGTAAGCCATCAAGGCTGCATAGAGCTGAAGATGTACCGTATTTTTTGGACTATAAGACGCACTGTTTCTCCAAAAAAATTGTAAGGAAAATGGTAGGTTGCAACAGTGGTATGGTGGCGGCAGAGGTGCGGCAATGCTGAGGCTTGGTGTCTGCGGTGGGAGGTGCGGAGTGCACCTGAGCAGGGTTCCCTCCTCAGGATGCCGGCGGCAGAAATGTGGTGAAGCCGTGGCCTGGTGTCCACGACGAGAAGAGCCAAGTGAATCATGGGTTTCTCAGCAGCGGCCTTCTCAGGAAGATGGCTGCCACCGCCGAGAAACCCGTGATTCACCTGGCTCTGCTCGCCGTGGACACCGGGCCTCGGCATTGCCACATTTCTGGCATCTTAAGGATGGAACCCTGCTCAGGTGCACTCCGCACTGCCCAACGCTGACATCGAGCCTCAGCATGGCCTCACCTTTGCCTCACCACCGACAAAGGACCCACTTCTGCCACCGCTGGCATCCTGAGGAAGGGACCATGCCTCCTGTGAACCCGCTGTACCACCGCCGGCCCTCAGGTAAGATACCTTAAATTCAGACTACAAGACGGACCTCCATCCTATAAAAATCTTTTTTTCTGCTATTTTCCACCCCCAAATTTGGGGTGCGTCTTATGGTTCGGTGCATCTTATAGTCCGAAAAATACGGTATCTTGAATGTAAGACGGTAAAGTCGTCACAATAGATTTCAAATAGAAATCAACTGTCAAACATGCTAACTCACATAGGCCATAGTTTCCAGACAAAATTGGTCTACCAGGGGGGTTAATCGGGTCCTTGTGTATTTTGGGGATGAAGTAGAAAGTAGGTAGTCTTGGTGTAAATGCTAGAACCGTCTCCATCAATTTCTTTGGAATTTTTTTTTCTTCATGAACCTTTATGATAATGTCAAACATCTCCTGTTGAAAGGTGGTCAAAGGATTAGAATGCAATTTCTTGTATGTTGTCTTTTCAGATATGCAAATTGCCTCTTCAAACAAAGAGGACTTGTACTCTATAGCGCCACCTATTGGAAGTAGTGATCCTACAAGTCACAATCAACCCTTTAACGAGTCTTGTAATATGACTTAGGATAAAAGCCAAATCAGAATCTCCATTTGCAGACACGGTGTTTCGGACTGTTGGTCCTCGTCAGTGCAAAGTAGGAGAGATCTGATTTGGCTAGATGAGAGGCTCTGGACTGGGGTCTGGGGGGTAAGGTTTCTCCTTGTGGAGAGTGACATACCAGCTCTGGCGTGTCGAGGTAAGGAGGCTTATTCGCCATGCAATGCTCCTCTGGGAAATTTTAATATGCAAATTGCCTCTTCAAACAGAGAGGACTTGTACTCTATAGCACCACCTATTTCAGATATTTCAGATGTCTTTTCAGATAACAATTTATAGGCCTCGTTCTCATATATTTCATTAGGCTAAAGTACTAGATTTCCACCTTTATCCGCCTGCTTGATAGTAATATCAGACCAGCCTTGATGGCTCTTTGTTTCAATTTTGTTGGAATAAGGAATGTTTTTTTTTCTGTAACTCTTCAATATCATTAGTAACCATCCTAACAAAAACATCAATCGCAGGGCAAGTATTTAAGTTGGGGAACGTATTTGACTTATTAAACAAATGTATGGGAATTGTACTCACCACTAGAGATGAGTGACTTTGCCTCCGGGAGGGTCGAGTCGGACCACCCAACTTTCGCAAAAGTTGAGTCGAACTAAATCGGCTGAATAACAAGCGGCAAAAGTCGGAGTTTCGACAAAAAATGAAACCCGACCCCAATGCAAGTCAATGGGGAATAAAAGTCGCCAGTGAGTGGAGTACAGTAAACACACCTACAGTGCCCATTTCAATGCCAACGACATCAATTCTTATTACTTAAGCTTGTCAACTTTAATTAACTTTACAATAATAGTAACGCATTGAAAACTGGGGGTTATTTGGCTAAAGTTGAGGGGGGCAGTGCTGGCTCCAGGTTTTCGTGGGCCCCGGGTGAAAGAGTCTCAGTGGGCCCTTTAACACATACCACAATTCATGATGCTCCGATACAGCAGAGAAATATAGGTATAGTACAATGCCAAATACTTCACTTCTTACATTACATGAGTGACATCTATTGTAAATTCTACAATAGCCCAAAAACCGGACAGTATAGTCCTCCATACAGTATTATGGCCACCACATAGTGCTCTGCACTGTGACTGTTCAGGCAGAGGGTGCACAGACGTGATGTCATCGCACTCTCTGACCTGAATGTCACTGTCAGGAAACGCGGAAGACGTCACGGCGGTGGAGCAGGGAGAGGTAAGTATTGCAAGTGCTTGGGCCATGAGCAAGCAGGGGGGGCTCATGGGTGCCGGCACTGGCACAGGGCCCCTCATAGTACAACGGTGTATCTGGCGGCGAATGGGCCCCCCCACCTGCTCAGGTCCCCGGCACTTGCCCGGGTGCGCCAGGTGCTGACGCCGGCCCTGGGGGGACAGCCCAGTTAGGGAGGTGGAAAAACTGGCATATGTTGAGGTAACATAGTAACATCGTTATTAAGGTTGAAGGAAGACTTTAAGTCCATCTAGTTCAACCCATATCCTATCCTAACCTGCCCTAACATGTTGATCCAGAGGAAGGCAAAAAAAAACCCAAGTGGCAAACAGTAAGCTTCACATTGGGGAAAAAAATTCCTTCCTGACTCCACATACGGCAATCAGACTAGCTCCCTGGATCAACGCAATATCAAGGAAACTAGTGTATATAACCTGTAATATTATACTTTTCAAGAAAGGCATCCAGTCCCTTCTTAAATTTTAGTAGGGAATCACTCATTACAACATTAGACGGCAGAGAGTTCCATAGTCTCACTGCTCTTACAGTAAAGAATCTGCGTCTGTGATTGTGGCTAAACCTTCTTTCCTCCAGACGTAGAGGATGCCCCCTTGTCCACGTCACAGGTCTAAGAGTAACAAGATCATTAGAAAGGTCTTTGTACTGTCCCCTCATATATTTATACATTGTAATAAGATCACCCTTAAGCCTTCGTTTTTCCAAACTAAATAACCCCAAGTGTAATAACCTGTCCTGGTATTGCAGACCCCCCCAGTTCTCTAATAACCTTGGTCGCTCTTCTCTGCACCCGCTCCAGTTCAGCTATGTCTTTCTTATACACCGGAGACCAGAACTGTACACAATTCTAAGTGTGGTCGCACTAGTGACTTGTATAGAGGTAAAATTATGTTCTCCTCATGAGCATCTATGCCTCTTTTAACGCATCCCATTATTTTATTTGCCTTGGCAGCAGCGGCCTGACATTGGCCACTAAATGTGAGTTTGTCGTCCACCCATACACACAGGTCTTTTTCAGTGACAGTTTTGCCCAGTGTTTTACAATTAGGCACATAATTATACATCTTGTTTGTTCTACCCAAGTGCATGACCTTACATTTATCCCCATTAAAGCTCATTTGCCATTTATCAGCCCAAGCTTCTAGTTTACATAAATCCTCCTGTAATATAAAATTGTCCTCCTCTGTATTTATTACCCCGCAAAGTTTAGTGTCATCTACAAATATTGAAATACTACTCTGTATGCCCCTACAAGGTCATTAATAAACATGTTAAGAGAAGCGGCCCCAATACTGACCTCTGTGGTACCCCACTGCTAACGTGACCCAGTCCGAGTGTGCTCCATTAATAACCACCCTTTGTTTCCTATCCATGATCAGTTCTTAACCCACTTACACATATTTTCCCCTAACCCCATTGTTCTCATTTTATTTATCAACCTTTTGTGTGGCACTGTATCAAAAGCTTTTGAGAAGTCCATGAACACCACGTCCACTGCGTTCCCTTGATCCAGTCCGGAACTTACCCCTTCATAAAAGCTTATCAGATTAGTCTGACAAGAACGGTCCCTCGTAAACCCATGCTCATACTGTGTCATGAGGTTATTCAGCCTCAGATACTCCAATATAGTATCCCTTAAAAAACCCTCCAGGATTTTACCCACAGTAGATGTTAAGCTCACTGGCCTATAATTTCCAGGTTCAGTTTTTGCCCCCTTTTTGAATATTGGCACCACATTTGCTATACGCCAGTCCTGTGGTACAGACCCTATTATTATGGAATCTTTAAAGATTAAAAATAATGGTCTATCTATGACTGTACTTAATTCCTGCAGTACTCGGGGGTGTATCCCATCCGGGCCGGGGATTTGTCAACTTTAGTGATTTTTAGACGCCGCCATACTTCCTGCTGGTTAAGCAGGTGACATTTAATGGAGAAATTTTTTTATCACTGATCATGTTATCTGTCATGGGATTTTCTTGTGTAAATACAGTTGAAAAAAAGTCATTTAGCATATTGGCTTTTTCCTCATCCTCATCCACCATTTCACCCAGACTATTTTTAAAGGGGACCAACACTATCATTTTTTAGTTTCTTGCTATTTATGTAGTTAAAGAATATTTTGGGATTATTTTTACTTTCTCTGGCAATGAGTCTCTCTGCCTCAATCTTGGCTGTCTTGATTTGCTTTTTACAGAATTTATTCAGTCTTCTGTATTTTTTTAATTCCTTATCACTACCTACTTGCTTTAATTCCCTAAACGCTTTCTTTTTGTCACTTATTGCGCCCCTTACAGCTCTATTTAGCCATAGTGGTTTCCTCCTATTTCTAGCATGTTTATTCCCATAGGGTATATACTGTGCACAGGTCCTATTCAGGATGCTAATAAACGTCTCCCATTTTCTTTGTGTATTTTTAGGTCTCAGGATATCGCCCCAGTTTATTGCAATAAGATCATCTTCATCCGTGGAAATTTGCCTTCCTGAAGTTTAGTGTCCTTGTAACCCCTCGACTACACATCTTATTAAAGGATACAGGTGTAGGCAGGACGTTCAGCATCTGCAAATGGAGGAATTGGAGAAGTCCGAGGAAGAGGAGGACAAAGTGAGCCATTTTGCTTGCAACCTATGTGTCATCAGGGGAAGGTGGTACAAAATCCTTTGAAACCCAGGCATGGTTCATTTTAATGAAGGTGAGATCACCTGCATTTTGGGTCGACAGCCGGGTCCTTCTTTCTGTCAGGATTGATCCAGCAGCACTGAAGACTCTTTCTGATAGCACACTACCAGCAGGGCAAGCGAGCTCCTGTAAGGCATATTGTGCCAATTCAGGCCAGGTGTCCAGTTTACAGGCCCAGTAGTCAAAGGGGAATGAACTGTGAGGGAGAACATCAATAGGGGAGGAGAGATAATTTTGAACCATAGTTGACAACTGCTGTCTCCTGTCTGTTGCAATCGATTCAGTATTACCAGTCGTGTGAGCGGTACTCGAGAAATCAGTCCACAACATGGTCATGAAACCCCTGTCTCCAACGTCACTTCGGCTGTGTGCACCACGAACACCTCTTCCATGTTGCCCAATACGGCTCGTGGTAGAACCTGCACCGCTGCTGTGTGCTGGGAATGCCTCTAACAAATGGTTTACCAGAGTTTCTTGTTTGTTCGCCAATATTAGCTCTAGATTCTCCTGTGGCATGATGTTCTGTTCTGATGTACTGACCAACCAGTAGTCGTCATCCTTCATAATTTTGGCAATGCGGGGGTCCCTTTTTAGGATCTGCAAGACATAATCACACATGTGGGCCAATGTTCCTGGTGTCAATGATGCACTGCCAGTGGTGGGTGGAGGAGCACTTTCTGCCAATGTCACGGGTGTGTCGCCACGAAGATCGTCGCGATTGCACAGCCTGACTTCTCGCAGCTGAGTTTTTGGTGCTTGGTGTTTTTCCATCAGCATCCCATCCTCCTTCGATCTGATAAGCCGAAGTGGAAACTCCCCATTTAAAATATTCGGGAAATGTTGAGTAATGGTACATGTCTCTTTCAAAGGCGGTTTGCCCTGAAAATTTTTCCCATACAACTTTTGAAGTTGAAGGCACTTCTGATGCTGGAAGTGGGGGCAACTTCCTTGAATTTGACCATGTCAAACTTGAAGAATCTAATTTCATTAGCTTTGTTTTTGGAAAGCCATTATTTTTGATGATATTCGAGAATTGATAGGCTGATTCTTTGGGTGTCCTATGTCTGTTTCCATCATTAAAATTCACATAATGCAAGCCATATCTTTGGTGGTATCCTTGAGGTCCTTCGAATCCGTCGAGCAAGGATCGGACAATATATGAATTTACTGGCACTGTCCCCTACTGTTGTGATCGGGGTCCTTCTCAGGACTAGATTACTGAGGTTCAGGGATTCTCAGGAGGTAGGGTTACGCTGGTGGCCTGGACCTCTGTACCATTAACAGTACCTCCAGGTAGAGGGATTAGACAGGGCCCCAGCTTAGGGTCAGCATAGGACCCTGACCTCCTGTACGCAGTGACAGCGTGACAGAATCTCTGAATTCAGACTGGGCAGAACCAAAAAATCCCAATAATCCAGATGACGTGAGTGCTGCTGAGCGATATCTCCAGTTCATGATTGGGTGGTTTGCCCATCCAATTCTTATCAATGGAGACTACCCACAAGTTCTTAAGACTCAAGTTCTGTACATAAATACCATGTGCCCCTCCACAGTGGCAGCACTGCCCACATTTACTGAGGAGGAGAAGGCCTACATCAAAGGCACTGCAGACTTTCTTGGCATCTCCCACTATACTTCCCGGTTGGTCAATGCCTCCGGAAGCCAAAGTTGTGATGCTAATTATGAAAATATTGGAGGATTTGCCTCACATGTGAATCCTTCATGGCCGACCACCGAATCTTCATGGCTCTATGTGGTGCCATGGGGTCTCAGGAGGCTTCTGAACTTCGTCAAAGAAGAATATGGAAATGGAGGACTACCCATATACATAACTGGAAATGGTATGCCAACGCCATACACCGGAGAGGTGTTCAATGACACAGCTCGGGTTGAGTACCTGATGGCTTACATCAATGAAGCCCTGAAAGCTGTCAACACTGACAACTACCCTATCAGACCGGCAGGTATTTGAAGGAGTCCCAATACTGCAGAATTAACTGCAGCTGGGTGAGGCTGGGCCTCGTCTAGCACAGAGAGAGAGAATTAACTCCCTCACTGCCGAAAAACACCAAGCACCAAAAACTCAGCTGCGAGAAGTCAGGCTGTGCAATCGCGACGATCTTCGTGGCGACACACCCGTGACAGCCAAATCCACATCCCTCCAGTCACGCACAAACCCTGTACCTGACCTTGGCAAGCCAACATTTTCTCTTGCCCCCTGAGAAGCATCCTCCTCCCCAAAATAATCATCCCCCTCATCCACCTCCTCTTACTCTTCTTCCTACACCTCGTCCAGGACAGTTCCCTGAGCAGACAATGGCTGACTGTCATCAAGGCTTCCCTCCTCCTTCTCCACTGCAGACGCCTGATCCTTAATGTGCGTCAAAATTTGCATGAGCAGACGCATAAGTGGGATGCTCATGCTTATGATGGCGTCGTCTGCGCTTACCAGCCGTGTGCATTCCTCAAAACACTGAAGGACTTTACAGAGGTCTTTCAGCTTTGACCACAGCACACCCGACAACTCGATGTCTGCCCTCAAACTGCCTGCCCTTGTATCCTCCCACAAATGCATTACAGCCTGCCTCTGTTTGCACAGCCTCTCAACCATGTGCATGGCGGAGTTCCACCTTGTTGCAACGTCTATGATTAGGCAGTGCTTGGGGAGTTGGAGCGATCGCTGCAGCCTCTGCATACGACTGGAGTCTATGGGTGAGCAACGGATGTGCGAGCACAGTCTTCGCACCTTATGGAGCAGGGCTGGTAACTCCGGATAATTATTTATGAAGCACTGCACCACCAGGTTCAAGGTGTGAGCCAGACAAGGTATGTGTCTGAGTTTTGCCAGGGCTATGGCAGCCACAAAATTTCGTCCGTTATCACTGACTACCTTGCCTGGCTCAAGATGTAGACTGCCCAGCCATGACTCAGTTTCTCACTGCAAGTACTCGGCCAGTAACTCCGCGGTGTGTCTGTTGTCGCCCAAAGACATCATCATTAAAACAACCTGCTGACGCTTACCACTAGCTGTTTGATAGTGTGACACCTTTTGTGCAACACTGGCAGCTGCGGATGGAGTGCTTGTGCGATTGCGCTCTGTCGACGAGCTTTCGCTTCTGGAGGAGGAGGAGGGTCTAACACCTACTGCCAACTGTTGCCTATACCGTGGACTAGGCAGCACTGTCCCACTGCCGCTGTCGCCGTGGACCCTGCATCCACCACATTAACCCAGTGCGCAGTGATGGACACGTAACGGCCCTGGCCTTGCCTACTGGCCCATGCATCTGTTGTGAGGTGCACCTTTCCACTCACTGATTGTTTGAGTGCATGGACAATGCGGTCTTTCACATGCAGGTGGAGGGCAGGGATGGCTTTTCTAGAAAAAAAGGGCTGAATGGGTAGGTCATAGCGAGGGACAACGTAGGCCATGAGCTCTCGGAACGCTGCGCTTTCAACCAAATGAAAGGGCATAATCTCTAAAGAGATCAGTTTGGCAATGTAGGCATTCAAAGCCAGTGAGGTTTTGTAGTCCGTCCACGCTTGCAAGTGCATGGTGTTTACATGTCTAAGCATGCAACTGGTATTCACATTTCAGAGATTTTGCCCTCGGCTCATGGTCCTTCCGCACTTCTTACAGATAACCTTTGCCTCATCAATAGGATTTTGGTCAAAAAAATGCCACACTGCACTCTTCCTACTATGGGAAAACTTTTCAGGGCTTGCACGCTGTGCTAATTTGACCGTCTGGCCAAGCTGTCCTGCAACTCTTTTTGTTTTTTTAACACGTTTTTGGACTGCTACAGGCCTGCCAGATAACCGTAGCTGCGATGTCGATGCCTGCTGTGGATCCTCCTCCTCTTCTGAGCTATTGCCAGCAGCACCCTCTTCCCCCAATGGATGCCAACCTGGATCAACAACTGGGTCATCCATCACCTCCTCTTCAATTTCATCTGCACCTTCCTCTGTGTCACCGTGTAAGTAGTTAGAGTATGCGGGAAGGGGTACCTGAGTTTCATCAGGGTCAGAATCTTGCTCAGTAGACTGCGAGGGCAATGCAGTGCTCTGAGTGAATGTACCAGCAGAATCATATAGCAGTGGCTGTGCATCAGTGCACTCCATGTCATATTCATCTTGGACTGGGGAATTCTGGATTTCACTTGATAACCCAGGCATGGTATGTGAAAAGAGCTCCAGGGAGTAATCTGAAGTGTGGCCTGCCGCATCCTTCACTTTTGTTGGGAGTGAAGGACACAAGGAAAGGTGTAGTTCCTGACCACGAGCCTGCACTGATGACCCAGTGCTTGCAGTTTTTGAAACTTCAGAAGAGGAGGCGATAGAACTCGAGGTCAAAGCCTGTTCCTGATGCTCTGGCTTTAAAAGCGGTTTACCTACTCCCAGAAAAGGGAGCCTTCCAGGCCTTATGGAGCCAGATGATGACGCAGGCTCAACACCACCTGCCTTAGGTGCTATTGTGCTTTTGGCACTTCCAGTTGATGCACCACCCCCACCATCAGTACCAGCTGGCCCCCCACGCCCACGTCCGTGGCCTCTTCCACCGTACTTCCTCATGTTTGGGAAAATGTACCAAAAATACCAGCAGATATATGGTACTGTATGAGGAGCGTACAGCTGTCTACATTGTAGGAAAAAATGTAAATCTCCGTATGTATTTCCGGAGTCTCATACACACGCTCTCTCACTATGGATTTGACCGTAATACAAAGAGCAGATATACGGTACTGTATCAGAAGCGGACAGCTGTATACTGTGTACGGGAAAATTTCAATCTCCATATAGATTTCCGGAGTCACACACAGACGCTCACTCAGTATGGATTTGACCGTAATACAAAGAGCAGATATACGGCACTGTATCAGAATCGGACAGGTATATACGGGGTACGGGAAAATTTCAATCTCCGTATATATTTCTGGAGTTACACACAGATAGTCAGCATGTATTTCTCCGTGATACCAGCCAGTACACGGTAGTTTGTGAGGAGCGTACAGCTCTATATGGTGTTGGAAAAAATGAACGCTCGGTAACTGTGCATAAAAAAGACTAAAAGTATTAGTGCTGTGTAAAAAGCAGTCTGCACAGCAGTGTACACACAGTAATACAGCTATCAGGCAGCCTAATAACCAGCGCTGCTGCACACAAGAAAATCCTCCCCTGTCATTGCACACTAACTGTACAGCACAATTGCTATCAGCACAAGCACAGAAGAACTTCTCTTTCCAGCCCTAAGGCCTCATACTCACTTGCGCCGAAAACGGATGAAAATCTGATGAAAAAAAATCGGATTCAAATCTGACCAATGTTAGTCAATGGGTGAGTTTTCATTTGCGATTTTTTTCTCATCAGAAATCGGTGTGAGAAAAAAATCGCAGCATGCTGCGATTTGATGCGATTTTGGCATGACAATCGCCAATGCAAGTCAATGGGTGCGAGAAATCATCGCACAGCACTCGCCCCATGCAAGTGCTGTCCGATGTATACGCACCAGTCTCCTTTGAAAAGCCGGCAATTCATCCCCGGCTACTGTAAAATCACACTGACAGCTCACAAAACACTACATATATACACATAGAATACATATATATATATGTACATGTCATTGTGACACATACATATATATATATTTTATAGTTCATACACTTCTACATACTGTAATAGCCGGTAATTCAATTGCCGGCTTTTGTGAAATCACAGAAGCCGACATGAAATGATACATTGTTTACACACATTTAACCATGTAATTTCATGTATTTTTATATATGGTTGAAACTTACAATTACATGAGTATATGTGTGCAAAATTTCAGATATGTAGGGGTTAATTAAAGGTGTAAATTCGTTGAAAAAAAATGCGTGGGCTCCCGCTGTATTTTCTCCACCAGACAGACAAAGCAAGCGAGTGGGGGCAGATAATAATAGCCTAGGAGGGTACATTTTTTTTGTGCCCCCCCCTGGCTACTAACATCTGCCCCCAGACACCCCAGAAAGGGCAAATCTATAATTAGATTCGCCCTTTCTGGCACTTTGCCCGTCTATTCCCATTGCCCTGTAGCGGTGGCGAATGGGTTAATAAGGGGTTACAGCCACCTTGCAATTGAAGGGTGACTGTAAGCCAGGTTAATAATTGAGAGCTGTCAATTAGACAACTATCAATTATTAATCCTATTGTATGAAAGAAAAATCAAACACACACAGTTTAATAAAAAATAAGTTTAATTAAATAATCACACGGTTTTTGACCATATTTTATTTTCCTGCTAAAACCATTTCCTGTAATAAAAATAAAATAAAAAAGCAAAATTATACTTACCAATCCGATGTACAGTCAGGTCCCACGGTGTAATCCATCAGAAAGGGTTAAGAGGTTACAGTTAGCAGGGAGATAATTCTGTCTCCTAGCTGTAACCCCCTGAATGAATAAGTTCCTCTACCACAGAAAGTAGAGGAAGTGATTCATGAATGGAGCTTAATTGATTTATTGGCAATTTAACTTTAGTGACCTGACCTAAAGGGAAAGTGGACACAATCAATTAAGCTTCATTCATTAAACACATCCTCTCCTGTCGCCAGGAGAGGAACTTATTCATTCAGGAGCTTTGAGCTGAGCATGCAGGATTACTTGCACTGCTTGGCTCAAAGCTAGTTAACCCTTTGTGAAGGATTACAGCGTGGGACGTGACAGATCGGCGGAATAGGTAAGAATAATGTTGTTTTATTTTTTTTTCTTTATTTTAGGAGATCAATGGCTTTGCACGGATTAAGTGTAAAATAAAATATGGTCAAAAAAATGTGTTTTTATTTCATTAAAATTAATTTTTATTAATGTGTCTGTGTTTTTTTAATTTACTTCAATAGGATTAATAATTGATAGTTGTCTAATTGACAGCTCTCAATTATTAACCTGCCTTAAGGTCACCTTTCAATACTACGGTGACATTAAGGTGACATTATTAACCCATTCGCCACCGCTACAGGGCAATGGGAATAGACGGGCAAAGTGCCAGAAAGGGCGAATCTAATTATAGATTTGCCCTTTCTGGGGTGTCTGGGGGCAGATGTTAGTAGCCAGGGGGGCACACAAAAAATTTACCCTCCCTAGGCTATTATTATCTGCCCCCACTCGCTTGCTTTGTCTGTCTGGTGGAGAAAATACAGCGGGAGCCCACGCATTTTTTTTCAACGAATTTACACCTTTAATTAACCCCTACATGTCTGAAATTTTGTACAAATACACTCATGTAATTGTAAGTTCAAACCATATATCAAAATACAGGAAATGACATGGTTAACTGTGTGGAAACAATGTATCATTTCATGTCGGCTTCTGTGATTTCACAAAAGCCGGCAATTGAATTAGCGGCTATTACAGTATGTAGAAGTCTAGGAACTATAAATATATAATATATATATATATATATATATATATATACATGTCACATAATTACATATATATATATATATATATATGTATTCTATGTGTGTATATCTATTCTTTCTAGTCTTTATTAAAGCTGTCAGTGTGATTTTACAGTAATGCCAGGGATGAATTAGCGGCTATTATACTATGTAGAAGTGTATGACCTATATATATATTATATATATATATATTAGATGTATATATATATATATATATATATATTATATATATATAATTATTTGCTTTTTGTGTACTTTTTTTTGTTACAATGTGATTTTTACATGACTTTTTACATAGAGATAACTGCTCTATGTAAAACTTTATGTTAAAATCGCATTGCATACAGATGGAAAACTGATGGAAAACTGACAGAAAATGCATGGTGCGATTTAATATCGCATCAAAGTCGCATGTCTTTTTACAACAATTGTACCGTTTTTTTCCTGCCGAAAACGGACCGATTTTTTTCCAGCCAGTGAGTATGAGGCCTAACTCTCTCCCTACTGATAAACAGCGTCAGCAACCTCTCCCTACTGTTAAGATCGGCAGAAGTAAAATGGCGGTCGGCGGTCAGGGCTTTTATAGACACTATGACGCCCCCCAAATCAAGCCAATCACTGCAATGCCCTTTCTAAGATGGTGGTGGACGCTGCCCATGTCATCTCGTTGCCCACAGTGTATGTCCTTGCTCATTGGCTGAAAAAAGGCGCCTGAAAGCATTCTGGGAAAACCGACTTTGGCGCTCGTTTTGCGGACCGCATGGCCGACTGCACGCTATGGTCGTGTTTCGGCCAACGAAACCCGACTTTGGTGAAAGTCAGCGACTTTTGAATCTGACCGACCTGTTTTGCTCAACTCTAGTGCCCATTATTCATGGCTTTATCACTGATACCATCAATATGAAACAGCCTATGAACTATGAGTGGCCAACGAGCAGCAGCACTATCATATTAGCATTTGAAGCATGAATAGATAATGAAGAGAACTTACTAAAAGCCAGTGAGATCCTGTCGCCCCAACGCATGTTTCGTGGTTACTTCATCAGGAGGTGTGTGTTGGGGGAGGAAATGGCTGGGGTTTTAAAGTGTAGAAAAGCCTATCAGCTTGTCCCTCTAGGGAGGCGTGGTAATAATCATGTGATAGAGACATGTGTATATTATAATGAGAAGGCTGCTCCTATTAAAAAAAGTGCTATACTGTAATGCCTTTAGTGCGGCGCATGCACAATAGTCCACCGCCAAGTAAGTGTCCTCCATTTGGAGGTCCTGGAACGCAAGCAGGCAGTGCCATCATGGAGACTGTGCATACGCAAATGGCTCCCGTGTCCACGTCATCGAGGGCTGGAGGCAGAACTACAGCTCATGGACACACGGGCTAAATGACGAGAAAGTACTCTAAAAGAAAACGCTCATGAAAATCGGATGGATTTGAATGAATGAAGGTGAGACTGACAATCCAAACAACCGAACTAAAAAGCAAACAAAAGTGAAGATAAATAAATGAATAAATGAATAGCGGATTGTGTATAATGTTATGTGTGACGCTGAATCATTAAGTGTATGTGAAAGAATTTTGTTTTCTCTTTTTTTACTGAAACACTTCTAAATATCAAAAATATAGAATTAACCCGATTGGTAAACGGCGTAACGAGAAAAAAATTATGTTTTTTTTGGTTGCCTTTACATTGCAATAAAATGCAATAACAGGCAATCAAAAGATCATAAATACACCAAAATGGTATCAATAAAAACTTCAGCTTGGTGTACAAAAAATAAGCCCTCACCCAGCCCCAAATCATGAAAAATGGAGACGCTACAGGTCTTGGAAAATGGAGCCAATTTTTTTTCTTTTACCAAAGTTTGGATATTTTTTTCACCACTTAAATAAAATAAATACTAGGCATGTTTTGGTCTATGAACTCATAATGACCTGCAAAATCATAATGGCAGGTCAGTTTTAGCATTTAGTGAACATGGTAAAAAAAAAAAAACAAGTGTGGAATTGCACTTTTTTTGCAATTTCACCGCACTTGGAATTTTTTTCCTGTTTTCCAGTACAAGATATGTTAAAACCAAAAGTACAACATGTCCTGCAAAAAACAAGCCCTCACATGGCCATTTTGACTGAAAAATAAAAAAGTTATAGCTCTAGGAAGAAGGGGATCAAAAAACTAAAACTCAAAAACATAAATACATCCGGTCGTTAAGGGGTTAAAATGACCAATAATAACATATACAAGGGACAAATACCATCACACCAAGGCCTGACCACAAATTACCACCCCATAATGACTGAATACTACCACATAAAAGGAATAAATACCGTAACACCATGACCAAACCATATTTACCACGATATAGTGACCGAATAATAGCACATGCAAGGAACAAATACCGTCACACCATGACTGGACCACATATTAGCACTACATAGTGAACAAATAATACAATTTATGAGGAACAAATACCACTACACCATGATCAGATCACATATTACCACCAAATAGTGGTCAAATAATACCACTTACATGGGACAAATTCTGCCTCACCATGACCAGACCACATATTACCACCACATAGTGACTGAATACCACATAAAAAGAATAAATACTGTCACACCATGACCAGACCACATATTCTCATTACATACTGACTGAATAATAACACATACAAGGAACAAATACCGTCACACCATGACCAGAACACACATATCCCCCATATAGTGACTGAATACTACAATACTGATCATTAATAAAAAAACACAATACTAATATTACCATAAGTGCCATTATACACAGGAGCTCAGTACATAGTATACAGTCTACAGTATAGTGTAAGTGCAGAGGTGTATCTAGGCTTTCTGGCACCCGAGGCAAGAATTTGGTTCGGCGCCCCCCCCAAGCACACATGCGATTTGCACACTTAGTCATGTACCGACGAGCTGCTCTCCCTAATGCTCTCAATGTTCAGTGAAAAACTGAGAGAAGCAGGAGAGAAGTCGTTGTCACAGGACCATAAGTATGAAAATCGTATATGAGTGAAGTGTCCGTGTGATGACTACTGGAACCTGCAGAGCTGAATCCTGACATTTCAGCTTCAGAATTCTCACGATTGCACTGCACACTTTTAGGATTCTCCCTTACCAGTGGCAAGAGTACATGGTCATGTCAGTACAAGCACGTGATTTATTTACTTCTGGCCACATTCCGACTAGACATGCCCAGCCTCGCTCTGTTCATTTTCATTGAGTGAGGCCAGACATGTCTAGTCAGCATGTGACTGCATTTATGTAAATCGCCGGCACGAGAGAATCCTAAGAGTGTGCAGTGAGCACTGTGAGAATTCTGAAGTCTGCAGTCACATAGAATGATTGCAGACTCAGCACAAACCTGGACAACCCCTTTAATGCGCCTAACATAAATAAAAACATGAGAATTAGTCAGTTTCACAAATAATATTTACATCCAGGTACCTTATAGATTACGTTGTCTCTGGAGTCGTTCTCATTTTCTTTTTCTTGTCCAGACTCCATGATGAGTTTTCTCATCCACAGCCGTCTCTGCAGACCTCCATCTTCTCCAGTCTTACGCAGCAACTCTCCACATGACACCCTTAACCCCTTCAAACCCAGCCTATTTTGACCTCAAAGACCTTGCCATTTTTTGCAATTCTGACCAGTGTCCCTTTATGAGGTAATAACTCAGGAACGCTTCAACGGATCCTAGCGATTCTGAGACTGTTTTTTTCGTGACATATTGGGCTTCATGTTAGTGGTAAATTTAGGTCGATAATTTTTGCGTTTATTTGTGAAAAAAATGGAAATTTGGCGAAAATTCTGAAAATTTTGTAATTTTCAAATTTTTAATTTTTATTCTGTTAAACCAGAGAGTTATGTGGCACAAAATAGTTAATAAATAACATTTTTCACATGTCTACTTTACATCAGCACAATTTTGGGAACAACATTTTTTTTTGTTAGGAAGTTATAAGGGTTAAAAGTTGACCAGCGATTTCTCATTTTTACAGCAAAATTTACAAAACCATTTTTTTTAGGGACCACCTCACATTTGAAGTCACTTTGAGGGGTCTATATGGCAGAAAATACCCAAAAGTGACACCTTTATAAAAACTGCACCCCTCAAGCTACTCAAAACTACATTCAAGAAGATTATTAACCCTTCAGGTGCGACACAGGAACTAAAGCAACGTGGAAGGAAAAAATGGACATTTTAATTTTTCCAACAAAAATTTCTTTTAGCATCAATTTTTTCATTTTCACATGGGCAAAAGTATAAATTGGATCCCAAAATTTGTTGGGCAATTTCCTGGTACACAGATACCTCATTTGGTCAAAACCCCGTTTGGGCGCACGGCAGGGCTCGAAGGGAAAGGGGCGCCATTTGCTTTTTTGGGAAAGGAAATATGCTAAAATTTAGCGGTTGCCATGTCGCTTTTGGGGAGTCCCTGTGTGAAAAAAATTTGGAGCTCCCCCAAGTGACCCCCCTTTTGGAAACTAGACCCCCTAAGGAACTTTTCTAGATGCATGTGAGCACTTTTGAACCCCCCGGTGCTTCACAAATTATCCGTAAATAAAAGAAAGTATTTTTTTTTTCAAAAAAATTTTTCTTTTGCCTCAGTTATTTCTTTTTTCACATGGGCAACGTTTTAAATTGGACCTAAAATTTGTTGGGTTTTCCCCCTGATACACGTACCTCATATGTGTCAAAACCCTGTTTGGGCCGGCGGGTCAGAAGGGAAAGGAGCCCATTTGATTTTTGAAGGGAAAAATTGTGGAATATTTAGGGGTTGCATGTCCTTTGGAGAGTCCCTGTGTCCCTAAACTTGGAGCCCCCCCAAAAGTGCCCCCATTTTTGGAAACTAGACCCCTAAAAATTATCTAGATGCATATGGCACTTGAACCCCCGGTGTTTCCAAATTGATCCTTTAAAAAAAAGAAAGATTTTTTTTTTCACAAAATTTTTTTTTAGCCTCTTTTTTTTTCATTTTCACGGGGAAAACAGTATAAATTGGACCCAAAAAATTTGTTGGGCAATTTCTCCTAGTCACAGATACTCATAGTGGTCATAAACCACTGTTTGGGCGCACTGCAGGGCCAAAAGGGAAAAGGGAGCGCCATTTGACTTTTTGAATAAAAAATATGCTGGAATATTTTAGCGGTTGCTGTCGCATTTGGAGAGTTCCTGTGTGCCAAAAACATTGGAGCTCCCCCAAAAGTGACCCTTTTGGAAACTAGACGCCTAAGGACTTATCTAGAGCATGTGAGCACTTTGCCCCCAAGGGTTCACAAAGTTTATAACGCAGACCCGCGAAAAAAAAAAAATCTTTTTTTTTTTCTCAAAAATTATTTTTTAGCCCATGTTTTTTTTTTCCAATGGTTCGGGGAAAAATTGGACCCCAAAAGTTGTTGTCCAGTTTCTCCGGTACGCTAGTCCCCCATTTTGGGGGGGGGAACCATGTTGGGCACACGTCGGGGCTGGGAAAGGGGGATGAGTGACGCTTTGAAATGCCGATTGAGGGAAGGGTCTGGGGGATCTTGTTACGTTTGCGGGCCTGATGTGCCTAAACATGAAATCCCCAAAGTGACCCCTTTTTGGGAAATAGACCGGCAAAAAACTTTTTATGTGTGGTGGCACTTAAACCCCCCAAGGGCTAACAGAATTTTATAACGCCCGGGCAAAAATAAAAAAATATATTTTTTCCACAATCGGATTTTTTAGTCCCAATTTTTTTTTTTCCCAAGGGGTTTAACATGAGAAAATTAGACCCAAAAGTTTTGTCCAATTTGCCCCTGAGTATGCTAAATTCCCATATGTGGGAGAAAACTACTGTATGGGCACAGTCGGGCTGATGGGAAGTCGACTTTTTTGAAATGCCCCTTGAGGAATGGTCTTCGGGCGTCATGTTACGTTTGCAAGCCCCTGATTGCCAAAACAGTAGAAACCCCCAAGTGACCCCATTTTGGAAACTAGATCCCCAGGAACTCCTTTAAAAGGTGAAAAAGCACTTTTAAACTCCAAGTCCTTCCAGAAGTTTATAAACCCCGAGCCGTGAAAATATAAAACATTTTTTTTTCCACAAAAAAAAATTTTTAGTCCCCAATTTTTTTCCCAATTTAACGGGAAATTAAACCCCAAAGTTTTTGTGCAATTTTTCCCGAGTACGCTGATCCCATTTTTGGGGATAAACCCGTTTGGGCAACGTCGGGGTTTGGGAAAAAAGGGAACTGTTTGACTTTTTGAACGCAAAAATTTCAGAATCAAATGGGGGCCCATTGCGTATGGAGACCCCCCCGATGTGCCTAAATTTGGAAAACCCTCAATTTAACTCCAACCCTAACCCCAACCCCCCCCTAACCCCAACCCCAACCCTACCACACAAAACCCTAATACAAACCCTAATCATAACCCTAACCCAACACACCCCTAACCCTAAACCAACTATAACCAAAACCTAACTACAAGCCTAACCCAATTCCAAAACCCCAACCCTAATTCCCCCAAACCCTAACCCAAAATTTCCCAAACCCCAACCGTAAATTCAAACTTAACCCCAATGCTAACCTAACCTAGTTCTAACCCTAAGGCTGGGTTATATTGCGTTTTACCAGCCCCTTCAACCCACGGTGACCGGTGGTAACGGTAAGCTAAGCGATCGCGTTATGCTACCCCCCTACGCAAGAACAGCAGATAATCAGCCCCCGGTCCGCGCAAAATCCCGCGGATCTGCACGAATCAGCGCGAAATCCCCCCGGATCACAGCGAAATCACCGCGGATCAGCAGCGAAATCAGCCCCGGATCAGTACAAATCGCCGCGGATCACAGCGAAAACTGCTGCGGATCCGCAGGAATCAGCAGCAAAATCAGTCGCGGATCGCAGCAAATCCGCCGTGGATCAGCAGCAAAATTTGCCGCGGATCCGCGAACAGCAGCGAAATCCGCCCCGGATAGCAGCGAAAACCGCCCCGGATCAAGCGAAATCACCCCGGACAGCAGCGAAATCAGCCCCGGATCAGGGAGCGAAATCAGCCGCGGGTCAGCAGGAAATCCGCTGCGAACAGAGCAAACCGCGCGGATCAGCAGCGAATCAGCAGCGGATCAAGGAAATCACCCGGATCAGCAGCGAAATCCCCTGCGGGGCGCAGCGAATCAGCAGCAAAAAACTCGGGGTTTAGCGCAAATCCGCCCGAATCACAGCGAAATCAGCCGGACGTAGGAAATCAGCCGCGGATCAGCACGAAATCAGCCGCGGGTCACAGCGAAATCCTGCGGTCCGCAGCGAACGCAGCAAAAAAAGCCCCCGGATCCGCAGCGAATCAGCAGCAAAATCAGCCGCGGATCAGCAGCGAATCACAGCAAATTTAGTCGTGGTCAGCAGCGAAATTCCCCCGGGAAAAGGGATCAGCAGCGAAATCCGCAGCGGGTCAGCAGCGAAATCCCCACGGATCACAGGAAAACCCCGCGAATCAGCAGCGAAATCCGCCCCATTCGGCGAAAACAGCCCGGGGTCCCCCGGGATCAGCAGCAAATCCGCCGGGATCACAGCAAAATCCTGGGATTCGCAGCGAAATCATCGGGATCGCAGCGAAATTCGGGATCCGCAGCGAAAAAAAAAGTTGCGGTTTCCCCGCAAATCCGCCGCGGATCAGCAGCGAAATCCCCCGTGGATCCCCAGCAAAACCCCCTGCGGTCAGGAAAAAC
>JARQOD010000001.1:614635971-614689603 GCA_033576555.1 Oophaga sylvatica
TTTTGTAATGCAAACATTGATGGGGTCATGTTCAGTTTGTAGTGCCCCAGATGAGCCTAAACAGTGGAAACCCCCCACAAGTGACCCCATTTTGGAAGCTAGACCCCCTAACGAACTTATCTAGATCTTTGGTGAGCACTTTGAACCCCCAAGTGCTTCACACAAGTTTATAATGCCCGGGCATGAAAATAAAAAATTTCTATTTTTTTTCCCACAAAAATTATCTCTTAGTCACTAATTTTTTATTTTCCCATAGGTAACAGGAGAAATTGGACCTCAAAGTTGTTGTCCAATTTGTCCTGAGTACGCTGATACCCCATATGTGGGGGGGACCACTGTTTGGGCGCATGGCAGAGCTCGGAATGGAAGGAGCACCATTTGACTTTTTCCAACCAAATTGGCTGGAATTGAGATTGGACGCCATGTTGCATTTGGAGAGCCCTGATGTGCCTAAACAGTGGAAACTCCCCACAAGTGACCCAATTTGGGAAACTAGACCCCCTAAGGAACTTATCTAGATCTTTGGTGAGCAATTTGAACCCCCAAGTGCTTCACACAAGTTTATAACGTAGAGCCGTAAAATTAAAAAATCATATTTTTTCCACAAAATTGATCTTTTCACCCCAATTTTTATTTTCCCAAGGGTAACAAGACTCCAAAAGTTATTGTGAAATTTGTCCTGAGTACGCTGATACCCCATATGTGGGGTAAACCACTGTTTGGGTGCATGGCAGAGTTTGGAAGGGAAGGAGCGCCGTTTGACTTTTTCAACGCAGAATTGGCTGGATGCCATGTCGTGTTTGGAGAGCTCCTGATCTGCCTAAACAGTGGAAACCCTCCACAAATGACACTATTTTGGAAACTAGACCCCTCAAGGCACTTATCTGGATGTGTGGTGAGCACTTTGAACCCCAAAGTGCTTCACAGAAGTTTATAACGTACAGCCGTAAAATAAAAAATCCTTTTTTTTTACAAAAATGATTTTATCGCCCCCATATTTTATTTTCACAAGAGTAACAGAGAAATTGGATCCCAAAAGTTGTTGTCCAATTTGTCCTGAGTACGCTGATACCCAAAATGTGGGAGTAAACTACTGTATGGGCGCACTCGGGGCTCGGAAGGGAAGTAGTGACATTTTGGATTGCAGACTTTGATGGAATGGTCTAGGGCGTCATGTCGCATTTGGAGAGCCCCTGATGCGCCTAAACAGTGGAAACCCCCCACAAGTGACCCCATTTTGGAAAATAGACCCCACAAGGAACTTATCTAGATGTGTGGTGAGCACTTTGAACCCCCAAGTGCTTCACAGAAGTTTATAACGTACAGCCGTAAAAATAAAAAAATCCTTTTTTTTTTAACAAAAATGATTTTTTTCGCCCCCAATATTTTATTTTCACAAGGGTAACAGGAGAAATTGGACCCCAAAATTTGTTGTCCAATTTGTCCTGAGTACGCTGATACCCAATATGTGGGAGAAAACTACTGTATGGGTGCACGTCTGGGCTCGGAAGTGAAGTAGTGACGTTTTGGATTGCAGACTTTGATGGAATGGTCTGAGAGCGTCATGTCGCATTTGGAGAACCCCTGATGCGCCTAAACAGTGAAACCCCCCACAAGTGACCCCATTTTGGAAAATAGACCCCACAAGGAACTTATCTAGAAGTGTGTTGAGTACTTTGAACCCCGAAGTGCTTCACAGAAGTTTATAACGTACAGCTGTAAAAATAAAAATCTTTTTTTTTTTTACAAAAATGATTTTTTCGCCCCCAATATTTTATTTTCACAAGGGTAACAGGAGAAATTGGACCCCAAAAGTTGTTGTCCAATTTGTCCTGAGTACGCTGATACCCAACATGTGTGAGAAAACGACTGTATGGGTGCACGTCTGGGCTCGGAAGGGAAGTAGTGACGTTTTGGATTGCAGACTTTGATGGAATGCGTCATGTCGCATTTGGAGAGCCCCTGATGCGCCTAAACAGTGGAAACCCCCCACAAGTGACCCCATTTTGGAAAATAGACCCCATAAGGAACTTATCTAGAAGTGTGGTGAGCGCTATGAAGCCCCAAGTGCTTCACAGAAAATTTATAACATACAGCCGTAAAAACAAAAAAATCATTTTTTTTTTACAAAAATGATTTTGTCACCCCCAGTTTTTTATTTTCCCAAGGGTAACAGAAGAAATAGGACAAATTGCACAATAACTCTTGTGGTCCAGAGTTCGCTGATACCCCATATGCGGGGTAAACTACTGTTTGGGCGCATGGCAGAGCTCAGAAGTGAAGGAGCACCGTTTGACTTTTTCAACGCAGAATTGGCTGGAATTGAGATCAGACGCCATGTCACATTTGGAGAGCCCCTGATGTGCCTAAACAGCAGAAACCCCCCAATTCTAACTCCAACCCTAACCCCAACACACCCCTAACCCTAGTCCCAACCCTAACCACAAACCTAACCCTAACACACCCCTAATCCTAATCCCAACCCTAATCCTAATGTTAGCGCCAACCCTAACCCTAACTTTAGCCGCAACCCTAACCCTAATGGGAAAATGGAAATAAATACATTTTTTTAATTTTATTATTTTTCCCTAACTAAGGGGGTGATAAAGGGAGTTTGATTTACTATTTATAGCGGGTTTTTGTGATTGGCAGCTGTCACGCTAAAAGACGCTTTTTATTGCAAAAAGTAGTTTTTTGCATCACCACATTTTGAGAGCTATAATTTTTGCATATTTTGGCCCACAGAGTCATGTGCAGTCTTATTTTTTGCGGGACGAGGTGACGTTTTTATTGGTACCATTTATGACCACGTGACATTTTTTGATCGCTTTTTATTTCGATTTTTGGGAGATTAGAATGAACAAAAATCAGCAATTCATGAATTTCTTTTGGGGGAAGCGTTTATACCGTTCTGCGTGTGGTAAAATTGATAAAGCAGTTTTATTCTTCGGGTCAGTACGATTACGGTGATACCTCATTTATATCATTTTTTTATGTTTTGGCGCTTTTATAGAATAAAAACTATTTTATATAAAAAATTATTATTTTTGCATCGCTTTATTCTGCGAGCTATAACTTTTTTATTTTTTCGCTGATGATGCTGTGTGATGGCTCGTTTTTTGCAGGACAAGATGACGTTTTCAGTGGTACCATGTTTATTCATATCGGTCTTTTTGATCGCGTGTTATTACACTTTTTGTTCGGCGGTATGATGATAAAGCACTGATTTTTTGCTTAGTTTTTTTTTTTTAAGGGGTTCACTAAAGGGGTTAACTAGTGGGACAGTTTTATAGGGGGGGTCGTTACAGACACGGCAATACCAAATATGTGTACTTTTATTGTTTTGTTTTTTTATTTACAGGAAGAAATGAATTTATTGGGGAATATTTTTTTTTTTTATGATTTTTTTTACCACTTTTTATTTTTATTTTTTTTACTTTTTTACTTTGTCCCAGGGTGGGACATCACAGTATTTTAGCAGATCGCTGGTGTGACAGTGTGCACAGCACTCTGTCACACCAGCGATCGCTCTGGCATTGTTGCAGGCTTCCTCAGCGCCTGCTCTCAGCAGCCACTGAGGAAGCCGCCTCCCTGCAGGACCCCGGCGCCATCTTGGATCCGGGACCTGGAGGGAGGACGGACCATCGTAACAGCGTGACACATCGCGCTGCTCTGAGGGTCTCAGGGGAGCGCGCAGGGAGCCCCCTCCCTGCGCGATCCTCCCCTGTGCCCCGGTACAACCGCGATCATGTTTGATCGCGGTGTGCCAGGGGTTAATGTGACGGGAGCGGTCCGTGACCGCTCCTGACACATAGTGCCGGGTGTCAGCTGTGATAAACAGCTGACACCCGGCCGCGATCAGCTGCGCTCCCACCGGGAGCGCAGCTGATCGCCCATGACGTACTATTCCGTCCATGGGAATTAGGTCCAGGGTCACATGGACGGAATAGTACGTCTGATGGAATAAAGGGGTTAAAGAGACAGTCGGGCGACAAAGGATCCTAAGACAAGTGATTGAGCAACGAGTAGAGGAGCTGGAGAAGGAAGTCTCTAAGCTCCAAGGTCAACTGTCAGCGTGTCAGACTGTGAACAAATTCCTCTTGAAAGATACGGAGGTGCTCAGAGAGGCCCAAGAGAAGCATCAGCAGGAAGAGAGGATGAGCATCGCTGCTGGGCAGAGGAGCGAAAGAAAGTTCTCCAAGAGCTCAAGATAGAGAAGGAAGATAATGCCCAGCCCCGGAAATCCACGACAGACCAGGAAATTGAACTGGTGCGCTCTCCCAATCTCATTGTAATGGAGGAGAGTGAGCTGGAGAGGCTAACCAAAGAAGGGGCCTCGACGGAGTAAGAAATCCAGCAGGGGAACCGCCCCACAGATGGCCACCCCAGGGAAGTCACAATGAAGCGGGAGGCTGACATAAGGATATGCAGCTACAGTGCCTCCGCACGAAGCAGAGACGTCTGGAGCCAGCAAGAAAAGCTCCAAGTCGAAAGAGGTTGGTGGAAAGCCTTGGGAAGATCTGGATGCTCCTGGAGGCGCACCAGGGAAGAATAGAGCAGCTAAGACTTGAGAAGGAACAGATCAACAGACAGCTGCATGAGTTGGGAAGGAAAAGGCAGCCACCTTCAACCCGCGGTATAGAGAGGCGAAGAGGTTCGCTTCAGAGTGAAAGTCCTCGAAGTGGAGCTAGTACAGGACATAGATGGCCTGAAGCGAGAGGTACAAGTAGTGAAGCCTGTTAGCTCAGGACTCAGTGACGAAGCAGAAGACCCTGTAAGGGATGAAATGACAAGGGGACATTCATATCAAAGACTGTGACAGACCGTTTAACTGTTGGAGACGACTGAAAAGAATTTAGAGTCGGTGAATGAAAGGTGCCAAGCCCACGGCTTTAGGCAGAGGGGGAGGTATGTTGCGAGATTAAGGGTCACATAGATAGATGGGGGAGTAGGGGCATCACTATAACATTGTATGTGTTTAAGGACCTGTGATGATGTCACTCCCACATGACCAGTCATGTGATATGTGTTAGCTGAGTGTCAGCTATAGAAAGTAGATTACTGCTGACCACAGGTATCTGTGACTGGAGGTGTGGAGACCTCCATTGGGTGTGTGCTAAAGACACTGACCCGCTGTACTACATGGACTGTGTATTTGCCTTTTGTTACTTTGTGCCGGAGAAGGCTGTTTTGTTTTTCTAACCAGAGCAGTTTATGATGTTTAAATAAACTTGCTTGGGCATCCGAGTGCAGTCATTCTCCTGTTTGCCTCCCGTCGCACCTGAGCGAGACACATCCCTACACTATAGTAGTAATGAACATAATAAAATGGTACATAAAGAGTTCAATAAAGACACACACACAAACACAAAATCTGCGTTAGTTCTGGGTCATACTTGTGAGAAACTCGCACGAGTCTCGCACCTCAATACCCGGCACTGCTGCCAGCCCTCGGACCGGAGCGTTCAGCTGCATAGAAATACATTCAGCCACACACTCCGGTCCCGAGTGCCGGTGGTAGCGCCGGGTATTGAGGTGAGAGACTCGTGCGAGTTTCTTGCAAGTGTGACCCTGGCCTTAAATGCAATATTTGCTTAATTTAAAAGAAAATGGAAAAAAAATGTTGTGGGTTCCCGTGCAATTTTCAAAACCCGAACAGGGAAAGCCAGCAACTGGGAGCAGATGTTTATAGCCTGGGAAGTGGGTAATACCCATGGATCTTCCCAGGCTATTAATATCAGCTCACAGGTGTTTATTTAGCCTTTACTGGCTATTAAAATAGGGGGCCCCCAATAAATTACGGGGTCCCCTATAATTTATTGGCAGAAAAGGCTATGCAGACAGCTGCGGGATGATATTAATAGCCTAGGAAGGGACCATGGATATTGACCCCTTCCTGGCTAAAAGCACCAGCTCTCAGCCGCCCCAGAAATGGCGCATCTCTAAGATGCGCCAATTCCGGCACTTAGCCTCACTCTTCCCACTTGCCCTGTAGCGGTGGCAAGTGGGGTAATACTTGTGGGGTTGATGTCCACCTTTGTATTGTAAGGTGACATCAAGCCCACAACTTAGTAATGGAGAGGTGTCAATAAGACACTTATCCATTACTAATCCCATAGTTGTTACATGTTAAATAAAGACACAGTCAGAATAAAGTGTTTTAATGAAATAAAACGCAACACAGTTTCCATATTTATTATACGCCTAATTCCTGCGATGCCCTCAATCTACTGCAAAAAAAAACAAAAACAAACCAAAACAAATACTCCCAGTTCCGATGTAATCTGTTATGATTTGGTGGCTGAGGAGGACAGGAGCAAAAAACAGCCAAGGCAGCCGAACACCCAGAGAGGTTGGCAGCTAATGGTTGGCAGATCCCTAAACTAACCGCACAACTAGAAGCAGCCGTGGGACGTACCTACGGTGACCTAGAAGCCTCGGCACAGCCGGAGAGCTAGCTACACCTAAAGATAGAAACAGGAAAGCTAACTGCCCCGGCGTAGAGCCCCAAAGGAATAGGTAGCCCCCACACATATAATGGCGGTTAGACAAGACGAAATACAAATGCAGGCAGAAAATAGAGTAAGTAAACGCTGGGGCCAAACACTGCCTAGATAGGACAGGACAGAATACTATCTGCAACCCAGCAAAACCCTAGAAAAACTTCCAACACTTCTGATGTCAAAAATGCTGAGATCACACGATCTCGCCACCCGCTAAATCAGATCTCTGGTGTGAACAAGAGGCTAACCCGCAGCCACTCAAATAGCAGGGATAGAGCGATTGAACAAATAAACAGTGGCTACTGAAAAACAGAGAGTAGCACAGGCCCCTTGAGGGGAACCCGGCTAACCTCCCACAAAAGTGCAGACAAAAAATGGAAATAGCAAACACAATAGAAACAAGCAGCAAATAACTTATCTGAAAGCAGCAGACGAAGGAAAGACACCAGCTGACTTCCAAATGGACCAGGAAACAATTGATCACCGGAAAGGATCATGGGAAGGCAGATCACTTATATCAGCCTAGTCCATCTCTCCTGATTGCCAGTCCTCGCTTCCAGGTGAGGAAGCCTTGTCATACAATACAGCTTCAATACTGTCAGCAACCATCAGAGGGAGCCTCAGCTCAGAAGTCGTCTCCAGAATGTTCACAACAGTAATCCTGTTATGATTTGGTAGCTGAGGAGAGCAGGCAAAAAAGGCAACACACCAGAGAGGTTGGAATCTATTGGATTGCAGTACCCTGACTAACCACCACAACTAAAGGCAGCCGTGGAGCGTACCTACGTTGGTCCTAGGCGCCTCGTCACAGCCTGAGAAGCTAACTTCACCTAAAGATAGACAGAGGAAAACTATCTGCCCCGGAGCAGATCCCCAAAGAACATAGGAAGCCCCCAAACATGTAATGGCGGTTAGACAAGAGGAAATACAGACACAGACAGAAAATAGTATGAGCAAATGTTGGGGCCCAATCTTCCTAGACAGAAAAGGATAGGAAGGTCACTTACTGTAATCCAAAAAACCCTAAAAAAATACCAACACACTAATTGCAAAAACACATGCGATCACACGACCTCTACCACCTAAATTATTTCTCTGGTGTAACAAAACTAAGCCGCAGCCACAGAAAAAACTGGAAAAGGCAAATTAACAAACAACTAGCTGAACTAAACTGAGAGGAGCACAAGCCCCCAGAGGGGACCTGGCAGACCCCCACAGAAGTGCAGGACAAAATGCAAAAAGCAAGCACAAAAAACTAAAAGAAGAAAATGTCTTATCTGTTAGCAGAAGATGCAGGCACGAAACAGCAAGCTTCAAAGTGAACCAGGAACAAAAGTTGAGACCAGAACAATTGATCACCGGCAACCCTAATGGGAGGGAACCTCCCTTATATAAGACCAGTCAGTAAAACCTGATCTCCAATCTTCACAATCTTCATTGAATAGTTCAGTACTGTTTGTAACCACCAGAGGGAGCTTCTGCTCAGAATTCATTTCTAGCACATTCACAACAGTACCCTCCCCTTGAGGAGGGATCACCGAACCCTCAATTGGGCAACCAGGTCGGTCAGGATGAGCTCTGTGATACGCACGGATGAGTCTCCTAGCATGGATGTCCGAAGCAAACACCCAAGAATTGTCCTCCTGACCATAACCTCTCCACGAAACCAAATACTGGAGTTTCCGTCTAGAAAGACGAGAATCCAATATTTTCTCAACCACATACTCCAGATTGCCCTCAACCAAAACAGGGTCAGGAGGCACAGCCATAGGAACCACTGGCTCGACAAACCTCTTCAATAAGGACTTGTGGAACACGTTATGGATCTTAAATGTCCCTGGAAGAAGTAAACGAAAGGAAACAGGATTAAGAATCTCCATGATCTTATAAGGTCCAATGAACCTAGGCTTAAACTTAGGAGATGCAACTCTCATAGGGATATTTCTTGAGGACAACCAGACCAAGTCCCCCACTTCAAACCGAGGACCATCAGTACTGTGCCAGTTGGCAAACCGCTGGGCCCTCTCCTGAGAGGGGACAACCTCTCCACTACCTGGTCCCAAATCTGCTGCATACGCTCCACAACAGAGTCAACACCTGGACCTGAAGCCTCCGTCTGTCCTGAAGAAAATCGAGGGTGAAACCCAAAATTGCAGAAAAATGGAGACATCAAGGTTGCAGAGCTAGCCATATTATTAAGGGCAAACTCAGCCAAAGGCAAAAAAGAGACCCAGTCATCCTGATCAGCAGACACAAAGCATCTCAGATAAGTCTCCAATGTCTGGTTTGTTCTCTCAGTTTGTCCATTGGTCTGAGGATGAAAAGCTGAGGAGAAAGACAATTGAACACCAAGTTTAGAACAAAAAGTCCTCCAAAATCTGGAAACAAACTGGACTCCTCTGTCAGACACAATGTTCTCAGGAATACCGTGTAACCGAACCACGTGCTGAAGGAACAAAGGCACCAATTCTGAGGAGGAAGGCAACTTAGGTAATGGCACAAGATGTATCATTTGGAAAACCTATCACAAATCACCCAGATAATGGTCATTCTCTGAGAAACAGGGAGGTCGGAAATGAAATCCATAGAGATATGGGTCCATGGTCTCTTGGGCACAGGCAATGGCATCAACAAACCACTAGGGCGAGAGCAAGGCTTGGAGCGAGAGCAAGTCCCGCAGGACTGCACAAATTCCCTGACGTCACGAGACAAAGTAGGCCACCAAAAGGACCGACTAACCAAGTCTCTGGTACCAAAAATTCCGGGATGACCGGCCAATGCGGAACAATGAATCTCAGACATCACACTCTTTTTCCACCGGTCTGGGACAAATATCCTCCTGACACCCTTCCAGAGCCAGTCTCAAATTGGGCGAGATGGGGAAAGAACTACACCCTCTTTCAAAATAACAGTAGGATCAGATAACTCGGGAGAGTCAGCAAGGAAACTCCTCGAGAGGGCATCCGCATTAACATTCTTAGTGCCAGGAAGAAAGGAAACCACAAAATTAAAACGTGTGAAAAACAAGGCCCACCTGGCCTGTCTAGGATTAAGTCGCTTGGCTGATTCCAGATAAACCAGATTCTTATGGTCCGTGAGGACCACCACCTGATGTTTGGCTCCCTCCAGCCAATGTCTCCACTCTTCAAAAGCCCACTTCATGGCCAATAACTCCCGATTACCCACGTCATAATTACGTTCAGTTGGAGAAAATTTTCGAGAGAAAAAGGCACAAGGGTTACTTTTAGAGGTCTCTGGATCTCTTTGGGACAAAACGGCACCTGCCCCAATTTCAGAGGCATCAACCTCCACCTGAAATGGCAGAGAAACATCAGGCTGCCGTAGAACAGGAGCAGAAGTGAATCTCTGCTTAAGTTCCTGAAACGCAGAAACTGCCTCAGGAGGCCAATTCATCACATCAGAACCCTTCTTGGTCAAATCAGTCAATGGTTTAACAATAACAGAGAAATTACCAATAAATTTACGATAAAAATTGGCAACACCCAAGAATCTCTGAAGAGCCTTTAATGAAGTAGGTTGGACCCAATCACAGATGGCCTGAACCTTGACCGGGTCCATTTCAATAACAGATGGGGACAAAATGAATCCCAGAAATGAGATCCTCTGTACGCCAAAAAGACACTTTTATCCCTTCAAATACAGAGCATTCTCTCTCAAAATCTGGAACACAGTCCGAACATGTTTCACATGAGAGTCCCAATCATTGGAAAAAATCAAGATATCATCCAAATAAACAATCAGAAATTTATCCACAAAATCCCTGAAAATGTCATTCATGAAGGACTGGAAGACGGAAGGAGCATTAGTGAGCCCAAAGGGCATCACTAGGTACTCAAAATGCCCCTCTGGGGTATTAAATGCCGTCTTCCATTCATCCCCGTGCTTAATGCGAATAAGGTTATATGCCCCCTGAGGTCAAGCTTGGTAAACCAAGTAGCACTTTTCACCCTGGAAAACAGGTCAGAAATCAAGGGTAACGGATATTGATATTTCACAGTGATATTGTTCAACAGACGATAATCAATACACGGCCTTAATGAACCATCCTTTTTGGCCACAAAGAAAAAACCGGCACCCAAGGGTGAAGAGGATGGTCTGATATGACCCTTCTCCAATGACTCCTTGATATAAGACCGCATAGCGTCATGTTCAGGTACAGACAAGTTAAAAAGGCGACCTTTAGGGAATTTACTACCAGGCACTAATTCAATAGATCAGTCATAGCTCCTATGGGGGGGGCAAGGATGCAGATTTACTTTCGCTAAACACATCAGAAAAATCAGTCAAAAAGTCAGGAACATCCTGAGCCTGGGGGAGGCAGAAAAAACAGGAGTGTTGGCATTAACACATTGGCAGCCACAACTGGTTACAGACACAGATTTCCAATCCAAAACAGGATTATCAGACTGTAACCAAGGGAAACCCAGCACAATAATGTCATGCAGATTATACAGCACCAAAAATTTGCAACTCTTCTGATGATCAGGTTCAACCCTCATTATCACCTGAGTAGAGAACTGGGGTTTATTCTCAGCTAAAGGGTAGAATCGATCCCCAGTAGGGGAATAGACTTCCGCAGGGGTATCAAGGGAAACCCACAACGTTTAGCAAAATCAAAATCCATCAGATTAATAGCTGCTCCAGAATCAACAAAAGCCTGAGTAGAAAATGTGGACAGGGAGCAAATCAGGGTAACAGTCAACAAAAATTTAGTCTGAACACTACCAAGACAACTGAACGTCCAAAACGTCTTCCCCGCTTAGGGCAGACTGAAATAGCATGAGAGGCATCACCACAGTAGAAACATAACTCATTGCGTTTTCGAAACTCATGACGCTGTGCCCCAGAAGCCACTCTATCACACTGCATGGGTTCAGAAGCTGGTTCACAAGGCAATACTATTCCACGCATACCTCTACGCTCACACAAACGTCTGTCAATTTGAATCGCTAATGACTAGTGTTGAGTGATACATAATGCAAATATCGGCTATCGGCCGATATTAGCTCTATCGGCCTTTCGATAATTCGTTTCGATATTTTCGTCTTATCGAATACCGGAATTGGATTTGTCACTGTCACTGTGAGTGTCCGTCGGTCGGGTCTGTCAGGAGTCAGCGGCACTTACCTGGCAGAAGATCTCCGGCGGTCACGTCCTGGACTGCTTGATGGCCGCCATTATCTTCTCCCTGGTGGTCACATGCAGTTTTTTCGCGATAACTGCAGTGACTGCAGGTAATCCCGGCCATAAAGCAGTCAGTCCGATGACGTCACCGCCGGGGAAGCAGGTAATCAGCTGTGCTGCGCCGGGATGACAGGCTCTGCCTGTCATTCTGATGTAGCAGAGCTGGATCGTCGTGGGACACTCGTTACTATGGACTGCGTCGGTCAGGTGGTATACTTTTTTTTTTTTTTTTTTTTCATTTTTTTACAGGAGATCGATGGCATCGCAGCAGGATGAGACAGTAATAAAAGAAATGAAAACTGTGTTTTGTTTTTTTTTATTAAATTAAAAAAATTTTTTGGAACATTCACCCGTCCGGGTACATAAACAATTTAACTATTTATTTACATACAGGGACCCTGTCCGGGTTATTTAGACTTCTTTGGCTGGCCTCTTCCAGGTACCACCTGGTACTCTTCTTGAGATTGCCAAACATCCGAGGCACCAAGGACCACCAGGACCTGATGACGTCGTGTGGCCTGTACAGTGACGTCGTGACCCGCTATCTGGGTCTGTGTGGCCTCCTCTTTCATCTCTCTCCGGGTCTGGAGCCCTATGTCACGGACTGTACGAACCCCAGGGGGCCTAACAGGCGCCGGGTACGGGCCAGCTATACTTATCATGTCCATAGCTGGGGCTGCTGAGGAGACCACTGAGGGAGGCTGGGGAGATTTACGGCGTGGGGTGGGCACTTTTGCAGAGGCCTGGATGTGGGAGGCTGAAGGCTTCGAGGGTCTCACAGGTTCCTGACACACTGGGGAGTAGGGGTCGCACCTGGTAACATTTAAGGCGTACCACCCATTGTAACCCCAGTGTCGGGTGTAAGTCACCAAGTCTCCTGGCAACAGGTCCCTCCCCGGGTGTCCTTCTGGGAGGTGAGCCTCCATGTCCCGCCGGGTCACAAAGACTTCTAAATAAAGTCCAGGCTCCTTGATGAAGCCCCAACCACCTTTCAATTTAAAGTTCCGTACTGCACCCTTACGCCGCGGCTCACTCAGGGTTCCTTTGTCCTTTCTCATCCGGTCCTTATCTGCCCGGTCCTTCTCCAGGTGACGTTGGCGAAGTTTTAGGGTTTCTCGCTGCTCCCTTTGTCGCTCTGCTTCCTTCTCCCAACGTCTCCACTCTTCCTCCTGACGCCGGTTATAATTCTCCTCCACCAGTTGCTCCATGTCTCCACCACTCCACTGCAGCTTACAGTGTCCGGTTTGCGGCAGCTCTCCTGTCGCCCCCCAGTCCTGGCGGCGCTCCCCTGCGGAGGAAGCAGACGGCTCTAAATCAGATGACAGTCGGGGCTCCGGTACAGGCAGGTAGTGCTCTGGTGCCTGCGCGGCCTCCTCCATGAGGACGGGTGTCGCTTCTTCTGTCTCAGCGACCGGGGCAGACAGCGGGATCTGGGGTGCTGCTGACGGTGCTGCGGTTTTTGCAGGAACGGGTGCCTCCACTGCGACAACGTCAACCGGATCACATTGCAAGGGCTCCTCTACTAGAACGGGTGCCTCACCTTCCGGTACAGAGTCAGACACTTCAGGTAAGAGGGATTGGCGCCGCTCCAAGTTTAGTTTTAGGGCACGCCAGCTGGCTTCCATCCTGGCGACCTCCTCCCGGTGCCGGGCCAGGCCTCTCAGGGTATCCTCCGCTTCTTGCAGCGTAGGAGGGTTTACAGGCCGGGTGCCCAACGGTGATTCCGTGGCGATCGGGTCGCTTCCGTGGGGGAGAGCTCTGACTGCTCCATCCCTTCCCACTTCTGCTCGTGTCCATTAGCCATCTCTGCCAAGTCACATGTGTCATATCTGGAGAGGGCCCCTCTTTTGTAGGGAGGCGGGACCTCCTCACACTGAGGAGGATGAGGAGGCGGAACTCCAGAGCTGTGGGGCACGATGTTACATTGCAGTACCATTTACAGTGGGCGGCCATCGTTTTCACGCCACTGAGTGAGTGACACCCACGAAGAGCACGCCCTTCTTCTTCACCAGTGCCTCGTCGTGACGCAGATATGGCGGAAAAATGGCAAATACATTCTCTGATGATTTTAGCAATTCTCAAGCACAAAACCAGTGCAATTCAGGCACACAGGACTCGCTTATAGCGAGCTACAGAATCCTGTTTGTGACGCCCAAGTTGAGTCGCACAGAGCCAGAGGTTTTGGGGGTACTCGGCACCGAGCCCGTCGACTTCTATGGGGTATGTCACGTCTTTACCCGGCAATTGAATTAGAGTCGATTTTACTATGTAGAAGTGTATAAACTATAAATATATGTATATATATATGTCACAATGACATATATATATATATATATATATATGTATTCTATGTGTGTATATTTTGTGTTTACAACGAAAGAAAGTGTTTTTTTTGTTTGCGATATTTTGTTCCCATAGACTTACATGGGACTTCCGGTATCGAAATCGGATATCGACGATATTTAGTGCTATCGGCGATACAATTTCGATACGATATTTTTAGATATCGAGCAATATCGCTCAACACTACTAATGACTAGTGTTGAGCGATACGATAATGCAAATATCGGCTATCGGCCGATATTAGCTCTATCGGCCTTTCGATAATTCGTTTTGATATTTTCGTCTTATCGAATACCGGAATCGGATTTGTCACTGTCACTGTGAGTGTCCATCGGTCGGGTCTGTCAGGAGTCAGCGGCACTTACCTGGCAGAAGATCTCCGGCGGTCACGTCCTGGACTGCTTGATGGCCGCCATTATCTTCTCCCTGGCGGTCACATGCAGTTTTTCGCGATAACTGCAGTGACTGCAGGGTAATCCCGGCCGTAAAGCAGTCAGTCCGATGACGTCACCGCCGGGGAAGCAGGTAATCAGCTGTGCTGCGCCGGGATGACAGGCTCTGCCTGTCATTCTGATGTAGCAGAGCTGGATCGTCGTGGGACACTCGTTACTATGGACTGCGTCGGTCAGGTGGTATACTTTTTTTTTTTTTCATTTTTTTACAGGAGATCGATGGCGTCGCAGCAGGATGAGACAGTAATAAAAGAAATGAAAACTGTGTTTTTTTTTTTTTTAATTAAATTAAAAAATTTTTTTGGGAACATTCACCCGTCCGGGTACATAAACAATTTAACTATTTATTTACATACAGGGACCCTGTCCGGGTTATTTAGACTTCTTTGGCTGGCCTCTTCCAGGTACCACCTGGTACTCTTCTTGAGATTGCCAAACATCCGAGGCACCAAGGACCACCAGGACCTGATGACGTCGTGTGGCCTGTACAGTGACGTCGTGACCCGCTATCTGGGTCTGTGTGGCCACCTCTTTCATCTCTCTCCGGGTCTGGAGCCCTATGTCACGGACTGTACGAACCCCAGGGGGCCTAACAGGCGCCGGGTACGGGCCAGCTATACTTATCATGTCCATAGCTGGGGCTGCTGAGGAGACCACTGAGGGAGGCTGGGGAGATTTACGGCGTGGGGTGGGCACTTTTGCAGAGGCCTGGATGTGGGAGGCTGAAGGCTTCGAGGGTCTCACAGGTTCCTGACACACTGGGGAGTAGGGGTCGCACCTGGTAACATTTAGGGCGTACCACCCATTGTAACCCCAGTGTCGGGTGTAAGTCACCAAGTCTCCTGGCAACAGGTCCCTCCCCGGGTGTCCTTCTGGGAGGTGAGCCTCCACATCCCGCCGGGTCACAAAGACTTCTAAATAAAGTCCAGGCTCCTTGATGAAGCCCCAACCACCTTTCAATTTAAAGTTCCGTACTGCACCCTTACGCCGCGGCTCACTCAGGGTTCCTTTGTCCTTTCTCATCCGGTCCTTATCTGCCCGGTCCTTCTCCAGGTGACGTTGGCGAAGTTTTAGGGTTTCTCGCTGCTCCCTTTGTCGCTCTGCTTCCTTCTCCCAACGTCTCCACTCTTCCTCCTGACGCCGGTTATAATTCTCCTCCACCAGTTGCTCCATGTCTCCACCACTCCACTGCAGCTTACAGTGTCCGGTTTGCGGCAGCTCTCCTGTCGCCCCCCAGTCCTGGCGGCGCTCCCCTGCGGAGGAAGCAGACGGCTCTAAATCAGATGACAGTCGGGGCTCCGGTACAGGCAGGTAGTGCTCTGGTGCCTGCGCGGCCTCCTCCATGAGGACGGGTGTCGCTTCTTCTGTCTCAGCGACCGGGGCAGACAGCGGGATCTGGGGTGCTGCTGATGGTGCTGCGGTTTTTGCAGGAACGGGTGCCTCCACTGCGACAACGTCAACCGGATCACATTGCAAGGGCTCCTCTACTAGAACGGGTGCCTCACCTTCCGGTACAGAGTCAGACACTTCAGGTAAGAGGGATTGGCGCCGCTCCAAGTTTAGTTTTAGGGCACGCCAGCTGGCTTCCATCCTGGCGACCTCCTCCCGGTGCCGGGCCAGGCCTCTCAGGGTATCCTCCGCTTCTTGCAGCGTAGGAGGGTTTACAGGCCGGGTGCCCAACGGTGATTCCGTGGCGATCGGGTCGCTTCCGTGGGGGGAGAGCTCTGACTGCTCCATCCCTTCCCACTTCTGCTCGTGTCCATTAGCCATCTCTGCCAAGTCACATGTGTCATATCTGGAGAGGGCCCCTCTTTTGTAGGGAGGCGGGACCTCCTCACACTGAGGAGGATGAGGAGGCGGAACTCCAGAGCTGTGGGGCACGATGTTACATTGCAGTACCATTTACAGTGGGCGGCCATCGTTTTCACGCCACTGAGTGAGTGACACCCACGAAGAGCACGCCCTTCTTCTTCACCAGTGCCTCGTCGTGACGCAGATATGGCGGAAAAATGGCAAATACATTCTCTGATGATTTTAGCAATTCTCAAGCACAAAACCAGTGCAATTCAGGCACACAGGACTCGCTTATAGCGAGCTACAGAATCCTGTTCGTGACGCCCAAGTTGAGTCGCACAGAGCCAGAGGTTTTGGGGGTACTCGGCACCGAGCCCGTCGACTTCTATGGGGTATGTCACGTCTTTACCGGCAATTGAATTAGAGTCGATTTTACTATGTAGAAGTGTATAAACTATAAATATATGTATATATATATGTCACAATGACATGTATATATATATGTATTCTATGTGTGTATATTTTGTGTTTACAACGAAAGAAAGGGTTTTTTTTGTTGCGATATTTTGTTCCCATAGACTTACATGGGACTTACGGTATCGAAATCGGATATCGACGATATTTAGTGCTATCGGCGATACAATTTCGATACGATATTTTTAGATATCGAGCAATATCGCTCAACACTACTAATGACATAGAATCACTGAGACCAGAGGGGACAGGGAATCCCACCATAACATCCTTTACATTCTCTGACAGACCCTTCCGAAAAAGGGCTGCCAAAGCATCATCATTCCATTTGGTCAGGACTTCCCACCTTCGGAATCTCTGACAGTACAACTCAGCGTCCTCAAGCCCCTGATTTAATGCCAACAAGGCTTTTTCAGCTTGATCAGTGACATTAGGTTCATCGTACAATAACCCCAGAGCCTGAAAAAATGCATCAACATTACTCAAAACAGGATCCCCAGGTGTCAGGGAAAAAGCCCAATCGTGAGGATCGCCGCGCAGGAGAGAGATGACAATTTGAACCTGCTGTGCTGCGTTCCCTGAGGACTTAGATTTTAAGGCAAAAAGCAACTTACAGTTATTTTTGAAATTCAGAAATTTAGCTCGATCCCCTAAAAACAAATCTGGCATGGGAATCCTAGGTTCCACAACAGGCAACCCTGCAAGATAGGTAGCAATACTCCGAACTTCAGTGGAAAGCTGATCCACACGGCCAGACAACTGTGCAAACTCCATTGAGAGAAAAAAAAATCCTCCTCAGCACCCAGAGATACAGAGGGAAAAAAAAAAAAATAAATCTCTGACAACCCTGACAATCTTCTTTCTTTCACACTATTTTTCCCTCTGTGAGTACCATATAATTATCAGTTTTAGGCCGGTGATACTGTTATGATTTGGTAGCTGAGGAGAGCAGGCAAAAAAGGCAACACACCAGAGAGGTTGGAATCTATTGGATTGCAGTACCCTGACTAACCACCACAACTAAAAGCAGCCGTGGAGCGTACCTACGTTGGTCCTAGACGCCTCGTCACAGCCTGAGAAGCTAACTTCACCTAAAGATAGAAAGAGGAAAACTATCTGCCCCGGAGCAGATCCCCAAAGAACATAGGAAGCCCCCAAACATGTAATGGCGGTTAGACAAGAGGAAATACAGACACAGACAGAAAATAGTATGAGCAAACGTTGGGGCCCAATCTTCCTAGACAGAAAAGGATAGGAAGGTCACTTACTGTAATCCAAAAAACCCTAAAAAAATACCAACACACTAATTGCAAAAACACCTGAGATCACACGACCTCTACCACCTAAATTAGTTCTCTGGTGTAACAAAACTAAGCCGCAGCCACAGAAAAAACTGGAAAAGGCAAATGAACAAACAACTAGCTGAACTAAACTGAGAGGAGCACAAGCCCCCGGAGGGGACCTGGCAGACCCCCACAGAAGTGCAGGACAAAATGCAAAAAGCAAGCACAAAAAACTAAAAGAAGAAAATGTCTTATCTGTTAGCAGAAGATGCAGGCACGAAACAGCAAGCTTCAAAGTGAACCAGGAACAAAAGTTGAGACCAGGACAACTGATCACCGGCAACCCTGATGGGAGGGAACCTCCCTTATATAAGACCAGTCAGTAACACCTGATCGCCAATCTTCACAATCTTCATTGAATAGTTCAGTACTGTTTGTAACCACCAGAGGGAGCTTCTGCTCAGAATTCATTTCTAGCACATTCACAACTCTCCCGTGTAGAGCTGTCACATTGGGAGATGTGACCGCTCTACAGGGGCCTCCAGTGGATATAATGACAGGAGGAAATTCTCCCACAGTGTAGTTCATTTTAGTTCGTGCTCTCAGTTTACGAATTTTCTCACACAGCGGTGCCGCAAGTGACCGGACGAACTCTGGTGATATCTAGACGGCGGAGTGATCCACTGCAGGAGGATCACCTCCTGTCACTGCACTGGAGGCCCCTGTAGAGCGGTCACATCTTCTGATGTGACCGCTCTACATGGGAGATCATCGTGGGACACTCGTTATTAAATGGATTACATGAGAACAGGAGTATTTGTGTTGGTTTATTATTTTATTTTTTTGCAGGCGATCGAGGGCATTGAGGATTAGCTGTTTATTGAGTATGTGTACTGTATGTGTTATGTTAGGTAGCTGAGGAGGACAGGAACAACAGCCGGGCAGCCGAACAACTGAGATGTTGGTAACTAATGGATTACAGATTCCTAAACTAACCACACAACTAGAGGTAGCCGTGGAGCGTTCCTACGTTGATCCTAGACGCCTCGTCACAGCCTGAGAGATACCTACACCTAAAGGCAGAAAGATGAAAGCTATCTGCCCCGGAGCAGATCCCCAAAGAAAATAGGAAGCCCCCAAACATGTAATGGCGGTTAGACAAGAAGAAACAGACAGACAGTAAATAGAATGAGCAAACGCTGGGGCAACAAGCTGAATAAATAGGATAGGACAGGAGAGATTAGTTTCTGCAACCCAGAAAACCCTACAAAAATCCAACAATTCTGATTACAAAAATACTGAGATCACACGATCTCGCCACCCACTAGATCAGATCTCAGTGTGAACAAAACCTTTACATTCTCTGACAGCCCCTTCTGAAAAAGGGTTGCCAAAGCATCATCATTCCATTTGCTCAGAACTGCCCACTTTTGGAATTTCTGACAGTACAACTCAGCGTCTTCAAGACCCTGATTTAATGCCAACAAGGTCTTTTCAGCTTGATCAGTGACATTAGGTTCATCGTACTATAACCCCAGAGCCTGAAAAAATACATCAATATCATTCAAAACAGGATCCTCAGGTGTTAGGGAAAAAGACCAATCCTGAGGGTCGCCGCGCAGGAGAGAGATGACAATTTGAACGTGCTGTGCTGCGCTCCCCGAGGACTTAGATTTTAAGGCAAAAAACAACTTACAGTTATTTTTGAAATTCAGAAATGAAGCCCGATCCCCTAAAAACAAATCTGGCATGGGAATCCTAGGTTCCACAACCGGCAACCTAGCAAGATAGGTAGCTGTCACGCTGTATAGCAGATATATATATGTGATGACAATAATCTATATCAAAAGGGCAACATACTATATAACATGCGCATAGCTGTATGATAACATAGATTTACCTGACAGAAAGTCCAGTGGGTCAAAACGGAATCCGTTATAACGCTGTCTCCGGCTAGAGGGTGACCGGGGTCTAAGCTGACCCTAACTGGGGTCCTAACTAATCCCTCAACCTGGAGGTACTGTTAAAGGTACAGAGGTCCAGGCCACCAGCGTAAACCCTGTCTCCTATCAATCCCTGCCAACTGTATTCTAGTCCTAAGAAGGACCCTGAATACCACCAAAGGGAATGACCAGGTAACGGTTAATGAACAGAAAGACATACAAGAAAGATAAGAAATAAAGTAAATAAAGTCTTACATACAACACTCACACACAGTAGGAACACCTTAGGTCTCAGAGATAAACTATAAGCTGTAAGAGTAAAAACAACTAAGGAGCTCTTAGCTTAAGTATTCCCAGAACCGATCCAGTCTGCTAAACTATATGAATGCTTTCACCGGCCTCCAACACCCAGACTGGCAGGAATATAAAGGAAACTAATTAGAACATAATCCAAAGCAGCCGGGCGAGGCTGGACCTAGTCTTAGCAAAGAGCTAGGTAAAATTAACTCTCTCATAACCAAACACAAAGAAACAGCAGCTCAGCTGTGAGAAGTCAGAATGTGCAATCGCGACGATCTTCGTGGCGATGCACCCATGACAGTACCCCCCCTTCTACGAGGGGCCTCCGGACCCTCATGACCAGGTCTGTCCGGGTAAATTGTGTGAGAGGTCCGAACCAATCGATCTGCGTTATCATCAGACGCAGGGACCCACGTCCTCTCCTCAGGACCATACCCCCTCCAATGAACCTCCACGTTATCATTGACTACCACTGAAGGAGGAGGTAAAGGTGACGGTATGACTGGTGCCACATACTTTTTAAGTAATGACTTGTGAAACACATTATGAATTTTAAACGTAGGAGGGAGGTCCAGACGAAATGCCACAGGATTAATTATTGAACTGATCCTGTATGGCCCGATGAATCTGGGACCCAACCTCCAGGAGGGAACTTTAAGTTTTATATTCCTGGTAGACAACCACACCAGATCGTTCACCCTCAGATCTAGACCAGAAACTCTCCTCCTATCAGCCATCCGTTTGTAAGGGTTCTCCGTAACCTTCAGTCTTAAGCGATCTGGAACTATCAGTCTCCCTGGAAGTCCCACAGGGGCGTCCCCCTGAGCCCCCAATACCTCCCCCTCAAGCTCAGAGGATACAGCTGACACTACAACTCCCTCCTGAGGAATAGGAACCGGAACATCCGTCTTCCCGACCCCTGGGAAAGTACGAGATAAGGCATCAGGAAGCAACTTTATTGAGAAGTCATATGTGCGATGAGGAGGTAACTCTTTACACCCCTCCTCTGAGAACTTCTCCCAAAAGTCCTCTAGAAAAGGAGGCAAAGTCCCAGGCACAACCGCACCGATGACCGTGCTCATGCAGTTATTCTTGCAAAATTCACCCCACTGGCTTATCTTTCTGGATTGCCAATCAATCACTGGGTTATGTTTAGCCAACCAAGGAAGTCCCAACACAATAGGAGCAGGCAGACCCTCCAACACATAACAAGACAATTGCTCTTTATGTATTGCCCCTACTCGCAGATCTATGTTATGAACAGCTTGTACCAAGCTACCTTGACCAAGAGGTCTAGAATCAATAGAGAGTATAGGGACCGGTTTGGCCAATACACTCAGTTGCATACCATGCACCTGGGCAAACCGAGTGTCCACCAGATTAGCCCCGGACCCACTATCAAGAAAAACAGAAATCCTCTCAGTTCTAGTACCAATCACCACCTCCGCAGGCACGAGAAACTGAGAGGGATTTGGGGACGAAATACACACTCCCAGGTTAACTCCTTGGTTCAAAGAGGTCCGGGATGGACACCCCCCAACAAAATGTCCCTCTCTCCCGCAAAAGAAACACCTTCTAGTCTTGCGGCGCACCGCTGATTCCCTCCTACAAAATGATGTCCCTCCCAACTGCATGGGTTCCTCAGAACAGACCAGGGGAACCTCAGTATAAGGGACTTTAGTAGTAGGTGGAGTCATCACGGGAGGCGGAGTTACCTCGCGTCTTCCCCGAAGACGTCTATCAATGCGAATAGCGAGGGCCATAGCAGCCTCCAGTGATGGAGGAGAATCATACTGAGCCAACACATCTTTTAATTTGTCAGACAACCCTTGACAAAACTGGCTCCTAAGAGCTGGGTCATTCCACTGAGTATCTGTTGCCCATCTACGGAACTCAGAAGAATATTCCTCCGCTGGACGATTTCCTTGCCGTATTTTACGTAACCTTGTCTCAGCAAGGGAGACTCGATCCGGATCATCATATACCAGACCCAGGGCAGTAAAAAATCGATCCACTGACTGGAGATCTGGGGAGCCTGGAGGAATAGAGAACGCCCAAGATTGAGGATCCCCTTGTAAGAGCGAGATAACAATTCCCACCCTCTGCTCTTCACTCCCAGATGACCGAGGCCGCAGCCGAAAGTACAATTTACATGCCTCCCGGAAAGTAAAAAATTTGTCCCGCCCACCAGTGAACCTGTCCGGGAGAGCAACCTTAGGTTCAGATCTGGTTTGCTCCGGGGGGACAAAACCTTGGACTTAATGTCTGCCAACTCCATGGACAATCCCTGCAACTGCCGGGCCAGCTGGGCTACTGGATCCATGATAGCTGGGGAGAATCTTTAGTATGGGCCGGTGAAAATGTCACGCTGTATAGCAGATATATATATGTGATGACAATAATCTATATCAAAAGGGCAACATACTATATAACATGCGCATAGCTGTATGATAACATAGATTTACCTGACAGAAAGTCCAGTGGGTCAAAACGGAATCCGTTATACGCTGTCTCCGGCTAGAGGGTGACCGGGTCTAAGCTGACCCTAACTGGGGTCCTAACTAATCCCTCAACCTGGAGGTACTGTTAAAGGTACAGAGGTCCAGGCCACCAGCGTAAACCCTGTCTCCTATCAATCCCTGCCAACTGTATTCTAGTCCTAAGAAGGACCCTGAATACCACCAAAGGGAATGACCAGGTAACGGTTAATGAACAGAAAGACATACAAGAAAGATAAGAAATAAAGTAAATAAAGTCTTACATACAACACTCACACACAGTAGGAACACCTTAGGTCTCAGAGATAAACTATAAGCTGTAAGAGTAAAAACAACTAAGGAGCTCTTAGCTTAAGTATTCCCAGAACCGATCCAGTCTGCTAAACTATATGAATGCTTTCACCGGCCTCCAACACCCAGACTGGCAGGAATATAAAGGAAACTAATTAGAACATAATCCAAAGCAGCCGGGCGAGGCTGGACCTAGTCTTAGCAAAGAGCTAGGTAAAATTAACTCTCTCATAACCAAACACAAAGAAACAGCAGCTCAGCTGTGAGAAGTCAGAATGTGCAATCGCGACGATCTTCGTGGCGATGCACCCATGACAGTAGCAATACTCCGAACCTCAGTGGAAAGCTAATCCACACGGCCAGACAACTGTGCAAACTCCATTGAGAGAAAAAAAAAAACCTCCTCAGCACCCAGAGAAAATGAGGGAAAAATGCAAAAAAATAAAAAATAAAAAAATCTCTGACAACTCTGACAACTTTTTTCTTTCCACACTAATTTTCCCTTCTGTGAGTACCATATAATTTTCAGTTTGTCCAGTGATACTGTTATGTTAGGTAGCTGAGGAGGACAGGAACAACAGCCGGGCAGCCGAACACCTGAGATGTTGGTAACTAATGGGTTGCAGATTCCTAAACTAACCACACAACTAGAGGTAGCCGTGGAGCGTTCCTACGTTGATCCTAGACGCCTCGTCACAGCCTGAGAGATAACTACACCTAAAGGCAGAAAGATGAAAGCTATCTGCCCCGGAGCAGATCCCCAAAGAAAATAAGGAAGCCCCCAAACATGTAATGGCGGTTAGACAAGAAGAAAGCGCGGACACAGACAGAAAATAGAATGAGCAAACGCTGGGGCCACAAGCTGACTAAATAGGATAGGACAGGAGAGATTACTTTCTGCAACCCAGAAAACCCTACAAAAATCCAACAATTCTGATTACAAAAATACTGAGATCACACGATCTCGCCACCCACTAAATCAGATCTCAGTGTGAACAAAACCAAGCCGCAGCCACTGAAAAAGCAGGAAAAAGCAAATGAAAAAACGACAGTGGCTACAGACAAACTGTGAGGAGCACAGGCCCCAGGAGGGGACCCGGCTGTCCTCCACAAATGTGCAGAAAACTAAGCAAATAGCAAGCACAAAAAGAAAAGCAGAAAATATGTTATCTGAAAGCAGCAGACGCAGGCAAGACACCAGCAAACTTCCAAATGAACCAGGAACCACAATTGAGACAAGTACAATTGATCACCGGCGACCATCATGGGAGGGAACCTCCCTTATATCAGTCCAGTCAGTGATCCCAGATTGCCATTCCTCGCTGGAAGGTTCAGTACTGTCTGTAACCACCAGAGGGAGCCTCTGCTCATTCACAACAGTACCCTCCCCTTGAGGAGGGGTCACCGAACCCTCACTTGTGCAACCAGGCCGATCAGGATGAGCTCGGTGATAGGCACGGATCAGTCTCCTAGCATGGATGTCCGAAGCAAACACCCAAGAATTGTCCTCCTGACCATAACCTCTCCACTTAACCAAATACTGGAGTTTCCGTCTAGAAAAACGAGAACCCAACATTTTCTCAACCACATACTCCAGATTGCCCTCAACCAAAACAGGGTCAGGAGGCGCAGCCATAGGAACCACTGGCTCGACAAACCTCTTCAATAAGGACTTGTGGAACACGTTATGGATCTTAAATGTCCCTGGAAGAAGCAAACGGAAGGAAACAGGATTAAGAATCTCCATGATCTTATAAGGTTCAATGAACCTAGGCTTAAACTTTGGAGATGCAACCCTCATAGGGATATTTCTTGAGGACAACCAAACCAAGTCCCCCACTTTAAACCGAGGACCATTAGTCCTATGCCGGTTGGCAAACCGCTGGGCCTTCTCTTGAGAGAGAGACAACCTCTCCACTACCTGGTCCCAAATCTGCTGCATTCGCTCCACAACAGAGTCAACACCCGGACAGACAGAAGCCTCCGTCTGTCCCAAAGAAAATCGAGGGAGAAACCCAGAATTGCAAAAAAATTGAGACATCAAGGTGGCAGAGCTAGCCCTATTATTAAGAGCAAACTAAGCCAAAGGCAAAAAAGAGACCCAGTCATGTTGATCAGCAGACACAAAACATCTCAAATAAGTCTCCAAGGTCTGGTTTGTTCTATCGGTTTGTCCATTGGTCTGAGGATGAAATGCAGAGGAGAAAGATAATTGAACACCAAGTTTAGAACAAAATGTTCTCCAAAATCTGGAAACAAACTGGACTCCTCTGTCAGATGCAATGTTCTCTGGAATGCCGTGCAACCGAACCACGTGCTGAAGGAACAAAGGCACAAACTCGGAGGAGGAAGGCAACTTAGGTAATGGCACAAGATGTATCATCTTGGAAAACCTATCACAGATTACCCAGATAACGGTCACTCTCTGAGAGACAGGGAGGTCGGAAATAAAATCCATAGATATATGGGTCCATGGCCTCTTGGGCACAGGGAATGGCATCAACAAACCACTAGAGCGAGAGCAAGGCTTGGAACGAGAGCAAGTCCCACAGGACTGCACAAAGTCCCTGATGTCACGAGACAAAGTAGGCCACCAAAAGGACAGACTCACCAAGTCTCTGGTACCAAAAATCCCGGGATGACCAGCCAACGCGGAACAATAAATCTCAGACATCACACTCTTCTTCCACTGGTCTGGGAAAAATAATTTCCCAACAGGGCAGCGCTCAGGTTTATCCTCCTGACACCCCTCCAGAGCCAGTCTCAAATTGGGCGAGATTTCGGAAAGTACTACACCCTCTTTCAAAATAACAGCAGGATCAGATAACTCAGGAGAATCCGCATAGAAACTCCTTGAGAGGGCATCCGCCTTAACATTCTTAGTGCCAGGAAGAAAAGAAACCACAAAATTAAAACGTGTGAAAAACAAGGCCCACCTAGCCTGTCTAGGATTAAGTCGCTTGGCTCATTCGAGATAAATCAGGTTTTTATGGTCCGTGAGGACCACCACCTGATGTTTGGCTCCTTCCAGCCAATGTCTCCACTCTTCTAAGGCCCACTTCATGGCCAATAACTCCCGATTACCCACGTCATAATTACATTCAGTTGGAGAAAATTTTTGAGAGAAAAACGCACAAGGGTTACTCTTAGAGGTCTCTGGATTCCTTTGGGACAAAACGGCACCTGCCCCAATTTCAGAAGCATCAACTTCCACCTGAAACAGTAGAGAAACATCAGGCTGCCGTAGAACAGGAGCAGAAGTGAATCTCTGCTTAAGTTCCTGAAACGCAGAAACTGCCTCAGGAGGCCAATTCACCATATCAGAACCCTTTTTGGTCAAATCAGTCAATGGTTTAACAATACCAGAGAAATTACCAATAAATTTACGATAATAATTGGCAAAACCCATAAATCTCTGAAGAACCTTAATTAAGGAGGTTGAACCCAATCACAGATGGCCTGAACCTTGACCGGGTCCATTTCAATAACAGACGGAGACAAAATGAATCCCAGAAATGAGACCTTCTGTACGCCAAAAAGACACTTTGATCCCTTCACATACAGTGCATTCTCTCTCAAAATCTGGAACACAGTCCGAACATGTTTCACATGAGTGTCCCAGTCGTTGGAAAAAATCAAGATATCATCCAAATAAACAATCAGAAATTTATCCACAAAATCCCTGAAAATATCATTCATGAAGGATTGGAAGACGGAAGGAGCATTAGTGAGCCCAAAAGGCATCACTAGGTACTCAAAATGCCCCTCTGGGGTATTAAACGCTGTCTTCCATTCATCCCCGTGCTTAAAGCGAATAAGGTTATACGCCCCCTGAGGTCAAGCTTGGTAAACCAACTAGCACTTTTCACTCTGGAAAACAGGTCAGAAATCAAGGGTAACGGATATTGATATTTCACAGTGATCTTATTCAGGAGGCGATAATCAATACACGGCCTCAATGAACCATTCTTTTTAGCCACAAAGAAAAAAACGGCGCCCATGGTTTAAGAGGATGGTCTGATATGACCCTTCTCCAATGGCTCATTGATATAAGATCGCATAGCATCGTGTTCAGGTACAGATAAGTTAAAAAGGCGACCCTTAGGAAATTTACCACCAGGCACTAACTCAATAGCGCAATCGTAGCTCCTGTGAGGGGGCAAGGACGCAGACTTACTTTTACTAAACACATCAGAAAAATCAGTCAAAAAGTCAGGGACATCCTGAGACTGGGGAGAGGCAGAAAAAACAGGAGTGTCAGTATTAACACATTGGCAACCCCAAATGGTCACAGACACAGATTTCCAATCCAAAAGAGGATTATGAGTCTGTAACCAAGGGAAACCCAGTACAATAATGTCATGCAGATTATGCAACACCAGAAATTTGCAACTCTCCTGATGATCTGGTTCAACCCTCATTATCACCTGAGTAGAAAATTGGGGTTTATTCTCCGCCAAAGGGGTAGAATCAATGCCCAGTAAAGGAATAGACTTCCGCAGGGGTATCATAGGAAAGCCACAACATTTGGCAAAGTCAAAATCCATCAGGTTAATAGCTGCTCCTGAATCAACAAAAGCCTGAGCCGAAAATGTGGACATGGAGCAAATGAGGGTAACAGTCAACAGAAATTTAGTCTGAACACTACCCAAGACAACTGAGCGCGCAAAATGTCTTCCCCGCTTAGGACAGACGGAAATAGCATGAGAGGCGTCACCACAGTAGAAACATAACCCATTGCGCTTTCGAAACTCATGATGCTGTGTCCCAGAAGTCACTCCATCACACTGCATGGGCCCAGGAGCTGGCTCACAAGGCAACACCATCTCATGCATACCTCTGCGCTCACGCAAATGTCTGTCAATTTGAATAGCCAATGACATAGAATCATTGAGACCAGATGGAACAGGGAATCCCACCATAACATCCTTTACATTCTCTGACAGCCCCTTCTGAAAAAGGGCTGCCAAAGCATCATCATTCCATTTGCTCAGAACTGCCCACTTTTGGAATTTCTGACAGTACAACTCAGCGTCTTCAAGACCCTGATTTAATGCCAACAAGGTCTTTTCAGCTTGATCAGTGACATTAGGTTCATCGTACAATAACCCCAGAGCCTGAAAAAATACATCAATATCATTCAAAACAGGATCCTCAGGTGTTAGGGAAAAAGCCCAATCCTGAGGGTCGCCGCGCAGGAGAGAGATGACAATTTGAACGTGCTGTGCTGCGCTCCCCGAGGACTTAGATTTTAAGGCAAAAAACAACTTACAGTTATTTTTGAAATTCAGAAATGAAGCCCGATCCCCTAAAAACAAATCTGGCATGGGAATCCTAGGTTCCACAACCGGCAACCTAGCAAGATAGGTAGCAATACTCCGAACCTCAGTGGCAAGCTGATCCACATGGCCAGACAACTGTGCAAACTCCATTGAGAGAAAAAAAAAACCTCCTCAGCACCCAGAGAAAATGAGGGAAAAATGCAAAAAAATAAAAAATAAAAAAATCTCTGACAACTCTGACAACTTTTTTCTTTCCACACTAATTTTCCCTTCTGTGAGTACCATATAATTTTCAGTTTGTCCAGTGATACTGTTATGTTAGGTAGCTGAGGAGGACAGGAACAACAGCCGGGCAGCCGAACACCTGAGATGTTGGTAACTAATGGGTTGCAGATTCCTAAACTAACCACACAACTAGAGGTAGCCGTGGAGCGTTCCTACGTTGATCCTAGACGCCTCGTCACAGCCTGAGAGATAACTACACCTAAAGGCAGAAAGATGAAAGCTATCTGCCCCGGAGCAGATCCCCAAAGAAAATAGGAAGCCCCCAAACATGTAATGGCGGTTAGACAAGAAGAAAGCGCGGACACAGACAGAAAATAGAATGAGCAAACGCTGGGGCCACAAGCTGACTAAATAGGATAGGACAGGAGAGATTACTTTCTGCAACCCAGAAAACCCTACAAAAATCCAACAATTCTGATTACAAAAATACTGAGATCACACGATCTCGCCACCCACTAAATCAGATCTCAGTGTGAACAAAACCAAGCCGCAGCCACTGAAAAAGCAGGAAAAAGCAAATGAAAAAACAACAGTGGCTACAGACAAACTGTGAGGAGCACAGGCCCCAGGAGGGGACCCGGCTGTCCTCCACAAATGTGCAGAAAACTATGCAAATAGCAAGCACAAAAAGAAAAGCAGAAAATATCTTATCTGAAAGCAGCAGACGCAGGCAAGACACCAGCAAACTTCCAAATGAACCAGGAACCACAATTGAGACTAGAACAATTGATCACCGGCGACCATCATGGGAGGGAACCTCTCTTATATCAGTCCAGTCAGTGATCCCAGATTGCCATTCCTCGCTTGAAGGTTCAGTAATGTCTGTAACCACCAGAGGGAGCCTCTGCTCATTCACAACATGTATGTGTGTTTGGTATTTTTTTTTTACTATTCAACACAGTAGCCGGATGATAGGACTACTATCCCATCATTGGCTAATGCTGTCACTGTTCTATGTGACAGCAGACATAGCCGGATGGGACTAGTAGTCCCATCAGACGATGCCTGCCTACACACAGACCCACACACACACAGTCGCGAACACACCCGCAGACCCCCGCAGACACACACACAGACCCCCACACACAGACACCCGCAGACAGACACACACACATAGTCTCCGCCCACACACATTCTCTGCCCACACACTCTTCCTCCTTCCTTTTGGCAGCTTTTTTTTGCACACATATCCGCAGCAAATCCACAAATCTTGTTACATCTGCGGTTTTGCTGTGGATTTGACTGACTCAATGGAAGTCAATGGGTGCAGAAATGCTTCAGATCTGCAAAAAGAATTGACATGCTGCAGAAAATAAAACGCTGCGAATCCGTGCTGATTTTTCCGCACCATGTGCACACCAATTCTGGATTCCCATAGATTAACATTGGTTGTGCACTACATCGCGGATTTGGTGAAATTTTGCGTGTCCAAAAACGCTGCGGATCCGCAACAAAATCTGCAACGTGTGCACATACCCTAAGGGTTAAAAGTTGATCAGTGATTTCTAATTTTATCTACAAAATTTACAAAACCATTTTTTTTAGGGATCACATCTCATTTTAAGTGACTTTGAGGGGCCTATCTGACAGCAAATACCCAAAAGTGGCACCATTCTAAAATCTGCACCCCTGAAGGTGCTCAAAACTGTATTCAAAAGGTTTATTAACCCTTCCGGTACGTCACTTTAACTTTTTTTCACAACAATTTTACTTTAGCTTCAAATTTGTTACTTTACAAGGATAGCAGGAGAAAGTGGAGCCTAAAATTTGCTGTGCATTTTCTCCTGAGTATGCCGATACGCCATATGTGGGGGAAATCCACTGTTTGGGTCCATGGCAGGTCTCGGAAGGGAAGCTGTGCCATTTGACTTTTTGAATGTAAAATTTGCTGAAATAATTAATTAGAGGAACCATTGTTGCATTTGGAATTTGGAGAGCCCCTTATGTCCCCCACAAGTGACCCCATTTTGGAAACTAGACCCCTTGAGGAATGTATGTGTGGTGAGTACCTTGAACCCCCAGGTGCTTCACAGAAGTTTATAACATAGAGCTGTGAGAATAAAAATATCACATTTTACCCACAAGAATTTACTTTAAACTACAATTTTTATTTTCACAAGGGTTACACTAGAAAATGGACCAAAATAATTGTTTTACAGTTTCTCCTGAGCATGCCGATACCCCATATGTGGGGGAGGGACACCACTGTATGGGAACACAGCAGGTCTCAGAAGGGAAGGAGCATCGTTTGACTTTTTGACTTTTTGAAGCAAAAATGGCTGCAATCGATAGTGGATGTCATGTCACATTTGGAGAGCCCCTGATATGCCTAAACAGTTGAATGGCCCCACAAGTGATCCCATTTTGGAAACTACACCCCTCAATGATTTTATCCAGATGTATAGTGAGCATTTTGAACCCACAGGTAGTACATAGAGGAAACTTGAAAAATTGCAGCGTTTATACCGTCATCGTCCCCAGAACTAACAGAGTTTAAGTCCGAGAAATCAAGATCTCTTGCAGCAGATCTCTCTGGAGCCTGAGGCTCGGACATGACAGAGCTCCTCTCGCAACACTCACAGTGAATGACTGCTGCAGTAGTCTTACGAGAACGGCTGGGCAGTTTATAATGAAGTGCCCTGACTTACCACAGTAGAAACATAGATTTTCCTTTATACGATGTTCTTTGCGTGCATCACTAACCCGTCTTTGTAAAGAGTCCACCTGCATGGGTTCAGGTTCTGGTTCCCTTGTGATCCTACTCAAAGGTTCCTTAGCTGAGGAGGGAGGTAGTAAAAGGTTAGTGCGATTATTTTCGAACCATCTCTCTTGTCTGCGTTCAGTCAGACGAGCATCAATACGGATACAATAGTTAATAAAGTCACCTAACGCAGTGGGAGGGTCGGCACGAGCAAGTTCATCCTTAATCAGTGGAGACAACCCTTTCCGAAAAATAGATTTTTTAGCGGAAGTGTCCCAAGTGGTATCAAGAGCCCATCTCCTGAAATCCAGGGCATATTCGGCTACTGAACGCTTACCTTGGCGCAAAGTTAACATGGCTGCTTCAGCTGTTGCACCTCGATTGGGGTCAACAAACACCTGCCCCATGGCTGAAATAAAAGCATCAAGGTGATTCAAACAATCATCCTCAGTCTCAATCAGAGGGTTTGCCCACATCAAAGCCTTATTGGTAAGCAACATGATTATAGTAAGCACTTTGGATCGTTCAGTGGGAAATTGTGAAGCATGTGCAGAGAAAAATAAATTGCATTGATTAATAAATCCCCTGAATTTCTCACGTTCACCGCCAAAACGAAAAGGAGGTAACTTGGGAATCCCAGAACTCGGGGTTATGGCAGGAGCCTGGGCTCGTTCCTCTAGAGCCTCAATCCTGGCTCGCAATTCCTGGGTAGTCTGTCCAAACACTTGCAAATTATGATTAGTGAGGTCCTGTAGGCTTGCAAAACGGGTTTTTAAAGTCTGTACATCTGAAAGGATTGTATCAGTCACTCCGCAAAGTTCCTTTATGCGGGCCTCCATCTTCCAGATCTTTTAAGGCAGAAGTGCTGGAAGGAGAAGAGGAAAGGAAAAAAAAAAAAACAATAGTGTTTACCTGTGGTAACACTCCAGAGTAAAATTTTAAGGGAATGCGCTCACCTGGAATGGTTGTGAGAAGTCACAACCACTGTCATCACATAAGGTATTAAACGGACATCTGATATCCACAGTCACAGCAGACACGGCTTTCCCAGACCCAGCAGACACTAAACATTGGCTCCTGAATCTTGTCATGTATAGTGTACAGTTCCTATAGCGTCTTGTGCTTGGGTGCGAGGAAAACACAGGAGACATAGGTTGAAATGAAATGACTTGTATTACTTCATACAAGCATGCTGAAAAGTTCACACAGTTTGCAGGAATAGAGACAGGAGACACAGCAGGCCAGAGTAACTTCAAGCACTACAATAAATCTCCAAAGCAGGTTCAGGATCTCTTCTCTGTACCGTAATTCCTCTGCAAACATGGATTCACCAAACAGCAGGTTTCCAGAGTCCAAAAGTGTTCCAAGGTTCCTCAGTAGGGAATAGCTGGAGTACAAGTCCAAGGTTTCCAGAAGTCAGGTCACAGACTGACTGAGGCTTGATTCAGGAGCACTGATTGTTCAGCTGAGGCTGCTTAAGAAGCAAGAGGGAAGAATCAGGGCGGGAACATGAAAACTGGAAACTCCATATTAACTGAGGGCAAGAGCTGCAGAAAGACAGAAAGCAAAATGGCCGACGGAAAACTGAGTTTCAAGGAACATGTCAACATAGACAAAGAACCTTACAGCGGTGCTTCCCCATATGTTGTCAGAAATTACTATTAGGCAACAAGTCAGTGCTGAGAAGGAAGCAGTGCTGTTTGGCTTTTGGAGCACAGATTTTGCTAGAATAGTTTGCGGGCGACATTTGCGGAGGCCCTTCGGTGCTAGAACAGCAGAAAAAAAACCAAAGTGACCCCATTGTAGAAACTGCACCTCTCAATCAATTCATCTACGGCTGCAGTGACTATTTTGTAACATCCACTCCAGGCTTTTATTCTGGAGAATTGCAAATCTGCCAGTCTAGTACCCAGGGGCTTAACTAGGAACGGCAGGGCCCCACAGCAAACTTCACAATGGGGCCCCCCCCCGCGCGCGTTGCCAATCCCGGTCTACCCAAGTTGTGTTAAGAAAGATACCTTTATTATCCAAAATTAGAGGTTTTTGGACTAATGATAGTGAAATAACAGAAAAGAACCAACTCCCAGGAAGCAACTGAGGTAGTGACGAAGGTAGGCTTTCTCCAGAGTAAATGTGTGAAGAAACTTGTAATCCAGCCTGCAAATTGCTTTCAAAACAGATGATTTATTCAGTAGAACAACAGTCCGGTATACAGAATAATCTAAGATTGTTCTGTATACCGTACTTTTGTTCTACTGAATAAATCATCCATTTTGAAAGCAATTTATGGGCTAGATTACAAATTTCTTCTTCACAAGAATAATGCAACATAATTACCTTATTCAGCAGTTTCCTGGGGCCCTAGGCCCCTGATGGGGCCTGCAGTTTCCTGGGGCCCAAGGCCCCTAATGGGGCCTGCAGTTTTCTTTGGACCTAGGCCCCTAATGGGGCCTGCTGCTTCCTTTGGACCTAGGCCCCTAATGGGGCCTGCTGCTTCTTTGGACCTAGGCCCCTAATGGGGCCTGCTGTTTCCTAGGACCCCAATAGGGGCCTGCTGCTTCCTGGGGCCTCTAATGTGGCCTGCTGTGTCCTGGGGCCTGAGGCCCCTGATACACTCACACCTCCCCCCTCCGCTCTCCCCCCTCTCCTCAAGTGCCGAGACGGTAAGCTGCGGCTGCCGCGTCCCTGTAAAAGAGAGTCAGACTCAGCAAGCATACTAACCAATCTGCCAATCCTTAGGTGACTGCATCCTCCAGCTCTTCTGCTCCGCACGCCGCTCCGTCCTCCACGCTCCGACGTCCACCACGCAGCCTTGCATGTGACGTGAGAGCGCGCGCACGCCCCCACGTCACATGACGCGGAAGTGCCGGACTGCTCGGGGCCCGTCCCACCTCCTCTCATAGCGGCGCCGGAGGTGGCGGTGGGCCCATATCAGACTCACACCACCGGCAGCTTGCATGGGCGTACCCAGGATCAAAACTAGGGGGGGGCAAGCCAGTGTCGCATTTTATACAGGTTACATCATATACACTGTGCATTATACTGCATATTAGGTATAGAGCATTAGAACTGTTGTATATTGTATAATACAGCAGTGTATGCGACACTACGCTGTATATACCATATATTATACATGGCACACTAACCTCTATACAAAGAATAAGAGGCATTATAACCTGTATATGAAAAGTATAATACAGCAGTGTATATACACTCTATATACCGCACACGATGTGTATGACCCTGTATACACCCTATACTACACTCTTATTTTGAAGTAAAAAAACAAAACAAAACAGGAACAAATACAATACTTAAAATAAAGAACAAGTAAAGTTAAAAATCAACAAACTTACTGGTATTTCAATGGGAACTATGGGCCTGCTTTTGGCTAATGAGATGGTCAATGTTCGGTTCCATATTTGTCACAAGTGAAGCAATTTTTCTCTTTCTTGATATCATTATTTCCTAGGGATTCCAAATTGCTATTAGTAAAATACCAATATATATATACAGCGCTACAAAAACAATATACCAGCAATAAAACTGCCCACACACAGACATACAGCCTGCACTGCCCATCACTGCAGCCTTGCCAATCCATATCATTTCATCCTCATCAGTGCACATATTGGCGCAACTCCGCTTTTAGCTCAGGCTCAGACTGGTGTGGTGCGAGAGTCCCTAATAGGCAGGTAAATGTCCCAATAGGCAGCATAGTCCCCAATAGGCTGCATATGTCCTCAATAGGCAGGTAAATGTCCCAATAGGCAGAATAGTCTCCAATAGGCAGCATAGTAATTTCCCCCCGGGATCAATAAAGTGTATCGTATCGTAGTAGTCCCCAGTAGGCAGCATAGTAGTCCCCCATAGGCAGCATAATCCCCCATAGGCAGCATAGTAATCCCCAATAGGCAGCATAATCCCCCATAGGCAGCATAATAGTCCCCAATATGCAGCATAATCCCACAATAGTCAGCATAATCCCCCATAGCCAGCATAATCCCCCATAGCCAGCATAATCCCCCATAGCCAGCATAGTCCCCCATAGCCAGCATAATCCCCCATAGGCAGCATAATCCCCCAGAGCCAGCATAATCCCCCATAGCCAGCATAATCCCCCATAGCCAGCATAATCCCCCATAAGCAGCATAGTCCTCAATAGGCAGCATAATCCCCCATAGCCAGCAGAATCCCCCATAGCTAGCATAGTCCCCATAGGCAGCATAATCCCCCATAAGCAGCATAATCCCCCAATAGCCAGCATAATCCCACAATAGCAAGCATAGTCCCCCATAGGCAGCATAATCCCCCATAGGCAGCATAATCCCCCAATAGCCAGCATAATCCCACAATAGCCAGCATAATCCCCCATAGGCAGCATAATCCTCCATAAGCAGTATAGGCCCCAATAGGAAGCAGAATCCCCCATAGCCAGCATAATCCCCCATAGGCAGCAGAATCCCCCATAGCCAGCATAGTCCCCCATAGGCAGCATAATCCCCCATAAGCAGCATAATCCCCCAATAGCCAGCATAATCCCACAATAGCAAGCATAGTCCCCCATAGGCAGCATAATCCCCCAATAGCCAGCATAATCCCACAATAGCCAGCATAATCCCCATAGGCAGCATAATCCTCCATAAGCAGCATAGGCCCCAATAGGAAGCATAATCCCCCATAGGCAGCATAATCCCCCATAGCCAGCATAATCCCCTATAGGCAGCATAATCCCCCATAAGCAGCATAGGCCCCAATAGCCAGCATAATCCCCCATAACCAGCAGAATCCCCCATAGGCAGCAGAATCCCCCATAGGCAGCAGATTCCCCTATAGCCAGCAGAATCCCCCATAGCAGCATAATCCCCCATAAACAGCATAGGCCCCAATAGGCAGCATAATCCCCCATAGCCAGCAGAATCCCCCATAGGCAGCAAAATCCCCCATAGCCAGCAGAATCCCCCACAGGCCGGGCCCGGCGTTAAAAAAAAAAATAAATACCAGTACTCACCTATCTCCCCCGCTGCTCTGAAGAAGCGCGCTCTGGACTCCGTCTTCTCCTGGCACAGGCGGCGTGACGTCATCAGGGTGCGCAGGCGGCGTGATGACGATCACGTCGCCTGTGCTGCTTATGGCCTTCCTCACTCTGCACATTCCGCCCGCCGCGATTAAAGGGCCCACCGCCCGCCGTCAATGAAGTTCATTGTCGGCGGGGCCGGTTCTTTCACTGTGCGGTACGCCCACGGTGGGTACGCCCATGGCAGCTTGCGGAACTACCGTGGTGGTAGGTGAAGCAGCTGCAGCAGGGATGGGCCCCCTTCTAACCCGGGCCCTGTTGCAGCTGTTTCCCCTGCTTCCACGATAGTTCGCCCCTGCTAGTACCCATACATTGTGCCCCCATATAGTGAAGAGCCCCCATATATTCTAAAGCCCCCATACACTGTTCCCAGCGTGTGCTCCTGGCAATATGCACCTATAAATTAAGTGCCTTCTCTCCATTACAATAATGTCAAACATGTGGCCGCTTAATGTGGTTTAGGCACAGTGGGGCTCAGAAGGAGGGGGATATTTGAATTTTGGAGCGCAGAATTCACAGGTATTTATTTGAGGTGGTGGGAGCCTTGTCCCTTTTCCAGAGTCTTTGTTCTACCACTAATGTGGGAACCCCCTATAGTTCCAGTGACAGACGACGGACCTGAGTGGAGGCTGGTTTTGTGCTGGTTAAATTAGGGGTTTTATTGGTAACATTTCAGGTTACAATATATTTTTTGATCGCTTCCAGAATAAAGTTGTATCACAATCTTGTGTTCTTAGACACTGAGCATTTATGTCGGGGTTTTCCGTGTAAATCCCACAAAAATGGATTCATAATGAGGCAGACCCTTTGTACTCCATTTGGCGTCTGCTCCAGTGGCATCCATCTTTTTAGGTGTGTCCAGACACTTGTGCGCTAAAATGACGCCTAAAATGATGGGACACCTATGGAACACAGACCAGTCCAAAGTGACTCTGTCTTTCTCTTAAGTGGTTCCGTCTGGGGTTTTGTCTGAATTGCGGTATTGGGATATTTACACGGAACCCTGACGTAAGCGCTCAGCGGAGAGTGCAGTGTAAATAAAAGCCAAACCTTATTGGCAGCGCTATTCCCCTATTCCCGATCGTCATTTTAAAATGGCGATGAGGGAATAAGTACCTTTAACGACCGCAGTTTTAATGTGTATCGTGGTCGCGGGAACGTAGCTACCGGGGGGGCAGAGGGGCCCCGGGCACTGCGCTCTGCAAAGCACGTCGATACAGTTACACTCTTCGGCAGAGCAGTGAGAATCGATCTTCCTGCTCTGCCACCCAGCCGCTATGGGGTCCCTGAGCAGGTGGGGGGTGGTCCGGTGCTAGCAGTGGGCCCCTCCCCTGCTCGCCATTGCAATATCAACTGTGTCGCATAGATGTCGATATAGCTGACAGCGTTGATAAGAGTGAGAGTGTTACGCTCCATCTCCCATCATTCCCCCTCTCAGCGTCTGACATCACTGACGCAAACACTGACAGCGGGCGAGATGATGTCAGTTCTCGATGCCTGCTGTCCTGGGATGTGCGGGTGCTCGGAGCAGCAGAGGAACGAGGAGGGGAGGTGAGTATTGTATTTATTTATTTTTTATGGGGTGCTTTTTATTATATAGAGTCTGCCTATGGGGGGCTGCATTATACAATATAGAGTCTGCCTATGGGGAATGCATTATACAATATAGAGTCTGCCTATGGGGAATGCATTATGCTATGGAGTCTGCCTATGGGGAGTGCATTATACTGTAAGTTTGCCTATGTGGGATGCATTATACAATATAGTCTTCCTATGGCGGTGCATTATACTATATAGAGTCTGCCTATGGGGAATGCATTATACTATGGAGTCTGCCTATGGGGAGTGCATTATACTGTAGAGTTTGCCTATGTGGGATGCATTATACAATATAGTCTTCCTATGGCGGTGCATTATACTATATAGAGTCTGACTATGGGAAATGCATTATACTATAGAGGCCTATGAGGAGTGCATTATATCATATGGAAGTCTATAGGAAGTGCATTATACTGTATTAAGGACTATCTGGTGCATTATACTATAGAGGCCTATGAGGAGTGCATTATACTATATGGAGGTCTATGGGGAGAGCATTATACTATATTGAGGACTATCTGGTGCCGTACACTATATGGAGGCCATCTAGGGGAGCATCATATAGTGTGGAGATTACAGTGAGGGGGCCATCATACAATGTTGGAGCCATCAAACAGTTTGGGGGCTACTAAGGGGTCAGTATACTGTGTGGGTGGTACTATACAGTGAGTGGGCATTATACGATGTATAAGAGAGCATCATACTCTGTAGAAAGGAGCTGTACTGGGGAGACTCGGGACATTATTAAATGTAAAGTGGGCACCTATTGTTATAAGGGAACTCAGGATACTGTGACTGTCAAAGGGGCATTCGGGGCATTATTACTTTCTAGGGGGCACAATGTGGGCACTGTTTTCTAGGGCACTTGCATAGGGCATTAATATATTCTACAGGGTTGCTTTAGAATTTAGAGGGCACACAGTACCACACAGCAGGTGCAGTAATAGGGACACATACGGCAGCAGCAGCTCAGTATTGGGGTACCTGCCGGATGAGAAGTTTGTGCAGGTTGGGAATAGATGGTGACGGTGCTGAAAATATGAGACGTGAAATGTGCCTTTGTTGTAATCTCTGCTGCCAAATCCTGGCTGGAAGAAGTTGTCATGTCTGTCTGGGCCATATGGAAAAGACGTGAAAAGTGAACGATTCCATCAGAAAGAAAGTCAGCTGTAAGTCACCATCTATAACTGTGCTGTAATCTCCTATATGTTCCGTACTGGTTTCTACCACTAACCATCTGGCGTAATATCAGTGTTAGTATTTGTATAGAGATTATTTTCAGCAACAGCGCAGTCATCTGCTGAGGTTCTCCTACATCCACTATTAGGGTGCGTCACCCAGTTGTAATCATGGTTACCTGGTTAGGGGCCCACTCAGAAGTTTCACCCCCCGAATCAAAACCCTAAATATGCCTCTGGGCTGTCGTTAAGGGGTTTAGGTTATTTTTGACAGTAGTAAAGCTGTGTAAAGGCTTAAGGGGGTTTAATACAGTCCTAGGACACCATTGAGTGTCATATACTTATCTTCAGGGCAATTAGAGGCTTTGCAGTTTTGGGATTCACAGTGAATTTAATGGCTGCAAATTACATTTATTTGGAAAATTCAGACCTAGCAAGCATGAATTTCAAACAGTCCAATTATCTCTACTTATGTAGAAAATACGTTAGATGAAGAAAAACTAGACATTAATAAACGTTTTAAGTCAGTCGTTTCTGTCTCATCTGTGTAAAGTATTGGGATATATTACAGTTTATTTGGTGTGATGATGTTTTTGCGATGTACTCTATGTATTTGTTCGGGAACATCCTCCTATTTATCCTATGTGAGATATTTGTGTGTCTCATTTGTGCATTAGGGATTTTATAAACTGGTTTTCTGACAGCAGTCTGTTCTTGCCTTTCATTTTACAGGGGGTGAGCTCCTATGTACAGTCTGCTCAGTCCGACGTACAACAGTATACATTGAAGGTATAAATACAAGGGGTTTCAGCAATGCGTTTCTATCATGTACGGATAATATAGTAATATAACATGAACGATTCATGGCAATGTAATAGCAACTTTCATTACAATCTATGTGCAAATCATTAGGTTGATATTTGAGCTTCGACTTCTTCATACATTCTCAACCAGCCCCTAAGGCAAACACCTGCTAAAACAGTGACATGCAGTTAGAGGTATGTCACGGTGTTTTCAGGAGATCATGTAATGTAGCAGCCACAGGCTGAAAAAGCCATATCGTAGTATAGTTTATATACATTAATTTTTAATGTAACATATATAGAGTATATAGATACATAGATCAGAGGAGTATTACGGAGTTCTTAAGCTTTGGTCATCATTATATAGTATCAGGATGGGTTCACGTTTATACAGTGCTTTCCGATGCGCTCTACGTTGGCGTTTCTGTCGGAATACCTAAAAAACTGTATTCCAATGGGAACCCCAACAGGGCCTCCAATGGTGTCACTGTGCTCACTTTCTTTCTCCCATCCCAGCAGTATACAGGTGCTTCTCACAAAATTAGAATATCATCAAAAAGTTAATTTATTTCAGTTCTTCAATATAAAAAGTAAAACTCATATATTATATAGAGTCATTACAGAGTGATATATTGTTAAGTGTTTTTTCTGTTAATGTTGATGATTATGACTTACAGCCAATGAAAATCCTCAGTATCTTAGAATAATTAACAAAAAACACCTGCAAAGGCTTCCTAAGTATTTAAAAAGGTCCCTTAGTCTGTTTCAGTAGGCTCCACAATCATGGGGAAGACTGCTGACTTGACAGATGTCCAGAAGGCAGTCATTGACACATTCCACAAGGAGGGTAAGCCACAAAAGGTCATTGCTAAAAAAAACTGGCTGTTTACACAGTGCTGTATGCAATCATATTGATAGAAAGTTGAGTGGAAGGAAAAAATGTGGTAGAAAAAGGTGCACAAGCAACCGGGATAACAGCCGCCTTTAAAGGATTGTTAAGAAAAGGCCATTCAAAAATTTGGGGGAGATTCACAAGGAGTGGACTGCTGCTGGAGTCATTGCTTTAAGAGCCACCACACACAATGACTGCTTTCTGGACATCTGTCAAGCCAGCAGTCTTCCCCATGATTGTGGAACCTACTGAAACAGACAAAGGGACCTTTTTAAATGCTTAGGAAGCCTTTGCAGAGCTCTGCACATGCTACATATTATATCACAACTTCTGCACCCAGTAAACTAAGTGGTGTATCATTGGAATTGGGGTCTCTTTTACTACATCATGGTGCCCATAAATGAGGTAGCAAAAACCTTCTGACAGAATCCCTTTAATGTTGAGGAGTGTATTAATGTGAATTGTATTATCTATAGTTTTACATAAGACTGCAAGTAAATATTACATTATAATGCTATAAACTCATTCTATCTTATGAGGCTTATTAGCATCACTAAGCACCTATCAGCCACAATATAACCACCCGCATATTATTGTGTAAATCCCTCTTATGCTACCAAAACAGCTTTGTCCCATCAAGACATGGACTCCACAAGACCTGTGAAGGTGACATCTCACAGATTCATGATCGGTCAAGTCCACACCCTGAATTGGTAGTCATGCTACTATCCTGCTGAAAGTGACCACTGGTAAGGGTATGGGCAAGCAGCGGGTTTTCTAGGTGGATTTTGCCTTGAACCTTGGGCAGCACGGTGGCTCAGTGGATAGCACTACAGCCTTGCAGCACTGGAGTCCTAGGTTCAAATCCCACCAAGGACAACATCTGCAAGGAGTTTGTATGTTCTCCCCGTGTTTGCATGGGTTTCCTCCAGGTTCTCCGGTTTCCTCCCACATTCCAAAAACATACTGATAGGGAATCTAGATTGTGAGCTGCTTCGGGGACAGTGACGATAATGTATGCAAAACTGTAAAGCGCTGCGGAATATGTATAAAATAAAAATGAATAAAAGTTCCAAAAAACAACAAAAAAGATGAACATGTGCATATGTGTGATGGAATTATATATTTTTTTATAAGAGCTGATTGTAGCAAGCAGAGCTGCAGTATAAAGTATGTAGTAAAAAGAGAGCAGCAAGTTATGGCTCTAATAAGGCAGAAGTAGCTTTTGTCACGGTCCTACTGGAATGAGCTAAAAATTGAAGGTAATATCTGTAAACTTTTACTGTAGGGTAATGAAAACATATATATACTTTATAATACATAAAATAAATCTAAATAATGATTTTGAGATCTCATTTCCAGAATTTGGGCTTAATGAGTAATTATAGTAAAAATGATCTTCCTTGTGTCATACATAATGTACAGGTAAGGCGATCTTCCAGATTGAAAAAGGCTTTCTGTAAAGCTGTAACACCTTTGGCACTGCTCGGAGGCTTCTATTAATGGAAATTAGACACAGCATTCTAGGAACACCTATTTAAATGGATGGCTATTTGCTCAGGATGTTATGTCTGATTTTTGGTAACAGAAATTTGTCATCGGTGCCAAAGGATTTGAGCTACTTATAGAGGTATTTCATTATGGACTTCACAGGCTTTATCAATATCACCTATTGACATGTTTCTATGGCACATTAGAAGACATTCTTACTGGATTTACCCTTCAAAGTAAAGGATGCTATTTTGCTAAAATATGCCATCACTTCTCTTTCAGAAGGACTGCAAGTGAGCCTCACTATAAGGCCGGGGTCACACTTGCGAGAAACTCGCACGAGTCTCGCACCTCAATTACCCGGCACTGCGACCGGAGCGTTTAGCTGCATAGAAATACATGTAGCCGCACACTCCAGTCTCAGTGCCGGGTATTGAAGTGCGAAACTCGTGCGAGTTTCTCGCAAGTGTGGCCCCGGCCTAAGGCTTATTAAGACTTCTTTTCATCAGTTTTCTGGATCACATTTTTATCATTATTTGGTCATTGTGTCTATTTTTGCCATCAGTGATTTTCTTGTATGACAAAATAAAAATTACAAGCTACTGCAATACACCAGAATGTTGTAAATTGACATAAGGATTGGCATTTGTGTGCTTTCTGTGATTTTTTTTACGGAACCATAGATTCGTATGAGTAGTTTTGATCTATAACTGGGAGAAAAACAAATATACAATAAAAATTAAAAAAAAAACCTGCAGATATGTGACTTTAAGGGCAGGCGCAGATGACCATATGTTCTCCATCAAAGAAAAACGGTTTAATTATGCTAATCAGACTTTGATCAGAGCTTGATCAGAGTGGGATACCTTTATCTCAGAAGCGAATGTCACCTGTGTGTGGTTCAATGGTTTCCACAGACCCATAGACAAAAGTGGATGAGTGCCATAGGATTGTCGAAAACAAATCGTGCACGTTGCAATTTCTATCCTCGGACAGATGGCACTTCTTCATTGAATAACATTAGTTTGAGTGTGATCCAATGTCTTGCCTGATCACTAGAGATGAGAGACTTTGGCTCCGGGAGGGTCGAGTCGGGTTTCGGACCACCCGACTCAGGGCTGGCTCCAGGTTTTCGTAGGCCCCGGGCGAAAGAGTCTCCGTGGGCCCCTTTAACACATACCACAATTCATGATGCTCCGATATGGCACAGAAATATAGGTATAGTACAATGACAAATACTTCACTTCTTACATGACATGACTGATATCTATTGTAAATTCTACAATAGCTCAAAAACTGGACAGTATATTCCTCCATACAGTATTATGGACACCACATAGCGCTCCATACAGAATAATGAGCCCCATATATTGCTCCATACATAATTGGTCCCATATAATGTTCCATACAGTATATGATGAGCTCCACATAATACTCCAGTATATGATGGTCCCCATATAGTGTGCCATACAGTATAGGACGGTCCCCATAGGGTATAATGAGCCCCATATATTGCTCCATACAGAATAATGAGCCCCATATATTGCTCCATACAGAATGGGCTCCATATAATACTCCATACAGAATAGGCCCCATATGTGCTCCATATGATGCTACATATATAAAGGGCCCTATATGATGCCCCATAAATAATGAACCCCATATATTGCTCCATACAGAATGGGCTCCATATGATGCTCCATACAGAATAGGCCCATATATGCTCCATATGATGCTACATATATAAAGGGCCCCATATGATGCCCATAAATAATGAACCCCATATGATGCTCTAGTATATGATGGGCCCCATATATGATGCTCCAGTGTATAATGAGCCCTATCTATGATGCTCAAGTGTATGATGGGCCCCATATATAATTCTCCAGTGTATAATGCTCCCCATATATTGCTCCAAACATTAAAAAAAATGAAATACCGCTCCTCGCTGGGCACTGCTCTACTCTGGACTCCTCAGCGTCGCCATCTTCCAACTCTCTGCACTGTGACTGTTCAGGCAGAGGGCGCACAGACGTGACATCATCGCGCTCTCTGACCTGAATGTCACTGTCAGGAAATGTGGAAGACGTCACAGCGGTGGAGCAGGGAGAGGTAAGTATTGCAAATGCTGGGGCCCTGAGCAAGCAGGGGGGCCCACTCGTGGGCGCCGGCACTGGCACAGGGCCCCTCATAGTACGCCGGTGTCTCTGATGGTGAGTGGGCCCCCCCACCTGCTCAGGGCCCCGGCACTTGCCCGGGTGCGCCAGGTGCTGACGCCGACCCTGACCCGACTTTCCCAAAAGTCGAGTCGAACGAAGTCGGCTGGCTAATGGAAAACGTCGAGTCGGAGTCGAAAATATGACCCCAATGCAAGTCAATGGGGAATAAAAGTCAGAAGTGAGTGGAGGACAGTAAACACACCTACAGTGCCCATTTCAATGCCAACGACATCAATTCTTATTACTTAAGCTTGTCAACCTTAATTTACTTTATAATAAAAGTAACTCATTGAAAACTGGGGGTTATTTGGCTAAAGTTGTGGGGGGGGCAGGGCTGGCTCCAGGTTTTCGTGGGCTCCGGGAGAAAAGAGTCTCAGTGGGCCCCTGTAACACATACCACAATTCATGATGCTCCGATACGGCAGAGAAATATAGGTATAGTACAATGCCAAAAACTTCACTTCTTACATTACATGAGTGATATCTATTGTAAATTCTACAATATCTCAAAAAACGGACAGTATAGTCCTCCATACAGTGGTATGGCACCACATAGTGCGCCATACAGAATAATGAGCCCCATAAATTGCTCTATACAGAATAATGAGCCCCATATATTGCTCCATACAGAATGGGCTCCATGTAATGCTCCATACAGAATAGACCCCATATGTGCTCCATATATAAAGGGCCCTATATGATGCCCCATAAATAATGAACCCCATATGATTCTCTAGTATATGATGGGCCCCATATATGATGCTCCACTGTGTGATGAGCCCCATATAATGCTCCAAATATAATGGTCCCCATATATAATGCTCCATATATAATGGGCTCCATGTGATGCTCCAGTATATGATGGGCCCCATGGATGATGCTCCAGTGTATGATGGGCCTATATAATGCTCCATATATAATGGGCTCCATATGATTCTCCAGTGTATGATGGGCCCCATGGATGATGCTCCAGTGTATGATGGGCCTATATAATGCTCCATATATAATGGGCCCCATATGATGCTCCAGTGTATGATGGGCCCCATTTATAATGCTCCAGTGTATGATGGGCCCCATATATAATGCTCCAGTGTATAATGGGCCCTATCTATGATGCTCAAGTGTATGATGGGCCCCATATACAATTCTCCAGTGTATAATGCTCCCCATATATTGCTCCAAACTTTAAAAAAAATGAAATAGCTCTCCTCGCTGGGCACTGCTCTACTGTGGACTCCTCAGCGTCGCCATCTTTCAGCTCTCAGCACTGTGACTGTTCAGGCAGAGGGAGCACAGACGTGACATCATCGCGCTCTCTGACCTGAATGTCACTGTCAGGAAATGCGGAAGACGTCACAGCGGTGGAGCAGGGAGAGGTAAGTATTGCAAGTGTTGGGGCCCTGAGCAAGTAGGTGGGGCCCACTCGTGGGAGCCGGGAACTGGCACAGGGCCCCTCATAGTACGTCTGTGTCTCTGACGGCGAGTGAGCCCCCCACCTGCTCAGGGCCCCGGCACTTGCCCGGATGTGCCAGGTGCTGACGCCGGCCCTGGGGGGGGTACAGCCCAGTTAGGGAGGTGGAAAAACTGGCATATGTTGAGGTGTAAGCTGGACATTCAGCAGCTGCAAATGGAGGAATTGGAGAAGTCGGAGGAAGAGGAGAACAAAGCGAGCCATTTTGCTGGCAACCTTTGTGTCATCAGGGGAAGGTGGTGCAAAATCCTTTGAAACCCAGGCATGGTTCATTTTTATGAAGGTGAGATCACCTACATTTTGGGTCTACAGACGGGTCCTTCTTTCTGTCAGGATTGATCCAGCAGCACTGAAGACTCTTTCTGATAGCACACCCCCAGCAGGGCAAGCGAGCTCCTGTAAGGCATATTGTGCCATTTCAGGCCAGGTGTCCAGTTGACAGACCCAGTAGTCAAAGGGGAATGAACTGTGAGGGAGAACATCGATAGGGGAGGAGAGGTAATTTTGAACCATAATTGACAACTGCTGTCTCCTGTCTGTTGCAATTGATTCAGTCTTAGCCGTCGTGTGAGCGTTACTCGAGAAATCAGATCAGAACATGGTCATGAAACCCCTGTCTCCAACGTCACTTCGGCTGTGTGCACCACAAACACCTCTTCCATTTGGCCCAGTACGGCTCGTGGTAGAACCTGCACCGCTGCTATGTGCTGGAATGCCTCTAACAAATGGTTTACCAGAGTTGCTTGTTTGTTTGCCAATATTAGCTCTAGGTTCTCCTGTGGCATGATGTTCTGTAATTTGCCTTTATAGCGTGGAAAGAGGATGCTGGCCAACCAGTAGTCGTCATCCTTCATAATTTTGGCAATGCGGGGGTCCCTTTTTAGGATCCACAAGACATAATCACACACGTGGGCCAATGTTTCAGGTGTAAATGATGCACTGCCAGTGGTGGGTGGAGGAGCACTTTCTGCCAAATCCACATCCCTCCAGTCACGCACAAACCCTGTACCTGACCTTGGCAAGCCAACATTTTCTCTTGTCCCCTGAGAAGCATCCTCCTCCCCAAAATAATCATCCTCCTCATCCTCATCCTCTTCCTCTTCTTCCACCTCGTCCAGGACAGTGACTTGAGCAGACAATGCCTGACTGTCATGAAGGCTTCCCTCCTCCTCCTCCTCTGCTGCAGACACCTGATCCTTAATGTGCGTCAAAGTTTGCATGAGCAGACGCATAAGTGGGATGCTCATGCTGATGATGGCGTCGTCTGCGCTTACCAGCCATGCGCATTCCTCAAAACACTGAAGGACTTTACAGAGGTCTTTCAGCTTTGACCACTGCACACCCGAAAACTAGATGTCTGCCCTCAAACTGCCTGCCCGTGTATCCTCCCACAAATGCATTACAGCCTGCCTCTGTTCGCACAGCCTCTCAACCATGTGCATGGTGGAGTTCCACCTTGTTGCAATGTTTTTGATTAGGCGGTGCTTGGAGAGGTGAAGCGATCGCTGCAGCCTCTGCATACGACTGGAGTCTACGGGCGAGCGACGGATGTGCGAGCACAGTCTTCGCACCGTATGGAGCAGGGCTGGTAACTCCGGATAATTATTTATGAAGCACTGCACCACCAGGTTCAAGGTGTGAGCCAGGCTAGGTTGGTGCTGAGTTTTGCCACAAAATTACGTCCGTTATCACTGACTACCTTGCCTGGCTCAAGATGTAGACTGCCCAGCCATGACTCAGTTTCTCGCTGCAAGTAGTACCTCCGCGATGTGTCTGTTGTCGCCCAAAGACATCATCTTTAAAACAGTCTGCTGACACTTACCACCAGCTGTTCGATAGTGGGACACCTCGTGTGCAACACTGGCAGCTGCGGGTGGACTGCTCATGCGACTGCGCTCTGTCAACGATCTTTTGCTTCTGGAGAAGGAGGAAGGTCGAACGCCTACAGCCAACTGTTGCCGATACCGTGGGCTAGGCAGCACTGTCCCACCGCCGCTGTCCCTGTGGACCCTGTATCCACCACATTAACCCAGTGTGCAGTGATGGACACGTAACGGCCCTGGCCATGCCTACTGGCCCATGCATCTGTTGTGAAGTGCACCTGTCCACTCACTGATTGTTTGAGTGTATGGACAATGCGGTCTTTCACATGCAGGTGGAGGGCAGGGATGGCTTTTCTAGAAAAGAAGTACCGACTGGGTAGGTCATAGTGTGGGACAGCGTAGGCCATGAGCTCTCGGAACGCTGCGCTTTCAGCCAAACGGTATGGCATCATCTCTAATGAGATCAGTTTGGCAATGTAGGCGTTCAAAGTCAGTGAGGTTTTGTAGTCCATCCACGCTTGCAAGTGCATGGTGATTAAATGTCTAAGCATGCAACTGGTATTCAATTTTTGGAGATTTTTCCCTCGGCTAAAGGTCCTTCAGCACTTCTTACAGAAAACCTTTGCCTCATCAATAGGATTTTGGTCAAAGAAGTGCCACACTGCACTTTTCCTACTATGGGATAAATTTTCCCGGCTTGCACGCTGTGCTAATTTGACCATCTGACCATGCTGTCCTGCAACTCTTTTTGTTTTTTAACACGTTTTTGGACTGCTACGGGCCTGCCAGATAGCCGCAGCTGCGATGTCGATGCCTGCTGCGGATCCTCCTCCTCTTCTGAGCTATTGCCAGTGGCAACAACTGGGTCATCCATCACCTCCTCTTCAATTTCATCTGCACCTTCCTCTGTGTCACCATGTAAGGTGGTATCGTATGCAGGAAGGGCACCTGAGTTTCATCAGGGTTAGATTCTGGCTCAGTAGACTGCGAAGGCAATGCAGTGCTCTGGGTGAATGTACCAGCAGAATCAGATAGCAGTGGCTGTGCATCAGTGCACTCCATGTCATATTCATCTTGGACTGGGGATTTCAGGATTTCACTTGATAACTAGTGTTGAGCGATACGATACCGCAAGTATCGGGTATCGGCCGATATTACATAGTTAGTCTACATAGTTATTAAGGTTGAAGGAAGACTTTAAGTCCATCTAGTTCAACCCATATCCTATCCTAACCTGCCCTAACATGTTGATCCAGAGGAAGGCAAAAAAAACACAAGTGGCAAACAGTAAGCTTCACATTGGGGAAAAAAATTCCTTCCCGACTCCACATACGGCAATCAGACTAGCTCCCTGGATCAACGCTGCATCTAGGAAACTAGTGAATATAGCCTGTAATATTATACTTTTCAAGAAAGGCATCCAGTCCCCTCTTAAATTTTAGTAAGGAATCACTCATTACAACATTAGACGGCAGAGAGTTCCATAGTCTCACTGCTCTTACAGTAAAGAATCTGCATCTGTGATTATGGCTAAACCTTCTTTCCTCCAGACGTAGAGGATGCCCCCTCGTCCCCGTCACAGGTCTAAGAGTAAAAAGATCATTAGAAAGGTCTTTGTACTGTCCCCTCATATATTTGTACATTGTAATAAGATCACCCCTAAGCCTTCGTTTTTCCAAACTAAATAACCCCAAGTGTAATAACCTGTCTTGGTATTGCAGACCCCCAGTTCTCTAATAACCTTGGTCGCTCTTCTCTGCACCCGCTCCAGTTCAGCTATGTCTTTCTTATACACCGGAGACCAGAACTGCACACAGTATTCTAAGTGTGGTCGCACCAGTGACTTGTATAGAGGTAAAATTATGTTCTCCTCATGAGCATCTATGCCTCGTCTAATGCATCCCATTATTTTATTTGCCTTGGCAGCAGCTGCCTGACATTGGCCACTAAATGTGAGTTTGTCGTCCACCCATACACCCAAGTCTTTTTCAGTGACAGTTTTGCCCAGTGTTTTACAATTAAGCACATAATTATACATCTTATTTGTTCTACCCAAGTGCATGACCTTACATTTATCCCCATTAAAGCTCATTTGCCATTTATCAGCCCAAGCTTCTAGTTTACATAAATCCTCCTAGTAATATAAAATTATCCTCCTCTGTATTTATTACCCTGCAGAGTTTAGTGTCATCTGCAAATATTGAAATACTACTCTGTATGCCCCCTACAAGGTCATTAATAAATATGTTAAAGAGAAGCGGCCCCAATACTGACCCCTGTGGTACCCCACTGCTAACCGTGACCCAGTCCGAGTGTGCTCCATTAATAACCACCCTTTGTTTCCTATCCATGAGCCAGTTCTTAACCCACTTACACATATTTTCCCCTATCCCCATTGTTCTCATTTTATGTATCAACCTTTTGTGTGGCACTGTATCAAAAGCTTTTGAGAAGTCCATGAACACCACGTCCACTGCATTCCCTTGGTCCAGTCCTGAACTTACCCCTTCATAAAAGCTTATCAGATTAGTCTGACAAGAACGGTCCCTCGTAAACCCATGCTGATGCTGTGTCATGAGGTTATTCAGCCTCAGATACTCCAATATAGTATCCCTTAAAAAACCCTCCAGGATTTTACCCACAGTAGATGTTAAGCTCACTGGCCTATAATTTCCAGGTTCAGTTTTTGCCCCCTTTTTGAATATTGGCACCACATTTGCTATACGCCAGTCCTGTGGTACAGACCCAGTTATTATGGAATCTTTAAAGATTAAAAATAATGGTCTATCTATAACTGTACTTAATTCCTGCAGTACTCGGGGGTGTATCCCATCCGGACCCGGGGATTTGTCAACTTTAGTGATTTTTAGACGCCTCCGTACTTCCTGCTGGGTTAAGCATGTGACATTTAATGGAGACATTTTTTTTATCTCTGATCATGTTATCTGTCATGGGATTTTCTTGTGTAAATACAGTTGAAAAAAAGTCATTTAGCATATTGGCTTTTTCCTCATCCTCATCCACCATTTCACCCAGACTATTTTTAAGGGGACCAACACTATCATTTTTTAGTTTCTTGCTATTTATGTAGTTAAAGAATATTTTGGGATTATTTTTACTTTCTCTGGCAATGAGTCTCTCTGCCTCAATCTTTGCTGTCTTGATTTGCTTTTTACAGAATTTATTCAGTCTTCTGTATTTATTTAATGCCTCTTCACTACCTACTTGCTTTAATTCCCTAAACGCTTTCTTTTTGTCCCTTATTGCCCCCTTACAGCTCTATTTAGCCATAGTGGTTTCCTCCTAATTCTAGCATGTTTATTCCCATAGGGTATATACTGTGCACAGGTCCTATTCAGGATACTAATAAACGTCTCCCATTTTCTTTGTGTATTTTTATGTCTCAGGATATCGTCCCAGTTTATTGCACCAAGATCATCTATCATCCGTTGGAAATTTGCCTTCCTGAAGTTTAGTGTCCTTGTAACCCCTCGACTACACATCTTATTAAAGGATACATGAAAGCTTATTATTTTGTGATCACTATTACCCAAGTGACCCCCAACCCTTATATTTGATATGCGGTCTGGCCTGTTGGATAATATTAGGTCTAGCAGTGCCCCCCTCTTGTTGGGTCCTGAACTAGTTGTGAAAGGTAATTGTCTCTCATAGTTGCCAAAAACTTATTACCTTTGCTGGAACTGCAGGTTTCTGTTCCCCAATGTATTTCAGGGTAGTTGAAGTCCCCCATAATAATGACTTCTCCTTGAGTCGCTGCTTCATCTATTTGCTTTACGAGGATATTCTCTGTTGCTTCCATTATTTTAGGAGACTTATAACAAACCCCTATCAATAATTTATTATTTTTCCCCCTCCCCTAATCTCCACCCACAGAGACTCTACATCTTCATTAGATTCACAGATATCATGCAGGATGGGTTTTAAGGATGATTTTACATATAAACACACACCCCCACCTCGCTTATTTTTACGGTCATTTCTAAACAGACTATAGCCCTGTAAATTAACCGCCCAGTCGTGGCTCTCATCCAGCCAAGTCTCAGATATCCCCACCATGTCATAATTATGTTCCAACAAAATTAATTCTAATTCCGCCATTTTGTTGGTGAGGCTTCTAGCATTAGTATATATGCACTTTATGTATCTCTCTGAACCTCTATTCTTTCTTAAATTATTAACTGTTCTAACCCCACCCCCATGCCACCCCCACCCCCAATTTCATTATTTGTGCCCAGGTCTCTATCTGTACTGCCTTCCCCTCCTATAAAATGAATAGCTCTATCGGACTTTTGATACTTAGTTCCGATATTTTCGTCTTATCGGATACCAGAATTCGGATTTGTTACTGTGACTGTCAGTGTCCGTCGGTCGGGTCTGTCAGGAGTCAGCGGCACTTACCTGGCAGAAGATCTCCGGCGGTCACGGGCTGGACTGCTTGATGGCCGCCATCATCTTTCCCCGGCGGTCACATGCAGTTTCTCGCGATAACTGCAGTGACTGCTGGGTAATCCCGGCCGTAAAGCAGTCAGTCCGATGACGTCACCGCCGGGGAAGCAGGTAATCAGCTGTGCTGCGTCGAGATGACAGGCTCTGCCTGTCATTGCGATGTAGCAGAGCTGGATCGTCGTGGGACCCTCGTTACTATGGACTGCGTCGGACAGGTGGTATACTGTTGGTTTGTTTTTTTTCTTTTTTTACAGGAGATCGATGGCGTCGCAGGAATGAGAGTATAATAAAAGAAATGAAAACTGTGTTGTCTTTTTTATTTCAGTAAAATACTTTTTTCTTGCTGTGTCTTTTTTTTTATACATTTAAAAACTTTGGGATTAATAATGGATCGGTGTCTTATTGACACCTCTCCATTATTAACCGGGCTTATTCTCACCGTGCAATCAACGGTGACATTAACCCCTTATTACCCCGCTTGCCACCGCTACAGGGCAGTGGGAAGAGCCGGGTAAAGTGACACAATTGGCACATCTTTTGATGCGCCAAATGTGGGGCTGCTGTAGCCTGGTATTATCAGGCTGTTGAGGGCCAAAATCCATGGGCCTTGACAGTCTTTTAATACCAGGCCGCAGCAGTCTGCATTTTACTTGGCTGGTTAACAAAAATAGGGGGACCCCTACGCCATTTTTTTTCAGGGGATCCCTATTTTTGTTAACCAGCCAAGATATGCAGACTGCTGTGGCCTGGTATTATCAGGCTGGCAAGGTCCATGGATATTGGATCCTTACCAGCCTGAAAAACCAGCCTCAGCAGTCTGCTTCATTGGCTGGTTAACAAAAATAGGGGGGACCCCATGCCAAATTTTTTTCGAGGGGATCCCTATTTTTGTTAACCAGCCAAGATATGCAGACTGCTGTGGCTGGTATTATCAGGCTGGCAAGCAGGGTCGGACTGAGGCACCGGGACACGGAGAAACCTACGGTGGGCCCCAGTCCTGCGTGGTGGGCCCTGATTTGAAAGGATAGGTCGCGGGGCAGAGGGGGGTGGTAGCCCGGGGCCCGCGCTCTGAGGGGGCCCACCCGAGCTACGATACAGTTACATTTCTGCGGCAGAGCAGGGAGAATCGCTCTCTCTGCTCTGCCGCCCGGAAGCTATGGGGCCTGAACAGGCGTTGGGGGGGCCCGTGCCAGCAGTGGGCCCCCCACCCGTCATCAGAGGGTCAGCTGTATCGCAATTTCCCGCCGATAAACTGACC
>JARQOD010000001.1:614689703-614847241 GCA_033576555.1 Oophaga sylvatica
GGTTTTGGGGTTGGGGAAAAGCGTCAGCTTTCCATTACGTGACCTGGCGGTACGAAATAATAAATTAAAACTGGTTAAAGGAAAAAACCCCAAAACCTAGCTTGTCGGGAGAAAGACAGGGGGCAAAATTAAAAAAATTTCCCAAAATTTTGCGATGACCCGTGATATTTACTACCTGCTGAGTTGCCCCTAAAAATGGTGCCCCCTTTCCCCTTTAAAGGCAGAAATAATTCCCAAAATTTTTCCCTTTTAATCTGCCACATCATAGTTCTTTTCTGAAAAAGAAAACTACAAAAAGAAAAAGGCACACGGGTGCAAAAAACCCCTTTTCCCCCTTTGGGTTTCGTTTTTGAGAGGATAGCTCCCAATGCACAGTCAGAGGGTTTCCAAACCCCACAAAAAAAGGGTGTGCGGGGTTGGGATGCTCAATTTTGGGGGCCGGGGTTTTTAAAAAACCCCCTTCAGGCATAAAATTTTTCCCCTGAGCTTGCGAAGACCATTCAAATTCCCCCCTTTTTGGTGGGAGAGGGGAGGGGCGGAAAATTTTTCTGAAAAATTTTGGGAAAAAAAAAAACCGTCTATAAAAGTTACCCAAAGCCAATAAATTTTTTTGTCCTTTTTAATGTTTCCGGTACCGGCCCCCCCAAAAGATTCCCGGTCTTGCGGGACTCCATATTCAACCCTGGGCGAGAAAAATTTAGAAAAAAAATTTAAAAATTTTTCAGAAAAATGGCCCCACCTTTTCGAGTTTGTTGTAAAATGATTATTTTAAAAAACCAAAGTGGGTTTAAAAATGTTCCTGTTTTTCCCTGTAAGGGGGTCAAAAATTTTTAAAGATGTCATAAGGTAAATTCCCAAAAATTTGTTTTAAATCCCTAAAAATGTCGTTGGTAAATGTTAAAAAACGAAAGGGGCGTTACAGAGTCCGAAAGGGGTCACCAAATTTTTAAAAATGTCCTCCCCGGGATTAAAAAACTGTTTTTCCCTTTCCCTCCCCGGGGGCCCTTTTCGGAGAAAATTTTTTTTTTTTTTCCCCACGAAGTCTATTTGGTAAATACTTTGGCCGGCGAATTTTTCCCAAAATTTTGGGAAATTTTTGGGGCAAGGGTACCTTTTTCGAAGGGGGCCCCTTTTTTAAAACCCCCCGGGAGTCAATGCGGGGGTCTTAGATCCCTTTCCTTCTTTTTTTAAAGAATTTTTGGGGCTCCCGCTGGGGAAAAAGGAGGTGGATAAAACCCCTGGCAAATTTCCCTTTTATTTTTTTATACTCTAAAAAAATTTTTTTTTTCGGAGCCCCCCCGGGGGGAAAATGGGGGGTTTAAAAAAAAAAAGGGGGGTTAGGTTTTTTGGGTGGGGGAATTGTTTGGGGTTTTTTATAAAAATTTTGGGAAATTTTGATAATCAGAGGGGGAGTAATGTATATTTAATTTGGGGGAATGGGAAAATTGGGGTGGGGTTTGAACTGCATTTTGGAGAAAGGTTATCCCCTTTGGGGTTTTCCCCAAATTTTTTGGATTTTTTTGACCGTAACCGGGGGAAATTCCCCAAAATTTAAAGGGAAAATGGGGGAAAGATATTAACATGAATGAAAGTGTTTTTTTTGGGCTGGGTTCCTTTTTACACTCCAGAGGCACTGTTCCCGTTTTACTGGTCCAGAACTAATGGGGAAACCCCCCAAACCCCTTTCCTTTGTGATTGGTGGCTTAGTTGTGTCTTTATACCAGTTCCTCTGCAAAAAAAAAACCTTTGAAATTCCCCCCTGCCCCAAAGGCTATCAAAGAATTGATACCCAAATTTCCTCCCAAAAAATTCGTTTGGGAAAAGAGAAAAATGTAAATTTTCTCCCTGACTTTAGGGGAAGTCGGCTTCAGTAGGGGGGAAAAAAACCGTCTGATGTAGGGGGGTTTTCCCCAAAATTCGACTCAGCGTCGTGTTTCTTTAATCCCCAAAACTCCCCCAAAACCCCTTTTTTGGGCCCCCTAGGCTTTTGGGGGACAATTGTGAAAAAAGGTTTCCCTTTGCCCAAACAATAGAAAAAATAAGGGGCTCACGGAGACGGTGTTTCGCGGCTTTTATTATTCTCACTCCTGCGGGTCCACCTCCCATAGGCCCCCTCCTCGGGCTCTGGGGGGTTTTTTTCCCTGTGGTTTCCCTGGCGGAAGGAGTAATTTTTTAATGCGTTTTACAGGGCCCCCATTTTTTTTGTCTGGTTCTTTAAAAGGGTTTATCAATACGTACACATGCTGTAAAACAATTCAACCCGTGGAACTTGAACGAGCTAGCTCACCCTTGATTCTTTTAAAAAAAAACCCTTTTCAAAAGGGTTGGTAATAAAGCATTTTTTTTCCCACGGGGTGTCCCCCCAAAAAACCCCTTTTAAAAAATTCTTAAATATTCTATGATAAACTTTTCCCCGGAAAAAGGGGAAAAAAAAGGGGAGTTTCGGGGGTTTTTAGCACGGGGGTTGGGATCGTCGAACATTTGCGCATGGCTGCCGGGAAAATTTCCCCCAAAATTTTTTAGGGGGTATCATACTTTAACCATAGGATTTCCCCAAACCCAGGAGTGATAAAAACAACAAAATAATAAAAAACCCCTTAGACTATCGCCCGGTATAGGAGGCATTTTTCTAAAAAAAATAATATTTTTTGATTAAAAAACCCCCGGAAATTTGGGACTTGGGTCCCCCTTTTAAAAGGGAATGGGGGCATTTGGGCACCCGGGGGATGGGGGTTGGTCGGGGGGGAAAAACCCCCGGACCCTAACCTAGAACGTAGTTTTGGGGGAAAAAGAGCCTAAACCAAACCCCTGGCATTGTGGTTAACCCAATCCAAGTCTCAAATTGATTGGTGCAGCCCCCACCCCCTGCTAAGGATTTAAAACATGGTGAATTTGTTGCCCGGTCCCCTCTTCCCCCCCGAAAAACCCCTTTTTTTTTTGGCTGGAAATCCTGTAATATATTGTGGGAAAAATCGAGGTTTCTGATGCGGGGGGGAATGAACAATCAGAGAGGGGGTTTTTGAATAAATATGTATTTGTGAAACAGCAAAACCCCCCAAAAAAAATTTTTAAAAAACCCCCTTGTGACATGAAGAGTCCAAAAATATTTTCCAAGCCATTATAGGGAAACCGGTATATAACCCCTTTAACCTCTATAGCGAGGGGGGGAAATTTTTTTTCGACGGGTCCCACACAAATGTGACCACAAGGTTTTCTGACCCCACAGGTAAGGGGGATTTACACACTGGGGTTGTTAGAGTCATTTTCCGGGTTTTGCAGAAAACCAGGGGGCCCCGGAAAAATTTAAAATTTTTTTCAGTTGTGGCTTAATTCAGTGAAGTCCAACAACAATTCATATGTCAGTAAGGTTCCATAACATTCAACACCCTCTCACCAGGGGAATGCAAAAAGGGGTTTTTTCCAAAACAGTTCAAAAAAAAACAGTTCTTAAAAGATGGAGTAAACCCAAAAGGGAAATTTTCCCAAAAATCAACGGGTTTAGTGATAACACAGTACTTTGTGCAACTTACATATGCGGGAAAAGTCCACCCCCCGGGGGAAAAGAAATGCTGTGGTGGAAAAACCTGAAGAAAAAGGGTTTTGCATTTTCCCCGGTAAAAACACAAAAGATCTGGAGGAACAAAGCGGCGGGGTTTTCAGGGAAACGAAGCGAATTTCCGCAGGAAGCCAGCACCTGACCCGGGGTTTTAAAAACAAAGAACGAAGTGGGCACAGAAAACAGCAAACTCCATTTTAAAAAAGGGGCCCCAAAAACTTTTCCCCAAATTTAAAACCTAAAAACCCCCGGGAAAACTGACGAGTGGTGGTACCTTAACCCCCAGGGGCTTACAAAAAGGTTTATAACTTGGGTGTGAGAAAAAAAATTTATCCTTTTTTCCCCCAAAAAATTTTTTCTTTAAACTCCCAATTTTTTTTTTTAAAGGGTTTTAAATGAAATGGCCCAAAAAAAAGTTTTACGTTTCTCCTGAGCGGGTTTACCCCATATTGGGGGGGGGAAACCCTGATGGGAAACGCGGGGTCTCAGGGGGGAAAGGGGCATGTTTGCTTTTGATTTTTTGAAGCAAAAATGGCTGCAATGATAGGGGGTGTCAGTCAATTTGGGAGCCCCTGTTTTGCCTAAAATTGAAGGGCCCCCCCCAATGACCCCCTTTGGGGAAAATCCCACCCCTCAATGTTTTTATCCAGATGTAAGTGGCTTTTTAACCCCAACAGGTAGTACAAAAAAATTTTTAAAAATTTGGGGGTTTTATATTAAAAATTTTTTTTTTTTTCTGAAAATGTTTACGCCCAAATTTTGTTTTTTTTACAAGGGTTTAAAGCGAAATGGACCCAAAATTTTTTTGTGAAATTTTTTTCCCCAACCAACCTTTTTTCCCCCTATCGGAAAAAAAATTTTGTTGGGCCCCATGGAGGTTAGGGGGGGAAAAGGGTATTTGCCGGGGGTAGATAGTGAATGCTTTTTCACTTGAAGACCCCCCGATGTATGAAAAACACGGGAAACCCCCCAAAAAAGTGACCCCCTTTTGGAACTAGACCCTCAAGAAATCATATCCCCGTGTAGTAAGTTTTTTTAACCCATACGTAGATGCCTCACAAAATTTTTTTAAATTTTTAAAAAACGTGGAAAAAATACTTTTTTGGGAGTGGTTAAAATTTTTGATTTTTAAATTTGCCTCAATTTGTCAGGTACAAAAGGGGGTTAAAAATAGTTTAAAACTAGCCCTGCAATTTATTGCGCAATTACCCCGAACGGGGGTTTTTTCTTTTTAAGTGTCAGTTCCATACGGTTTTTTTTTTGGGGGTGCGGGGAAAAAAAAGGAACTGGGTTGAAAAAAATTTGACTTTTTTTCCCTTATACAAGCTTGCAAAAATTTGTTCCACATTTTTGCAGGAAAGAAAAGGGGGACACAGAAGGCCCCGGAAACTTCAAGCACAAAATTTTTAAATTTCTCCAAAGCAGGTTCAGGATCTTTCTCTGTACCGTAATTTTTCTGCAAAAATGGATTCACCAAACAGCAGGTTTCCAGGTCCCCAAAAAAGTTTTCCCAAAGGGTTTCCAGTAGGGAAAGCTGGGTACCAAAACCCAAAAGGGTTTTCCCGAAGTCAGGTACGAAAGACTGAGGCTTGTTTGGAGCACGATTGTTCGCTGAGGGGTGCTTAGAAGCAAAGGGGAAAAAAAATTGGGGGAGGAAAAATAAAAAATGGAAACTCCTTTTTAACTGGGGCAAGAGTGCAGAAAGACGAAAGCCAAAAAAAGGCCCAAAAAAAAAGGGGTTTTTAAGGAACATGTCCAGAGACAAAGCCCTTTTCTTTTTTCCCCCCCCTTTTGGGGGCAACTCCGGTTTCCCCCAGACCGGGTTGTCGGGTCCCCTTTATGAAACTGGGGGAGCAGGCCGAGGCATTTTTTTATTATTTACTGGGTTCCCCCGATTGTCCCCCACTGGGTAACCCCCCTTTAATCAATATGGGAACTGTTTTTTGTACAACCGGGAAAACTAAAACCCCTTTTACCATAAATTTTTCCTGCCCCCGCCACCTGGGTCAGGGAAGGGGAAAAAACGTTTCCCGGAAAAATATTGGGTTTTTGCGCCTTAGTAGGGATACATGAAAGACAGGGTGGATTCTCAATTCTGGGCAGTTTAAAAACGAAAAGCAACAGCACTTTTTAAACTTCTGATTTTAAAGGTCCAATGATTTATGTCCCTTTTGACGAGGGGGAAACTTTACTTTAAGATTTCTGGTTGACCCGCCCAAAACCCCTCCCCTTTAAAGCTGGTGCGGGGTTTTCGAAATTTTTTGCTGCTTTTTTTGTATTTTTTCCCGAGCCAATTTAGTTTTTTCCCTTTTGAAAATCCTATTTTTTGTAAAGGGAAATGTTTCCCTTTTAGCCCCCTCCCCGGGAAGGGGGTATTAGGGGGAAAACGAGGAAGAATGTTAGGATGATAAACCCCCATTGGAGAAAAAGGGGATGCTTAGTGGGGGCGCTCTGGAAAAAGTTAAAAAAAGAACCCCACCCCCGGAAAATAGATCCACCCAATCTTTTTGTAGGTGGCAGAAAAAAAACACGGAGATAGCTCAGGGGGGGATTGGTTCGTTCTGTTGCCATTATTTGGGAAAGAAAAGCAAAAAAAAAGGGGTTTCTTTAAAAATTTAAAGCTGCCCAAAAATTTTTTCCCCAAAAAACCCTTTAAGGGGAATTTTCACCCTCGATCCAAATGACCCATCCGTCTCCATGTAAGCGAAAAAAACCCTTTTTTAAACAAAAAGTCGATGTCTGTTTTGCGTGGTAAGCCCACCCAAAGGGGTAAATTTAGCTGCCTTTGTTAGACGGTCAACCACCCTAGAATGGTTTTTCTCCCTGGAGGTTGGGAAACTCCACATAAAATCCAAGAAATGGATCCCCCGGGCGGGCCGGGGTGAAAAGGGGGTTGCAACGACCATTTTGGGGGGAGGAAGCGGGGGGGTTTTGCATTTGCCAGACTTCCATGAAGTAAACTTTTTTTAAAAAATTTTCCTGAAGTGGGCCCCCAAAAAAAAAGAGAAAGAAATTTTTTTTTTCCTTTAGAATTCCCCTTTCCCGGGGTATTTGGAATCGTGGTGAGTTGCAATACTCTCAATCTGACTGTTTCGGGGTTTTTTAAAAAAGACGTTGCCCCCGAATCCCCACACCATTCTTAAAGACAAGTTTTTGTCCCTTTTGGGGGTTGAGCCAACAAAGAACCGCGGGGTTTTTTCCCTTTTGGGGCCTTAGGTAGGTCTTTTTAGGGAAACACCCCAAAAAATTTGATCGGAAAAAAGTCTTAGGGGGGTAAGTGGCGTGTTCTGCGGGAATAAAACCTGGGGAAAAAGGGGATCACCCTTTTCCCCTTGCCCCGATCCTGGCTATAAAAATGAAAAAATTTTAAAATTTGGGGTTTAGGAAAAGATTCCAGCGACCCTGGCGGGGGAGTGGGGGAATTACCCGGGACTGAAAAATTTAAAAAGGTTCGAGGGGTCTGTCAGGAGACTTTTTTCGGGCCCACTCTAAAAAAGGGGGTCCCTTTCCCCTTTAAGGCGGCAATAAGGGCCCAAAAACAATTTCTTTTTTGCCCCAAATGTTTTCCCTTTTAAGCCGACGACAATGGGGGGAAAGAGGCAGGGGGGTGAAAAACATTCTTTCACCTGTTCTTTTAGAGGTTGCCCCCAACGGCACGTCTAAAAGCACCCAAACCTTTTATGAAGGAAGCTGGGGTTGGGATGACAAAGATAGGGGGGGGTGGTAAATTTACCTTTAACGGAAAATGTTTCCCTTTGACTTGCGGGGGGGGGAGTCCCTAGACTTTTTCCCGGGGGTAATTTGGGGATGGGTAAACACTACCTCAAAAAAAATTCTTTTTAAAACGTCTATAAAGTTAAAAAACCCTTTAAAAGCCTGCACCCCTTTCCTTTTTGGGAAATTTGGGGCCCCAATCCTTGATGGTTTGGGGGTTTTTGCTTCCATAAAAACTAATCCCTTGTGTAGATAGTAATACCCAGAAATTTAATTTCGGCCTTGGAATTCCCCCTTTTCAAGTTTGGGTGTGGGGGGGTTTTTTTCTTAGGCGTTCTAAGCCCCCCTCCTTGTCCAGATGCCCTTTTTGTGGAGTTAGAAAAAAATTAGAATTACCCCGTTTTAATCACCAAAAATTTTATCTAGGAGATCCCGAAGAATCATTCCCCAAGTGTTGGGAAAATGGCGGGGGGGGTACTCAGACCCCAAAAAAGGGGGTTTTAAAAATTTTTAAATGTCCTGGTGACTGAAAGCATTTCCCTTCTCCCCCGGGCTTTTAAACGGACCCGTTATAGGCCCCCGGAGATCCGTTTAGAGAAAATTTTTTGGGATGCCGAAATCTCCCCAAAAACTCAGGGGTTAAAGGGGGTGGGGAAAAAGGTTTTTTTGTAACCTTTTTGAGTTTTCCCCCCAGTTAAAAAAAGGTTCGAGGGTCCATCTTTCTTCTTCACAAAAAAATTTGGGGTTTTTCGCGGGGAGATAAGAGGGGGGTAAAAAAACCTTGGTAAAAAATTCTCTATTAATCCTTCAACTTTTTTGCTCGGCCCCCCCTTGGGGGGAGATCTTACCAAAAAAGGGGGTTTTCGGGTCCGGCAATAATTCAATTTTGGGCAATATATGGACGGGGAGGAGGAATGATCAGCGTTTTTTTGTCAAAAAAAACCAATAGTCTGGGTTTCGTGGATTCAGGGGTGACATGGTTCCTTTAGGGGAAAAAAAAACAAAAGAAGAAAACCCCCTTTCCATCGTTTCCCGGAAGTGTAAATTTTTTTGGGGGCCCAGTTAATCGTTTGGTTCTGGCTGCCCGCCATGGTAGCCCAGAATAAGGGGAAATGGGGGGAAGAGATAAGCATTTTTAAAAAACATTTTTTTTCCCGATGATCTTTACCCAAAGGACCCTGAAAGGCTTGTTTTTTTTCCAGGTCCCCCAAATCAGTTTGAGGCCCCCCCACCCGGTTTTCCCCCCCGTACTGGAGTAGCCTTCTTCACGAAGTATCCCCTTTTTTTAGGGAAAGGGGATATTCATAAAATTTCCCCCTTTCTCCTTTGGGCGTTAAAGCAGAGCTAGACACCCGACTGAGTCAACCCCCGTTTGAGGAAAGGAAGCAATGAAATTTTTTTTTTTTCAACTTTAGGGGAACCGGAGGAAACTTAAAAATTGCGCTTTTTTCCCCTCATCGTCCCCAGAACTAAAAAAAGTTTAAGTCCGAAAAAAATAAAAATTTTTTTGCAGCAGTCCTTGGACCCCGAGGCTCGGCATGGACAAGTCTCCTCTCGCAACACTCACGGGGGAATGATTTTCTCCCCGTAGCTTACGAGAACGGCTGGGGGCATTTTTAAATGAAGGCCCTGACTTTCCCCAAATAGAAACATAGATTTTTTTTTTTCCCTTTTTTTTTTTTTTTGCGGGGCATCACAAAAACCCCTCTTTGAAAAAAGTCCACCCGGCAGGGGGTTTGGGTTTTTTGGCCCCCTTTTGTCCTACTAAAAGGGGTTCCCCTTTCTGGGGGAGGGGGGGGGAAAAGGGTTTTTTGGATTTTTTTCGAACCACTCTCTTGCCCCGCGTTCAGTCGACGAGCATCAAAAAACGGATACAATATTTAAAAATTTAAAATCACCTAAGGGGGGGGGGAAGGGTGGGCCCCCAAAACAATTTCCCCTCTTTTAAACAGTGGGCCCCAAACCCCTTTTCCCAAAAAAAAGTTTTTTTAAAAAGGAAGTGTCCCCTGGTTCAAACCCCCAAACCCCTAAAAAAAAAGGGCAAATTCGGTACGAACGCTTACCGGGGCGCAAAGTTAAAAAGGCTTCAGCTTTTGCCCCCGGGGGGTTGGGGTCAACAAAACCTGCCCCCGGGCAAAATTTTAAAAGCAAAAAGGGGTTATTCAAAAAATCATCCTTTTTTCCCCAAATCAGAGGGTTTTCCCCCCAAATAAAAACCCTTTTTTTGGGAAAGCAACATGATTAAAAAAAAACACTTTGGATTTTCCCCGGGGGGGAAAAATTTTGAAGCTTTGGCAGAGAAAAATAAACCCCCTTTTTTTTAAAAAATTTTCCCCTGAATTTCTCCCGTTCACCGCCAAAAACGAAAAGGAAAAAATTGGGAATCCCAAACCCGGGGTTTTGGCAGGAGCCGGGGCCCCTTTTTCCCCTTAAAACCCCCTTTAAAACCCCGGGGCCCAAAAATTCCTGGGTATCTGTCCAAACATTTAAAAAATTTTATGTTTTGTGAGGTCCGTAGGCTTAAAAGGGGGGTTTTTTTAAAAAGTCTTACTTTCAAAAAGGTTTGAATCAGTCCCCCCGCAAAGTTCTTTAGGGGGCCCCCCCTTTTCCCCAGATCTTTTAAGGCAGAAGGGGGGGGAAGGAGAAGAGGAAAGGAAAAAAAAAAAAAAACAATATTTTTTACCGGGGGTTTTACCACTCCAAAAAAAAAATTTTTTTAAGGGAATCCCGCTCAGGGGGAAAATTGGGTTTTGTGAAAGTAAAAAACCCCACTAAAAACCAAAAGGGTTTTTAAAAACCCCCATCTGTTATCCACAGTCACAGCAGACAGGGTTTTTTCCCCCAGACCCAGAAGAAAAAAAAAAATTTTGGGGCTCCTGCCCCCTTGTCATTATAGGGGGTATTTTTTCCTTTATTTTTCTTGTTTTTGGGTGCGAGGAAAACACAAAAACCCGGTTAAAAAAAAAAGATTTTGTTTTACTTCATCCCAAGCATGCTAAAAAGTTCACACATTTCCCCCAAAGGAATAGAGCGGGAACCCAGCAGGCCATTTTTAAACTTCAAGCACAAATTTTAAACCCCCAAAAAGGGGGGTTTGGGGGAAAATCATTCCTGTCCCAAAAATTTCCTCTGAAATTTTTGGAAAAAACCAAACGGGCGGGGTTTCCAGGAGCCCAAAAAAAGTTTTCCCCAAAGGTTCCTCATGGGGAATACTGGATTTTAAACCCCCAAAAGGGGTTTCCCCAAAAACCCCCGGGTTTCACAGACTGACTGAGGCTTGATTCAGGAGCACTGATTGTTCAGCTGAGGTGCTTAAGAAGAAAAAAAGGGGGAAAAATCGGGGGGGGAACATGAAAACTGAAACCCCAAATTTTAAAAAGGGGGCCCAAGAGCTGCAAAAAAACAAAAAAAAAAAAATGGCCGACAAAAAAACGAGTTTCGGGGGCTTTCAACATGGGGACAAAAAAAACCCTTTCAGCGGTTTTTCCCCATATGTTGTCAGAATTACTTTTAAGGCAAAAAGCCCCGTGCTGAGAAAGGGAAACAAGTGCTTTTTGGTTTTTTTGGGGCACAGTTTTTTCAAAAAATAGTTTGCGGGCGACATTTGGGGAGGGCTTGGGGGCCAGAAAAAACAAAAAAAAAAACCCAAATGACCCCATTGTAGAAATGCCCCTCTCAATAAAAATTTATTTACGGCTGCAGTGACAAAATTTTTTAACATCCACTCCAGGCTTTTATTCGGGGGAAAAAATTCCCCAAAATTTCCAGTTTTGTACCCGGGGGGTAACTGGAAAAACGGGGCCCCCCCAAAAAACCTTCAAAAAGGGGGCCCCCCCCCCCCCGCTTTTCCAACCCGGGCCCCCCCCAAGTTTTTGTTAAGAAAATTCCTTTATTTTTTCCCAAAAATTTGGGGTTTTTTTTGGGCTAATGTTTTGGGGAAATAACAAAAAAAAACCAACTCCCGGGGAAAAAAGCTGGGGTTGACGAAGGTAGGTTTTTTCCAGAGTAAATGTTGAAGAAACTTGAAATTTTTCCCCTGAAAAATTTTTTTTTTTCAAAAAGATGATTTATTCAGTAGAAAAAAAACAGCCCGGGGTTTTTGGGGTAATCAAAAAATTTTTCTGTATCCCTACTTTTTTTTTAAAATGAATAAATTTTTCCCTTTTGAAAGAAATTTTTTTTGGGGTTAGTTACAAATTTCTTCTTCACAAGAAAAAAGCAAACAAAAATTTCCTTATTCACCCCGTTTCCCTTTGGGGCCCCCAAAAGGCCCCTGAGGGGGCCCTTTCATTTCCGGGGGGGCCCCAGGCCCCTGGGGGGCCTGCAGTTTCCTGGGGCCCAAAGGGCCCCCCCAAGGGGGCCCCGCAGTTTTTTTTTGGAACCATTTCCCCTTTTGGGGGGCCCGCTGCTTCCTTTGGACCTAGGCCCCAAGGGGGCCTGCTGTTTTTTTTTTGGACCTGGGGCCCCTTTTTGGGGCCTCCCTTTTTTCCTAGGACCCCAATAGGGGCCTGCTGTTCCTGGGGCCCTTTTAAGGTGGCCTGCGGGGTTTTCCCGGGGGGGCCAAAAAGGGCCCCTGATCACTCCCCCTCCCCCCCCCCGCTCTCCCCCCTCTCCTCAAGTGCCGAAACGGTAAGCTGGGGCTGCCGCTTTTTTTAAAAAAAGGAGTCAACTCAAAAAACTTTACAAACCTTTCTGCCTTTCCCTTAGGGGGAATGCGCCCCTCCCACCCCCTTCCCCCCCGGCCCCCTTTTTCCCCCCCTCCCCCCCCGACGCCACCCGCAGCCTTGCTTGTGATTTTTGGAGCGCGCCCCCCGCCCCCACGTCACTGGGGGGAAATTTCCCGGAAAAACTGCTCGGGGCCCGTCCCCCCTCTCTCAAAGCGGCCCCCGGGAGGTGGCGGGGGGCCCCCTTTTTTCAGACTCACCCCCCGGCACTTGAAATGGGCCCCCCCGGAAAAAACCCCTAGGGGGGGGCAAGCCAGGTCGCATTTTATAAAGGGGTTTAACTTTTTTTTAAACACGGGTGCATTAACGCTTTTTAAAAGGTAAAGAGCTTTAAAAAACTGTTGTATTTTTTTATAATACGCAGTGTATGGAAAAAAAACGCTGTATATCCCAAAAATTTTTATACAGGGCACAAAACCAAAAATTTCCAAAATTTTAAGAAAAAATTATAACCGTTTTGAAAAGAAAAAATACCCCGTGAAATACCCTCTATATACCGCACACGATGTTATGCCCCTGTAACACCCTTTAATTCATTTTTAAATTTAAAAAAGTAAAAAAACAAAAAAAAACAGGAAACAAATACTTTACTTAAAAAAAAGAAAAAAAAAAAGGGTTAAAAATCAACAAAAAACGGTATTTTGGGGGGAAAAACCGGGGGGCCCTGCTTTTGGTTAAATGGGGGGGGTTTTCAATTTCCCCCCAAAATTTTTGTCACAAAAAAAGGGTTTTTTTTTCTCTTTCTTGATATCTTATTTCCTGGGTTTTTCCAAAAATTTGCTATTAGAAAAACCCCCAAAAATAAAAAATTATACAGCGCTTAAAAAAAATATGGGGGCAAAAAATTTTGCCCCCCCCAAAAGAAAACCCCCCCTGCCCCCCCCCATCACGCAGCCTTCCCCAATCCTAAATTCTCCCCCATCAGTGCACTTTTTGGCGCTTTTTCCCTTTTAGCTCAGGCTCAGGGGGGTTTTGGTGCGAGAGTCCCTAATGGGGGGGGTTTTTAAAATGTCCCAATAGGCAAAATAGTCCCCAATGGTTGCTTTTCCCCCCTCAATAGGCGGAAAATTTTCCCCCCAATGGCAGAAAAGCCCCCAATGGGGCAGCATAAAATTTTTTCCCCCCGGGGGATAAAAAAAGGGGGTTATCGTATAAAAAAGTAGTCCCCGTGGGCAGCTTTAGTAGTCCCCCATAGGCAGCATAACCCCCCTTTGGGCAGCATATCCCCCCCAAATGGGCAGCATCCCCCCCCAAAAGCACCCATAATACCCCCAAAAAAATGCAGCATAATTCCCCAATAGTCAGCATCCCCCCCATACCGGGAAAAAATTTCCCCTTTACCCACATAACCCCCCACCCCCCGAAAGTCCCCCATAGCCAGCTTTAACCCCCAAAAAAAGGGCAGAAAAATTTTCCCCCAAGCCAGATAATCCCCCATAGCCACATAATCCCCCATACCCCAGCTTTAATCCCCCATAAAGCAGCAACCCCCCTAAAATGGCAGCATAACCCCCCAAAGGGGGGGCAAAATCCCCCATGTAGCCCCCCCCCATAAAAAAGCATAACCCCCAAAAAGGGGCCGCATCCCCCCCCAAAACCAGCATAATCCCACAAAAAAAAAGCATACCCCCCAAAAAGGCGGAATCCCCCATGGGCAGCATCCCCCCCCCAACCCCCAGCTTTACCCCAAAAATAGGGGGGCCTAATTCCCCATGGGCCATAACCCCCCATAACAGTATAGGCCCCAATGGAAAAAGCAGCCCCCCCCATAGCCAGCTTTCCCCCCCCATGGGCCCCCCCAAAAACCCCCCCCCAACCCCCAGCATAGTCCCCCATAGGCAGCACCCCCCAATAAGAAGCATAATCCCCCAATAGCCAGATAATCCCACAATAGCAAAAAGTCCCCCATGGGGCACATCCCCCCCCAATAGCCACATAACCCCAAAAATAGCCAGCATCCCCCCCCATAAAAAAAAAAATTTTCCCCCCAAAAGCACATAGGCCCAATAGGAAGCTTCCCCCCCCTTTGGCAGCTTTAATCCCCCACCCCCAAAAGCATAATCCCCAAAAGGCAGCCCCCCCCATAAGAAAGGGGGGCCCCCTTTACCCAAAAAAAACCCCCATAACCGCAGAACCCCCCATAGGCAGAAAAACCCCCCAATAGGCAGCTTTTTCCCCCCATACCCAAAGCAAAACCCCCGGGGGAAAAAGAAAAACCCCCCCAATACCCCCCCCTTTAATCCCCCAAAAAACCTTGGGCCCCCAAAAAAGGGGAGATAACCCCCCCATAGCAAAAAACCCCATAGGCAGCAAAATCCCCATAGCCAGCGAACCCCCCGGGGGGGGGCCCCCGGCTTAAAAAAAAAAAAAAAAACCCCATTTAAAAAAACCCTACCCCCCCGCTGTCTGGGAAGCGCGCGGGGGAAAACTCCGTCTTCTTGGCACAGGCGGCGTGACGCCCCCCCGGGTGCGCCGGGGGGGGGTGACGATAAAACGTCGCCTGTGTGCTTAGGGCCCCCTCACTCTGCAATTCCCCCCCCCGGGGTTTTTTAAGGGGGGCCCAAAACCGCCCCCCCGGCAATGAAGTTCATTGTCGGCCCCGGGGCCCGGGGGTTCTTTCACTGTGCAAAAAGGGCCCCGGTGGGTCCCCCTTTTGGAAAGCTTGCGGAACTCCCGGGGGGGAAAAAGGTGAAGAAAAGCTGCAGCGGGAGGGGCCCCCTTTACCCGGGCCCCCTTTTTGGGGCATTTTTTCCCCCCTGCTTACTTATTTCCCCCCCCTGCTACCCCCTTTACATTGTCCCCCCAAAATAGTAAAACCCCCCCCCTTTTTATTCTAAACCCCCATACATTTTTTCCCAGGTGGGCTTGGCAATAAAAAACCCCTATAAATTTTAAACCCCCTTCTCTCCATTACAAAAATTTTTCAAACTTGGGGCCCCCGCTTAATGTGGTTTAGGCAAAGGGGGGTTTTAAAAAGGAGGGGGTTTTTTAAAAAATTTTTGGGCCCCCGCAGAATTCACGGTTTTTTTTTGGGGGGTGGGGGCCCCCTTGCCCCTTTTCCCCCAGAGTCTTTTTTCCCCCCCACTAAGGGGGAAACCCCCCCATGGGTTCCAGGGACAAAACACCCCCCTGAGTGGGGCTGGTTTTGTGTTTGGGTTAAATTAGGGTTTTTTGGTAACATTCGGTTAAAAAAATTTTTTTTTGACGCTTCCAGAATAAAGTTGTACACAATCTTTTTTTTCTACACTGAGTTTTTTTGCCCGGGGTTTTTTCCGGTGTAAACCCCAAAAAAAATTTTGGGGGGATTAAAAATTTGGGGGCCCCCCCTTAAAAAAATTTCCCATTTGGCGCCCAAAAAGTGGCATCCTCTTTTTTAGGTGTCCCCCAACAGTTGTGCAAAAAAAAATGCCCCCTTTTAAAATTTTGGGGGGAAAAACCTATGGAACCAGACCGTCCCAAAGTGACTCCCCCCTTTCTCTTAAGTTTTTCCGGGGGGGGTTTTTTGGTAAAAATTTGGGGGGGTATTGGGATTTTTAAAAACGGCCCCTGACGTAAGCGTCAGCGGGGATTGCAGTGAAAAAAAACCCCCAAAAACCCTTTAAGGGGGGCAGCGTTTTTCCCCCCTTTTCCCCCGATGTTTTTTTTAAAAAAGGGGTTTTTGGGGGAAAAAATTTTCCTTTAAGGACCGTTTTTTTTAATGAAAAATCAGTGGCGCGGGGAACTTACCCCCCCGGGGGGGAAAGGGGGGGCCCCGGGCACGGCGCTCGCAAAGCACGTCGTTTACAGTTACATTTTTTCGCAGAGCATGAGAATCGATTTTTCCTGCTCTCCCCCCAGCCGCTAGGGGCCCCCCTGACAGGGGGGGGGTCCCCCTTTGCTCCCCCCCCCCCCCCCCTGCTCGTTTTTAAAAATTTTTCCCAACGTGTCGCATAAAATTGATATAGCTGACACCCGTTTTTAAAAAAGTGAGAGTGTTACGCCCACCCCCCATTTTTTCCCCCCCTTTTCAGGTCTGCATCACTGACGCAAAACGAAGGGGGAAAAAAAAATGTATTTCCCCCGGGGGGCCTGCCCCCCTGGGATGTTCGGGTTTTGTTGGAGCGGGCGGGGGAAAAACGAGGGGGGAGGTGATTTTTGTTTTATTTATTTTTTTTGGGGTTTTTTTTTTAAAATTATATAGAGTCCCCCTATGGGGGCTGCATTTAAAATTTAGGGTCTCCCTATGGGGAATGCTTTAAAAATTTTTTATAGGATTCTGCCGGGGGGGAAAATTGCATTATGCTGGGAGCCCCCCCTTTGGGGATTTCATTATACTGTACATTTTGGGGCCTGGGTGGGGAAAAAATTATACAATATAGTTTCCTATGGGGGGAAAAATTTTACTATATATTTTTCTGCCTAGGGAATGCATTTATACTATGGAGTCGCCTATGGGGATTTGCATTTTACTGAGATTTCCCCCTAGGGGGGGTGCATTATAAAAAAAAATTTTTCCCCTATGGGGGGGCATTATATTTATATAAGTTGATTAAAAAAGCATTTTTCTTTTAGAGGCCTATGAGGAGTTTTTTAAAAAATCATTTGGTGGCTATGGGAAGTCATTTTAACAAAAATTAAAAGGACTATCGGTGCATTTTACTAAAAAAGGCCTATGAGGGTGTTTAAAACCCCCTATATGGACCCCCTTTGGGGGACCCTTTTTCATTTTGGGGGACTATCTGGTGCCGTACACTATTTGGGGGGCCCCATCTGGGGGCCCCCTTAAAAAGTTGGAGATTACGGGGGGGGCCATCCAATGTTGGACCCAAAAAAAAATTTTTGGGGGGGTTTCTGGGGGGGCAGAAAACCCTTTTTTTGGGTGGTACTATACAGTGAGTGGTTTAAAAACGTGTTTAAGAGGCATCATACTCTGTAAAAGGGGGGGGGCGGGGGAGACTCGGGACATTATTAAATGTAAAGTGGGCACCTATTTTTAAAAAGGGGAAAAACCAGGAAACGGGGGACTTTTAAAAGGGGGGGCGGGGGGGTTTTTAAAATTATTTTTCTAGGGGGCACAATGTGGGCCTGTTTTTTTGGGGGGCCCCCTTGAAAAAGGGGGATTAATATTTTAAAGGGGGTTTTTCTTTAAAGTTAGAGGGCACACGTCCCCCACGGGGAGGTGCAGAAAATTTGGGCACATACGGCGCACCCCGCTCGAAAATTTGGGGGACCTGCCGGATGAAATTTTTTGCGGGTTTTTGGGGAAAGATGGTGACGGTCCCCAAAAAATTTTAGACTGAAATGTCCTTTGTTTTTAAACTCTGCTCCCAAAAACCTGGCGGGGAAAATTTTTCATGTCTGTCTGGGGGCCCTATGGAAAAAAAAGTGAAAAGTGAACTTTTTCCCTCAGAAAGAAAGTCAGCTTTTAATCAAAACCCATAACTGTGCTGTAATCTCCTATATTTTCCCCTACGGGTTTTTTCCCCCTAAATTGGGGGTAATATCAGTTTTAAAATATTTGTATGAGATTATTTTCAGCAACAGCGCAGTCATTGCTGAGGTTCCCTACTTCCAAAAAAATTAGGGTGCTTCCCCCCCAGTTTTAATCAGGGGTTAGGGGGTTTTGGCCCCCCAAACTCAGAAGTTTCCCCCCCGCCCCCAAACCCCCAAAATATGCCTTGGGCTTTTTTTTAAAAGGGGGTTGGGGGTTTTTACTTTTGACAGTATTTAAGCTTTTTTAAATTTTTAAAAAGGGGTTTAATACAGTCCTAAAAAACACCATTGAGTGTCATTTTAATTATCTTCAGGGCAATTAGAGGCTTTGTTTTTTTGGGGGATTCACAAAAAATTTAAAAAATTGGCTGCAAATTAATTTATTTGGAAAATTAGACCTAGCAAGCATAATTTTTCAAACCCCCCCAAATTATTCTACTTATGTAAAAAAAAATTTAAAAATAAAAAAAAAACTAGAATTAATAAACTTTTTTTTTTTCAGTCGTTTCTGTCCATTGTGAAAAGAAAGGGGATATATTACAGTTTATTTGGTGTATGATGTTTTGCGATGTACTCTATTATTTGGGGGGGAACCCCCCCCTTTTTTTTCCCTTTTTTTGGTTTTTTGTGCCCCCTTTTTTTTGAAAAATTAGGGATTTTAAAAAAGGTTTTTTTAAAAACGCGTCTGTTTTTGCCTTTTTTTTTACAGGGGTGGGCTCCTATGTATTTTTATCTCGGTCCGGCTTTACAACGATTTTTTTAGGTATAAATAAAAGGGGTTTCAGCAATGCGTTTCTATCATGTACGGATTTTAAGTAAAAAAATCATGAACCCGATTTTGGCAATGTAATAGCAACTTTTTTTAAAAAATTTTATGTGCAAATCATTAGGTTAAATTTGGGGCTTGGGACTTCTTAAAAACCCAAAAACCAAAACCCCCAAGGGGGAAAAAAAACCTAAAAAAACATTGACATGCAGTTAAGGTATGTCAGGGTTTTTTTTCGGGAATCATGTAATGCCCCCAACCCGGGGGCTGAAAAAGCCAAATCGTAGTATTTTTTATATTTTTTTAATTTTTAATGTAATAATAGAGTATAAAGATACATAGATCGAGGATTTTTAAAAGGATTTTTTTAAGCTTTGGTCTTTATTATATATATCAGGGGGGTTCACGTTTTACAGTGCTTTCCGAGCGCTTACTTGGCTTTTGGGGGTCGGAATACCAAAAAAATTTTTAATTTCCGGGGGAAAACCCCCCAAGGGGCCCCCCAAATTTTGGTTTTCACTGTGCTAAATTTTTTTCCCCCCCTTCCCGCAGTAAAAGGTGTTCCTACAAAATTAGAATTTTCATCAAAAAGTTAAAATTTTTTTTTCATTTCTAAATTTTTAAAAAGTAAAATTCATTTATTTTTATAGAAAAAATTACAGGTGATATATTGTTTTTTTGTTTTTTCTGTTAATGTTGATTTTAGGGACTTCCCCCCCAAAAAAAAAATTTTCTCAGTATCGGGGGGAAATTTTAAATTAAAAAAAAACACCAAAAAATTTTTTCCCCTAAATTTTTAAAAAAAGGGGTTCCCCTTTTTTCTTTTTAAAAAAAGGTCCAAAACCCCCGGGGGAAGACTGAAAAACTTGAAAAATGTCCAGGGGCCCGTTTTGCCCTTTTTCCCAAAACAAGGAGGGTCCCCCCAAAAAAAGGGTCATTAAAAAAAAAAAAACCCCTGGCTGTTTCCCCCAGTGCTGTATGCAATCATATTGGGGGGAAATTTTTGGGGTGGAAGGAAAAAATGTGGAAAAAAAAGGGGTGAAAAAAAAACCCCGGGATAACCCCCCCCTTTTTAAAGGGAAAATTTTTAAAAAAAAAGGGGCCCAAAAAAAAAAAAATTTTGGGGGGAGATTCAAAAGGAGTGGACTGCTGCGGAGTCTTTTTTTTTTAAAGACCACCACACACAATGACTGTTTTTGGGGACTTTCTAAAAACCAAAAGCCCCCCTTCCCATGTTTGGGGGGAAACCTAAAAAAACCCCAGAAAAAGGGACCTTTTTAAATGCTTGGGAAGCCTTTTAGAGCTCGCACTTGTACTTTATTTTTACCCCACAATTCGCCCCAGTAAACTAATGGTGTATCAAAAAAAAATTGGGGGGTCTCTTTTTTTTTTACACATGGTGCCCTTTAAATGAGGTGAAAAAAAACCCTTTTTTGGGGGGAAACTTAATGTTGAGGGATGAAAATTTTAAAGTGAATTGTATTTCTTTTGTTTTTACTTAAGACTGCAAGTAAATTTTAACATTTTTAAAGCTAAAAAAATCTTTTTTTTTTATGAGGCTTATTTGCATCACAAACCCCCCTTTTCACCACAATAAACCACCCCCCCCCGCTTAAAATTTTTTTTAAACCCTCTTATGCTAAACCCCCCAAAAAAACTTTGTCCCATCAAGACATGGACTCCACAAGACCTGTGAAGGGGGGCATCTCACAGTTTTTTTATCCCCGGGGGAAATCCCCACCCTGAAAAGGAGTCTTTTTTTTTTAAAAATTCTGAAAGGACCACTGGTAAGGGTTTTTGGGCAAGCCCCCCGGGGGTTTTCCCCCGGGGGGTTTTGGGCCTTTAAAACCTTTTGGGGGGGACGGTGGCTCATGGGGGGCACTACAGCCTTGGCCCCCCCCGGAGTCCTAGGTTCAAATCCCCCCCCAAGGGGGAAAATCTGCAAAAGGGGGTTTTTTTGTTTCCCCCCCTGTTTGCATGGGGGTTTCCCCCCGGTTCTCCGGTTTCCCCCCCCCATTCCAAAAAAAAACTGATAGGGAACTAGAAGTGAGGCTTCGGGGGCAGTGACGATAATGAAAAAAAAAATGGGTTTAAAAAAACCTTTTTGGGGGAAAATGTATAAAATAAAAAAAGAATAAAAGTTCCAAAAAAAACAAAAAAGAAGGGGAAATGTGCATATGGGGGGTTGGGGAAATTTTATTTTTTTTATAAGACGATTTTTTACAAAGCAGAGCTGCTGTATAAAAATGAGTAAAAAGAGAGCAAAAATTTTTGGCTCAAATTTTAAAGGGAGAAGTAGCTTTTTTGGGGGGCCCCACTGGAAGGGCAAAAAAAATTAAAAGGGAATATCTGAAAAAATTTTACTTGGGAGGGTAAGGGAAAAAAAATTTTAATTCTTTAAAAATTTTCTTTTAAAAAAACTAAATAATGATTTTGAGTTTTAAAATTTCAAAATTTGGGGGGTTAATAAAATTTAAATTTTAGTAAAAATGATCTTCCTTGTGTCATATTTAAAAAGTACGGGTTTTAAAGGGGGGATTTTTCCCCGATAAAAGGGCTTTCTGTAAAGCTGTAACACTTGGGGGGGGTCGGACTTCTTTTAATGGAATTAGCACAGCATTCTAGGAACCCTAAAAAAGGGTTTTGGGAAATTTTTCTCAGGATGTTATGTCTGATTTTTGGTAAAAAAAAATTTTTTTTCGGTGCCAAAGGTTTAAAACTACTTTTAGGGGGCTTTCTTTATGGCTTCACAGGCTTTTTTCAAAAATCACCTATTGAAAATGTTTCTATGGCACTTTTAAAACATTTTACTGGATTTACCCTTCAAAGTTAAAGGGGGGGGTATTTTGCTAAAAATCCATTAAATTCTCTTTCAGAAGGACTGCCCAAAAAAAGGCCCCCCCTAAAGGCCGGGGGGGCACTTTTTGGGAAAACTCGCAGGTCTCGCATTCAATTTCCCCCGGGGGTTTTTACCCCGGGGGGTTTTTTTTTCATTGAAATTTTAAATTTTTGCCGCACACTCCAAAAATCCCGTGCCCGGGGGGTTTAAAGTGCGAAACTCGTGCGAGTTTCTGCAATGTGGCCCCGGGGCCCCCGGCTTAAAATTTAAAGACTTCTTTTTATCAAGTTTTTGGTTTTAAAATTTTTTTTTATTTTTTGGGGTTTTTGGGGCTATTTTTGCCCTCAGTGATTTTCTTTTTATGACAAAATAAAAATTACAAGCTTTGCAATACACCAGAATTTTTTAAATTGACAATTTAAAAGGGGGGGCATTTGTTTTGCCCCTTTTTTGATTTTTTTTTAAAAAAAAACCCTGATTCGTATGGGGGATTTTTTTTTATAACTGGGTAAAAAAAATTACAATAAAAATTAAAAAAAAAAACCCTGGGGGAAATTTTGTGCTTTAAGGGCAGGAACCCGATAACCCCCAAAAAATTTTTCCATCAAAGAAAAAACGGTTTTAAAATTTTCTAATCAGACCCCTTTTTTTTAAGCTTTTTTTTAGTGGGATACCTTTATCCAGAAGCGAATTTTTACCTGTGTGTGGGGGTTTTAAAAGGGTTTTTCCCCCGACCCATAGACCCAAAAATGGATGGTGCCATTGGGGTGCGAAACAAAAACTGACGTTTTCAATTTCCCCCCCTCGGGCAGATTTTGGGCTTCTTCATTTGGGGAAAAAAATTAGTTTGAGTTTTGGGGGCCCCAAATTTTTGCCCCCTTTTACTAGGAGAAAAGGGGGAATTTTTGGGGGCCCCGGGGGGGTCGAGTCGGGTTTCGACCCCCCGCTCAGGGGGCCCGGTTTTCGTAGGCCCCCCGGCGAAAAAAGTCCCCCGGGGGCCCCCTTTAACACATAAACCCCCCAAAATTTTTTTATTTTCTCCGGGATGGCAAGCAAAATATAGGGGGAAATACAATGACAAATACTTCACTTCTTATGACTTTACTGAAAATTTTTTTTTTTAAAATTTTTAATAGCTCAAAAACTGGGCGTAATTCCTCCCCTACGTATTATTTTGGAAAAACCCCCCCTAGCGTCCCCCCAGAAAAAATGACCCCCTATATTGCTCCCCCCAAAAAAAAAGGCCCCCTTTTTAAATTTTTTCCCTACCCGTTTTTGTGAGCCCACCTAATACTCCCTTTTTTGATGGTCCCCCCTATGTGTGCCATACAGTATAGGAAGGTCCCCATAGGGTTTTTAAAGGCCCCTTTTTTTTGCTCCATTCAGAATAATGAGCCCCCCAAAAATTTCTCCCTACAGAATTTTGGGGGGCCCTAAATACTCCTACGAAAAAGGGGCCCCCCCGTGCTCCATAGGGGGGGTACTATATAAAAAAGGGCCCCAAAATTTTTTTTCCCCATAAAAAAATGAACCCCAAAACCCAAAAAAATTTTTTTAAAAAAAAGAATGGGTCCTTTTTATGGCTCCATAAAGAAAAAGGCCCCCTTTTTTGCTTTTCCCTTTTGGGGGCCCCATTTTATAAAGGGCCCCAATGAATTCCCCCTAAATTTTAAAAAAAAAACCCCTTTTGATCCCCCTATTTTTAGGGGGGCCCCCCCCCATATGCCCAGTGTATAATTTTTCCCTATTATTTATGTCAATTTTTATGGGGGGCCCCCATAAAAAATTTAAAAAAATTTTTTGCTCCCCATTTTATTGGTCCAAACATTAAAAAAAATGAAATACCGCTCCTCGCGGGCAATGCTCTACCCCTGGGGGTCCTCAGCGTCCCTTTTTCCCCCAAAAATTGGCCCCCCTGATGTTTTGGCAGAGGGCGCACGAAAAAGACTTTTTCCCCCCCCATTTACCTGAAAGTCAAAAATCAGGAAACGTTTGGGGAAAAAGTCACAGCGGGGGAGCGGGAAGGAAGTATTTCAAATGCTGGGGGGGCCCCCCAAAAAAAACCCCGGGGGGGGCCCCCCCCGTGGGCGCCCCGGGGGTGGCACAGGGCCCCTCATATACGCCGGGTCTTTATGGTGAGGGGCCCCCCACCTTCTCAGGGGGGCCCCCGGGGGTTGCCCGGGTGGCCAGGTTTTTTGGGGGGGGACCCCACCCCCCTTTCCCCCAAAGCGAGGCGAACGAAGTCGGCCGGCAAAAAAAAAAAGTCGAGTCCCCGGGGGCGAAAATAGACCCCCCAAGCAAGTCAATGGGGGGGAATTAAAAATCGAAAAAAGTGGAGGGCGTAAAAAAAACCAAAAATGCCCTTTTTAATGCCCCAAAAAACACAATTTTTATTACTTTTTTCTTGTTTAAAATTAATTTACTTTATAATAAAAGTTAAAAAATTGAAACTGGGGGTTTTTTGGGGTAAAGTTTTTTGGGGGGGGGGGGGGGGTCCGGGTTTTTTTTTTTTTTTTTTTTTTTTTTTTTTTTGTGGGTTTTCCGGGGAAATGTCTCAGGGGGCCCCCGGGAAACTACCCCCTTTTATGATGCCCGATTCGGCAGAAAAATTTTAAAGGGGATAGAAAAAATGCCAAAAAAACCCCTTTTAAATTTTTTTAAAAGAGTGATATCTATTTGTAAATTCTACAATATCTCAAAAAAAAGGGCAGTTTTAGCCCCCTTTTCAGGGGGATGGCCCAAACCCCAAAAAGGGGGCCATACGGGGGTTAAGAGCCCCTTTTTAAAATTTTCTCTATACAGAAAAATTTTTAGCCCATATTTTGTTTTCCTTTTCAAAAAGGGCCCATGTAAGCCCCCTACAGAATAGCCCCCCAAAATTTTCACCATATAAAAAGGGGGGCCCTATTTGATCCCCCCTTTAAAAAATGCCCCCCCTTAAATTTTCTAGTATTTGTTTTGGGGCCCCCCAAATATATGCTAAAACTGTGTGATGAGCCCCTTTAAAAATTTTCCCAAATATAATGGTCCCCATTATAATCCCCCTTATAAGGGCCCCCCATGGATGCTCCATATATGATGGGCCCCATGGATGATCCCCCCAGTGTTGATGGGCCTTTTTTAAGGTTCCATATATAATGGGCCCCCTTAAAATTTTCCAGTGTAGGGGGGGGCCCCCCTGGTTGATGTTTTCCGTGTTTTGATGGGCAAAAAAACTCCTATAAAAAGGGCCCCCCTGGGGTGTTTTCCCGTGTTTTGATGGGCCCCTTTTTTAAAAGCCCCCCCAGATATGATGGGCCCCATTTTTTAAGGGGCCCCAAATGTATAATGGCCCTACCCCCGGGGTGCTAAAGGGGTGTGTGGGCCCCATATACAATTTCCATGTAAAAAAGCCCCCCTTTTATTGTTTTCCAAAAAAATTTAAAAAAAAATTTTAAATAGCTCTCCCGCTGGGCAATGCTCCCCCTTTTTTGGACTCCCCCCCCCTCCCCCCTTTTTTATTTTCTCCCGCACTGTGACTGTTCAGGCCGAGGGGCAAAAAACGTGCATAAAACCGCTCTCTGCCTGAATTTCACTGTCAGGAAATGGGGGGGAAAAATTTTTAAAAACGGGGGGGGGAAAGGGGGGGAAAAATATTGCAAAAATTTTGGGGGGCCCCCCTTTTACAAGAAAGGGGGGGCCCACTTTGGGACCCGGGGGGCCCGGAAAAAGGGCCCCCAAAAATGTACGTTTTGTGTCTCTGACGGCGAGTGAGCCCCCCACCTGCTCAGGGCCCCGGGGGATTTGGGCCCCAAAGGCCCAAAGGGCTGAGGGGCCCGGCCCCCCCCGGGGGGGGTACACCCCTTTAAAAGGGGGGGGGAAAAATGGCATATGTTGAGGTGTAAGCTGGAAATTTTTAAAAGGGGAAAAAGGGGGAAAATTGGGGAAAAATCGGGGGGAAAAGGAAAAAAAAAGCGACCCAAAATTTTTCGGGGGAAACCTTTTTGTATCAGGGAAGGTAGGTGAAAAAATTTTGAAACCAGGCATGGTTCATTTTTTTGAAGGTGAGATCACCTACATTTTGGGGGCAAAAAACGGGTCCTATTTTTTGGGGGGGATTTTCCGCCCCCCCCCTGAACCTTTTGATTTGACACACCCCCAGGGCCCAAACGAAGCTCCGTAAAAAGGGGGATTGTGCCCTTTCAGGCCAGGGGGTCCAGTTGACAGAACCCCTTTTTTCCCAAAAAGGGGGGGAAATGTGAGGGAGAACATCGTAGGGGGGGGGAGGGGGAATTTTTAAAAACCCCCAAATTTACAAAAAACCCCCTTTTCCCCCCCATTTCAATTGATTTCCCCCTTTTGCCCGGGTTTTTTTGGGGAGCGTTCCATCCAGAAATCAGATCAGGAACATGGTCATGAAAACCTGTCTCCAAAAAACATTTTGGCTGTGTGCACCCCAAACACCTCTTCCCCTTTTTGGGCCCCGTGGCTCGGGTAGAACCTGCACCGCTGGGTATGTGCTGGGGGAAAAACCTTTTTAAACCAAAAGGGGTTTTTTCCCGGGGGTTTTTTGTTTTTTTGCCCCCAAAAATTTCTCTAGGTTCTCCTGGGGGGTTTATGTTCTGTAATTTTTCCTTTATAGCGCGGGAAGAGGAAAAATGGGCCCAAACCCCCTTTTGTCATCCCCCTTTATAATTTTGGCCAAAAGCGGGGGTTTTTTTTTTGGTTCCCCCAAGGGGGTAAATTCCCCAAAAAACCCCCGGGGCCCCAAAAATTTTTTGGGGGATTATGCACTGCCAGTGGGGGGTGGAGGGCACTTTTCCCCCCCCAAAAAAACATCCCTCCAGTCACGCACAAACCCTGACCTTTTTCCCTTTGGGAAGCCCCAAAAATTTTTTTTGTCCCCCCCGAAGCATCCTCCTCCCCAAAATAAACATCCCCCCATTTTCCCCATCCTCTTCCCCTTCTTCCATGTTTTCCCCCCAGTTACTTGAGCAGACAAATTTTTTTTATGTCATGAAGGGGGCCCCCCCCCCCCCTCTGCTGCAGACACCTGATCCTTAAAATTTTGGGGGCAAAGTTTGCATGAGCAGACCAAAAAGTGGGGGTGCCAGCGTGATTTTTGGGCCCCCCCGCGCTTACCAGCCATGCGCTTTTTCCCCCAAAAAAAAATGAAAAGGGGGTTTTTTGAGGTTTTTTTAGCTTTTTAACCCCCGCACACCCGAAAACTAGTTTTCCCCCCCCTTTAAAAGCCGGGGCCCCCCTTTTCCCCCCCACAAATGCCAGCCTGCCCCTTTTTTGCACAGCCCTCTTTTTCCATGTGGGGGGGTGGGGGTTCCCCCTTGTTGCAATGTTTTTTTTTTAAAAGGGGGTTTTTTTTGGGGAGGTGAAGCGATCGCTGCAGCTCTGCATACGACTGGAGTCTACGGGCGAGCGACGGATGTGCGAGACAGTCTTCGCACCGTATGGAGCAGGGCTGGTAACTCCGGATAATTATTTATGAAAGCACTGCACCCACCAGGTTCAAGGTGTGAGCCAGGCTAGGTTGGTGCTGAGTTTTGCCACAAAATTACGTCCGTTATCACTGACTACCTTGCCTGGCTCAAGATGTAGACTGCCCAGCCATGACTCATTTCTCGCTGCAAGTAGTACCTCCGCGATGTGTCTGTTGTCGCCCAAAGACATCATCTTTAAAACAGTCTGCTGACACTTACCACCAGCTGTTCGATAGTGGGACACCTCGTGTGCAACACTGGCAGCTGCGGGTGGACTGCTCATGCGACTGCGCTCTGTCAACGATCTTTTTGCTTCTGGAGAAGGAGGAAGGTCGAACGCCTACAGCCAACTGTTGCCGATACCGTGGGCTAGGCGCACTGTCCCACCGCCGCTGTCCCTGTGGACCCTGTATCCACCACATTAACCCAGTGTGCAGTGATGGACACGTAACGGCCCTGGCCATGCCTACTGGCCCATGCATCTGTTGTGAAGTGCACCTGTCCACTCACTGATTGTTTGAGTGTATGGACAATGCGGTCTTTCACATGCAGGTGGAGGGCAGGGATGGCTTTTCTAGAAAAGAAGTACCGACTGGGTAGGTCATAGTGTGGGACAGCGTAGGCCATGAGCTCTCGGAACGCTGCGCTTTCAGCCAAACGGTATGGCATCATCTCTAATGAGATCAGTTTGGCAATGTAGGCGTTCAAAGTCAGTGAGGTTTTGTAGTCCATCCACGCTTGCAAGTGCATGGTGATTAAATGTCTAAGCATGCAACTGGTATTCAATTTTTGGAGATTTTTTCCCTCGGCTAAAGGTCCTTCAGCACTTCTTACAGAAAACCTTTGCCTCATCAATAGGATTTTGGTCAAAGAAGTGCCACACTGCACTTTTCCTACTATGGGATAAATTTTCCCGGCTTGCACGCTGTGCTAATTTGACCATCTGACCATGCTGTCCTGCAACTCTTTTTGTTTTTTAACACGTTTTTGGACTGCTACGGGCCTGCCAGATTAGCCGCAGCTGCGATGTCGATGCCTGCTGCGGATCCTCCTCCTCTTCTGAGCTATTGCCAGTGGCAACAACTGGGTCATCCATCACCTCCTCTTCAATTTCATCTGCACCTTCCTCTGTGTCACCATGTAAGGTGGTATCGTATGCAGGAAGGGGCACCTGAGTTTCATCAGGGTTAGATTCTGGCTCAGTAGACTGCGAAGGCAATGCAGTGCTCTGGGTGAATGTACCAGCAGAATCAGATAGCAGTGGCTGTGCATCAGTGCACTCCATGTCATTATTCATCTTGGACTGGGGATTTCAGGATTTCACTTGATAACTAGTGTTGAGCGATACGATACCGCAAGTATCGGGTATCGGCCGATATTACATAGTTAGTCTACATAGTTATTAAGGTTGAAGGAAGACTTTAAGTCCATCTAGTTCAACCCATATCCATCCTAACCTGCCCTAACATGTTGATCCAGAGGAAGGCAAAAAAAACCCAAGTGGCAAACAGTAAGCTTCACATTGGGGAAAAAAATATCCTTCCCGACTCCACATACGGCAATCAGACTAGCTCCCCTGGATCAACGCGTATCTAGGAAACTAGTGAATATAGCCTGTAATATTATACTTTTCAAGAAAGCATCCAGTCCCCCTCTTAAATTTTAGTAAGGAATCACTCATTACAACATTAGACGGCAGAGAGTTCCATAGTCTCACTGCTCTTACAGTAAAGAATCTGCATCTGTGATTATGGCTAAACCTTCTTTCCTCCAGACGTAGAGGATGCCCCCTCGTCCCCGTCACAGGTCCTAAGAGTAAAAAGATCATTAGAAAGGTCTTTGTACTGTCCCCTCATATATTTGTACATTGTAATAAGATCACCCCTAAGCCTTCGTTTTTCCAAACTAAATAACCCCAAGTGTAATAACCTGTCTTGGTATTGCAGACCCCCCAGTTCTCTAAATAACCTTGGTCGCTCTTCTCTGCACCCGCTCCAGTTCAGCTATGTCTTTCTTATACACCGGAGACCAGAACTGCACACAGTATTCTAAGTGTGGTCGCACCAGTGACTTGTATAGAGGTAAAATTATGTTCTCCTCATGAGCATCTATGCCTCGTCTAATGCATCCCATTATTTTATTTGCCTTGGCAGCAGCTGCCTGACATTGGCCACTAAATGTGAGTTTTCGTCCACCCATACACCCAAGTCTTTTTCAGTGACAGTTTTGCCCAGTGTTTTACAATTAAGCACATAATTATACATCTTATTTGTTCTACCCAAGTGCATGACCTTACATTTATCCCCATTAAAGCTCATTTGCCATTTATCAGCCCAAGTTTCTAGTTTACATAAATCCTCCAGTAATATAAAATTATCCTCCTCTGTATTTATTACCTGCAGAGTTTAGTGTCATCTGCAAATATTGAAATACTACTCTGTATGCCCCCTACAAGGTCATTAATAAATATGTTAAAGAGAAGCGGCCCCAATACTGACCCCTGTGGTACCCACTGCTAACCGTGACCCAGTCCGAGTGTGCTCCATTAATAACCACCCTTTGTTTCCTATCCTGAGCCAGTTCTTAACCCCACTTACACATATTTTCCCCTATCCCCATTGTTCTCATTTTATGTATCAACCTTTTGTGTGGCACTGTATCAAAAGCTTTTGAGAAGTCCATGAACACCACGTCCACTGCATTCCCTTGGTCCAGTCCTGAACTTACCCCTTCATAAAAGCTTATCAGATTAGTCTGACAAGAACGGTCCCTCGTAAACCCATGCTGATGCTGTGTCATGAGGTTATTCAGCCTCAGATACTCCAATATAGTATCCCTTAAAAAACCCTCCAGGATTTTACCCACAGTAGATGTTAAGCTCACTGGCCTATAATTTCCAGGTTCAGTTTTTGCCCCCTTTTTGAATATTGGCACCACATTTGCTATACGCCAGTCCTGTGGTACAGACCCAGTTATTATGGAATCTTTAAAGATTAAAAATAATGGTCTATCTATAACTGTACATTAATTCCTGCAGTACTCGGGGGTGTATCCCATCCGGACCCGGGATTTGTCAACTTTAGTGATTTTTAGACGCCTCCGTACTTCCTGCTGGGTTAAGCATGTGACATTTAATGGAGACATTTTTTTATCTCTGATCATGTTATCTGTCATGGGATTTTCTTGTGTAAATACAGTTGAAAAAAAGTCATTTAGCATATTGGCTTTTTCCTCATCCTCATCCACCATTTCACCCAGACTATTTTTAAGGGGACCAACACTATCATTTTTTATGTTTCTTGCTATTTATGTAGTTAAAGAATATTTTGGGATTATTTTTACTTTCTCTGGCAATGAGTCTCTCTGCCTCAATCTTTGCTGTCTTGATTTGCTTTTTACAGAATTTATTCAGTCTTCTGTATTTATTTAATGCCTCTTCACTACCTACTTGCTTTAATTCCCTAAACGCTTTCTTTTTGTCCCTTATTGCGCCCCTTACAGCTCTATTTAGCCATAGTGGTTTCCTCCTAATTCTAGCATGTTTATTCCCATAGGGTATATACTGTGCACAGGTCCTATTCAGGATACTAATAAACGTCTCCCATTTTCTTTGTGTATTTTTATGTCTCAGGATATCGTCCCAGTTTATTGCACCAAGATCATCTCTCATCCGTTGGAAATTTGCCTTCCTGAAGTTTAGTGTCCTTGTAAACCCCTCGACTACACATCTTATTAAAGGATACATGAAAGCTTATTATTTTGTGATCACTATTACCCAAGTGACCCCCAACCCTTATATTTGATATGCGGTCTGGCCTGTTGGATAATATTAGGTCTAGCAGTGCCCCCCCTCTTGTTGGGTCCTGAACTAGTTGTGAAAGGTAATTGTCTCTCATAGTTGCCAAAAACTTATTACCTTTGCTGGAACTGCAGGTTTCTGTTCCCCAATGTATTTCAGGGTAGTTGAAGTCCCCCATAATAATGACTTCTCCTTGAGTTGCTGCTTCATCTATTTGCTTTACGAGGATATTCTCTGTTGCTTCCATTATTTTAGGAGACTTATAACAAACCCCTATCAATAATTTATTATTTTTCCCCCCTCCCCTATCTCCACCCACAGAGACTCTACATCTTCATTAGATTCACAGATATCACGCAGGATGGGTTTTAAGGATGATTTTACATATAAACACACCCCCCACCTCGCTTATTTTTACGGTCATTTCTAAACAGACTATAGCCCTGTAAATTAACCGCCCAGTCGTGGCTCTCATCCAGCCAAGTCTCAGATATCCCCACCATGTCATAATTATGTTCCAACAAAATTAATTCTAATTCCGCCATTTTGTTGGTGAGGCTTCTAGCATTAGTATATATGCACTTTATGTATCTCTCTGAACCTCTATTCTTTCTTAAATTATTAACTGTTCTAACCCCACCCCATGCCCCCCCCACCCCCAATTTCATTATTTGTGCCCAGGTCTCTATCTGTACTGCCTTCCCCTCCTATAAAATGAATAGCTCTATCGGACTTTTGATACTTAGTTCCGATATTTTCGTCTTATCGGATACCAGATTCGGATTTGTTACTGTCACTGTCAGTGTCCGTCGGTCGGGTCTGTCAGGAGTCAGCGGCACTTACCTGGCAGAAGATCTCCGGCGGTCACGGGCTGGACTGCTTGATGGCCGCCATCATCTTTCCCCGGCGGTCACATGCATTTTTCTCGCGATAACTGCAGTGACTGCTGGGTAATCCCGGCCGTAAAGCAGTCAGTCCGATGACGTCCACCGCCGGGGAAGCAGGTAATCAGCTGTGCTGCGTCGAGATGACAGGCTCTGCCTGTCATTGCGATGTAGCAGAGCTGGATCGTCGTGGGACCCTCGTTACTATGGACTGCGTCGGACAGGTGGTATACTGTTGGTTTGTTTTTTTTTCTTTTTTTACAGGAGATCGATGGCGTCGCAGGAATGAGAGTATAATAAAAGAAATGAAAACTGTGTTGTCTTTTTTATTTCAGTAAAATACTTTTTTCTTGCTGTGTCTTTTTTTTTATACATTTAAAAACTTTGGGATTAATAATGGATCGGTGTCTTATTGACACCTCTCCATTATTAACCGGGCTTATTCTCACCGTGCAATCAACGGTGACATTAACCCCTTATTACCCCGCTTGCCACCGCTACAGGGCAGTGGGAAGAGCCGGGTAAAGTGACACAATTGGCACATCTTTTGATGCGCCAAATGTGGGGCTGCTGTAGCCTGGTATTATCAGGCTGTTGAGGGCCAAAATCCATGGGCCTTGACAGTCTTTTAATACCAGGCCGCAGCAGTCTGCATTTTACTTGGCTGGTTAACAAAAATAGGGGGACCCCTATGCCATTTTTTTTTCAGGGGATCCCCTATTTTTGTTAACCAGCCAAGATATGCAGACTGCTGTGGCCTGGTATTATCAGGCTGGCAAGGTCCATGGATATTGGATCCTTACCAGCCTGAAAAACCAGGCCTCAGCAGTCTGCTTCATCTGGCTGGTTAACAAAAATAGGGGGGACCCCATGCCAAATTTTTTTCGAGGGGATCCCCTATTTTTGTTAACCAGCCAAGATATGCAGACTGCTGGGGCCCTGGTATTATCAGGCTGGCAAGCAGGGTCGGACTGAGGCACCGGGACACCGGAGGAAACCTACGGTGGGCCCCAGCTCCTGCGTGGTGGGCCCCTGATTTGAAAGGATAGGTCGCGGGGCAGAGGGGGTGGTAGCCCCGGGGCCCGCGCTCTGAGGGGGCCCACCCGGAGCTACGATACAGTTACATTCTGCGGCAGAGCAGGGAGAATCGCTCTCTCTGCTCTGCCGCCCGGAAGCTATGGGGCCTGAACAGGCGTTGGGGGGGCCCGGTGCCAGCAGTGGGCCCCCCACCCGTCATCAGAGGGTCAGCTGTATCGGCATCCAGCCGATAAAGCTGACCGCATGGAGAGAGAAGGAGCGAGCGCTCCTACTCTCCCATAATCCCCCTCTCAGCGTATTGACAGCGGGCGCAATAACATCACCTGCCGGCGCCCGCTGTCAGACGCTGAAGGGGAGAACAGTGAGCAGCACAGGAGCCGGGAGGTGAGTTTTTTTTGATTTTTTTTTTAATGGGGGTGCAGTCGAGTCCTGGCTGGAGAAGTCGTCATGTCGGTGTGGGCCAGATGGAAAAGACATGAAAAGTGAACAATTCCAGTAGAAAGAACATCAGCGGTAAGTCATTATCTGTACCTGTGCTGTAATCATTATATGTTCTGTAGGACTGGTATTATTTAACACAGACCATATGGCGGTAATATCAATATTGGTCTTTTTATATAGAGATTATTTTGGCCAACAGCGCGGTCATTTGCTGAGGTTCTCTGATGATGGGCCCACTCAGAAGTTTTGCCCCCACTAAACCAAAACCCTAGCTATGCCTATGGCTCTCTCTCTAGTCTTTCTTTCTCGCTCTCTGTTCTTTCCTTCTCGCTCTCTGTTCTTTTTTCTCTCTGTTCTTTCTTTCTCTCTTTTCTTTCTTTCCTCTCTTTCTTTCTCTGTTTGTTCTTTCTCTCTCGCTGCTCTTTCTTTCTTTTCCTCAGTACCAGCCACTGTGCCCTCATTACCAGTCAGTGTGATCAGCAGTGCTAAATGGTTACGCTTGGGGCGAGGATATGGGTGTGATTAGCTGTGAAATGGGTGTTGTCGGGGCGTGGCCTAAAATTTTCAGCGGCGCGCAACACGCGCGCAGCCTTTAATCCTCTTTCCTGTCTTCCAAATTTGGGAGGTATGCTGTATGACCTCCCTACAACTTCTGGCCATGCTCCTGATGGTCTCGTGAGGGGTCTCCTCCCCACACCTGGACTAAAGCATCCACCAACTCCTGGACAGTCTGTGGTGCAACGTGGCATGGCCTAACATTTTCTGCAGCATGCACAGCGTGCCACAGCCTTTGTCCCTCTTTCCCTTATTCAAAGGTTGGGAAGTATGATGTTGGGCCGCAAGAATATATTTTTCTCTGGTGGGCCCAAGGTACTCCAGTCCGACGCTGCTGGCAAGGTCATGTATTGTTGGCTCCTTAACAGCCTTAATACCATGCCTCAGCAGCAGGGGCGTACATATAAATCATGGGGCCCCATAGCAAAAGTCTGAATGTTCCCCCCCCCCCAAAAAAAAAACCCAGAGGCATTGTAAATGTAAAGTGCCAGCACGTGAGGGAAGTTGAGTCGCACAGAGACAGGGGTTTTGGGGGTACTCGGCCACCGATCACGTCGACTTCTATGGGGGATGTCACGAGTAGCACAGCTCGGTCCGTGACCTGGGAGATCACTGGAATGTGGGATATTTCCAGGGGATGATAGAATGTTCGTGTAGTTTGTCGTGACGCCACCTGTATACCTGGTCAGGGTGTCCAGCGCTGCTGTGCAGGTCCTCTGGAAGGGATGGTGTAGTGCAGGTAGGTGAAAGTCTTCTATAGGTAACACGCTATCCTTCCAGGGCAGATAGATGTGAGATAGAGCAATGGTGCAAAGTGATGTAGCAGAGTGGACTATGCGACGTAGTAAGAAAGCAGGAAACACTTCAAGTTAAACGTTGCGTAATAACATTTTTAATAATAACATTACAAAAGTGCAAATGGCTTATATTATGTGACATGTTTTGTTACTGTTCATACCCTTGATATGTGTTATACATGTGTGTTAATAAATACATATTCAACAAAAGTGCAAATAGCATTAGTGCCGAAGTTCGTGGAGACTTCTTAGGACTACAACCCCACCGGGGTAACTTCACAGTGTCCTTTACTTGTGCTTGTGGAGGACCCGCTCCAAACCTCCAACTGTGGTCTTGGGGGCTGCAAGACTTTCCTTGAGCAGACCTCACTTTCGGCCACACCAAACGGGTTTTTAGTTTCTGAGGTAGTTGAAGTAAAGTTTTTTGTAAAACCAAGATGGAGCACCGAAGTGCCAACTATTTACAGAAAAATTTGTGAGCCAGTACAGTTCATGGCTTCAAAGTTCAACATTTTCATTACAGTGAAACACCATTACCCAAACTGGGTATATTAAGGCAACAATAAACTTGTTCTTCTGAACATTCACCCGTCCGGGTACATCAAACCATTACCCAACCTGGGTATATTAAGGCAATAAACTTCTTTTTATGAACATTCACCCGTCCGGGTACATCAATAATTTAACTATTTACATACAGAGACCCTGTCCGGGTTATTTAGACTTCTTTGGCTGGCCTCTTCCAGGTACCACCTGGTACTCTTCTGGAGCTTGCCAAAATCCGTGACAGGAGGGTCCACCCAGACCTGATGACGTTGTGTGGCCTGTACAGTGACGTCGTGACCCGCTATCTGGGTCTGTGTGGCCACCTCTTTCATCTCCCTCCGGGTCTGGACCCCTATGTCCCGGACTGAACGAACCCCAGGGGCCTAACAGGCGCCGGGTACGGGCCAGCTATCATTATCATGTCCATAGCTGGGGCTGCTGAGGAGACCACTGAGGGAGGCTGGGGAGATTTACGGCGTGGGGTGGGCACTTGTGCAGAGGCCTGGTTGGGGGAGGCTGAAGGCTCGTAGGGTCTGTCAGTTTCCTGACACTCTGGGGAGTAGGGGTCGCACCTGGTAACATTTAGGGCGTACCATCCATTGTAACCCCAGTGTCGGGTGTAAGTCACCAAGTCTCCTGGCAACAGGTCCCTCCCCGGGTGTCCTTCTGGGAGGTGAGCCTCCACGTCCCGCCGGGTTACAAAAACTTCTAAATAAAGTCCAGGCTCCTGGATGAAGCCCCAACCACCTTTTAACTTAAAGTTCCGTACTGCACCCTTACGCCGCGGCTCCCTCACCGTACTTTTATCCTTTCTCATACGTGCCTTCTCTGCCAGGTCCTTCTCCAGGTGACGTTGCCGAAGCTTTTGGGATTCTCGCTGCTCCCTTTGTCGCTCTGCTTCCCGCTCCCGACGTCTCCACTCTTCCTCCTGACGCCGGTTGTAATTCTCCTCCACCAGCATCTCCATGTCTCCACCATCAAACGCCAGCTTACGATGTACGGTTTGCGGCAGCTCTCCTGGCGCCCGCCAGTCCTGGCGGCGCTCACCTGCGGCGGAAGCAGCCGGCTCTGGAACAGATGACGGTCGGGGCTCCGGTACAGGCAGGTAGAGCTCTGGTGCCTGCGCGGCCTCCTCCATGAGGGACGAGTGTCGCTTCTTCTGCCTCAGCGACGGGGGCAGACAGCGGGATCTGGGGTGCTGGTGCGGCGTTTTCTGCAGGAACGGGTGCCTCCACTGTGATACTGGCAACCGGTTCAGATTGCAAGGGCTGGGATGCCCGCACGGCCTCCTGTACTGGAACGGGTGCCTCCACTGAGATACTGGCAACCGGTTCAGATTGCAAGGGCTGGGATGCCCGCACGGCCTCCTGTACTGGAACGGGTGCCTCACCTTCCGGTACAGACACTTCAGGGGGTAAGAGGGATTGGCGCCGCTCCAATTGTAGTTTTAGGGCCCGCCAGCTCGCTTCCATCCTGGCGACCTCCTCCCGGTGCCGGGCCAGGTCTCTCAGGGTATCCTCCGCTTCTTCCAGCGTAGGAGGGTTTCCAGGCCGGGTGCCAAACGGTGGCTCCATGGCGATCGGGTTGCTTCCGTGGGGGGAGAGCTCTGACTCCTCCATCCCTTCCCACTTCTGCTCACGTCCATTCGCCATCTCAGCAAAGTCACATGTGTCATTAGCATCAGGAGAGTCGACATCTTTTGTAGGGAGGCGGGACCTTCGCGTTCGTTTACGCCCACTGAGGAGGATGAGGAGGCGGAACTCCAGAGCTGTGGGGCACGATCTTACATTGTAGTAACATTTAGAGTGTGCGAGAGCACCCCCTTATTCTTCACCTGTGCCTCGTGGCGCAGATATGACGGAAAAATGGCAAATACAGTCTATGATGATTTTTGCAATTCTCAAGCAAAAAAACAGTTCAATTAAGGCACACAGGACTCGCTTATAGCGAGCTTCTGAATCCTGTTCGCTGGGTGCGATGCAACATCTCTGTGGCGACTGGACCCTCGGGTGCTTCTGTCTTTTCACAAATGCCGGCTTTACCCGGCAATTGAATCAGAGGCTATTTTACTATGTAGAAGTGAATAAACTATAAATATATGTATACAGGTCCTTCTCAAAAAATTAGCATATAGTGCTAAATTTCATTATTTTCCATAATGTAATGATTACAATTAAACTTTCATATATTTTAGATTCATTACACACCAACTGAAATTTGTCAGGTCTTTTATTGTTTTAATACTGATGATTTTGGCATACAACTCCTGATAACCCAAAAAACCTGTCTCAAAAAATTAACATATTTCAACAGTCCAATAAAAAAAAAGTGTTTTTTAAAAACAAACAAAAAAACCATCAAATAATAAAGTTCAGTTATGCACTCAATACTTGGTCGGGAATCCTTTTGCAGAAATGACTACTTCAATGCGGCGTGGCATGGAGGCAATCAGCCTGTGACACTGCTGAGGTGTTATGGAGGCCCAGGATGCTTTGATAGCGGCCTTAAGCTCATCCAGAGTGTTGGGTCTTGCATCTCTCAACTTTCTCTTCACAATATCCCACATATTCTCTATGGGGTTCAGGTCAGGAGAGTTGGCAGGCCAATTGAGCACAGTAATACCATGGTCAGTAAACCATTTACCAGTGGTTTTGGCACTGTGAGCAGGTGCCAGGTCGTGCTGAAAAATGAAATCTTCATCTCCATAAAGCATTTCAGCCGATGGAAGCATGAAGTGCTCCAAAATCTCCTGATAGCTAGCTGCATTGACCCTGCCCTTGATGAAACACAGTGGACCAACACCAGCAGCTGACATGGCACCCCACACCCATCACTGACTGTGGGTACTTGACACTGGACTTCAGGCATTTTGGCATTTCCTTCTCCCCAGTCTTCCTCCAGACTCTGGCACCTTGATTTCCGAATGACATGCAAAATTTGCTTTCATCAGAAAAAAGTACTTGGGACCACTTAGCAACAGTCCAGTGCTGCTTCTCTGTAGCCCAGGTCAGGCGCTTCTGCCGCTTTTTATGGTTCAAAAGTGGCTTTACCTGGGGAATGCGGCACCTGTAGCCCATTTCCTGCACACGCCTGTGCACGGTGGCTCTGGATGTTTCTACACCAGACTCAGTCCACTGCTTCCTCAGGTCCCCCAAGGTCTGGAATCGGTCCTTCTCCACAATCTTCCTCAGGGTCCGGTCACCTCTTCTCATTGTACAGCGTTTTCTGCCACATTATTTCCTTCCAACAGACTTCCCATTGAGGTGCCTTGATACAGCACTCTGGGAACAGCCTATTTGTTGAGAAATTTCTTTCTGGGTCTTACCCTCTTGTTTGAGGGTGTCAATGATGGCCTTCTTGACATCAGTCAGGTCGCTAGTCTTACCCATGATGGGGGTTTTGAGTAATGAACCAGGCAGGGAGTTTTTAAAAGCCTCAGGAATCTTTTGCATGTGTTTAGAGTTAATTAGTTGATTCAGAAGATTAGGGTAATAGGTCGTTTAGAGAACCTTTTCTTGATATGCTAATTTTTTGAGAAAGTTTTTTTGGGTTATCAGGAGTTGTATGCCAAAATCATCAGTATTAAAACAATAAAAGACCTGACAAATTTCAGTTGGTGTGTAATGAATCTAAAATATATGAAAGTTTAATTGTAATCATTACATTATGGAAAATAATGAAATTTAGCACTATATGCTAATTTTTTGAGAAGGACCTGTATATATATGTCACAATGACATGTATATATATATATATATATATATATATATATATGTATTCTAAGTGTGTATATTTTGTGTTTACAAGGAAAGAAAGTGTTTTTTTAGTTGCGATATTTTGTTCCCATAGACTTACATGGGACTTCCGGTATCGGAATCGGATATCGCCGATAGTTAGTGATATCGGCAATACCATTCCGATCCGATATTTTTAGATATCGAGCAGTATCGCTCAACACTATTGATAACCCAGGCATGGTATGTGAAAAGAGCTCCAGGGAGTAATCTGAAGTGTGGCCTGCCGCATCCTTCACTTGTGGTGGGGATGAAGGACACAATGAAAGGTGTTGTTTCTGACCAGGAGCCTGCACTGACGACTCAGTGCTTGCATTTTTTGTAACTTCAGAAGATGAGGCGATAGAGCTGGAGGCTGTTTCAGCAATGTAAGCCAAAACCTGTTCCTGATGCTCCGGCTTTAAAAGCGGTTTACCTACTCCCAGAAAAGGGAGCCTTCCAGGCCTTCTGGAGCCAGATGGCGCAGGCTCAACACCTCCTGCCTTAGGTGCTATTTTGCTTTTGGCACTACCAGCAGATGCACCACCACCACCATCAGTCCCAGCTGGCCCCCCCGCCCACATCCGTGGCCTCTTCCACCATACTCCTTCATGTTTGGGAAAATGTACCAATAATACCAGCCGATATATGGTACTGTATGAGGAGCGTACAGCTGTATACGGTGTAGGGAAAAATTTAAATCTCCGTATATATTTCCGGAGTCACACACAAACGCTCACTCAGTATGGATTTCACCATAATACAAAGAGCAGAATATACGGTACTGTCTCAGAAGCGTACAGCTGTATTCGGTGTAGGGGAAAATTGCAATCTCCGTATATATTTCCAGAGTCATACACAGACGCTCACTCAGTATGGATTTGACCGTAATACAAAAAGCAGAAAAACGGTACTGTATCTGAAGCATACAGCTGTATACAGTGTAGGGGAAAATTACAATCTCCGTATATATATCCAGAGTCACACACAGACGCTCACTCAGTATGGATTTGACCGTAATACAAAGAGCAGATATACGGTACTGTTTCAGAAGCGTACAGCTGTATACGGTGTAGGGGAAAATTTCAATCTCCGTATTTTTTCTGGAGTCACACACGGATAGTCAGCATGTATTTTTCTGTGATACCAGCCGGTACACGGTAGTGTGTGAGGAGCGTACAGCTCTATACGGTGTGGGAAAAAATGAACGGTCGTGAAGTGTGCAGAAAATAAGAATAAAAGTATTAGTGCTGTGTAAAAAGCAGTCTGCACAGCAGTGTACACACAGCAATACAGCTATCAGGCAGCATAATAACCAGCGCTGCTGCACACAAGAAAATCCTCCCCTGTCACTGCACACTATCTGTACAGCACAATTGCTATCAACACAAGCACAGAAGAACTTCTCTTTCCTGCCCTAACTCTCTCCCTACTGATAAATAGCGTCAGCAACCTCTCCCTACTGTTAATATCGGCAGAAGTAAAATGGAGGGTGGCGCTCAGGGCTTTTATAGACACTATGACGCCCCCCAAAGCAAGCCAATCACTGCAATGCCCCTCTCTACGATGGTGGTGGACGCTGCTCATGTCATCTTGTTGCCCACAGTGTACGTCCTTGCTCATTGGCTGAAAAAAGGCACCTGAAAGCATTTTGGGAAATTCGACTTTGGCGCTCGTTTTGCTGACCGCATGGCCGACTGCACGCTATGGTCGGGTTTCGGCCAGCGAAACCTGACTTTGACGAAAGTCGGCGACTTTTGAATCTGACCAACCTTTTTTCGCTCAACTCTACTGATCACACTTGTACTGAAACAACAGTCTTTATGGCACTTACCCATAGGGTATGATTCCACAGTCCGGATAGGCAGCGCATTGGATGCAGCGGACACCCGCCCCGTCCAAAGTGCTGCCTGCTTTTGTACGCGCGGTGAATCACCGCATCCTATACATAGAACTGTGTTATTTATCTTGCGGAGACTGAGCTTCTCCTCAAGATAAATAGACATGCTGCGATGGTCTATAAAGACGCGCCGCATTTGCTTCTTGCTTCTTGCTTTGCCTGTGGAGCAGCACCACACCCCATTTAGACTCCTAGCAGTGTTTGTTCTCCACTAGCAATGAGCGAAAAAGCTCGGATAAGGACTTATCGGAGTATGCTTGGGTGCTATCCAAATGTATTTGGCGTTGCTGTGTGGCTAATGGTCGTGCAGTGGATGGGAGGTATGTGTCACAGAGATGTCTGCTCTCTGTGATGTAATCTGGAGTATTTTCTCTAATGCATGAAAGCACTAAGAGGTTCACTTGTTGCACCTGTTACCGGGTTACGGGTAGCTGTAAGAGATGGGCAGGTCTAGCTACCCACATACCTCACCTCTGGGTGTGGTTAATGGCCTGTGTAATGGAGGCTGTAGTTTGGCACATGTTCTGTATGTTGGGAGCGAGAAGGCCTCCTGTATGTGTCTGGCTCGAGACCGAGTCTCTATACTGGACGCTATCCAAGCCTGTGTGCCCACAGGCCTGGCAGAGCAGAGCCCTGCTATATACATCTGTATTTTGTTTGCCTGATCTGAAGGCTGTTTGTTTCTGTTTGGTTTCTGGGTTCATGAACTTTTAATGGAACAAGCCTCCTGTCTTCCTCCTGTCACACCCAAGTGAGTACAACACCTACAATGTGCTCAAATATTATGTTATGTTCGAGGAAATGCTGTAGATATAGTATATCTTGACTTCAGCAAAGCATTTGACAAAGTATCTCACATAATCCTTATTGAAAAAATGACTAAGTATGGAATGGACAAGGCAACTGTTAGGTGGATTCATAACTGGCTTGGTGATCGGACCCAAAGAGTGGTTGTAAATGGCTGCACATCCAGTTGGAAGAATGTCTCAAGTGGGGTACCACAAGGCTCTGTTTTGGGCCCTGTATTGTTCAACATCTTTATCAATGATTTAGATGAAGGAATTGAGGGTAAACTGATCAAATTTGCTGATGACACAAAGCTAGGAGGGGTAGCTAATACTAGAGAAGAGAGAGAGAGGATTCAAAAAGATATACATAAACTGGAGCAGTGGGCAGCAACTAACAGAATGGATTTTAACAGGGAAAAATGCAAAGTACTACATCTGGGCAATAAAAATGAAAAAAGCATATACAAAATGGGAGGAATAGGGCTAAGTAACAGCACATGTGAAAAAGACTTGGGTATACTAATTGATCACAGACCTAACATGAGTCAACAGTGTGATGCAGCAGCAAAAAAGGCAAATGCAATTCTAGGATGTATCAACAGAAGCATACAGTCTAGATCACGTGAGGTCATTATTGCCCTCTATTCCTCTTTGGTCAGACCTCATCTGGAATACTGTGTCCAGTTTTGGGCACCACATTTTAAAAAAGACATCAACAAACTGGAGCAAGTTCAGAGAAGAGCCACCAGAATGGTGACCGGTCTGCAAACCATGTCCTATGAGGAACGGTTGCAGGATTTGGGAATGTTTAGCTTGCAAAAAAGAAGACTGAGAGGAGACTTAATAGCTGTCTACAAATATCTCAAGGGCTGTCACATTGTAGAAGGATCATCTTTATTCTCATTTGCACAAGGAAAGACTAGAAGCAATGGGATGAAACTGAATGGGAGGAGACACAGATTAGATATTAGAAAAAACTTTTTGACAGTTAGGGTGATCAATGAGTGGAACAGGCTGCCACAAGAGGTGGTGAGTTCTCCTTCAATGGAAGTCTTCAAACAGAGGCTGGACAGACATCTGTCCGGGATGATTTAGAGAATCCTGCTTTGAGCAGGGGGTTGGACCAGAAGGCCCAGGAGGTCCCTTCCAACTCTACCATTCTATGATTCTATGAGTCCCAGCGACTGCATGTCTCGCAGCTGTTATACAGCCACAGCAAAAGCAGGGATTGCCTGTTCTTTAGGCAGCGCACAGGGAGAGGGATTCACAGCACCAAAACAGGCAGGAAGAGGCAGTGGGGTGGTCAGAGACACAAGACGGACAACTGTTTCCCAGAGCATCAACACTGGTTAAGTTGCCAAGTCAATGTTTAGGTCCAGTCAGTTCAGTTAACCCCAAAATGGCATTTTCAACATCTGCCATTCCAGCATCAGCAGAGGCAGCACCACTACCAGCGTGACCACCACCAGCATGCTGAGGCACATGCAAGCAAAGCACGCAACTACTTGGGTCGAACACCAGGGCCCAGAAACAGTGTCTGAGGGTGACACCACTGCCTCTTTTCCTGTTTAATCTTCACTCGAATCCCCTGACCATGACATAGGCGAAGATGCCTCCCACCTTGCACCTGTCATTGCACACTTGCAACTACCGTCAGCAACCACGTACATGTCCTTGTCCCAGTGCAGTGTTCAGTTGTCCCTACCCCAGTCCTTGGAATATAAACAGCCGCTCATCCACAGGCTACAATACTAAACTGCCACATTTCCAAACTGCTAGCCCTGGAAACGTTGCCATTTAGGCTTGTGGAGACGGAACCTTTTTGCAACGTCATGGCGGCCGCCACCCCTCAGTACTCTGTCCCTAGCTGCCACTATTTCTGCCGGTGTGCTGTCCACATCTTACACAAGCACGGACATCAGCCGTGTCCTGACCAATGCTGTGATGGGAAACTTCCACTTAACCACTGACATCTGAACAAGTGCTTGTGGCCAGGGATGCTACATTTCCCTGACGGTACACTGGGTGAACATTGTGGAAGCCGGGACCCAGTCTGACCCTGGGACAAAACACGTGCTACTGGCACCAAAGTTTTTGGGCCCTGATTCAATCAGGGTTGCCCCCACATTCTACAGCAGGTTCTGCATCTCCTCCTCCTCCTCACCCTGCATGCCAGAAACATCAACATCAGTCGCGAAATGGAAGCATTGCCTCGGACAGGCAGCAACACAAGTTCTGCTGAAGCTCATCTGCTTAGGTGATAAACCGCACACTGCCGCAGAGTTGTTGAAATTTCTAACAGACCAAACTGATCAGTGGCTCTCACCTCTGAATCTACAACCAGGCATGGTCATGTGTGACAATAGCCGTAACATGGTGGCCACTCTGAAGATTGGCAACTTTGCACATGTATCATGCCTGGCCCACGTGCTCAATTTAGTGGTTCAGCATTTTCTCAAAATGTACCCATATTTGCCTGAGCTACTTGTGAATCTACGCCGCATGTGTGCCCGTTTCAACAAGTCAGCTACAGCTACCACCGCCCTTGTCAGTGCTGCAGCAGCATTTGCAACTTACAGCTCACCGACTAGTGTGCAATGTCACCACGCATTAGAACTCAATATTACGTATATTTGCAAGGCTTTGTGAGCAGCAGAGGGCAGTAGTTGAATACCAGCAACACCATGCCCATCGGTATTCCGGTCAGCCTCTGCTCAGAGCTGATTAGTGAGCATGGATGTCTGACATCTGTGTGGTTCTCCAAAAGTTTGAGGACACGACCAAATTGGTGAGCGGCGATGACGCCATAATCAGCATCACATCCCGCTTCTCTGTCCACTGAAACTCTCGCTGCTCACAATTAAAGAGAAGGCAAGTTGAGATGGAGCAGGAAACTATACTGGCTACACAGCCCAGCCTCATCTCATCTTCTCAACGCGGATTGGGTGATAATAAGGAGGAGGAAGAACAGGAGCCTGCACTACAGAGGGTAGTACCCTCACCACCTTCATCCCATCTGTTCAGCGTGGATGGCCTGAAGATAAGGAGGAGAGGGAGGATGAGAAGGAGGACAACACGGACAGTCGGCTTTTTGGTGGGGACAGGTAAGTCTTGGCTGTTAGCAGTCTGGCGCACATGGCTGAGTTTATGTTCTGTTGCCTTTTCCATGACCCTCACGCTGTATGCATTTTGGCCAAATACTAATTACTAGTTGCTCACCCTTCTAGACCAATGCTACAAGGAGAACTTTACATCTCTCCGTGGCGGAGAGGTCTAATAAAATCTTGCAGTACCAGCAGGCCCTAATTGAGGAATTATTTAAAAAATTCCCATCTGACAACACTGGCGGCAGAGGTCACAGTTCCTTGGACAACCAGGGAGTGGAGACAAGGGAAATACAGACCAGATGCAGCAGAGGCAGGGGAACACTCTCAAAGGTCAGGGACAGTTTTCTCAGACGCTCCCACGCCCAGGTCCTGATGCGCTGAGTACTCTAACAAGCTGGGAAAAGTTTTGGAAGATGCTGAAGGAGTACCTTGCCGACTGTACCAGCATCCTCCATGATTCATCTGTGCCTTACAACTCTTGGGTATCCAAGATAGACACATGGCATGAACTGTCTCTCTATGCCTTTGATGTCCTGGCCTGCCCTATCACTAGCATTTTGTCAGAGCGGGTTTTTAGTGCCGTCGGGGGTATTGTCACCGATAGGCGCATCTGCCTGTGAAGTGAAAACGCTGACAGGTTGACTCCTACGAAAATGAACAAGGGCGGAACATAAACTCATATACAGTGTTTTTTTGTCTGGTCTATTCTCATGCACCCTTGGGTTTGCACTTCAGGATTTCGTCTTTTTTGTGTCATCCTCCTCCTCCAACACCATACCAGCAGGGTGATCACGCTACTCTCGCTATAAATTTTAAAGGTTGTTTATGATGCCCGCATTGACAATTTTTAGGTGCCTGCCTCAAATATTCTTTTACATATATGTATTCCCGCAGAGGTAAATGTTTTCAGCCCATACACTTAGTGCATGGGCATTACCAGTCTAGGATACCCACTCCTTAATAATGGGAAAAAAAGTTTTATGAAACATTACGTCTCTACATCTCTTCAAAGGGGTATTGGAGTGCCTCCTTCAAATTTTTGGCATCCCTTGCACTTAGTGCATACGCTTTACCAGTGTAGAAAACCACTCCTTAGGCTACGTTCCGATGTTCAGGAATTAGCAGCGATTTAGATGCAGCGTATCTTCGCTGCATCCAAAGCACTGTGTTCTAATCATGCAGGTAAATCCGCATGTGTTCACTGAACAATGTGCATTTACCGCATCCAATACATATCTATAGTGGAAATTTCTGTTGTGGACACTATCGTCTCCGCAACAGAAATTGACATGCTGCAGCTCGTAAACCCATACCGCTGATGAGTTCACACCGCATGAAATAGAAGCACAGATTTCTATAAATCCCATCCACTGTGCTTGCACTGTACAAAGCATCGTTTTGAACGCACCCTTAGTAATGAGAAAAAATGCTTTTCTGTGGATCCACCTTCCAGTTGAGGGAACATTTTTTTTAAACCAAAAGAGACGATGAGTTCTATTAGTATATGTTCCAGTGCTTTGTTGTGGGCTGTCAGGTGCTCGTCACATAGGGAGTTCTCACACTGCATACAGGATTTCATAGCTGGGACAGGAGAGTTTGTACAGTAAGTACAGAAGATCCTTGTATCCTCCATATCAGTCTGAGTAGATACGAAATGTTCCACTATATTCCCCAGCAGAGTTGATGAAATAACAGTCCTTGATGCTGCTACATTAAACTAATCACTTTTTTCAGAACAAATTCAAATAGATTGTTTTCTGTTATAATACCGCTCTTATCTGCAATTCATCTACGGTGGAGTCAGGCATTATTGCCTAATAAATTCTAAGCCTTGTTGCTGCTTATTTCCATGGTATCATTGACCGATTCATGTTTTTTTATGGTAATCTGCACTCTGAAATTCATCAAAGCTGCAAGTGTTACTTACGTTCCTCCAGACTTTGTTGCTGTCTCGTAAAATAAAAAATCTTTTCAGGGCCTTGTTCAAATTCCTTCTATATTCTATAGTAATACCTATCTTATCTGCAATTCGTCTACAGTGAGGTGTTGCAGTATGGATAGCATATGACAGGCATCTTGTCAGGGATTATTGCCTTGTAAACTCTAAAGGTACTGCCACACTAAGCTATCCCGCTAGCGATCTCGTTAGCGTTGCATACTAATGAGATCGCTAGCGGGATTGTTTCTATATCGCTAATAGTTAACGACACTATCGCCGTTAGCGATCTTCTTAACGACTTTAGCGGTACAAAAGTACCGCTAAATCGCTAAGAAAAGGTGCCACACAGCGATTAGATACTTACCCAGCGGGAGCGCCAGCGATGAAATAGGGTCCGGAACGATTCCAGCGACGAGCGAGATCACAGCAGGAAGCTCGTCGCTGGAAGCTGCCGCACTGAACAATATCGCTAACGGGATCGCTAAATAGTGACTTTTTTAGCGATTCCGTTAGCGATATTGTTTAGTGTGGCATACCCTTAAGCTTTCCTGTTGCTTTTTTCCTTGGACACATTGACAAAATAATATTTTTATGGTAATCTGTATTTAGAAATTCATCAAAGCTGCCAGTGTTGCTTGCATCCCTATAGACTTCATTGCTGCCATTTACAACAAAAAGTGTTTTCTGGGCCAGTTAAAATCCCTTCTATCTTCTACAATAATACTGCTTTTTATCTGCAATTCTTCTAAGGTAAGGTGCTGCAGTAGGGATAGCGTATGACAGGCATCTAGTCAGTGATTATTGCCTTATCAATTTTAAGCCCTGCTGCTGTTCTCTTCCAAGGACTCATTGACCGATTCATGTTTTTACAATGTTTTGTATTCGGAAATTCATCAAAGCAGACAAAATTAACTGATTTAATGTGTTCATTCACAGTTTCTCTCTAGCATCTGTATGTAAGAGGTAATGGTGGGAGACTTTACGCTACTGAAGCTGGAATTACCACTTCTGAACTTTCCAGTGCTTTGTTTCCATCTATTTCTGGCTATTTCTTGAAGTGTGTTTGGGGTCATTGTCCTGCTGGAAGACCCATGATCTACTACAATGCAAACCCAGCTTTCTTACCCCGGGCACTACATTGTGACTCAAAATCCTTTGGGAATCTTCACATTTCAAGGCACCGAGGGCCACAGTCAGCAAAACAACTCTAAAATATATTTGAACCTCCACAATATTTGACTGTAACTACTGTGTTTTATTTGTAAGCTTCCTTCAATTTACAGTAAACAATAGAATTATGTGCTTTACCAAAAAACTCTATCTTGGTGTCATCTGTCCACAAAATACCAGCTGGCTCTCTAACAATAGCATTTTTTTAATCTTATTTATTTGCCTTATATACAAGTCATTATCGTGAAAAGAATGTTTCTTAACATTTTTTCCAGTCAAATCCACTTTATCTTCGATTTTTGTATGTTTTATTGTCAGTCCGTAAAAGTGCCGTAATACTCTGACAACATTGTTCTCCGCTCTGAAATGGGATTCAGAGATGATTCCAGGGGTCTTCCCCAAACTGTTCCCATGCCATTTTAGCACCTCTGGGGCGCCGGAAAACTGCTTGAGTTTCTCATGGACTTCCATTAAACTCATTACTCGTTACGATTTGCTTGACTGGACTAACGAGTCCGCGAGCATTTTAGTACTCGTCCCTCACTAGTTAAAGTGCAATGGCCTTTTCACTTATGGAGCTGTGATCGAGGTCCTCAAATAACAGATGATCAGCATGGGATGCTGCTGTGATAGACAAATATGCGATGCACTATCCTGTAGTTGTACTGATAGAAGAGGATCCCAAAGGTCGCAGCCCTAGGGATGTGTTACTCCAGCTTTGGAGTATGCATTTAGCTAAGTTTACCAGTTGTTTAATATAGCATTATGTTTGCAATACAAGTTTTATCTTAGGACTCTTGCTCATTGTAGATCCAGACTGTAATAAGCTGAGTTCAGCATCCTTGCACTCCTGCATTAAGTGATTTTTCAAGGCAGCAACACTGGCATTTGTAATTGCCTTGAAAATGATTCCTAGCAACCTGTCGCTTCCTTATGTATGTTCTTTCCACACCCTTCCTTTATACTGCATACTTTCCATTTTAGGCTTTCCTGTTATATCAACAGGGCAAGCAACATTAAATGTCATTATTTTAGGTTTATTTAAAGGCAGATATACACTCCTATGTGCTTTACCAACCTAGAGCAATCTAGATCAAGAATCTACTTTTCGGTTACATCTCATGGGAGCAATATGGAAATAATATTCAAAAATACTGTGTTCTGTAGCGTTTTCTCTTCGACATGACTACATACACTAGATGTGGATGGGATTGTCAGAAGAGCTTATTATAACACTGGAACCATGTTTCAGGAAAAATAACAATCTGATAACTTTATTTATACTGTATGTGAAATATTGCTTAATTATCTTACTGCATATTCCACCTCTACAGGTATACTGTATAACTTACCTCACTATTGTCATTTGTTTATTGAAGCCTTCATATGTGTGTGTAAATATATATACATATATATATATATATATATATATATATATATATATTTTTTAAAAAAACTAAGAGAATCCAAGAAGAATCATATATGATGTCCTTGTACAACAAAGAACAAGCTTCAGGTCATAAATGGCCAGTCAAGTGGCAGTGTGCAATTAAAACCACAGAACATCCATGTACCTCAGTCATGTTTCTATGGGCATGGACTATCCTATGAGATATATATATATATATATATATAACAGTACAGACCAATAGTTTGGACACACCTTCTCATTTAAAGATTTTTCTGTATTTTCATGACTATGAAAATTGCACATTTACACTGAAGGCATCAAAACTATGAATTAACACTTGTGGACTTATATACTTAACAAAAAAGTGTGAAACAACTGAAAATATGTCTTATATTCTAGATTCCTCAAAATAGCCACCTTTTACTTTGTTGACTGCTTTGCACACTCTTGGCATTCTTGTGATGAGCTTCAAAGAGGTAGTCACTGGTAATGGTTTTCCAACAGTCTTGAAGGAGTTCCCAGAGATGCTTAGCACTTGTTGGCCTTTTTGCCTTCACTCTGCGGTCCAGCTCATCCCAAACCATCTCGATTGGGTTCTGGTCTGGTGACTGTGGAGGCCAGGTCATCTGGCGTAGCACCCCATCACTCTCCTTCTGGGTCAAATAGCCCTTACACAGCCTGGAGGTGTGTTTAGGTTCATTGTCCTGTTGAAAAATAAATGATGGTCCAATTAAACGCAAACCGGATGGAATAGCATGCCGCTGCAAGATGCTTTGGTAGCCATGCTGGTTCAGTATGCCTTCAATTTTGAATAAATCCCCAACAGTGCCACCAGCAAAGCACCCCCACACCATCACACCTCCTCTTCCATGCTTCATGGTGGGAACCAGGCATGTAGAGTCCATCCGTTCACCTTTTCTGCGTCGTACAAAGACACAGTGGTTGGAACCAAAGATCTCAAATTTGGACTCATCAGACCAAAGCACACATTTCCACTGGTCTAATGTCCATTCCTTGTCTTCTTTAGCCCAAACAAGTCTCTTCTGCTTGTTGCCTGTCCTTAGCAGTGGTTTCCTAGCAGCTATTTTACCATGAAGGCCTGCTGCACAAAGTCTCCTCTTAACAGTTGTTGTAGAGATGTGTCTGCTGCTAGAACTCTATGTGGCATTGACCTGGTCTCTAATCTGAGCTGCTTTAAACCTGTGATTTCTGAGGCTGGTGACTCGGATAAACTTATCCTCAGAAGCAGAGGTGACTCTTGGTCTTCCTTTCCTCATGTGAGCCAGTTTCTTTGTAGTGCTTGATGGTTTTTGCAACTGCACTTGGGGACACTTTCAAAGTTTTCCCAATTTTTTGGACTGACTGACCTTCAGTTCTTAAAGTAAGGATGGCCACTTGTTTTTCTTTACTTAGCTGCTTTTTTCTTGCCATAATACAAATTCTAACAGTCTATTCTGTTATGATTTGGTAGCTAAGGAGAGCAGGCAAAAAAGGAAATACACCAGAGAGGTTGGAATCTATGGGATTGCAGTACCCTGACTAACCACCACAACTAAAGGCAGCCGTGGAGCGTACCTACGTTAGTCCTAGACGCCTCGTCACAGCCTGAGAAGCTAACTACACCTAAAGACTAGTGTTGAGCGATACGATAATGCAAATATCGGCTATCGGCCGATATTAGCTCTATCGGCCTTTCGATAATTCGTTTCGATATTTTCGTCTTATCGAATACCGGAATCGGATTTGTCACTGTGAGTGTCCGTCGGTCGTGTCTGTCAGGAGTCAGCGGCACTTACCTGGCAGAAGATCTCTGGCGGTCACGTCCTGGACTGCTTGATGGCCGCCATTATCTTCTCCCTGGCGGTCACATGCAGTTTTTCGCGATAACTGCAGTGACTGCAGGGTAATCCCGGCCGTAAAGCAGTCAGTCCGATGACGTCACCGCCGGGGAAGCAGGTAATCAGCTGTGCTGCGCCGGGATGACAGGCTCTGCCTGTCATTCTGATGTAGCAGAGCTGGATCGTCGTGGGACATCCAGTCGGTCAGGTGGTATACTTTTTTTTTTTCATTTTTTTACAGGAGATCGATGGCGTCGCAGGATGAGACAGTAATAAAAGAAATGAAAACTGTGTTGTTTTTTTTTATTAAATTAAAAAACTTTTTTAGGAACATTCACCCGTCCGGGTACATAAACAATTTAACTATTTACATACAGGGACCCTGTCCGGGTTATTTAGACTTCTTTGGCTGGCCTCTTCCAGGTACCACCTGGTACTCTTCTTGAGATTGCCAAACATCCGAGGCACCAAGGACCACCAGGACCTGATGACGTCGTGTGGCCTGTACAGTGACGTCGTGACCCGCTATCTGGGTCTGTGTGGCCACCTCTTTCATCTCCCTCCGGGTCTGGAACCCTATGTCCCGGACTGTACGAACCCCAGGGGGCCTAACAGGCGCCGGGTACGGGCCACGTATCGATATCATGTCCATGGGTGGGTCTGCTGAGGAGACCACTGAGGGAGGCTGGGGAGATTTACGGCGTGGGGTGGGCACTTTTGCAGAGGCTTGGATGTGGGAGGCTGAAGGCTTCGAGGGTCTCACAGGTTCCTGACACACTGGGGAGTAGGGGTCGCACCTGGTAACATTTAGGGCGTACCACCCATTGTAACCCCAGTGTCGGGTGTAAGTCACCAAGTCTCCTGGCAACAGGTCCCTCCCCGGGTGTCCTTCTGGGAGGTGAGCCTCCACGTCCCGCCGGGTCACAAAGACTTCTAAATAAAGTCCAGGCTCCTTGATGAAGCCCCAACCACCTTTCAATTTAAAGTTCCGTACTGCACCCTTACGCCGCGGCTCACTCAGGGTTCCTTTATCCTTTCTCATCCGGTCCTTATCTGCCCGGTCCTTCTCCAGGTGACGTTGGCGAAGTTTTAGGGATTCTCGCTGCTCCCTTTGTCGCTCTGCTTCTCTCTCACAACGTCTCCACTCTTCCTCCTGACGCCGGTTGAAATTCTCCTCCACCAGCTGCTCCATGTCTCCACCACTCCACTGCAGCTTACAGTGTCCGGTTTGCGGCAGCTCTCCTGTCGCCCCCCAGTCCTGGCGGCGCTCCCCTGCGGAGGAAGCAGACGGCTCTAAATCAGATGACAGTCGGGGCTCCGGTACAGGCAGTTAGTGCTCTGGTGCCTGCGCGGCCTCCTCCATGAGGACGGGTGTCGCTTCTTCTGTCTCAGCGACGGGGGCAGACAGCGGTATCTGGGGTGCTGCTGACGGTGCTGCGGTTTTTGCAGGAACGGGTGCCTCCACTGCGACAACGTCAACCGGATCACATTGCAAGGGCTCCTCTACTAGAACGGGTGCCTCACCATCTGGTACAGACACTTCAGGTAAGAGGGATTGGCGCCGCTCCAAGTTTAGTTTTAGGGCATGCCAGCTCGCTTCCATCCTGGCGACCTCCTCCCGGTGCCGGGCCAGGCCTCTTAGGGAATCCGCCGCTTCTTGCAGCGTAGGAGGGTTTACAGGCCGGGTGCCCAACGGTGATTCTGTGGCGATCGGGTCGCTTCCGTGGGGGGAGAGCTCTGACTGCTCCATCCCTTCCCACTTCTGCTCGTCGTGTCCATTAGCCATCTCTGCCAAGTCACATGTGTCATTAGCATCTGGAGAGGGCCCTCTTTTTGTAGTGAGGCGGGACCTTCGTGTTAGTTTCCGCACACTGAGGAGGATGAGGAGGCGGAACTGAAGAGCTGTGGGGCACGATCTTACATTGCAGTACCATTTAGAGTGGTCGGCCATCGTTTTCACGCCACTGAGTGAGTGACACCCACGAAGAACACGCCCTTCTTCTTCACCAGTGCCTCGTCGTGACGCAGATATGGCGGAAAAATGGCAAATACATTCTCTGATGATTTTAGCAATTCTCAAGCACAAAACCAGTGCAATTCAGGCACACAGGACTCGCTTATAGCGAGCTACAGAATCCTGTTCGTGACGCCCAAGTTGAGTCGCACAGAGCCAGAGGTTTTCGGGGTACTCGGCACCGAGCCCGTCGACTTCTATGAGGTATGTCACGTCTCTACCCGGCAATTGAATTAGAGTCGATTTTACTATGTATAAGTGTATAAACTATAAATATATGTATATATATATATATGTCACAATGACATGTATATATATATGTATTCTATGTGTGTATATTTAGTGTTTACAAGGAAATAAAGGTTTTTTTTAATTTCGATATTTTGTTCCCATAGACTTACATGGGACTTCCGCTATCGAAATCGGATATCGACGATATTTAGTGCTATCGGCGATACAATTTCGATACGATATTTTTAGATATCGAGCAATATCGCTCAACACTACTAAAGACAGAAAGAGGAAAACTATCTGCCCCGGAGCAGATCCCCAAAGAACATAGAAAGCCCCCAAACATGTAATGGCGGTTAGACAAGAGGAAATACTGACACAGACAGAAAATAGTATGAGCAAACGTTGGGGCCCGAACTTCCTAAACAGAAAAGGATAGGAAGGACACTTACTGCAATCCCAAAAAACCCTGAAAAGTACCAACACTACTAATTACAAAAACACCTGAGATCACACGACCTCTACCACCTAAATTAGTTCTCTGGTGTAACAAAAACTAAACAGCAGCCACTGAAAAAACTGAAAAAGGAAAATGAACAAACAACAGTGGCCGAACTAAACTGAGAGGAGCACAAGCCCCCGGAGGGGACCCGGCAGACCCCCACAGAAGTGCAGGACAAAATGCAAAAAGCAAGCACAAAAAACTAAAAGAAGAAAATGTCTTATCTGTTAGCAGAAGATGCAGGCACGAAACAGCAAGCTTCAAAGTGAACAGGAATCAAAGATGAGACCAGAACAATTGATCACCGGCCACCCTGATGGGAGGGAACCTCCCTTATATAAGACCAGTCAGTAACACCTGATCGCCAATCTTCACAATCTTCATTGGATAGTTCAGTACTGTTTGTAACCACCAGAGGGAGCTTCTGCTCAGAATTCATTTCTACCACATTCACAACAGTACCCCTCCCTTGAGGAGGGGTCACCGAACCCTCATTTGAGCAACCAGGTCGGTCAGGATGAGCTCTGTGATACGCACGGATGAGTCTCCTAGCATGGATGTCCGAAGCAAACACCCAAGAATTGTCCTCCTGACCATAACCTCTCCACTTAACCAAATACTGGAGTTTCCATCTAGAAAAACGAGAATTCAATATTTTCTCAACCACATACTCCAGATTGCCCTCAACCAAAACAGGGTCAGGAGGCACAGCCATAGGAACCACTGGCTCGACAAACCTCTTCAATAAGGACTTGTGGAACACGTTATGGATCTTAAATGTCCCTGGAAGAAGTAAACGAAAGGAAACAGGATTAAGAATCTCCATGATCTTATAAGGTCCAATGAACCTAGGCTTAAACTTAGGAGATGCAACTCTCATAGGGATATTTCTTGAGGACAACCAGACCAAGTCCCCCACTTCAAACCGAGGACCATCAGTCCTATGCCGGTTGGCAAACCGCTGGGCCCTCTCCTGAGAGAGGGACAACCTCTCCACTACCTGGTCCCAAATCTGCTGCATACGCTCCACAACAGAGTCAACACCTGGACAGACAGAAGCCTCCGTCTGTCCTGAAGAAAATCGAGGGTGAAACCCAAAATGGAGAACATCAAAGTGGCAGAGCTAGCCCTATTATTAAGAGCAAACTCAGCCAAAGGCAAAAAAGAGACCCAGTCATCCTGATCAGCAGACAGAAAGCATTTTAGATAAGTCTCCAATGTCTGGTTTGTTCTCTCAGTTTGTCCATTGGTCTGAGGATGAAAAGCCGAGGAGAAAGACAATTGAACACCAAGTTTAGAACAAAAAGTCCTCCAAAATCTGGAAACAAACTGGACTCCTCTGTCAGACACAATGTTCTCAGGAATGCCGTGTAACCAAACCACGTGCTGAAAAAACAAAGGCACCAATTCAGAGGAGGAAGGCAACTTAGGTAATGGCACAAGATGTATCATTTTGGAAAACCTATCACAAATCACCCAGATAATGGTCATTCTCTGAGAAACAGGGAGGTCGGAAATGAAATCCATAGAGATATGGGTCCATGGTCTCTTGGGCACAGGCAATGGCATCAACAAACCACTAGAGCGAGAGCAAGGCTTGGAGCGAGAGCAAGTCCCGCAGGACTGCACAAATTCCCTGACGTCACGAGACAAAGTAGGCCACCAAAAGGACCGACTAACCACGTCTCTGGTACCAAAAATTCCGGGATGACCGGCCAACGCGGAACAATGAATCTCAGACATCACACTCTTTTTCCAGCGGTCTGGGACAAACAATTTCCCAATAGGGCAGCGCTCGGGTTTATCCTCCTGACACCCTTCCAGAGCCAGTCTCAAATTGGGCGAGATGGCGGAAAGAACTACACCCTCTTTCAAAATAACAGCAGGATCAGACAACTCAGGAGAGTCCGCAAGGAAACTCCTCGAGAGGGCATCCGCCTTAACATTCTTAGTGCCAGGAAGAAAGGAAACCACAAAATTAAAATGTGTGAAAAACAAGGCCCACCTGGCCTGTCTAGGATTAAGTCGCTTGGCTGATTCCAGATAAACCAGATTCTTATGGTCCGTGAGGACCGCCACCTGATGTTTGGCTCCCTCCAGCCAATGTCTCCACTCTTCAAAAGCCCACTTCATGGCCAATAACTCCCGATTACCCACGTCATAATTACGTTCAGTTGGAGAAAATTTTCAAGAGAAAAAGGCACAAGGGTTACTTTTAGAGGTCTCTGGATCTCTTTGGGACAAAACGGCACCTGCCCCAATTTCAGAGGCATCAAGCTCCACCTGAAATGGCAGAGAAACATCAGGCTGCCGTAGAACAGGAGCAGAAGTCAATCTCTGCTTAAGTTCCTGAAACGCAGAGACTGCCTCAGGAGGCCAATTCACCACATCAGAACCCTTTTTGGTCAAATCAGTCAATGGTTTAACAATAACAGAGATATTATCAATAAATTTACGATAAAAATTGGCAAAGCCCAAGAATCTTTGAAGAGCCTTTAATGAAGTAGGTTGGACCCAATCACAGATGGCCTGAACCTTGACCGGGTCCATTTCAATAACAGATGGGGACAAAATGAATCCCAGAAATGAGATCCTCTGTACGCCAAAAAGACACTTTGGTCCCTTCACATACAGAGCATTCTCTCTCAAAATCTGGAACACAGTCCGAACATGTTTCACATGAGAGTCCCAGTCATTGGAAAAAATCAAGATATCATCCAAATAAACAATCAGAAATTTATCCACAAAATCCCTGAAAATGTCATTCATGAAGGACTGGAAGACAGAAGGAGCATTAGTGAGCCCAAAGGGCATCACTAGGTACTCAAAATGCCCCTCTGGGGTATTAAATGCCATCTTCCATTCATCCCCGTGCTTAATGCGAATAAGGTTATATGCCCCCCTGAGGTCAAGCTTGGTAAACCAAGTAGCACTTTTCACCCTGGAAAACAGGTCAGAAATCAAGGGTAACGGATATTGATATTTCACAGTGATATTGTTCAAGAGACGATAATCAATACACGGCCTTAATGAACCATCCTTTTTGGCCACAAAGAAACAACCGGCACCCAAGGGTGAAGAGGATGGTCTGATATGACCCTTCTCCAATGACTCCTTGATATAAGACCGCATAGCGTCATGTTCAGGTACAGACAAGTTAAAAAGGCGACCTTTAGGGAGTTTACTACCAGACACTAATTCAATAGCGCAGTCATAGCTCCTATCGGGGGGCAAGGATGCAGATTTACTTTCGCTAAACACATCAGAAAAATCAGTCAAAAAGTCAGGAACATCCTGAGCCTGGGGGAGGCAGAAAAAACAGGAGTGATGGTATTAACACATTGGCAGCCCCAACTGGTTACAGACACAGATTTCCAATCCAAAACAGGATTATGAGACTGTAACCAAGGGAAACCCAGTACGATAATGTCATGCAGATTATACAGCACCAAAAATTTGCAACTCTCCTGATGATCAGGTTCAACCCTCATTATCACCTGAGTAGAGAACTGAGGTTTATTCTCAGCCAAAGGGTAGAATCGATCCCCAGTAGGGGAATAGACTTCCATAGGGGTATCAAGGGAAACCCACAACGTTTAGCAAAATCAAAATCCATCAGGTTAATAGCTGCTCCCGAATCAACGAAAGCCTGAGCAGAAAATGTGGACAGGGAGCAAATCAGGGTAACAGTCAACAAAAATTTAGTCTGAACACTACTCAAGACAACTGAGCGTGCAAAATGTCTTCCCCGCTTAGGGCAGACTGAAATAGCATGAGAGGCATCACCACAGTAGAAACATAACCCATTGCGTTTTCGAAACTCATGACGCTGTGCCCCAGAAGCCACTCTATCACACTGCATGGGTTCAGAAGCTGGTTCACAAGGCAACACTATTCCACGCATACCTCTACGCTCATGCAAACGTCTGTCAATTTGAATCGCTAATGACATAGAATCATTGAGACCAGAGGTTACAGGGAATCCCACCATAACATCCTTTACATTCTCTGACAGACCCTTCCGAAAAAGGGCTGCCAGAGCATCATCATTCCATTTGGTCAGGACTGCCCACCTACGGAATCTCTGACAGTACAACTCAGCGTCCTCAAGCCCCTGATTTAATGCCAACAAGGCTTTTTCAGCTTGATCAGTGACATTAGGCTCATCGTACAATAACCCCAGAGCCTGAAAAAATGCATCAACATTACTCAAAACAGGATCCCCAGGTGTCAGGGAAAAAGCCCAATCCTGAGGATCGCCGCGCAGGAGAGAGATGACAATTTGAACCTGCTGTGCTGCGTTCCCTGAGGACTTAGATTTCAAGGCAAAAAACAACTTACAGTTATTTTTGAAATTCAGAAATTTAGCTCGATCCCCTAAAAACAAATCTGGCATGGGAATCCTAGGTTCCACAACAGGCAACCTCGCAAGATAGGTAGCAATACTCCGAACCTCAGTGGCAAACTGATCCACACGGCCAGACAACTGTGCAAACTCCATTGAGAGAAAAACAACAAAAAAAAATCCTCCTCAGCACCCAAAGATACAGAGGGAAAAAAAATGCAACAAACAGAAAAAAAAAAAAAAAATCTCTGACAACTCTGACAACTTTTTTCTTTCCACAATATTTTTCCCTTCTGTGAGTACCATATAATTTTCAGTTTGGGCCGGTGATACTGTTATGATTTGGTAGCTGAGGAGAGCAGGCAAAAAAGGAAATACACCAGAGAGGTTGGAATCTATGGGATTGCAGTACCCTGACTAACCACCACAACTAAAGGCAGCCGTGGAGCGTACCTACGTTGGTCCTAGACGCCTCGTCACAGCCTGAGAAGCTAACTACACCTAAAGACAGAAAGAGGAAAACTATCTGCCCCGGAGCAGATCCCCAAAGAACATAGAAAGCCCCCAAACATGTAATGGCGGTTAGACAAGAGGAAATACTGACACAGACAGAAAATAGTATGAGCAAACGTTGGGGCCCAAACTTCCTAAATAGAAAAGGATAGGAAGGACACTTACTGCAATCCCAAAAAACCCTGAAAAGTACCAACACTACTAATTACAAAAACACCTGAGATCACACGACCTCTACCATCTAAATTAGTTCTCTGGTGTAACAAAAACTAAACAGCAGCGACTGAAAAAACTGGAAAAGGCAAATGAACAAACAACAGTGGCCGAACTAAACTGAGAGGAGCACAAGCCCCCGGAGGGGACCCGGCAGACCCCCACAGAAGTGCAGGACAAAATGCAAAAAGCAAGCACAAAAAACTAAAAGAAGAAAATGTCTTATCTGTTAGCAGAAGATGCAGGCACGAAACAGCAGGCTACAAAGTGAACAGGAATCAAAGATGAGACCAGAACAATTGATCACCGGCCACCCTGATGGGAGGGAACCTCCCTTATATAAGACCAGTCAGTAACACCTGATCGCCAATCTTCACAATCTTCATTGGATAGTTCAGTACTGTTTGTAACCACCAGAGGGAGCTTCTGCTCAGAATTCATTTCTAGCACATTCACAACACTATTCAGTAGGACTATCAGCTGTGTAACCACTAGACTTCTGCATAACACAACTGATGGTCCCAACCCCATTTATAAGGCAAGAAATCAAACCTGACAGGGCACACCTGTGAAGTGAAAACCTTTTCCGGTGACTACCTCTTGAAGCTCATCAAGAGAATGCCAAGAGTGTGCAAAGCAGTAATCAAGGCAAAAGGTGGCTACTTTGAAGAACCAGGAATATAAGACATATTTTCAGTTGATTCACACTTTTTTGTTAAGTATATAATTCCACATGTGTTAATTCATATTTTTGATGTCTTCAATGTGAATGTACAATTTTCATAGTCATGAAAATACAGAAAAATCTTTGAATGAGAAGGTGTGTCCAAAGTTTTGGTCTGTACTGTATATATATATATACATTATTCAGCATAAATGAGTACACCCCCTTTGAAAAGTAAGATTTTAATCAATATCTAACTGAATAAGAGAACAATTTACTGCATTTTGACAAAATGGAATTTCATTGAACTTTTTTTATCCCATAATATGAAAGGAAGGTTAATAATAGAACTTTCATTACCATTACAAAATTTTCAGTTTTACTTAAATTAGTTGATGCAAAAATGTATACGCTCACATCAGAAACTACTACATCTAGTATTTTGTATGGCCTCCATGTAGGTGACATTTTGCAACATCTAACTTTTTCCGTTCTTCAAGAGCGATCGTTTTTAGAGCCTGGATGCTGGATGGAGAATGATGCTCAACTTGTCTTTTCAGAATTCCTTATAGGTGATTTCGTTTGGGTTCAGATCAGGAGACATACTCCACCATTGGTTTTCATAATTGCAGCAGATGTGTTTTGGATCATTGTCATTTTGGAAAAGTGCATGTCTACTACTCCGTACACCCTCTACACACTTGTGTCGCACATGTACAGCGGATGTCAGTAGGGGATTAAATAAAAGGGGGTGTTACCAGTATAATACCTGTAATGATTGACAGTCTGCTTTAAAAATTACACACAGCCCTGCAGTGAAATCAGAACTAGCATAGTACAGCAGAGCTAATACAGTAAAGAAGTGCTAACACAGTACAGCAGAAGTGAACTTTGTCTCTTTACAAACATTTTCAGCAGCATTTTTCCTGTCATAGTGCTGGCAGCTGTTCTGCATAGCTGCATCAAATTATAACCAACACAGTACAGCAGAGTTGAACCTTGCCTCCTTACAAACACATTTGGAGTGATATCAGCCCTGCTGTACTGTCCCTACCCCCCTACACTGGCTGCCTGTGAGATAGAAGATAAAGCACTGTAAGAGATTACCTGCTATGCAAATGTGTTAGTATAAAAAAAGTAAACCTTGTCTTATGACTGTGTTAGCTCTGCTGTACCATGTAAGTTCTGAACTCACTGTAGAGCTGTGTGTCAGCATGACAGCAAAGTGTCAATCATTTTATGTCTCAATCTGGGAATACCCCCCCCCCGTCCCCTTTCATTTAAAATAAGCACTGTAGTCGGATTCTCATACAAATCTGTGTCCGGCCCATAGATATTAATGTGCATTTTTCGGGAGTGATACATCAGATCACAGATATCAAGATATCAGGTTATTCAGCTTCCTATGGACTGCATGCCCATATAGACGGCTTAGGAGGGTGGATCCTACTGACAGATTGCCTTTAAGCTCCAGTTGAATATAAATTAAAACTGCTAATTTTCAGTCAGAAAGCAATGGATTTCATAAGTAAAGATGTGGATGATATTTTCCAAGTGCAATATGACCATATAGCAGTTTAGGGGTATACATTATTCTGACAGATTACCTTAAGAAGGGTGTTACAATGCTTGGTATTTTGTTTTTACAACAATAAAACAGTTTTAAGTCTTATAGTACTTTCACGTCTTGGAAAAACTCCATTTTAATTTTGGTTCAGCTTTTTGAGCCAAAACCAGAAGTGGTTTTAAAAGAATGTAAAAGGAAGGACCAGTTCTTCTCCGGGCCTGTCAACTCATTGGTTTCACACTATATGTGAACTGTGAACTTTCAGTCAAGGGAAATGGGGCAAAGAGGAGCAATCGGGGATCTGCCTCTTGGACCTTTCATCCTAATTGCACTCCCGAATCCTGGGCAGCTTTTCAGAATATGAGAAACATGGATTCATTGATTCAGTTGGTTTCTGATTCATGCTGTCCGTGGTTTTGACTGCATGAATTATCTTTTGGGTTACCATTGAAGCATGCACCATGTTTGTTCTTCACAGTGATCTATACTAGAATTTCTCTTGTTTTTGTTTACCAAGTATTATATAATATCTTCTGATTACTAACTGGCATTTTATCATGTCATAAGTGCTACATGTGAGCATCTTTATTTAATACTGAGCTTACAAAGATTTCTATGCCAGCGAGACAGGTTTTACTTAGCTGGCTTAATGACTATAATTATAGGACTTCTTTCAAGCTCTTCTGTAGTCTTCATAACCACAAATGGTGAGAATTCAGGAGAAAGGGGGATGTATTATGAGCATGGTTTTGACTCATTTGTCTGGCTATGCTTTGTATGTAAGAGCATTAAAGGGGTCGTTTTGGCAAAATCAGCAAACAGCTGTATTACAAGGTGGTCATGTTGATGAACCCATGTAATGCAAGGATGACTCTGGTCCAAGAGAGTGGAGACTGTTCATACAGGGAAGCTCCCCATTCTGGTTTATAGAGGGAAAATGCGATGTGGGGAAACTATGCTATAGGGCATAAGTTCAGGAGTTGTCCTCATGAGACAGCCACATTTAAAGGGGTTGTCCACTACGAGGGCAACTCTTTTTAACCCCTTCACCCCCAAGGGTGGTTTGCACGTTAATGACCGGGCCAATTTTTACAATTCTGACCACTGTCTCTTTATGAGGTTATAACTCTGGAACGCTTCAACGGATCTTCGCGATTCTGAGATTATTTTCTCGTGACATATTGTACTTCACGTTAGAAGTAAAATTTCTTCGATATAACTTGCGTTTATTTTTGAAAAAAATGCAAATATGGCGAAAATTTTTAAAATTTTGCAATTTTCAAACTTTGAATTTTTATTCCCTTAAAACAGAGAAATATGTCACATAAAATAGTTAAGAAATAACATTTCCCACATGTCTACTTTACATCAGCACAATTTTGGAACCAAAATTTTTTTTGTTAGGAAGTTATAAGGGTTAAAAGTTGACCAGCGATTTCTCATTTTTACAACAAAATTTACAAAGCCATTTTTTTTAGGGACCACCTCTCATTTGAAGTCACTTTGAGGGGTCTATATGGCAGAAAATACCCAAAAGTGACACCATTCTAAAAACTGCACCCCTCAAGGTACTCAAAACCACATTCAAGAAGATTATTAACCCTTCAGGTGCTTCACAGGAACTAAAGCAACGTGGAAGGAAAAAATGAATATTTAACTTTTTAGCCACAAAAATGATCTTTTACAAACTTTTTTTTTATTTTCACAAGGGTAAAAGGAAAAATGGACAAATAAGGTTGTTATGCAATTTCTCCTGAGTACGCCAATACCCAATATGTGGGGGAAAACCACTGTTTGGGCACACGGCAGAGCTCGTAAGGGAAGGAGCGCCGTTTGACTTTTTCAAACTAAAATTGGCTGGAATTGAGATTGGACGCCATGTCGTGTTTGGAGAGCCCCTGATGCGCCTAAACAGTGGAAACCCCCACAAGTGACACCATTTTGGAAACTAGACCCCCTAAGGTACTTATCTAGATCTGTTGTGAGCACTTTGAACTCCCAAGTGTTTCACAAAAGCTTATAATGCCTGGGTGTGAAAAAAAAAAAAAACAATTTTCCACAAAAATGATTTTTTAGTCCCAAATTTTTGAATTTTCCCAAGGAAATTGGACCCCAAAAGTTGTTGTCCAATTTGTCCTGAGTATGCTGATACCCCATATGTGGGGGGGGGAACTGTTTGGGTGCACGGCAGGGCTTGGAAAGGAAGTAGTAACGTTTTGGAATGCAGACGTTGATGGGGTCATGTTCCGTTTGCAGTGCCCCAGATGAGCCTAAACAGTGGAAACCCCCCACAAGTGACCCCATTTTGGAAACTATACCCCCTAAGGAACTTATCTAGATCTTTGGTGAGCACTTTGAACCCCCAAGTGCTTCACACAAGTTTATAATGCCCGGGCATGAAAATAAAAAATCCTATTTTTTTCCCACAAAAATTATCTTTTAGTCACTAATTTTTTATTTTCTCAAGGGTAACAGGAGAAATTGGACCACATAAGTTGTTGTACAATTTGTCCTGAGTACGCTGATACCCATATGTGGGTGGGAACCACTGTTTGGGCGCACGGCAGAGCTCGGAATGGAAGGAGCACCATTTGACTTTTTCCAACCAAAATTGGCTGGAATTGAGATTGGATGCCATGTTGCATTTGGAGAGCCCCTGATGTGCCTAAACAGTGGAAACCCCCCACAAATGACCCCATTTTGGAAACTAGACCCCCTAAGTAACTTTTCTAGATCTTTGGTGAGCAATTTGAACCCCCAAGTGCTTCACACAAGTTTATAACGTAGAGCCGTAAAATTTAAAAATCATATTTTTTCCACAAAAATGATCTTTTCACCCCAATTTTTATTTTTCCAAGGGTAACAAGACTCCAAAAGTTATTGTGCAATTTGTCCTGAGTGCGCTGATACCCCATATGTGGGGGTAAACCACTGTTTGGGTGCATGGCAGAGTTTGGAAGGGAAGGAGCGCCGTCTGACTTTTTCAACGCAGAATTGGCTGGACGCCATGTCGTGTTTGGAGAGCTCCTGATCTGCCTAAACAGTGGAAACCCCCATAAATGACGCCATTTTGGAAACTAGACCCCTCAAGGAACTTATCTAGATGTGTGGTGAGAACTTTTAACCCCCAGGTGTTTCACTAAAGTTTATAACGTACAGCCGTAAAATAAAAAATCTTTTTTTTTTTTACAAAAATGATTTTTTCGTCCCCAATATTTTATTTTCACAAGGGTAACAGAAGAAATTGGAACCCAAAAGTTGTTGTCCAATTTGTCCTGAGTACGCTGATACCCAATATGTGGGAGAAAACTACTGTATGGGCGCACGTCAGGGCTCGGAAGGGAAGTAGTGACGTTTTGGATTGCAGACTTTGATGGAATGGTCTGGGGGCGTCATGTCACATTTGGAGAGCCCCTGATGCACCTATACAGTGGAAACCCCCCACAAGTGACCCCATTTTGGCAAATAGACCCCACAAGGAACTTATCTAGATGTGTGGTGAGCACTTTGAACCCCGAAGTGCTTCACAGAAGTTTCTAAGGTACAGCCGTAAAAATAAAAAATCTTTTTTTTTTTACAAAAATGATTTTTTTGCCCCCAATATTTTATTTTCACAAGGGTAACAGGAGAAATTGGACCCCAAAAGTTGTTGTCCAATTTGTCCTGAGTACGCTGATACCCAATATGTGGGAGAAAACTACTGTATGGGCACACGTCAGGGCTCGGAAGGGAAGTAGTGACGTTTTGGATTGCAGACTTTGATGGAATGGTCTGGGGGCGTCATGTCGCATTTGGAGAGCCCCTGATGAGCCTAAACAGTGGAAACCCCCCACAAGTGACCCCATTTTGGAAAATAGACCCCACAAGGAACTTGTCTAGATGTGTGGTGAGCACTTTGAACCCCGAAGTGCTTCACAAAAGTTTATAACGCACAGCCGTAAAAATAAAAAATCCTTTTTTTTTTTGCAAAAATGATTTTTTTGCCCCAATATTTTATTTTTACAAGGGTAACAGGAGAAATTGGACCCCAAAAGATGTTGTCCAATTTGTCCTGAGTACGCTGATATCCAATATGTGGAGAAAAACTACTGTATGGGTACACGTTGGGGCTCGGAAGGGAAGTAGTGACGTTTTGGATTGCAGACTTTGATGGAATGGTCTGGGGGCGTCATGTCGCATTTGGAGAGCCCCTGATGCGCCTAAACAGTGGAAATCCCCAACAAGTGACCCCATTTTGGAAAATAGACCCCACAAGGAACTTATCTAGATGTGTGGTGAGCGCTATGAAGCCCCAAGTGCTTCACAGAAGTTTATAATGTACAGCCATAAAAACAAAAAAATATTTTTTTTTGTACAAAAATGATATTTTCGCCCCCAGTTTTTTATTTTCCCAAGGGTAGCAGAAGAAATAGGACAAATTGCACAATAACTCTTGGGGTCCAGAGTACGCTGATACCCCATATGTGGGGATAAACTACTGTTTGGACGCATGGCAGAGCTGAGAAGTGAAGGAGCACCGTTTGACTTTTTCAACGCAGAATTGGCTGGAATTGAGATCAGACGCCATGTCACATTTGGAGAGCCCCTGATGTGCCTAAACAGCGGAAACCCCCCAATTCTAACTCCAACTCTAACCCCAACACACCCCTAACCCTAGTCCCAACCCTAACCACAAACCTAACCCTAACACACCCCTAATCCCAACCCTAACCCTAATCCTAACTTTAGCGCCAACCCTAACCCTAACTTTAGCCGCAACCCTAACCCTAACCCTAATGGGAAAATGGAAATAAATACTTTTTTTTAATTTTATTATTTTTCCCTTACTAAGGGGGTGATAAAGGGGGGTTTGATTTACTATTTATAGCGGGTTTTTATGATTGGCAGCTGTCACGCTAAAAGACGCTTTTTATTGCAAAAATAGTTTTTGCATCATCACATTTTGAGAGCTATAATTTTTGCATATTTTGGCCCACAGAGTCATGTGAGGTCTTATTTTTTGCGGGACGAGTTGACGTTTTTATTGGTACTATTTTCGAGCACGTGACGTTTTTTGATCGCTTTTTATTTCGATTTTTGGGAGGTTAGAATGAACAAAAATCAGCAATTCATGAATTTCTTTTGGGGGAGGCGTTTATACCGTTCCGCGTGTGGTAAAATTGATAAAGCAGTTTTATTCTTCGGGTCAGTACGATTATGGCGATACCTCATTTATATCATTTTTTCATGTTTTGGCGCTTTTATAGAATAAAAACAATTTTATATAAAAAATAATTATTTTTGCATCGCTTTATTCTGCGAGCTATAACTTTTTTATTTTTTCGCTGATGATGCTTTATGACGGCTCGTTTTTTGCGGGACAAGATGACGTTTTCAGCGGTACCATGTATTTTTATATCGGTCTTTTTGATCGCGTGTTATTCCACTTTTTGTTCGGCAGTATGATGATAAAGCATTGATTTTTGCTTCGTTTTTTTTTTTTTTTTTTTTAAGGGGTTCACTAAAGGGGTTAACTAGTGGGACAATTTTATAGGGGGGTCGTTACGGACGCGGCGATACCAAATATGTGTACTTTTATTGTTTTTTTTTTTTTTATTTACAGGAAGAAGTGAATTTATTGGGGAATATTTTTTTTTTTTTTTATTTATTTTGGATTTTTTTTTTACACATGTTTATTTTTACTTTTTTAACTTTTTTACTTTGTCCCAGGGTGGGACATCACAGTATTTTATCAGATCGCTGGTGTGGCAGTGTGCACAGCACTCTGTCACACCAGCGATCGCACAGGCATAGATGCAGGCTTCTCAGTGCCTGCTCTCGGCAGGCACTGAGGTAGCCGCCTCCCTCCAGGACCCCGGAGCCATCTTGGATCCGGGTCCTGGGAGGGAGTAAGCCCTCAGAACAGCGCGATCACATCGCGCTGCTCTGAGGGTCTCAGGGGGGCGCGCAGGGAGCCCCCACCCTGCGCGATCCTCCCCTGTGCCCCCAGTACACCGCGATCATGTTTGATCGCGGTGTGCTAGGGGTTAATGTGCCGGGAGCGGTCCGTGACCGCTCCTGACACACAGTCATGGGTGTCAGCTGTGATAATCAGCTGACACCCGGCGGCGATTAGCTGCGCTCCCCTCAGGAGCGCAGCTGATCGCCTATGACGTACTATCCCGTCCCCGGTCATACGGGCCCAGGTACCATGGACGGGATAGTACGTCCGATGGCAGTAAGGGGTTAAACTAAATGTTCGGCCCCGATAAAATAATAAAGCCTATACTCTCCTCCTGTGCCGGCTCCATTCCTGTAGTGTCTGCACTCACTTTCCCCAGGGCTGTGATGCGGTGTTGTGACACGTGATGCCGGTGCCCAATCAGCGCTGGTATCACTGTTTCCACCTTCGGACAAACTGAACATGAAGAGGAAGCCAGGGCTGCAGCTCATCCCGGACTTCCTCTTCATGTTCAGTTTGTCCGAAGGTGGAGACAGTGATGCCAGCGCTGATTGGGAGTCGGGTTCACGTGTCATTCCACCGCATCACAAGCCCAGGACCGCGAGTGCTGACACCGCTGGAACGAAGCCGACATGGGCGGTGAGTATAAGCTTTATTATTTTATAGGGGCCCAACATTTAGCTTCAGAAACGGGTTGTCCTAGTAGTGTACAACCCTTTTAACTGCTTTTACAGTTGTGCTCAAAAGTTTACATACACCGGCGTAATCTTTGCTTTCTTGGCCTTTTTTCTTAGAATATGAATGATAAACCAAAACTTTTTTCCACTCATGGTTAGTGGTTGAGTGAAGAAATGGATTGTCAAACTACTGTGTTTTCTCTTTTTAAATTATAATGACAACCCAAAACATCCAAATGACCCTGATCACAAGTTTACATACCTTGGTGATTTTGGCCTCATAACATGCACAGAAGTTGACACAAATGGGTTTGACTGGCTACTAAAGGTAACATCCTCACCTGTGACCTGTTTGCTTGTAATCAGTGTGTGTGCATAAAATCTGAGTGAGTTTCTGGAATTCAGACAGACTCTTGCATTTTTCATCCAGCCACTGGATTTTCTGGATTGTGAGTAATGGGGAAAGCAAAAGAATTGTCAATGGATCTACTGAAAAAGGTAGTTGAACTGTATAAAACAGGAAAGCGATACAAAAAGATATCCAAGGAATTGATAATGCCAGTCAGCAGCATTCAAACTGTGATTAACAAACGGAAAATCAGGGGATCTGTAAAAACAAAACCACAGTCAGGTAGATCAACAAAAATTTCGTCCACAACTGCCAAGAAAATTGTTTGGGATGCAAAGAAAAACCCACAAATAACATCAGCTGAAATACTGGACTCTCTGAAAACTAGCAGTGTGACAGTTTCAAGATGCACATGTAAGGAGGTGGCGGGGACCCTCAACTGCCTTCTCTCTTTTGAACACCGTGCACATGTGTCACATGCAGTTTATTAATGTTCTACTAATGTATTGTGCGGTTCAATTAATGTTCTTGTGTTGTGTAATGTACTGTAGTATAATGTGATGTTCCCTTTATGTTTCATTACTGTAATATAAAATGTATGTTTAGCTCAGGGACAGAAGACTAAGGGTTAAGCAGTTGGGAGAAGTTAAAAGGGGGACAGTGCAAAGCCTCAGGGACTTAGGGAAGGCCTGCTCTTAGAGCAGAGCCCGGGCAGGCTTGCCCAGGGTGAGACATGCACCATAGCGAGGTCAGAGGATTCCCTGGTCAAGGGGATAACAGCTGCCATAGGCCGACGGGCAGCATAGACGAACACTGGCTCTGCAAGATCTACCCCAGGAGAAATACGGGTTTCGGGACCAGGACAGGAGTATGTGAGGCTGCAGTGAAAGTACAGAAAACATTGTCTCATTTGCACCATGTTCAGTAAAATTTTTACCGTTGGAACAGGACTGTGACTTGTGGTGTTTTCCTGAGACCTGATCCCCTACAGCCGAAGTGAACGCGTGATGAAGGTAACTGATCGTACCTCAGGACTGGGACTTCACGTGTCTTTTCATATACAAGGTGCTGGGGTGCTCACTGACTGTGAGTTAGTGAACTCGCCCACGACTACAACCACCCACCACCCCATGCCATCTTGTTGCACACAATAAGGATGTGAGCCACCCGCCAGGGCCATGGGGTACTCGGCACCGAGCCAGTCGACTTCTGTGGGGGATGTCACGGGCAGCACACAGCTCGGTCCGTGGCCCTGGGGCTCACTGAAATGTGGGATATTTACAGGTGAATTGAATATTGGTATGGGGATTCGTGACGCCACTTGTGGCACCTGGTCAGGATGACCAGCGCTGCTATGCAGATCCACTGAAGGGTTAATATTGTGCAGCTAGATGTTAAGCCTTCCACAAGTAAGGCTGATTCCTCCAGGGCAGATAGATGTGTAGAAATGCAGGACAGACGGGGACCCGGCAGTCAGGGGTAATAAGGTAGACACACACATAAGTCACTTTGGTACCTTTACTGAAGATGTTGCAGGCGCTCCCCGGAGCACTGTAGGGTGAAGGGTGCACATCCAGATTCCTCCACTGAGTAGGTGTGTGGCCTCCTGTTCTCTGCCTCTTTGTAATGAAGTCTTGGCCTGCATGTAGCTGGGCCTAGCTTAGTCTCCGTCTTGTACCTGGCTGACCTTGTGATTGGACCTTCTCACTGAAAGTACACAGTCTCTGCTTGCAGCGTCCTGCTTGCCAGACTCTGTCCTCCTGATCCTGCTACGTATCAGCTCGGTGGTACTCCTGGGACTTGTAGTCCTCCAGGAACTCCGGTGTTCTCCTAATGGGTCGTGGAGATCCCTATAGGCTCGGACCCCGGTGTCCGGTCAATACTTGCTGAGGTAACCTACAAAGGCTTTTCTACCCCTGTTACTGCTCTTTCCACTCGCCTTCGGCCTACCCGGATCCTCACACGATCACACACTGGCAGTTGGAGGGCTGCCTCTTCACCGCTCTCTAAGCGTCGGCACGCTTCTCACTAAGCTGCACTCCTAGATTCAGCTCTGACTAGGCTGGAGTGGTTTCCTGTTCCACTCTTACTAGACTCCACTCTCTGAACTGAATAGCTCTGCAGCCTCTCTAATCTCAGCTCTGCACTTTCCTTACTGCAGACCGACTGAGTTCTCTGAGGTGACTGGCTGAACTGAGCTAGGTGTTTCCTGTGTCAGCTTCCTTTATATGTCTAAAACAGCTCCCTCTGGTGGTCTTTGGGGATAAATGAACGTGTGTGAATGTGTATCATGACCTCTAGTGGTATCTTCTTTCAGTGCACCCTTCTGGGAGATATGGATTCAGTCGCAGCTGGGCTCCACATTCCCCCCTAGTAGAACTCAGCACTCCGGGGCTGAAATACAAAAACAAAGAACAGTAAACATTGTATAAATAACTCTTCCTTTACAGGAGGTAAGGCACTCTTGAACTGTTGCATAACGGTAAATGAACAACTATATACATTAGCATAATGAGGAATTGAGGAATTGAGCAACCATAAAAGTCCCAGTCTCTTTTGGAAAAGGATGCTCAAAAGGGGTAAAGAAAACAAGCAAAATAATGTCCATTCTTCTTGTTTCAATATTATAAAGGAAAACAGATTAATAAATAACAGTATAATAAAGCATATTATAAGCAAAAATATATACATTTATGTACAGTGGTTCTAGATAATTATTTTTACATTTGTTAGGTCCTACTCTCTGTACCTAACAGGTAATTGCCCCCTTGTTATACGTACTGACCTACGTGGTGTAGTGGTAGGTGAGGTGTCAGTTACCCTGTTATTCCTGCGTGCAGGTAGGTTGTAGTACTGCCTTAGCCTCTCTAGAGATCTGGCAAGTATACTGTGAGCTGGGTGAACTGGCTCGACTTCTGCAGGGGATCCTTCTTCCTGAGGTTCAGCTTCTTGGGATTCCGCTTCTTGGGGTGCTGCTTCTTTGGGTTCTGCTGAAGCAGGTTCTTCTGGAACTGACTCTACTGCAACAACCGGTGCAACTGAATGTAGAGGTTCTCCTTGTGGTTGATAGAATTGAAGCACGGGAATGATTACAGCTTCTCCAATTCTGGGCCAATCCGCAGGGAAATCTCCTAAGTCTGTATGTATGACTGATTCATCACGCTCTTCCTGATTGACAACAGGTTCTTCCTCTTGAAGCTTTAACGGATTTGGACACAACTCTAGGTGATCTCTGGATACAGTGGTAGTTGTTCTTCCTCCATCTTTGCTTATTATGCACGTTTTCTTGTTGTCAAACCTTGAATTCTGTATGATGTAGGGCTCTCTTTCCCATTGATCGTCGAGTTTGTGTATCCTCCTCTTTCTTTTCAACACGACTTCACCAGGTGCGAAAGGTTCAGCTGGCGCACTTTTGTTGTAACGATCTTCTTGTTTATCCCTTACTCGATTGAGACTATCTTCAACGCAGACTTGTACTTTTCTGTACTGTTCCTGTCTGTTTGTGTAACAGTCTTCAGTAGTCACATATGCTTCTGGTTCTACAACACCAAGCTCCAGATCCATGGGCAGCTTTCCTGGTCTGGCCCGCAAGAGATAAGCTGGGGTGCAATTGGTGGAACTCACAGGTATGTGATTGTACAGATCTACCAGGTCAGGTAGTAAGTCTGGCCACCGATTTCTCTCCTCGAGTGGTACAGTCTTCAGCAGGTCAATGACGATGTGGTTCATCTTCTCACAGAGACCGTTGGTTTGGGGGTGGTACGGTGTGGTTCTTATCTTCTTACATCCGTACAAGTGACAGAACTCTTTGAACAGTTCGGCCTCGAAGGCTGGGCCTTGGTCAGTTAGCACCTGCTCAGGATATCCGTGTGGTCTGCAGAAATATGCTTGGAACGTCTTTGCTGCTGTCTCTGCCATAAGATCTTTGACAGGGGCGACCACCAGGAACCTGGAGTAGTGATCCACCATAGTCAGGGCATAGGAGCATCCTGACCGGCTGGGTGACAACTTGACATGGTCCAGGGCCACGATCTCTAAGGGACGGGTCGTCTTGATGGGTTGCAGGGGTGCCTTCTGACTGCTGTAGTCCTTTCTTCTGAGGCCACAGGGTCCACAGTTCTGGCACCACCTCTCAATGGAGCTGCGCATTCCCACCCAATAGAAACGACACTTCAACAGGGTCTCCAGCTTCTTCCAGCCAAAGTGTCCCGCTTGATCGTGGTAGGCTTCTAACACCATCTGGATGTCGGCTCTGGGGACTACTATCTGCCATACCATCTCATGGGTCCTTGGGTTGACGTACCTCCGGCACAGCTTCTCACGGTAGATAAACAACCGGCTTCTCTCATTCCACAGCTGCTTTGCTTGTAGAGGCGCATCCTTCTCCAAGGAGGAACCTTCTTGAGTTATCAGCTCCTTGATTCGGCTGACAACTGGATCGCTGTCCTGAGTCTCCTTCCAGCTGTGGTGAGGTAAAGGATTTAACGTCTTACCACGCGGCCTCCTGCAGGCTTGTTGCTCGTGGATCATCCCATTCCTGTGAAAGGCAGGCAGTTCAATCTCTTCCAGATCATCCACTTCCTCTTTTGTGTCTGATTCATGAGGCATCCTGGATAGGGCATCAGCATTGGCATTCTTGCGGCCCGCTCAGTACTTGATTGTGAATTGGTAGTTTGACAGCCGAGCCATCCAGCGTTGTTCCATGGCTCCCAGCTTAGCTGTTTCAAGATGCGTCAAGGGGTTGTTATCAGTGTAGGCAGTGAACTTGCTGGAGGCTAGGTAGTGCTTAAACCTCTCCGTATTGGCCCAGACCAGTGCCAGGAACTCCAACTTGAAGCTGCTATAGTTCTCTGGGTTCCTCTCGGTCGGGCGGAGCTTCCTGCTTGCATAGGCGATGACTTGCTCCAGGCCATTTTGCTTCTGACTGAGGACAGCTCCCAATCCTTCATTGCTGGCATCAGTATACAGCAGGAACGGCTGGCTGTAGTCAGGATAGGCTAGGATCTCATCACCTGTCAGGATCTCCTTCATTTCCTTGAATGCCTCAGCCTGTTCTTTACCCCAATGGAATGGAGAATTTCTGCTCTTGAGGGACTGCCCCACCAGGAGGTCTTGCAGAGGCGCTGCTTTCTTGGTGTAATCCTTCACAAACCTCTGGTAGTATCCTGTCAGTCCCAGGAACTGTTGCACCTCCTTGAGATTTTTCGGCTCCGGCCATTTCTGGATGGCGGTGATCTTTTCGGGGTCTGGCGCTACTCCTTCTGAGCTGACAATATGTCCCAGATACTGTACCTTTTGTTTGAGCAGATGGCACTTTGAAGACTTCAGTTTCATCCCATACTTGGACAGTGACTCGAATACCTCCGCCAGGTGCTTCAAGTGATCTTCATACGTCTTGGAGTACACGATTACGTCGTCCAGGTACAGCAACACAGTTTCAAAGTTGAGATGTCCCAGGCAGCTCTCCATCACTCTCTGGAACGTTCCAGGGGCACTGCTGAGTCCAAACGGCATTCTGTCAAACTCACAGAGTCCCATTGGGGTGGTGAAAGCCGTCTTCTCCCGATCCTCCTCAGCCACAGCTACTTGCCAGTACCCCCTAGTGAGGTCAAGGGTGGAAAAGTAATTAGCAGTCTTTAGTGCAGCTAAGGATTTCTCAATGCGTGGTAAAGGGTATGCATCTTTATGTGTAATGCGATTTACTTGTCTGTAATCTACACACATTCTCATGCTTCCATCCTTTTTCCTGACTAAGACTAGAGGTGCTGCCCAGGGACTACAACTATCCCTTATTACCCATGCTTCCTTCATGTCACGCAACATCTCCTTGGCTTTCTGGTAGTGTGCTGGTGGTATAGGCCTGTACGTTCTTTAATGGGAGGATGATTGCCTGTGGGGATGTGATGTTGAACCCCTTTAATTTTTCCAAAGTCGAGTGGGTGTTTGCTGAATACCTGTGCATACTCCTGAACTACTCGATATACTCCTTGTTTCTGGTGGGCTGGAGTGGTGTCTGTCCCGACATGGAGCTGCTGACACCAATCCTCCACCTGAGTGGTCGGACCGTTATCCTCCACTGGTTGTGGGGAGGTTAAGGGCTCCGTCGTGTGAATGAAGTTATTATCCACAGCATGTAACTTAGCAACAGTGGCATAAAGTGGTAATTTGACTTCATCCTCTCCCCAGTTGAGAAGACGCACTGGCACCATCCCATTATGTACCTCCACTACCCCTCTGGCAGTCAAGAGTGTAGGTCTGTGTTCTGAACAATGGGGCTCTACTACTGCTTGGTAGTTCTGTCCTCTCAGACCTATTGCTGCTCTACACCAAATAAGCATTTCACTCATTGGGGGTATCACAATGGGGTTCGGGTCTGTTACCCGTACATTACCAATCTCACCATCGGTCAGTTTCACTTGCTGCTGGCACATCAGGGTCCGGATCTCCTTCCGGATCACTCCCTTTTGCCTTGGTCTGGCAACATCGGCGAGCTGTTGGAGTAAAAACACAACCTCCTCCAAACAGTTACTAATAATGTTAGTGCCTAAAACCACATTCAACCCATTTTCCTCATTAACAGTATTCACTACAAGAAGTCCCAGATCTTTTAGCTCCACTCTCCCCACTTTTACGTCTACGTTTTTAGCCCCCAGTAAGTAAAGAGGGAGGCCATTAGAGGCGTATACGGCAAAGTCAGGGTTTGTGGGTTGGAGACCGTCACTGGACCAGTATCTATTGTAGAGAACATCAGGTATGATGGTTACCTGAGATCCAGTGTCCAGCAGGGCAGGGATTGCGATCCCGTCCAGTTTGATGGACAGGTATGGTCTTCCTCCCACAAACCTGCGGTTCCAGTCTGAGGGGCCTGAGGAGTCTATTCCTGGGTGTTGGCCCTCGGACCCAGGATTTGCTCGTTTAAAGGACACCGACGTGCTGGGTGACCTTCTCTGTGGCAGTGGTAGCAGATGATCTCTCGGCGAGGATGATGCTGGTCGCGGGTCCTTCCTGGGGGTGGCGTTGTCCTCCTCCGGTGGGGCGACGTCCTCCCTCTCCTCCGGCGCATCCAAGGGACGTCCTATGGGCAGTCAGCCAGCAGGATCTTTCCTTCTTCCTCCGTCGGCAGTTGCAGGGCACTTATTACAGTGGCCAGGTTTTTGGTCAGCTGGCGCACTTCTGAGCGCAGACAGTCCAGCTCAGTATGGGGGCGCCACCTGCGTTTTGGCTTCCGCAACCAGCGGGGAAAAGGTGGATGCTGCTGGCTTTAGGGTGGCTTCACTCGGGTGACACTGGGTTGCCATCTCGGGTGTTTCCAGGGGTCGCAGTCCTTTTATAGCCATATCCTTAAGGGCATCAAAGGTAGCATCAGGATGATCCAAGGACCACCAGTGCACAGTCCTGCTTTCAGCTGGGGACCTCAGTCCCCGCACAAATTGTTCCTTTAACATTTTATTTTCATTGGAGACACTCATGGGGTTAACTTGTTTGAGTGCTCGCAGGGCCCCTTGTAGTCGGCAGGCTAGTCCCTAATGCTATCATCTGGTTTCTGGGAGCATTGGTAAAACCTCATCCGGAGATCTGTTTCAGTGCGATCCTCAAAGATAGTCTGTAGCTTTAAGAAAATTGCAAGCACTGACTCCTGGTCTGCAGCTGTCCAAGTTTCTACTTCTCTCTCTGCAGCACCAGTCAATTGTCCCACTACCACTGCAGCTCTCTGCTTTTCTGTCATAGGGTACATGTCAATTATGCTGCATATTTTTCACTTGAACCCTGACAGGGTGTCTGGCTTGCCGCTGTACTGAGGGAGCCACTTCGCTCCAGGCATGTATGGCAGCGTTAGCGGTACTATTGGGGCCACAGGACCAGATGAGGGGCCAGTGTTTCCATCCTGCGTGGCAGCGCCGAGGGGTAAGTCATTGTAGCGGTTGCCCTCGGCCGCGCTGTCAGCTTGCGGCTGCGACATGTCTGTGCCCCCCTAGTTAAGCGTGGCCTACCTTCTCTGAAGGCTGCAGCACTGCAGGGCACAGCGATGTAAAAGGACCTGCGTCGCCGGCGCTCTGACGTCAGAGCGTTCACTGAAGCTCTCCACAGGACCTGCCGCCGCGTCAGCGTTGGGGGCGTGTCCAGGACTCAGCGCGCTTTTGCAGGTACGCCCACTAGTTTTCGCGCCGTGGCGCTGTAAATGGCGGGCAATGGCGGGCAAATAGCGGAAAATCTTCACCACACACAAAACACAGTCTTTTAGTGAGGCACACAGTACCCAGTGGCAACGGGCACAAGTTACTCCGTTGCTGCAGGGCACGAAATCCTGTTCGTGACGCCAGTGAATGAGCCACCCGCCAGGACCGTTCAGTAAAGTTTTTACCGTTGGAACAGGACTGTGACTTGTGGTGTTTTCCTGAGATCTGATCCCCTACAGCCGAAGTGAACGCGTGATGAAGGTAACTGATCGCACCTCAGGACTGGGACTTCACGTGTCTTTTCATATACAAGGTGCTGGGGTGCTCACTGACTGTGAGTTAGTGAACTCGCCCACGACTACAACCACCCCATGCCACCTTGTTGCACACAATAAGGATGTGAGCCACCCGCCAGGGCCGTGGGGTACTCGGCACGAGCCAGTCGACTTCTATGGGGGATGTCACGGGCAGCATACGGCTCGGTCCGTGGCCCTGGGGCTCACTGAAATGTGGGATATTTACAGGTGAATTGAATATTGGTATGGGGATTCGTGACGCCACTTGTGGCACCTGGTCAGGATGACCAGCGCTGCTATGCAGATCCACTGAAGGGTTAATATTGTGCAGCTAGATGTTAAGCCTTCCACAAGTAAGGCTGATTCCTCCAGGGCAGATAGATGTGTAGAAATGCAGGACAGACGGGGACCCGGCAGTCAGGGGTAATAAGGTAACACACACATAAGTCACTTTGGTACCTTTACTGAAGATGTTGCAGGCGCTCCCCGGAGCACTGTAGGGTGAAGGGTGCACATCCAGATTCCTCCACTGAGTAGGTGTGTGGCCTCCTGTTCTCTGCCTCTTTGTAATGAAGTCTTGGCCTGCATGTAGCTGGGCCTAGCTTAGTCTCCGTCTTGTACCTGGCTGACCTTGTGATTGGACCTTCTCACTGAAAGTACACAGTCTCTGCTTGCAGCGTCCTGCTTGCCAGACTCTGTCCTCCTGATCCTGCTACGTATCAGCTCGGTGGTACTCCTGGGACTTGTAGTCCTCCAGGAACTCCGGTGTTCTCCTAATGGGTCGTGGAGATCCCTATAGGCTCGGACCCCGATGTCCGGTCAATACTTGCTGAGGTAAGCTACAAAGGCTTTTCTACCCCTGTTACTGCTCTTTCCACTCGCCTTCGGCCTACCCGGATCCTCACACGATCACACACTGGCAGTTGGAGGGCTGCCTCTTCACCGCTCTCTAAGCGTCGGCACGCTTCTCACTAAGCTGCACTCCTAGATTCAGCTCTGACTAGGCTGGAGTGGTTTCCTGTTCCACTCTTACTAGACTCCACTCTCTGAACTGAATAGCTCTGCAGCCTCTCTAATCTCAGCTCTGCTTTTTCCTTACTGCAGACCGACTGAGCTCTCTGAGGTGACTGGCTGAACTGAGCTAGGTGTTTCCTGTGTCAGCTACCTTTATATGTCTAAAACAGCTCCCTTGGTGGTCTTTGGGATAAATGAACGTGTGTGAATGTGTATCATGACCTCTAGTGGTATCTTCTTTCAGTGCACCCTTCTGGGAGATATGGATTGAGTCGCAGCTGGGCTCCACAGATGCACTTGAAGAAAAATGGGCTGCATGGTTGAGTCGCCAGAAAAAAGCCATTACTGCGCAAATGCCACAAAGTGCAGTTATATGAAAAAGTTTGGGCACCCCTATTAATCTTAAGCTTAACCCCTCTCTGACATCAGATGTACTATCCCGTCCATGAAACCCGTGCAAATCTGACCATGGACTGGATAGTATGTCATAGGCGATCAGCTACGCTCCCAGGGGGAGAGCAGGGACTGTGTGTCAGGAGTGGTTACGGACCGCTCCCAGCACATTAACCCCTGGCACACCGCGATCAAACAAGATCGCGGTGTACCAGGGGCACAGGGGAGCTCCCTGCATGCTCCCCTGAGACCCTCAGAACAGCGCGATGTGATCGCGCTGTTCTGAGGCCTTCCTCCCTCCAAGGAACAGATCCAAGATGGCCGCCGGGTCCTGCAGGGAGGCGGCTTACTCAGTGCCTGCTGAGAGGAGGCACTGAGAAGCCTGCAGCAGTGCCAGAGCGATCACTGGTGTGACAGAGTGCTGTGCACACTGTCACTCCAGCGATCTGACATTTTACAGTGATGTCCCACCCTGGGACAATGTAAAAAAGTGAAAAAAATAAAAATAAACATGTTTTAAATAAAATTCTAAAATAAAAAAAAAATATTCCCCAAAAAATTCATTTTTTCCTGTAAATAAAAAAACCAAAACAATAAAAGTACACATATTTGGTATCGCCGCATCCGTAACGACCCCCCCCTATAAAACTGTCCCACTAGTTAACCCCTTTAGTGAACCCCTTAAAAAAAAAGCAATGCTTTATTATCATACCGCCGAATAAAAAGTGGAATAACACGCGATCAAAAAGACGGATATAAATAAACATGGTACCGCTAAAAACGTCATCTTGTCCCGCAAAAAACAAGCTGCCATACAGCATCATCAGCAAAAAAATAAAAAAGTTATAGCTCGCAGAATAAAGCGATGCAAAAATAATTATTTTTTATATAAAATAGTTTTTATTCTATAAAAGCACCAAAACATAAAATAAATTATATAAATGAGGTATCGCCGTAATCGTACTGACCCAAAGAATAAAACTGCTTTATCAAGTTTACCACACGCAGAACGGTATAAACGCCTCCCCCAAAAGAAATTCATGAATTGCTGATTTTTGTTCATTCTAACCTCCCAAAAATCGAAATAAAAAGCGATCAAAAAAGTCACATGCTCAAAAATGGTACCAATAAAAATGTCAACTCGTACCGCAAAAAATAAGACCTCACATGCCTCTGTGGGACAAAATATGCAAAAATTATAGCTCTCAAAATGTGGTGATGCAAAAACTATTTTTTGCAATGAAAAGCGTCGTTTAGCGTGACAGTTGCCAATCATAAAAACCCGCTATAAATAGTAAATCAAACCCTCCTTTATCACCCCCTTAGTTAGGGAAAAATAATAAAATTAAAAAAATGTATTTATTTCCATTTTCCCTTTAGGGTTAGGGTTAGGGTTGCGGCTAAAGTTAGGGTCAGGGTTGGCGCTAAAGTTAGGATTAGGGTTGGGATTAGGGTTAGGGGTGTGTTAGGGTTAGGTTTGTGGTTAGGGTTGGGACTAGGGTTAGGGGTGTGTTGGGGTTAGGGTTGGAGTTAGAATTGGGGGTTTCCTCTGTTTAGGCACATCAGGGGCTCTCCAAATGTGACATGGCATCTGATCTCAATTCCAGCCAATTCTGCGTTGAAAAAGTCAAATGGTGCTCCTTCACTTCTGAGCTCTGCCATGCGCCCAAACAGTAGTTTACCCCCACATATGTGGTATCAGCGTACTCTGGACCCCAAGAGTTATTGTGCAATTTTTCCTAATTCTTCTGTTACCCTTTGGGAAAATAAAAAAACTGGGGGAGAAAATATCATTTTTGTAAAAAAAAAAAAGATTTTTTTGTTTTTACTGCTGTACGTTATAAACTTCTGTGAAGCACTTGGGGCTTCATAGCGCTCACCACACATCTAGATAAGTTCCTTATGGGGTCTATTTTCCAAAATAGGGTCACTTGTGGGGGGTTTCCACTGTATAGGCGCATCAGGGGTCTCCAAATGCGACATGATGCCCCCAGACCATTCCATCAAAGTCTGCAATCCAAAAAGTCACTACTTCCCTTCCGAGCCCCAACGTGTGCCCATAGAGTAGTTTTCTCCCACATATTGGGTATCAGCGTACTCAGGACAAATTGGACAACAACTTTTGGGGTTCAATTTCTCCTGTTACCCTTGTTAAAATAAAATATTGGGGGCGAAAAAAATCATTTTTGTAAAAAAAAAAAAAAGATTTTTTATTTTACGGTTGTACGTTATAAACTTCTGTGAAGCACTTCGGGGTTCAAAGTGCTCACCACACATCTAGATAAGTTCCTTGAGGGTTCTAGTTTCCAAAATAGTGTCATTTGTCGGGTGTTTCCACTGTTTAGGCAGATCAGGAGCTCTCCAAACACGACATGGCATGCAGCCAATTCTGCTTTGAAAAAGTCAAACGGCGCTCCTTCCCTTCCAAACTCTATCATGCACCCACATATGGGGTATCAGCGTACTCAGGACAAATTGCAGAATACCTTTTGGAGTCTTGTTACCCTTTGGAAAATAAATATTGGGGTGAAAAGATCATTTTTGTGGAAAAAATATGATTTTTTAATTTTACGGCTCTACGTTATAAACTTGTGTGGAGCACTTGGGGGTTAAAATTGCTCACCAAAGATCTAGATAAGTTCCTTAGGGGGTCTAGTTTCCAAAATGGGGTCACTTGTGGGGGGTTTCCACTGTTTAGGCACATCAGGGGCTCTCCAAATGCAACATGGCGTCCAATCTCAATTCCAGCCAATTTTGGTTGGAAAAAGTCAAATGGTGCTCCTTCCATTCCGAGCTCTGCCGTGCACCCAAACAGTGGTTCTCCCCCACATATGGGGTATCAACGTACTTAGGACAAATTGGACAACAACTTTTGTGGTCCAATTTCTCCTGTTACCCATGGGAAAATAAAAAATTAGTGACTAAAAGATAATTGTTGTGGGAAAAAAATATAATTCTTTATTTTCATGCCCAGGCATTATAAACTTGTGTGAAGCACTTGGGGGTTCAAAGTGCTCACCAAAGATCTAGATAAGTTCCTTAGTGCGTCTAGTTTCCAAAATGGGGTCACTTGTGGGGGGTTTCCACTGTTTAGGCTCATCTGGGGCACTGCAAACGGAACATGACCCCCATCAACGTCTGCATTCCAAAACGTTACTACTTCCTTTCCAAGCCCTGCCGTGAGCCCAAACAGTCCCCCCCCACATATGAGGTATCAGCGTACTCAGAACAAATTGGACAACAACTTTTGAGGTCCAATTTCCTTGGGAAAATTCAAAAATTTGGGACTAAAAAATCATTTTTGTGGAAAATTGTTTTTTTTTTCACACCCAGCATTATAAACTTTTGTGAAACACTTGGGGGTTCAAAGTTCTCACAACAGATCTAGATAAGTTCCTTAGGGGTCTAGTTTCCAAAATGGTGTCACTTGTGGGGGGTTTCCACTGTTTAGGCGCATCAGGGGCTCTCCAAACGTGACATGGCGTCCAATCTCAATTCCAGCCAATTTTAGTTTGAAAAAGTCAAATGGCGCTCCTTCACTTACGAGCTCTGCCGTGTGCCCAAACAGTCTTTTTCCCCCACATATGGGGTATTGGCGTACTCAGGAGAAATTGTACAACAACTTTATCTGTCCATTTTCTCCTTTTACCCTTGTGAAAATAAAAAAAAGTTTGTAAAAGTTCATTTTTGTGGCTAAAAAGTTAAATATTCATTTTTTCCTTCCACGTTGCTTCAGCTCCTGTGAAGCACCTGAAGTGTTAATGAAATTCTTGAATGTGGTTTTGAGTAGCTTGAGGGGTGCAGTTTTTAGAATGGTGTCACTTTTGGGTATTTTCTGCTATATAGACCCCTCAAAGTGACTTCAAATATGAGGTGGTCCCTAAAAAAAATGGCTTTGTAAATTTTGTTGTAAAAATGAGAAATCGCTGGTCAACTTTTAACCCTTATAATTTCCTAACAAAAAAAATTTTGGTTCCAAAATTGTGCTGATGTAAAGTAGACATGTGGGAAATGTTATTTCTTAACTATTTTGTGTGACATATTTCTCTGTTTTAAGGGAATAAAAATTCAAAGTTTGAAAATTGCAAAATTTTCAAAATTTTCGCCATATTTGCATTTTTTCAAAAATAAACACAAGTTATAGCGAAGAAATTTTACCACTAACGTGTAGTACAATATGTCATGAGAAACCAGTCTCAGAATCGCGAAGATCCGTTGAAGCGTTCCAGAGTTATAACCTCATAAAGAGACAGTGGTCAGAATTGCAAAAATTGGCCCGGTCATTAACGTGCAAACCACCCATGGGGGTGAAGAGGTTAATGTTTGATAAAAATTGGTGTTTTTACAACAGCTATTTCAGTTTGATATATCTAATAACTATTGGACACAGTAATGTTTCTGCCTTGAAATGAGGTTTATTGTACTAGCAGAGCATGTGCAATCTGCATTCAAACCAAATTTGACAGGTGCATAAGTATGGCCACCATTATCATTTTCTTGTTTTAAATACTCCTACCTACTTTTTACTGACTTACTAAAGCACTTTTTTTGGTTTTGTAACCTCATTGAGCTTTGAACTTCATAGCCATGTGTATGCAATCATGAGAAAAGCTACTTAAAGTGGCCACTTGCAAGTTGTTCTCCTGTTTGAATCTCCTCTGAAGAGTGGCATGATGGGCTCCTCAAAACAACTGTCAAATGATCTGAAAACAAAGATTATTCAACATAGTTGTTCAGGGGAAGGATACAAAAAGCTGTCTCAGAGATTTAACCTGTCAGTTTCCACTGTGAGGAACATAGTAAGGAAATGGAAGAACACAGGGACAGTTCTTGTTATGGCCAGAAGTGCCAGGCCAAGAAAAACATCAGAAAGGCAGAGAAGAAGAATGGTGAGATCAGTCAAGGACAATCCTCAGACTACCTCCAGAGAGCTGCAGCATCAACTTGCTGCAGATGGTGTCACTGTGCATCGGTCAACTATACAACGCACTTTGCACAAGGAGAAGCTGTATGGGAGAGTGATGCGAAAGAAGCCATTTCTGCAAGCACGCCACAAACAGAGTCGGCTGAGGTATGCAAAAGCACATTTGGAGAAGCCAATTTATTTTTGGAAGAAGGTCCTGTGGACTGATGAAACCAAGACTGAGTTGTTTGGTCATACAAAAAGGCGTTATGCATGGTGTCAAAAAAACACAGCATTCCAAGAAAAACACTTGCTACCCACAGTAAAATTTGGTGGAGGTTCCATCATGCTTTGGGGCTGTGTGGCCAATGCCGGCACCGGGAATCTTGTTAAAGTTGAGGGACGCATAGATTCCACTCAGTATTAGCAGATTCTTGACAATAATGTTCAAGAATCAGTGACAAAGTTGAAGTTACGCAGGGGATGGATCTTTCAGCAAGACAATGATCCAAAACACCGCTCCAAATCTACTCAGGCATTCATGCACAGGAACAATTACAATGTTCTGGAATGGCCATCCCAGTCCCCAGACCTGAATATCATTGAACATCTGTGGGATCATTTGAAGAGGGCTGTCCATGCTCGGGGACCATCAAACTTAACTGAACTGGAATTGTTTTGTAAAGAGGAATGGTCAAAATTACCTTCATCCAGGATCCAGGAACTCATTAAAAGCTACAGGAAGCGACTAGAGGCTGTTATTTTTGCAAAAGGAGGATCTACTAAATATTAATGTCACTTTTCTGGTGAGGTGCCCATACTTATGCACCTGTCAAATTTTGTTTGGATGCAGATTGCACATTTTCTGTTAGTACAATAAACCTCATTTCAAGGCAGAAACATTACTGTGTCCAATAGTTATTAGATATATCAAACTGAAATAGCTGTTGCAAAAACACCAATTTTTATAAAACATTAAGCTTAAGATTAATAGGGGTGCCCAAACTTTTTCATATAACTGTATCTCGCTAACAATATGCAAAACAGCAAAGAAATAAGCCTCAAAACTTCTGGAACAAGGTAATTTGGAGTGATGAGACCAAAATTGAACTTTTTGGCCACAATTATAAATGTTATATTTGGAGAGAGGTCAACAAGGCCTATGATGATAAAAGGAACACCATTCCTACATTAAAGCACGGAGGTGGATTGCTGATGTTTTGGGGATGTATGAGCTACAAAAGCAAAGGAAACTTAGCCAAAGTTGAAGGAAAGATGAATACAGCACAATATCAGCAAATAATGTAGGCAAATTTGCGCATGGGACAGACTTGGGCATTCCAACATGACAATGATCCAAAACACAAGGCCAAGTCGACCTGTCATTGGCTACAGCAGAACAAAGTGAAGGTTCTGGAGTGACCATCTCAGTCTCCTGACCTCAATATCATTGAGCCACTCTGGAGAGATGTCAAGTGCGCAGTTCATGCTAGACAGTCCAGGAATTTACAGGAACTAGAGGCTTTTTGCCAAGAAGAGTGGGCAGCTTTATCATCTGAGAAAATAAAGAACCTCATCCACCACTACAACAAAAGACTTCAAGCTGTTATTGATGTTAGAGGGGGCAATACATGGGATTAAGAAATTGGATATGTAAACTTTTGATCAGGGTCATTGGATGTTTTGGGTTGTCATTATGATTTAAAAAGAGAAAACACAGTAGTTTGACAATAAATGGCTTCACCCAACCACTAATCATGAGTGGAAAAAAAGTTTTGGTGTTATCATTCATTTTTTCTGAAAAAGACCAAAATAGCAAAAATTGTACAGGGGTATGTAAACTTTTGAGCACAATTGTATATTGCAATTCGAGTTTGACCAATATGAGCCATTTTTATATTAAATTTCCATACAATTTTTGTATTCAAGCTAATCCATGAATATGAAAGTAAGCTTGTTCTATATTATTATAAAGTATATTATGATGAATATTGCCATCTCTTCAGGTTACATGATAGCAGTTTTATGTGACCTCTAGTATACATTTACTAAAGATGTAGTATATTTTTGTATAGTTTATTTAAAATGTAAATCTGGTTTCAGTATCATAAAATAGGTAAGTCGAATGACATCAAGAGTTAAATCTAAGGTGAAACATCAAGAGCTATATGTAAGGAGAAATCCATATAATGTGTCTGTAAACTGCATGGCAAGCAATGATGAGTCAATGGAAAATAGCATCTAGTTTACTATACTTTAAACTCCAAAGGTTTATTGTACTGCTAGAATATAATTACTCGTGGAGCAGAAACTTGTGAAACATACAATTACAGTATAACATTGTCTACACTACTTGAGGTATCTTTTATATTCTCTGTAATCTTTTTGCTGTGGGTTCTACTTCCAACATAAAAAAATGTGCTGCATTCAGCTGTCTTTTTGGAAAGAAACCATTAAAATCACATTATTTTTGTGTGACAACATAATAATAGTAATAATAATAGATCTCTTTTTTCTGTCTCTAAATGAAAACATTTTTCTTTCCATATAGAGACAGATGCAGCCCATACAGATCTTATCTGAAAGTTTACACAGTAGTGTATACGAGCTATGTCATTCTCTAGGAGGTGAATACATCAGCACTAGCGATGAGCGAGCACTAAAATGTTCGGGTGCTCGTTGCTCGGGTCGAGCAAATTGGAATACTCGGGTGTTCGAGCCGAGCAATGAGCCCAATGTAAGTCTATGGGAAACTCGAGCTTTTTTGCTGCCACCTCCCCAGAGGTCTTTCTAGGGTATCAAAATGTCAGAAATCTATGGGAACAGTGCACAAATGACATGGGAACATCATGGAGAAGACCCCTGGAAGCATTTCTGACTCCTAGGTCACTGCTGTGAACAATGTTGTCAGAGTGTTACGCCACTTTTACAGGCTTACATTAAAACATACAAAAATGAAACCAAAATGGATTTTCCTGGGAAATATGTTAAGGAACATCCTTTCCTGGGTAATGATTTGAATGTAAGGCAAAATAAAGAAAAAATGTACCTCCACCACTTGGGCTATGTTCATACATCGTGTTTTTGATGCGTTTTTCAACTTTAGCATTGCTTTCAACCAATACAAATTCATTCACAGGGAAATGTCATTTTAACATTTAACAACCTTAAATGGCCATGCGGTGTGTGACACATCATCAGACACATCCTATTTCATTTGCGAAGGAGGGACTCTGAAAGTTCCAAAGCCTATTTTTATAGAAGCATCAATCGACATTAATCTTCTTAAAGGTCCATGTTAAATATTAATTATTGGTTATGGATTTATTCTTTATACACTCAATTCTGTACTGAGTACATTGACTTTCAGCTGATATTACAGATGCTATTTCTGTATGGTAAAGTGTCATCCCCATATATAGAGACCACGTGATCTAAGGGACATATATATAATGACTACACGAAGGGAGGGGGGCTCTCTTGCTCGCTCGCTCTCTCTTCTGGACAGCTGCTGCCATGTAACCACGTGTTGTTTCTCTGAGACGCTGCTGACAAGGCCAGAATGTCATTTTACCATTCAGGACACCAAGGAAAGAAGTGTATAAGCTTTGCTATGGACAAATGGACAATCTCTACGTAACTATTTCACTCATTTTATGTTTTCCTGTAATGATGTTTTTTTGATAAACAGTCCAATAAATCACTACATTTTTTTTTATAAGAAACGTGACGTTTTCTTTAAAGTATCGCATCTGGTAACAAGTCCTTGAAAAATATACAAAATTAAGCATTTTTAACAGTCCATCAGCTGGATATGCTTTGTTGTTCCCATTATTAAACAGTGAGTCTCCTATACAGTTATTGCCTATGCAGTGAGTGGCTGTGCTGCCAAAAATTAGGACGCACCCCAATACCCCTTTGAAGAGACATACAGGAGGGCCTCATGAAAAAATGTTCCCATTATAAGAAAATGGGTTTCCCATAGTGTTTGCCTGTGCATTTAATGCAGGGCCTGCCTTACCCTAAAGTTACACGCACCCCAATAACCCTTTGAACCAACATCCTGGATGGCCACATGAAACCAAAGTTCCCATTATTATTAATTTTGCACTCCTATAAAGTTTGCTCATGAAGTGAATGCAAGGCCTGCTCCAAATTTGAACGCGCCACAAAAACCCAAAAAACAGACGTCCTGGATGGCCACATGAAACCAAAGTTCCCATTATGCTTATTTTTTTTACTCCCATACAGTTTGCCCATATAGTGAATGCATGGCCTGCCCTGCCCCAAAACTACATGCACCCCAATAACCCTGGAACCGACGTAGTGGATGGCCACATGAATCCAAAGTTGCCATTTTTTTCATTTGGTACTGCCATACTGTTAGCCTATGCACTGAATGCAAGGCCTGCCCTGCACCAAAGTAACATGCACCCCAATAACACTTTCAACAGACGTACTTGAGGGCCTCATGACAAAAATGTTCACATTAGAAGAAAGTGTGTCTCCCATAATGTTTGCCTATGCATTGAATGTAAGGCCTGCCTTGCCTCAAAGTTACATGCACCCAATACCCCTTTGAAGAGACGTAGAGGAGGGCCTCCTGAAAACAAAGTTCCCATTATTTGGACATTATTTGAAACCAAAGTTGTCATTTTTTTCATTTGGTACTGTCATACTGTTAGCCTATGCACTGAATGCAAGGCCTGCCCTACACCAAATTTACATGCACCCCAATACCCCTTTGAAGAGACGTAGAGGAGGGCCTCCTGAAAACAAAGTTCCCATTATTTGGAAGTGGGTCTCCCATACCGTTTGCCTATGCAGTAAATGCAAGAGCTTCCAAAAATTTGGAGGCACTCCAATACCCCTTGAAAGCGACGTAGAGGACTGCCTCATGAAAAAATATTCCCATTATTAGGAAGTGGGTCTCCCATAGTGTTTGCCTTTGCAGTCAATGTAAGGGCTGCCCAAAATTTGGAGGCACTCCAATGCTTCTTGAAAGAGATGTGGAGGAGGGTCTCATAAAAAATGTTCCTATTGTAGAGGAGCGGTCTCCTATACTTGTAATGCCCATACATTAAGTGTATGGGCTGAAAAGCATTTTCCCCTGGGGGTACACATCAACCTACTGTGTAAATATTTCTTTTACGGGCATCATAAACACCCTTGCAAAAAACTATAGTGGCTGTTGCATCACGGAACATGTTCACCATGGTGTTCTAGTGGTGTTGTCTGAAGAGACGTGGAGGATGTCCTCCTATACATCTTTTCCCAATTTAAAGGAGCGGGTCTCCTATACTTGTAATGACCATGTACTAAGTGTATAGGCTGAAAAACATTTTCCCCTTGGGGGTACACATCAACAAACTGCGTAAACATTTTTTTTTACGGCCATCGTAAACACCCTTGAAAACACCAACGTGGCTGTTGCATCACCCTGGTGATCAAGTGGTGGTGGATGATGAGGACGAGGAGAAGGATAACACCAAATAGCCAAAATCAGGAAGTGTATACCCCTGTGTAATTGTGAAGAGGTGCATGGTGTAACGTCCCAGACTATCTGTGGACAGGGATTACTCGCTTTTCTGGTCGTTGAGGCATACGATGGGACACTCAGGGTTAAAAAAGTCTATTCAGTTTATTAAAGTACAGCATAAACCGCTCCTCAGGAACCTAGTAGAATGCAGCGCCAGTACATGTCGTACATTCAGCTTATAGAATAAACACAGTCTCTCACTGGCCCTGGTCAGCATAACACGGACTCCTGTCCGTTACCTGTTGGTGTCGACCACACAGGTTCCCGGATGCCTCTTCTCCTCAGAGGTATCCCACAAACACTTTCTCTAGCATGAACACAGTCTCTCACTGACCCCGGTCAGCATAACACAGATTCCTGTCCATTACCTGTTGGTGTCGGCCACACAGGTTCCCGGATGTCTCTTCTCCTCAGAGGTATCCCACAAACATTTCTCACTGACCCCGGTCAGTATTACTCATGGTTGTCAGACCGTCCACTCCAGAGGTATCTCACAGACCTCCTTTCTCTGGCTCAGACTACCCTGCACTGCCTCCTGTACCAAACACACAGGCTCCATTATGTAGCCTCTAACCACACCCACAGGTGAGGTAATATCACATGGACTGAACACATGATTGTGACATCACTGCAGGCCCTCAAACTCACAAACACACACACAGGGAAAATGGGGTACAGTGAGCACTCTCACCTCGGGGTGAGGTATATGGGTAGCCAGAGCCTCCCATTTCTCATAGCTACCCGTAACCCTGACCCAAATGTGAACGACAACTACTTAGTGCTTACGTTCACTAAAGAAAAAATACTCCAGCGGCCATCCCTGTGACACATACCTCCCATTGATTATGCTGCCATTAGTCACACTACATACCTCCCCCCTCTGCCTAAATCCGTGGGGCTTGGCACTTTCTCTTACCCGACCAGAGACCCTTCTCGGTCATCCCTTACAGTTAAACCGTCTGTCTAAGTCGGGCCCTGCTACTGAACCCTTTTGTAAGCATCCGTCATCCGACTCCGTCACATCCTTTGATAGAGATGCCCCCTTGTCAGACCTCCCGCATCCCCAGCAGTCAGTACGGTGTCGCGATTCCCTTGCACCCATACCTCCTGTCTGGTCTGACTCTTTGTAACCACGTCTGCTACATGGTCTCCCGCCTAGGTCACTCAGCCCTTAGCTAACTGAGGCATCACTACTTCTACCTCTTCCATCAGGCCCCCTTTTGTTATCTCTCTACTGGCCATTTCTCCTATGGTCTTTATTGCTCGGAGACCAGTCCTTGCATTTGTCTCTATGTCCTCTGTTAGCTTCAGCTTGGGGACTTCCAGTCTTTAGAGAACCTCTTTGTCTCTCTATACCGCAAGTTGAAGGTGGTGGCCATCTTCTTCCCATTTCCTGCAGCTCTCTATTGATCTGCCCCCTCCCAAGTCTTAGCTGCTCTATCTCTTTCAGGCATGCCACGCGATACTCCAGGAGCATATTCCCAAGGATCTCCATGGATCCGATAACGAGGAATGGCACCATCCCATCTTCACCGATGACCTGGGCTTCGTCATCAGCCGGAATCCTCACTCTCATCACACCGGATCTATTCACAATCTCCTGCATCACATTCCCGAGTCTTCCGATGAACTTCCTCACCAGACCTCTGGCAACTTGAACGATGTCTTCTACAACGCCCAGCCGACTTTGAGCCTTCCTTTCATGCTCCAGACGTCGAGTGACTTCCTTATTCCTCAATATGATCCTCTGCTTCTAGGTGCTTATCCCTCAAAATAGCCACCCGTTTCACTGTGACTTCCCTAGTCGACAGTATGACCAACTGCTGAGTCTCTGGGGCCCAATTTACACTACATGCTTCTATTGCCTTTCTAAAGGCCTCATGCACATCCTCACTGGCACACGCTTCTCGCACGTATTCGGGTACCTCTATTACACACTTGAAGAGCGGAGTCTTATCCTCTTCAAGGACTCACGATTCCTGCTTTGCATTGAACACTTCCTTCAAGTCATCTGCCATCACCGTGTGATTGTCTAGTTCAGCTTTTAGCATAAGCACTTTCTGAGCTTCACACTCTTTCAGGACCCCTCGCCAAGATGGGTATTTGCATCTCCGCCTCCTTACCAATCTGGCACTTCCCCTGCTGGATTTTGTCCTCCGTGGAGGCCCCTTCTTTGGTCAGCCTCTCCAGCTCACTCTCCTTCTATATCTTGAGTTCTCAGAGAACTTTATTGCGCTCCTCTGCCAAGCAGCGACTCTCATCCTCTCTCCGGAGAAGCTCCTGCTGATGCTTCTCTTGGGCCTCTCTGAGCACCTCCGTATATTCCAATAGGGCCTTGTTCATGGTTTGACATGCTGACAGGTGACATCTGAGCTCATAGACTTTCTTCTCCAGCTCAACCACTCTGTGCTCAATCGCTTGTTTCAGGAGTCAGGACCCTTTCTCGTTTGACTGTCTCTTTCACTGTCTCATTAAAGAGCTCTATCTCGTGGTCCTGCTCTCTTTTGGCCAGCATGTGTCACACCATCATTTCTTTAAGCAAATTTTCAGATGGGCTCTCTTGCCCACCCATACTCTGCATCTTCAGAGCTCCACCTATTCCTGCATCCTCCTTTATGGTCTCTGCGGATCTACTACAGTTCTGTTTTAACTCCAGCCCAACACCAACTCCCCCTGTGCTGGGGTTTGTTAGCGATAAAGTGACCTCCTTACTGCACGCTCTTTCCCTTGCGTTCGAGTCACAGTCTGAATTGGATATATGAAGAAAATGCTAGCACAGCTATAGAGAAGGTGCCACAGTAGGTTCCCAAACCGAATACTGTGTATAAAGAGACTGGGCACACTCGTAGTAGTGTATCAAGTGAAAATTTTAATAAATGCCGTGGTCACTTAACTAAAGCAAACGTTTCGGTCAAGAGACCTTCATCAGTGTGCTAGTTATAGTGTTGTTAATAGATACGGCATGACCTGCACATATAACTTCATGAAATCGCAGGGGATCATAGAGTCCGTTTTGTGATTCCAGTGATCGCGGTCTCACAGAATCTTCAGATCTACAGAGAGACTGCTGGCTACAGGTGCAAACGCAGTGAGTTCAATAGCCTAGGACCTAGGACGCGGCATCCACCGCTAGTCACAGGGTGCGTTTGCACCTGTAGCCAGCAGTCTCTCTGTAGATCTGAAGATTCTGTGAGACCGCGATCACTGGAATCACAAAACGGAGTTATAAAAAGTTATATGTGCAGGTCATGCCGTATCTATTAACAACACTATAACTAGCACACTGATGAAGGTCTCTTGACCGAAACGTTTGCTTTAGTTAAGTGACCACGGCATTTATTAAAATTTTCACTTGATACACTACTACGAGTGTGCCCAGTCTCTTTATACACAGTCTGAATTGGAGTCATCCCCCACTCACCCTGTCAGCCTGGAACAGCAAGTCCCCACTTAAACACGTGTCAGACCCCTTTCCTGGAGCTCCCCCGTTTCCCACGGACACACGTTTGGTCACCCCAGCTAAGTTCCTGAGTTGGTCAGACCCACACTTTCTTTCAGTCACCTGGAACTCTGGATTATCGACTTTAGGTGGCACTACCTCCTCCTCTTTAAACATCACATTAACACGAATCCCCACAGCCTACTGCTGTAGTGAGGCTTCCATACGAACGTTCCATCTCCTTTCCTCTGAGCAACCCCAAACTTCATCAACTTCCCACGCATCTTCAAAAAACACAAAGTCCCGGTCCCTCTCAAAAAGGTACAATAAGTTCAGTGTTTTACCGCCATCTTGGCACTCGACTCTTTTGGACATATCTATGATCACTCTAACCACTGTATAGTCCACAGTAACCCCATGGATGCAGCGAACATTGACCTTTTTCTTGGACAGAGAACAAGAGGAGTTCCCATTAGTCACCTGACTCTTTGAGTTCAGCCGTCCAGAGGCTTCTTCCCGATGTAACATCACGGTACACACCTGCGGTCTGTCATCAAACGGAAAGTCTATACCACACTCGGAATAGATATAACACAAACACCTCTGTTTCCCAGACATGTCCACTGAGGTAACTGATGTCGCCCCTTTTGAAAGCTCCGCCCCCTTTTGGGGCCACTATCCCCTTTTGGGACTCCGCCCCTTTTGGGACTCCACCCCTCTGCAGGCCCCTCACCGCCTGTGCACGGCAGTCTATCTGCCCCAACAGTTCCTCACAGTGAGGCTCCTGCAGTTGCTACTGCAGCTCCTGCTGCTGCAGAACCTCTTGCTGCAACAGCTCCGCATCGGCTCTGCAAACCTCCAGACGGCTTTGCGTATCTCCAGACGACTCTGTGTTGAGGATGTTGACTACCTTCGTAACCCCGCCGAGTTACTGCCAGATGCTTTCAGTCTTTGTGGCCCCACCGAGCCACAGCAAGCTGACTTGAGCGAAAAAAAAAATTTGTGGACCCACCGATCCACAGCAAACACCTGCACACGTGCTTCCTGGACCTCTGCCCGCAGTCTAGCACCAATTATAACGTTCAAGACTATCTGTGAACGGGGATTACTCGCTTTGCTGTTTGTTGAGGCATATGCTGGGACACTCAGGGTTAAAAAAGTCCATTCAGTTTCTTAAAGTACAGCATAAACCGCTCTTCAGGAGCCTAGTAGCATGAAGCCGCCAGTACAATGTCTGTAATATTCAGCTTTATAGAATAAACACAGTCTCTCACTAACCCTGGTCAGCATAACATGGACTCCATTAGGTAGCCTCTAACCACACCCACAGGTGAGGTAACATCACATGGACTGGTCACGTGATCGTAACATCACTGCAGGTCCTCAAACTCACAAACACACACAGGGAAAAAGGGGTACAATGAGCACTCTCACCTCAGGGTGAGGGGTTACAGGAAGTTTCGCCCCCAGCAGTTCACCCCCAGCAATTTGCCCCAGCAGTTCGCCCCCAGGAGTTCGCCCCCAGGTACATTTCACCCCCGCACATTTCGCCCCCAGGAAGATTTGCCCCCGCACATTTCGCCCCCTAACATTTTGCCCCTGGATGTTTCGTCCCTGGATGTTTCACCCCCGGATGTTTCGCCCCCGGATGTTTCACCTACATCATATTGTCCTTGGATGTGTCGCTATCTGATGTTTCGCCCCTAGCATTTTGACATCAGATGTTTCACCCTCAACTTTTGGGGTCAACATGCAGGGAACAAAACATCTAGGGCTAAACACACCTGGGGTAAAATATACAGGGCCCCAATTGCTGGGGATTCCTGTGGCTGCCTTTTCAGCAGCTCACCCAGTGTCTCTTCTGGTTGGCATTAAAGGAGTATTATCACCCTAGAACACAGAAAAACTGACATACTTACCTGTCACAGCTGCAGCTCCTTGGGTCACGAGTGCAGTCTAACGGTTCCCCGTGACGTCTTCTCCTGCTTCCGGCTGTCTTTTCATCTTGCCTGGATCACTGATCCATGAAGCATGATGAATGCCGCAGCAGTGAGGCCGAATGTCTCCTGGCCGCTCACTGACATGACGTCACTCCTGCCCCATTCATCAGTCAATCAAGGGGGCAGGATGCCTCTTCTGTCACAAAGACACTGCTGCGCATGTGCAGTGCCGTGATGAGATCAGGCAGAAGAAGAGGACGCTGGGAAGAAGGAGAGGACTCATGGTGGCCTCTGGATCCAGTATGGCGATCGCCATCCCACACAGCCAGGTGAAGATCAGGCAAAGATGAGCAGAAGACCTCTATGTAAGTACCAGGAGGGTAAGATCGGCAGCATGATTGCTGAAAGCATGCTGCTTTATTTTGCTGTTCGGCATGAAAATACCCCTTTAATACAGGCTATGTATGGAAGCAGGGGGACTATTGACTGACTAAAGGGTTAATCCCACCAACCATCTCTGCAGAACTGAGATATTGGCTTTGCTGAACTAAAGTGGTGGTTAACCAGTTTCTACAGAACCTCTTTATCAGGTCTTCAGAAAGGGCGTTTGGGGATTAGTCTTCACAGAACACTCTGCCAGTATACCAAGGAATGGAGCAGCAGATAAAAGTGGTATTCTTACTTCAGGATCCCTTTTTCTATTGATGCCCATTCCTCAGATTAGGCCAAGAATAGGGTCCAGTTGTATTCTGCATTGAACCAGCTGTTTATCAGCAGCTTTCAGCACCAACGACAAGGACAAGTGACTGGAAGCTGCAGCCATAGCTCTCCATGATTTCAGTGAGATCCAGGGAAGATGTGACAGCACCGGGTAAAGAGTTGATCCACCATGACATGCCTTATACAGGGGCATGCACGAGAGAAATGCATGTTCTGGATAGGACTCGGTTGTGTGCATCCGGTCTTTCAGTAACAAACGGCCCTTTGGGGACAAACATTAAATTGGTATGGCCCTTGGTGAATATGACTTTGACATCCCTGATCTAAGACAAGTGACCATCATTTTACTTTCATGTACTAGTGGTGTTACACTTAATGGCTTCTTTTTGTCATCCATTACATATCATACTGTATCTAGTGATGAGCAAACCCGATCTGGAAAGTTCAGGGTTCGTATCGAAGAATGCCTGCTCTGGTTCAACCACACTGACCCCAATCAGGCAATGTTCAGAGTTTGCTCATCAGAAAATAAAAATCGCTTCTCTCCCCTTTGCTGAGGTCCCGACCTGTGTGGAGAGTCTTCTTGACCAAGGGAATCCCTAGCTAGGAATCCTGAAAGGGATTCCCTCGGGTACGATGACATATTCACACAATGTGGAAGTGCATGGAAAATGACTGAAGAGGACCCTCGGCGTCTGCCGGTACCCCAACAAATGGGTAAGTAGCAATTGTGGTACAGCAAAGGGTGTTTTGCTGGATGGGAGATATATTTCTGCCAGCAGGTTAAAGTTTGGTCGGGATTTTCCCTAAACACAAGGACCTGTGATGATGTCATGGTCACGTGATCAGCCTAGGTGATGTGTACCTAACCTGTGGGTGTGGTTAGGGGCTATGTAATGGTGAGGGTGAGTGTAAGAGGGGGTTGTAGAAGAGGAGGAGCTCGGCTGAAGCCAGCCTGTATGTGTTTTTGGACGACACGTGCTGGAAAAAGCACTAGCATCTACACTCCAGACAACCCGGGGAATGGTACCTGGTGGTTGCTGCTGACCTGGTAGCCCCTTAGTTGAGCCCGTCCCAGCAAGGGTGAGTCTGAGACCAGTGGTTCTCCAAGTCAGAGTATATTTGTGTTTTTGCTATGTTTCTGTGAACCTGGTGTTTAAAGTGACATTAAACCACTGAAGTTGGACTCTAAGCCTGTGTGTTGCCTCATTACTGCTGCCCTGCCACTACCTACCAGAGCAAATCCCTACACAATATATATATTTTCTTTTTACTATCTGGTCAGTGATGAGGATGTGGTGGACAGATCCTCCACTCCTCTGAGTCTCCATACCCATTAAGTTCAATGGAGATGATAGTTTGAGGGCCCTCTGATACTGCACCATTTTAATATAACTGTCTGCCTCTGGAAGAAGATATTGAAAGTTCTCCTTGCAGCGTGGGTCTAGAAGTGTCACCAACCAGTAATGAGAGTCACCCAAAATTTTGACAAAGCGAGGGTCACGGGAAAGGCAGCGCAACATAAAATCAGCCATGCGTGCCAGACTGCTAACAGGAAAGACTTCCGTGTCCTCACCAAGAGGAAGACTGACCATGCTGTCCTCCTCCTCCTCCTCCCTGTCCTCAGGCCATCCACACAGAACAGGCGGTATGACAGTTGTGCAGGTAGTACCGTCTATAGAGCATGAAACTAGTTCCTGTTCTTCTTCCTCCTCTTCCTCATTGTAAACCAATCCATGTTGGGATGATATGAGGCTGGGCTGTGTGTAATCACCCTGTATGGTTCCTTGCTCCATCTCATTGCGCTCCGCCTGCAGTGCATCCTCTTTCATTGTGAGCAGAGAGCTTTTCAGAATACAGAGAAGCGGGGTGGTGACATTAGTTATGGCGTCATCGTCACTCACCATCTTGGTGGACTCCTCAAAGTTTTTTAGGATAGTACATATGTCTGACATCCAAGTCCACTCCTGAGGTCTTATGTGTGGAGTCTGAACCGAATAACGACGGCCTTGTTGATGCTGGCAGTCAACAACTGCCTCTTCTGATCACAAATACTTTCCAGCATATGCAGTGTAGAGTGGGGACATCACACACCAGTTGATGAGCCGGAAGCTGCAAACTCTGCTGAAGCACAGCAAGGGCGGCGGAAGCTGTAGCTGACTTTTTAAAATGGGCACATAGGCGGCGTACATTCACAAGCAGATCCGGCACCTTCGGGTAGATTTTTAGAAACCATTGAACAACAAGGTTAAGCACATGGGCCAGGCATGATACGTGTGTGAGCTCGCCTCGCCTCAGAGCCCCCACCAGATTCTGGCCACTGTCACACACGACCATGCCAGGCTGTAGGTTAAGCGGTGTCAGCCACAGATCTTCTTGCTCTTTCAGAGCTGTCCACAACTCTTCAGCATTGTGCGGTTTGTCAACGGCAACAGGCTGTGTTATGCTTATATTAGCTTCAGCACAGCCTGTTGCCTGAGGCAATGCTGCAGTGCTTCCAGCTTGTGACTGATGTTGTTATTTCGGAGATGGAGGCTGAAGAGGAGTAGGAGGAGGTGCAGGAGCTGTAAACTGTGGGGGCAACCTTGATTGACATAGGGCCCACAATCCTCGGCGTCGGGAGGACGTGTTCCATCACAAGGTGCGACTGGGTACCGGCTTCCACTATGTTAACCCAGTGTACCATCCCTGCCCACAATCACTTGTCCACGTGTCTGTGGTTAGGTGTACTTTCCCAGTAACAGCATTGTTGAGGGTACGGGTAATGTTGTGGGACACGTGCTTGTGTAATGCCGGGACAGCACACCAGGAGAAATAGTGGTGACTGGGGACCGAGTACCTTGGGATGGCCGCCGCCATCAGGTTGCGGAAAGCTTCCATCTCCACAAGTCTGAAAGGCAACATTTTGAGCGCAAGTAGACAAAAGATGTGCGTGAATTTAGTACTGTGGCCTGTGGGGCGTTGGCTGCGTATTTTCACTTGCGTTCCAATGACTGGGTATGGACAACTGAACTCTGCGATGGGACAAAGACGTGGATGTGCTTGATGAAGGTGCTAGTTGACTGTGGGCAACGACAGGTGCAGGGCAGGAGGCATTATCGCATGCACCGTGGACAGGGGATTGGCATGCACGCACAACTGTGGAAGAAGCAGTGGTGTCACCCGCAGACACTGTTCCTGGAGCCTGGGGTTTGGCCCACAAAGTCGGATGCTTTGCTGCCATGTGCCTGATCATTCTGGTTGTGGTCAGGCTGGAAGTTTTGCTACCCCTGCTGATGCGGGCATGGCAGGTGGTGCCAATGGCCTGTTTGTGGCTATCGGCAGAGTCTTTAAAAAACAACCAGACTCGGGAAGACCTAACAGTTGTATTACCAACTTCTGTCGTGTTGGTGTTACAAGGAGCGGCTGCCCGCCTTCTGTCTGTGGCCACCACACTGCTTCTTCCTGCCTGTTGGGGTGCTACACCTCCCTCCCCCTGTGTGCTGCTGTCCTCACTCTGCATGTCCTCCTGTCAGGTTGGGTCAGTTACTATATCATCCACCACCTCGTCTTCCACTTCTGCATCCTGGTCCTACTGACTTTCTAGCAATTGTGTTTCATCATTGTACACCTTGTAAGTAGTGTTGAGCATTCCGATACCGCAAGTATCGGGTATCGGCCGATATTCGCGTTATCGGAATTCCGATACTTAATTCCGATACTTTTTCCATATCGTATACCGGAATCGGAAGTTCCCATAATTCTTTGAGAGGCAATGTGATTTTAGTCAGCCAATGAGGAATCCTACGAAGTGTGGGCACATCCTGTAATGCTGCGGTCATCTTAACTAATGGCATGGCTGTGATTGGCTGCTGAAATGATGTCAGAATGCACTATAAAAGGCGCCGCCGCCATTTTAGCGTCACTGTGCTGTGAACTCAGTAAGGGACAGAACGCTACTCTGCTCACTCTGAGGGACAGTTAGATATTGCGATTTTGTGTACTACTGTGCTTGAGGCAGGCTAGTTTACCAACCGCTGTGTAAAGCTTCATTTTGCCAGTGTTGTTTTAACAGCTCTGTGCAAGGTGTGTGTGTGACAGTGCAGGTGACGCTGCAGTTTGCTCTGCATCCACCGCTGTTTGTAGGCATCTGCACGTGTCACTGACTCTTTTTTTTTTTTTTTTTTTTTATTTTGTGGAATTGGTGCAGCTCCATTATATTAGAAAAAAAAATCAAATCTATTAGTGTGACGTGCTTCCATCCGTATACAATACATTGGTTGCAAACACTATAGAAGTACAGAAAGGAGCTTTTCACAGATTGTGGACAGTTGTGTTTCAGTGTTCACTTCAGTCTGTGTTTTTTACTTTTTTGAGTGCAGATCACGCTCCAGTTACATGTTCAAGCACTGCTGCTTGTACTCTGCTGAGCGTGTCTCAGTGGCTCATCCTTTTCATTTATCTCCAATTGGTTCTGCTACATTCCATTTAAAATAAATCTAATCTATTAGTGTGACGCGCTTCCATCCGTATACAATACATTGGTTGCAAACACTATAGAAGTACAGAAAGGAGCTTTTCACAGATTGTGGACAGTTGTGTTTCAGTGTTCACTTCAGTCTGTGTTTTTTACTTTTTTGAGTGCAGATCACGCTCCAGTTACATGTTCAAGCACTGCTGCTTGTACTCTGCTGAGCGTGTCTCAGTGGCTCATCCTTTTCATTTATCTCCAATTGGTTCTGCTACATTCCATTTAAAATAAATCTAATCTATTAGTGTGACGCGCTTCCATCCGTATACAATACATTGGTTGCAAACACTATAGAAGTACAGAAAGGAGCTTTTCACAGATTGTGGACAGTTGTGTTTCAGTGTTCACTTCAGTCTGTGTTTTTTACTTTTTTGAGTGCAGATCACGCTCCAGTTACATGTTCAAGCACTGCTGCTTGTACTCTGCTGAGCGTGTCTCAGTGGCTCATCCTTTTCATTTATCTCCAATTGGTTCTGCTACATTCCATTTAAAATAAATCTAATCTATTAGTGTGACGCGCTTCCATCCGTATACAATACATTGGTTGCAAACACTATAGAAGTACAGAAAGGAGCTTTTCACAGATTGTGGACAGTTGTGTTTCAGTGTTCACTTCAGTCTGTGTTTTTTACTTTTTTGAGTGCAGATCACGCTCCAGTTACATGTTCAAGCACTGCTGCTTGTACTCTGCTGAGCGTGTCTCAGTGGCTCATCCTTTTCATTTATCTCCAATTGGTTCTGCTACATTCCATTTAAAATAAATCTAATCTATTAGTGTGACGCGCTTCCATCCGTATACAATACATTGGTTGCAAACACTATAGAAGTACAGAAAGGAGCTTTTCACAGATTGTGGACAGTTGTGTTTCAGTGTTCACTTCAGTCTGTGTTTTTTACTTTTTTGAGTGCAGATCACGCTCCAGTTACATGTTCAAGCACTGCTGCTTGTACTCTGCTGAGCGTGTCTCAGTGGCTCATCCTTTTCATTTATCTCCAATTGGTTCTGCTACATTCCATTTAAAATAAATCTAATCTATTAGTGTGACGCGCTTCCATCCGTATACAATACATTGGTTGCAAACACTATAGAAGTACAGAAAGGAGCTTTTCACAGATTGTGGACAGTTGTGTTTCAGTGTTCACTTCAGTCTGTGTTTTTTACTTTTTTGAGTGCAGATCACGCTCCAGTTACATGTTCAAGCACTGCTGCTTGTACTCTGCTGAGCGTGTCTCAGTGGCTCATCCTTTTCATTTATCTCCAATTGGTTCTGCTACATTCCATTTAAAATAAATCTAATCTATTAGTGTGACGCGCTTCCATCCGTATACAATACATTGGTTGCAAACACTATAGAAGTACAGAAAGGAGCTTTTCACAGATTGTGGACAGTTGTGTTTCAGTGTTCACTTCAGTCTGTGTTTTTTACTTTTTTGAGTGCAGATCACGCTCCAGTTACATGTTCAAGCACTGCTGCTTGTACTCTGCTGAGCGTGTCTCAGTGGCTCATCCTTTTCATTTATCTCCAATTGGTTCTGCTACATTCCATTTAAAATAAATCTAATCTATTAGTGTGACGCGCTTCCATCCGTATACAATACATTGGTTGCAAACACTATAGAAGTACAGAAAGGAGCTTTTCACAGATTGTGGACAGTTGTGTTTCAGTGTTCACTTCAGTCTGTGTTTTTTACTTTTTTGAGTGCAGATCACGCTCCAGTTACATGTTCAAGCACTGCTGCTTGTACTCTGCTGAGCGTGTCTCAGTGGCTCATCCTTTTCATTTATCTCCAATTGGTTCTGCTACATTCCATTTAAAATAAATCTAATCTATTAGTGTGACGCGCTTCCATCCGTATACAATACATTGGTTGCAAACAATATAGAAGTACACAAACGGGCCTTTCACAGCTACTGAACATGGGTTTTTAATTTTTAACTAAAATATGTATTTTTTCAAATGACACAAATATAAGTAATGTTGAAGAGGAATAGTCCTACATCCATTGTTTGCACAATATTACAGGTGTACATCATGTCCCTTAATCAACAATGTATTATTATATTTACTTGTATGCTTTTATTTAAAAGCCAAGAACACAGAAGGATAACCTTCGCACTGCAGCTGTTGTCAAAGTTCAACCCACATTATGCACTTCCAACATTGCAGCATTTGAGGCATGATGTGAGTTGGATTGGTCAAAGTTATGGAGTGAGAAGGTTCACCATCAGTACCCTATAGCATAAGTATGCTTTTGTGTTAGCATTTGTGTTAGACATGTGGATATCTGCCATAATATGTCACAATTATTTAGTTACAGATTTGTTACCAACACTAATCATTGAATGGTTTTAAATTTGACGTTTCACTTGTTTACAGCTTAGAAATAAGGGTGTAGCCTGATATCTATGTGTAGCACTAGCCACTTTAACATGTCATGTTTTTTTAAACATGTGTAGGTAGGTAGCAGTAATTTTTGCCGGACACACAGCAGGGGAACAGCAGGCGTTACTGAACCCCACTATCACTATAGCTTGTGTATTGGTCTGTGGACACGACACTTCTGAGCAGCAACTGGCAGTGTTGTAGCCCAGGGAGTATAGCTCAGGTGGTAGAAAGATGAACATAACAGGAGACATGGAAAACGTTGTCAACCAGTTAGTTAATCTGAAACCGGACAGGCAAATTCAGGCGAGATCCATGCCTAGTTCATTTTCAGAAAAGTAAGCCGTTCTACATTATCGTAGGATAGTCGCATGCAACGGTCTGTTAGTACACCACCTGCAGCAGTAAAGACGCGCTCCGATAATACACTGCCAGCAGATCAAGCCAGCACCTCCAATGCATACTGGCTAAGCTCTGGCCATGTATCCAGCTTAGAGACACAAAACTTGAATGGGGAAGAGCCATCTGGGAGTACACTGAGAGGGCAAGACATGTAGTCTGTCACCATCTTACGGAAATGTTGCCTCCTGCTGACTGGAGCCGTCTCGGATGGTGTAGACATTGGTGGCGCTGCCACAAAACTTCGACACATTTGGAACATACTGTTCTTGCCCTGTGCAGAGGCGCTGCTTGTGCTCCCTCTTGTTGCAGAGCTGTCTCCACTGCCTCGACGCACAGAGCTGCTTTGTAAATCAGTAGCAGCAGCAGTGCTCTCGGCTGGAATGGAGAACATTATGGATTGCACCAGTGTGTCTTGGTACTTCCGCATTTTACGCTCCCGGTTCAACGGTGTGATGAGGCTTTGTAAGTTGTCCCGGTAGCGAGGGTCTAGGAGGGTGTACACCCAATAATCAGACGTGGTGTGAATGTGTTCGATGCGGCGGTCGTTTCTCAGCCACTGCAGCATGAAATCAACCATGTGCTGCAGACTCCCAACTGGCCAAGAAACGTTGTCCCCTGCAAGAGGCGTCATCTCCGCCTGCTGTGCATCACCCCACCCTTGGTCTACATACTGACTAGAGCATTGTCTACCTCCCTCTGGAGCGATGTCTTCCTCCTCCATTGACTCCTCCTCATCCTCCTCACAAAGTCCTTCAAATACATATAAATTTACAAAATTTAAAACTCAAAATTTAAAAACTTTGTATCATAATTCTGTAACATCAGTTTATGGAAACACAATAGCATTACAAAAGGATAGACAAAAAATGTACATTATGTGCTTTGTAAATACATTAAAAGTTTGTAATGGTTATGAAAATATAGACAGCGACTCTGGAGGTTCAATTGTTGATACAGCATGGTACTTTGAAAGTCCTCCAGCCCTTTGTGAGGAACCACGTTGCGCTGACTGTCCAGAAGGTGATGGAATTTGTGACTCCTCATCCTCCTCACAAAGTCCTTCAAATACATATAAATTTACAAAATTTAAAACTCAAAATTTAAAAACTTTGTATCATAATTCTGTAACATCAGTTTATGGAAACACAATAGCATTACAAAAGGATAGACAAAAAATGTACATTATGTGCTTTGTAAATACATTAAAAGTTTGTAATGGTTATGAAAATATAGACAGCGACTCTGGAGGTTCAATTTGTGATACAGCATGGTACTTTGAAAGTCCTCCAGCCCTTTGTGAGGAACCACGTTGCGCTGACTGTCCAGAAGGTGATGGAATTTGTGACTCCTCATCCTCCTCACAAAGTCCTTCAAATACATATAAATTTACAAAATTTAAAACTCAAAATTTAAAAACTTTGTATCATAATTCTGTAACATCAGTTTATGGAAACACAATAGCATTACAAAAGGATAGACAAAAAATGTACATTATGTGCTTTGTAAATACATTAAAAGTTTGTAATGGTTATGAAAATATAGACAGCGACTCTGGAGGTTCAATTGTTGATACAGCATGGTACTTTGAAAGTCCTCCAGCCCTTTGTGAGGAACCACGTTGCGCTGACTGTCCAGAAGGTGATGGAATTTGTGACTCCTCATCCTCCTCACAAAGTCCTTCAAATACATATAAATTTACAAAATTTAAAACTCAAAATTTAAAAACTTTGTATCATAATTCTGTAACATCAGTTTATGGAAACACAATAGCATTACAAAAGGATAGACAAAAAATGTACATTATGTGCTTTGTAAATACATTAAAAGTTTGTAATGGTTATGAAAATATAGACAGCGACTCTGGAGGTTCAATTGTTGATACAGCATGGTACTTTGAAAGTCCTCCAGCCCTTTGTGAGGAACCACGTTGCGCTGACTGTCCAGAAGGTGATGGAATTTGTGACTCCTCATCCTCCACCTCTTCCAAAACCTCATGCCTTAGTGCTTGCAGTGTTTTTTGAAGCAGGCAGATAAGGGGGACAGTCAGGCTGACTAGTGCATCATCTGCACTCGCCATCCGCGTTGACTCATCAAACGCACGCAAAACGTGGCAGATATCCTTCATAGAGTTATTCGCCACTCATTACACTGGCAGTGGCTGCCCATTCATTATAGGATCCAATTCTAATTACTGGTTCTCACCAACATAGCTCTCCACAGCGCAGCACCCCCCTACATCTCCTCCCTTATTTATATTTATCGGCCTAACCGACTGCTGCACTCTGCAAACGACCTTCGACTAACCTCTGCACTAATCCGTACCTCCCACTCCCAACTCCAAGACTTCACCCGCGCTGCGCCAATCCTCTGGAATGCTCTACCCCAAGAAATTAGGACTATCCGCAATTTGGATGGTTTCAGGCGCTCCCTCAAAACACATTTGTTCACAGTGGCCTATCACATTCACTAATCAAAGTCATTCTATGTGTAATTCTGTGTGTGTAGCCCATTCACTATCTCCATGCATCCCTCACTTCCTTAAAATGGCTGGACCATCATTGTAAAAACACCATTGTATATAAACACCTGTACTTTGTATCTCCCACACCTCATTGTAGATTGTAAGCTTTCACCAGCAGGGGCGGCTGATTTTGCTTTAATTATTGTATTGTTAACGTTGTTACTTATGACTCGTGTTTTGAAACTGTTAAACTGTAAAGCACTGCGGAATATTATGGCGCTATATAAATAAATAATATTATTATTCTTATTATAGAGGCCCACTCAGTAGTGGTGAAGTGTGAACGCCGCAAATTGCGAGTTGACTGCGCCTGATGCAGCTGATACTCCATTACTGTTGGCTGCTGCTCACACAACCGCTCCAACATATGTAACGAGGAATTCCACCTGGTGGGTACGTCACATATAATGCGATGTTCATGAAGGTGAAATCTGCGTTGCAGAGCTGCAATCAGCGATCTGGCCATGCTGGAACGTCGCAAGTGAGCGCACTCTAGGCGGACCTTGTGCAGCAGTGCATCAAGATCCGGATAGTCCCTCAAAAAACTCTGCACGACCAAGTTGAGCACATATGACAGACATGGTATGTGAGTGAGGTTGCCAAGGCCCAGAGCTGACACCAGATTTCGGCCATTGTCACACACTACCAAGCCTGCCTGTAGATTCTCTTCCAAAAACCACACGTCGCTCTCCTGCTTTATGGCATTACAGAGCTCCTGCGCTGTGTGGCTAAGATTCCCCATGGAAATTAATTTCAGGATGGCCTGTTGACATTTGGACACGGCTGTGCTCATATCGGTCGCAACAGGTAAACGTTCACGGGTCCATGTGGAGGTAGACCGTGACGGCTCCTGCAGCGATGATTCTGAGGAACTGGAATAGGAGGAGGAATCAATGTGTACAGACTTGATTCCTGCAATCCTTGGAGTTGGCAGAACACGTACAGCGCCACTCGCAAGATCAGTACCCGGCTGCACAACATTGACCCAATGGGCAGTGAGGGAAAGGTATTGTCCCTGGCCATGGGTGTTAGAACCCTCTTGTTAGGTTTTGTTTCAGTTTGCTGGTCACATGACCTTTTTTCCCTATTTAGTCTGGCTCCGCCCTTCTGGCTTTGCTTGACTTCATTGTATTATCTACTGTTAAGCTAGCCGGGTGCTTAGGTGCCTTAATCTGTCAGTTTTGCTTGATGTTAGGATCACAAAGTATTTATTTTTCTGTTTAATTATCCATGCTACAATTTATGTTAGGAGGTGTCCACCTTTTCTCACAGTCCCTAGATCTTGTAGGGATTACTCCCTCGCAACTATAGGTCTTCGTTCACACTAGATGAGGACTTTAGCGGGTCTGGTCGCAGGATCAGGTTCCCCGTTACATCGTAGGGATTCAGCTTAGTTGTATTGTAGGGACAGAATTCCCTTCTTTCCTTACTGGTTGTAGCAGATCATAACAATGGGTACTGGTCCACGCATCGGTGGTCAGGTGGACCTTGCTACTGAGGGCTTTTAGTAGCGCATGTTTAATTTTTCCCTCAACATGCTTTTGCAGACCAGGGACGGCTTGCCTGCTGAAATGAAATCGGCTTGGCACATTGTATTGTGGGATTGACAATGATATTCAGTTACGGAAACTGTCTGTCTCCACCAGCCTGAATCACAGCATTTCAAGGGACAGGAGTTTTGCAATGCCAGCATTCAGAGCCTGTGCTCGTGCATGGTTTGCGGAGTATGGCCGTCTTTTATCCCATGCCTGTGCTACCGCTGGCTGTTTTGTGGCCTGGGAGTGTGAGGATGACAGGGAACTTGCTGCTGTGTGTGGAATAACAGTTTGTCTCTGGACAACAGTGGCCGAGGTTCTTCCATGGCGATCCTGTGAGGAAGCATAACCAGCTGTGTGTGAGCTCGATGAAGAGGCTTCAACACAACCTGAAGATGTAGGTGCTGCTGTAGGTTGGCCTACATCTCCAGTGTGTCTTTGTAACTCAACTACGTGCTTTGTCCGCACATGTTTCCACATATTTGTGGTATTGAGGTGACTGACACTTTTAGCTATTTTTAATTTTTGATTACACAGCTTGCATTTCACATAGCAAATATCATGTGCAAGTGTGTGAAAAAAGGACCACGCAGTGCAAGTCCTGGGAGCGCACGTTTTGACTTTTGGAAGACAACTGCTCCGAACAGGTGCCAAACTGGAGGCTACAGGCAACCGAGTCTGCAGCCTAACTCTCCCTCCTGTTTGTACCATTGGGGCAATGTCTTCCTCTATCTTCCTTCTATCACTAACCATTTCTCTAGGCCTCTCCCAGCTTTCAACCAAAGTACTGGTTCTCACCCACAAAGCTCTCCACAGTGCAGCACCCCTCCTACATCTCCTCCCTCATTTCTATCTATCGGCCTAACCGACTGCTGCGCTCTGCAAACGACTTTCGACTAACCTCTGCACTAATACGTACCTCCCACTCCCGACTCCAAGACTTCTCCTGCTCTACGCCAATCCTCTGGAATGCTGTACCCCAAGAAATTAGGACTATCCACAATTTGCATGGTTTCAGGCGCTCCCTCAAAACACATTTGTTCAGAGCGGCCTATCACATTCACTAATCAAAGTCATTCTATGTATTCTGTGTAAGTGTGTGTGTGTTCTCTAGCCCATTCACTATCTCCATCCCTCAGTCCCTTAAGATGGCTGGAACATCATTGTAAATGCACCATTGTATATAAACACCTATACTTTGTATCTCCCCCATCTCATTGTACATTGTAAGCTGTCACGAGCAGGGGCGACTTATTTAGCTTAAATTATTGTATTGTTAACGTTGTTACTTATGACTTGTGTTCTGAAACTGCTAAACTGTAAAGCGCTGCGGAATATGATGGCGCTATATAAATAAATATTATTATTATTCCTCTGAGCTGCTCCCACCACCTTCCTGTTCTTCATGCCATGTTGGGTATTGGACCTCATCATCTCCACTACCCTCTTCCAACACCTGCTGTTGGGTGGTCTGGCCAGCACCATGCTCAACAGAAACTGGCACCTGGGTCTCATCATCATCATCAGATGCGTTCTGCGGTGTGCTGACCATCGGCACTGTCTCACCCGCCTCTTCAGATTCAGAGAGACACAGCTGTTGCGCATCACTGCATACTCCCTCTTCTTCACATTACAGAATGCTGCTTGGCTGGGCCCCTGTTTGCAAGCCAATAGATTCTGAGAACAGAAGCAGACACTCAGCTGGCTCCTGTACAGAACTCTCTGACTGCCTGGGCAATTTGCCAGGCGGTGAAGAGACAGATGGTTGCCCAACAGTGCTGTGGTCCTGAGAGGAGGTGGAAGCAATTGAAGTCGATGCATTGGCTGAGATCCAAACAACAACGGCTTCAATTTGTTCTTCCCGCAGCAGGGGGGTACTCCGAGCTCCTACAAAAGTGCGCATAAAGGAACGCTCACGGCCCGGGGAAAACTGGTGGATGCTGTGTCACTGGGGGCCGCAGCAGCCACAGAATCCCCACGTCCTCTCCCTGAAGAAACTCCACGACCACGTGCCTTACTCCCTGCCTTCTTCATCTTGGTAGATTGATAAAGAAAGTCTGAAAAGTTATAAGGCCTAAGTGTGGTTATTCCGCAGAGACTGCAGTGAACACTGCACACAACTGTTCAGTAGGTGTGAAAGGCCCCTTTGTGTACTTCTATAGTGTTTGCAACCAATGTATTGTATACGGATGGAAGCGCGTCACACTAATAGATTTTATTTATTTGTAATAGAGTGGAGCAGCAACAATTAGAGAAAAATTTCAAGGATGTGCCAGTGACACACGCTCAGCAGACTACAACCAGCAGTGGTTGAAGAACTAACTGGAGCGTGATCTGCACTCCAAAAAGGAAAACCTCAGACTACAGTGAACACTGCACACAACTGTTCACTACCCAACGCGTCTCAGCAGGAAGGCAGTCTGTGCGTCAAAACAAAGGCGCAAGCATACATCCACGTACCCTGTTTATAAAGCTATATAAAAAAAATTATGTAGTAGTGACGCACACTTTATTGAGGTACAGTATTACATCGCCATTCACCATCTGTGGCTATGCAGTCTCATCTATATATACCTTATCTATCCGTTGTCATGCTTGCAAGTCGACAGTCAGGCATAAATAGCAATTTTCACTATGCACTATGCACTTTTTAAAGGTTATGTTTGTTAATAAACATGATTATTGCCACATATTATGAGTATTACATGATGGAAATTGTATAATTTTGTATAAACTGTTTAGTGACATTATTCAGCAAATGTAACATTTTAGTAATGTCACAGATAACTTGTAATGCTGATGATGTTTTGAAGTCAGACATTCATTGTCTATACAATAAAAATGGTGTACATACTGTTACTTATCCATCATTAATGGATTCAGATATGTACTTGTATGCTTTTATGTACAACCGTATAGCAGATTCCTTAACTAATTTATTTTGTGGTTTGCATTGCTGTTCAACATGTTAATGTATGTGTTTATGTTTGTCAATTCTTTATTTATCTAGATATTAGTTTAAATGAAATCATCATCTTATGGTAGTAAAGGTTATCTTTCTCTTGTTTGAAGTATAGACATTTAAAATTGACAGGTAACAAGGAAATTACTTGATCTAGTATTTAAACATCCTCCTTGACCCTGGGCTCCAACACCGCCAGTTGTTGCTCGGAAGTGCTGTTAGCACAGTCAACACTTGCTCCTGTGTTACTGGGGTTCAGTAACGTCAGCTGGTCCTCGGTTGTGCCATTGGCTCTTTTCCTTCTGCTGCCCCTCCGGGTTCCAGTACCGTCAGCTGGTTCTCCGCAGTGCCTTTGGCCTAGGTGCCTCCATCTCGGTATCCGAGTTCCAGCAACGTCTGCTGGTCCTTGGTAGTGCTTTGGAGCACAGGTACCTCCTGCTTAGTAACCGTGTCCCAGTAACGTCAGCTGGTCCTCGGTTGTGCCATTGGCTCTTTTCCTTCTGCTGCCCCTCCGGGTTCCAGTACCGTCAGCTGGTTCTCCACAGTGCCTTTGGCCTAGGTGCCTCCATCTCGGTATCCGAGTTCCAGCAACGTCTGCTGGTCCTTGGTAGTGCTTTGGAGCACAGGTACCTCCTGCTTAGTAACCGTGTCCCAGTAACGTCAGCTGGTCCTCGGTTGTGCCATTGGCTCTTTTCCTTCTGCTGCCCCTCCGGGTTCCAGTACCGTCAGCTGGTTCTCCGCAGTGCCTTTGGCCTAGGTGCCTCCATCTTGGTATCCGAGTTCCAGCAACGTCTGCTGGTCCTTGGTAGTGCTTTGGAGCACAGGTACCTCCTGCTTAGTAACCGTGTCCCAGTAACATCAGCTGGTACAAGATTGTGCTACAAATACAAGATACGGAACAAGAGACACAAGAACAATAAGCAGAAGATCTAAAAGCAGAAGAACATGAAGTATAAGACCAAAATGAAGAGCAAAATATATGCTCTAAATTCTAAGCAGAAGAAGACTAAGCAGTGTATGGGGGTGAGTCCGTTCCTCCTCGTGGTGCCCCTGGAAAATGCCTGCTGCTGCAGGCTAAACTGAACACGGACAAATACTGTTGTAATTTAAATCTTTTGTGACAGCAAGAACGGAAGGATGAAAAATTCATACTTTGACAGATTACAAGTACAGGATTCTCTGTCACAAATAAGAATATGATGAAGAAGATGAAGCAGAATATGAATAAGAATAATAGTTTAATAAGAAGAATATGAGTAATGTTAACAAAGATGAATAGCAAGAAGTTTAAGAAGAAGATAAAGAAGGTGAAGATGAAGAATAATTTGATGAAAAAGATGATGCTGCAGAAGATTATGAAGGAGAAAGTGTGTGAAAAGTTAAAAAGGTGAAGATGAAGAGCATGGAAGTTGTGTAATATACATATTTGCCAAAATATAAAAAACGTTAACATTGTCAATTTCTTCGTCAATCCGAACATCTTTAAAAAAAAAAATATTTATGCTATTCCATTTGATTGGGTTAAACATCTATGCCTTTAATGTCTCCTCAACCTTCCCCAATACATTCTACATTACTCTTTCTTGTTTTCCTTCATGTACAATTAACCAACAAGGCAAGAATGGGTTTTTTTTAATTTCGATATTTTGTTCCCATAGACTTACATGGGACTTCCGGTATCGATATCGGGTATCGCCGATATTTTAGTGATATCGGCGATACCATTCCGATTCCGATACTTTAGGATATCGGAAAGTATCGCTCAACTCTACTTGTAAGGTTTTACTCACTCGGCTGCATCAGAGGTAATTCAGGAGACACTTTCTTATGCAAAAAGTCTTTAGGTTTATTGCATCATAAACCATATGGTAACATACAATACACTCTTCAATGCTTCAGCTCCTGCCTGGAGCCTCGCTCTTCAGTCACAGAGACCTCTCTGTAATGTCCTGCCTTGGACACATGGAAGCCTGTCCACACTGGCATACTCCCTCACACTCTCTCACAGGTGCAAAACACACTCCATTACATAGGTGTAACTCCACCCAGCTCTCCTAGTCACCTGGAAGCCTCCCAATATATAGCACAACTCTTAGCAGTAGATCTGCTGAACAAAACATGCTCAGGCTTCCATCACAGGGCCACCCACCTCTGTGATACATAACGTCCATCCATCACATGCCTCCATGCATATCCCGAGGAGCCTACACAGTGCCCCCTAGCTGCATCAGGGGTCACTACACCACATACCTCCCCCCTCTGTTCAAACTTGTGGGGTTGAACATTTTTTACCCAACCAGAGATCCTTCTCGGTCGTCTCTGCCAGTCAAACCGTCTCTCCCCATAGAGCCTTGTTCATACTCTTACACGCTGACAGACGATCTCTGAGCTTAGAGACTTCCTTCTCCAGCTCCTCCACTTTGTGCTCAATCATTCATCTCAGGACCCTTTCCTGCTCGACTGCCTCTTTCACTGTTTCTTTACACAGCTCTATCTCCTCATTAACCCCTTCCCGACCCATGACGCCACGTAGGCGTCATGAAAACCTGTGCCAATCCGACCCATGACGCCTATGTGGCGTCATAAAAGGATCGCGTCCCTGCGGGTCGGGTGACCGGGGTCACTGAAAGGTCACCCGACCCGCCGGCACAGGACCCTTTGTGCTTCACCACAGGGGGGTTGGCTTAACCCCCCCGTAGCCACGATCGCTCTGATTGGCTGTTAAAAGTGAAACAGCCAATCAGAGCAATCTGTAATATTTCACCAATATAATTGGTGAAATATTACAATCCAGCCATGGCCGATGCTGCAATAGCATCTCCCATGGCTGGACACCGAGCCCTGACCCCCCCACACGGATTCACGGCGGCGATCGGCCGCCGCCACCGAAAGATGGCAGCGATCGGTCACCGCCGTCACTAACAGCTCCCCTCCTCCTTTGCTCCGGTGCCCCCACCTTCCGATCCCCCCCCTAACCTTCCGACCACCCAACTCACCTCTCCCGATCCACCGATGTCCCTGGATCGGTCCCGGCGTCCGCCCGGGCCTCTTCATGGGCGCCGCCATCTTGGAAAATGGCGGGCGCATGCGCAGTGCGCCCGCCGGCCGGCGCATGCGCAGTGCGCCCTGCCTAGTCAAAAAAATTATTTTGATCACTGTGATAAACTGTCACAGTGATCAAAATAAAAAAAAGTAAGTGAACCCCCCCTGTCATAGGTAGGGAAAAATAATAAAGAATTTTTTTTTTTCCTATTAGGCCCTGTGCACACGTTGCGAATTTGGCTGCGGATCCGCAGCTGATTTCTCTGCTGATCCGCAGCTGATTTCTCTGCTGATCCGCAGCTGATTTCGCTGCTGATCCGCAGCGGATTTCGCTGCTGATCCGCAGCGGATTTCGCTGCTGATCCGCAGCGGATTTCGCTGCTGATCCGCAGCGGATTTCGCTGCAGATCCGCAGCTGATTTCGCTGCTGATCCGCAGCTGATTTCGCTGCTGATCCTCAGCTGATTTCGCTGCTGATCCGCTGCTGATTTCGCTGCGGATCAGCAGCGCAATCAGCAGCGAAATCAGCTGCGGATCAGCAGCGAAATCCGCTGCGGATCAGCAGCGGATTTCGCTGCTGATCCGCAGCTGATTTCGCTGCTGATCCGCAGCGGATTTCGCTGCTAATCCGCAGCTGATTTCGCTGCTGATCCGCAGCTGATTTCGCTGCTGATCCGCAGCTGATTTCGCGCTGCGGATCCACAGCAGATCCAGAAACCATGTACAGTACAATGCAAATAAATGGTAAAAAAAAACGCTGTGCACATGCTGCAGATTTTTCAGCGCGGATTTGCTGCGGTTTTAAATCCGCAGCATGTCAATTCTTTGTGCGGATTCCGCAGCGATTTTACACCTATTCCATTATAGGTGTAAAACCGCAGAGAAAAACCGCAGCAAATCCGCGCTAAATACGCAGGTAAAAGGCAGGTCGTTTTACCTGCGGATTTTAGAAAAATCCGCAAGTGAATCCGCAACGTGTGCACGGGGCCTTAGGGTCAGGCTGGGTTCATATTGCATTATGGCAGTCCGTTAGATGGACTGCGTTTCACCGCGGTATAACGCGGTGTAACGCAGTCCGTTAACGCTGCCATTCACCACATTTGTGTGCGCATCGCAACGCATGCCATGAAGCGGCATGCATTCGCGACGTGTCGTCATTCAGTGACGGAGCCTTGGACGCAGGCTGCAGCGTCTGGGCTCCATCACCGCTAGCACAGATGAATCATCGCTGATTCCTCTGCACTAGCGGGTATAGCATAACGCGATCGCGTTATGCTATACCGTTACCAGCCCGTCAACGCTACGTGTTGAACGGGCTGGTAAAACGCAATATGAACTCAGCCTTAGGGTTAGAACTAGGGTTAGGGTTAGAACTAGGGTAAGGGTTAGAACTAGGGTAAGGGTTAGAACTAGGGTTAGGGTTGGAATTAGGGTTAGGGTTGGAATTAGGGTTAAGGTTGGGATTAGGGTTAGGGTTGGGATAAGCGTTAGGGGTGTTTTGGGGTTAGGGTTGGGATTAGGGTTAGGCTTGTGGTTAGGTTTATGGTTAGAGTTGGGATTAGGGTTAGGGGTGTGTTGGGGTTAGGGTTATGGTTAGGGTTTGTATTAGGGTTAGGGGTGTGTAGGGGTTAGGGTTGGGGTTAGGGGTGTGTTGGGGTTAGGGTTGGAGTTAGAATTGAGAGGTTTCCACTATTTAGGTACATCAGGGGATCTCCATACGCGACATGGCGCCACCATTGATTCCTGCAAATTTTGCGTTCAAAAAGTCAAACAGTGCTCCCTTTATTCCAAGCCCCGACGTGTGCCCAAACAGTGGTTTACCCCCACATATGGGGTATCAGCGTACTCGGGAAAAATTGCACAACAACTTTGGGGGTCTAATTTCTCCTGTTACTGTTGGGAAAAAAAATTGGGGACTAAAAAAGTTATTTTTGTGGAAAAAAAATGATTTTTTATTTTCACGGCTCTGCATTACAAACTTCTGTGAAGCACGTGGGGGTTCAAGGTGCTCACCACACATCTAGTTAAGTTCCTTGAGGGGTCTAGTTTACAAAATGTGGTCACTTGTGGGGGGTTTCTACTGTTTAGGCACATCAGGGGCTCTGCCCGCCCGCAGACCATTCCATCAAGTCGGCATTTCAAAGCGTCACTACATCCCTTCCAAGCCCTGACGTGTGCCCAAACAGTGGTTCTCCCCCACATGTGAGGTACTAGCGTACTTAGGACAAATTAGACAACAACTTTTGGGGTCCAATTTCTCCTGTAACCATTGTGAAAATAAAAAATATGGGGCTAAATAATAATTTTTTGAGAAAAAAAAATGATTTTTTATTTTCACGGCTCTGCGTTATAAAGTTTTGTGAAGCACCTGGGGGTTCAAAGTGCTCACTGTGCATCTGCATAAGTTTCTTAGGGGGTCTAGTTTCCAAAATGGGTCATTTGTGGGGGAGCTCCAAAGTTTAGGCATACAGGGGCTCTCCAAACATGACATGGTGTCCGCTAACGACTGGAGCTAATTTTCCATTCAAAAAGTCAAATGGCGCTCCTTCCCTTCTGAGCCCTGCCGTGCGCCCAAACAGTGGTTTATGACCACATATGAGGTAACTGTGTACTCAGGAGAAATTGCCCAACAAATTTTAGGATCCAATTTATACTGTTGCCCATGTGAAAATGAAAAAACTGAGGCTAAAAGAAAATTTTTGTGAAAAAAAAAGTACTTTCTTTTTTTTACGGATCAATTTGTGAAGCACTTGGGGGTTCAAAGTGCTCACTCTGCATCTAGATAAGTTCCTTGGGGGGTCTAGTTTCCAAAATGGGGTCACTTGTGGGGGAGCTCCAATGTTTAGGCACACAGGGACTCTCCAAATGCGACATGGCATCCGCTAAATATTCCAGCATATTTTCCATTCAAAAAGTCAAATGGCGCTCCTTCCCTTCTGAGCCCTGCCGTGCGCCCAAACAGTGGTTTATGACCACATATGAGGTATCGGTGTACTCAGGAGAAATTTCCCAAGAAATTTTAGGATCCAATTTATACTGTTGCCCATGTGAAAATGAAAAAACTGAGGCTAAAAGAAAATTTTTTGAAAAAAAAAGTACTTTCTTTTTTTTTACGGATCAATTTGTGAAGCACCTGGGGGTTTAAAGTGCTCACTCTGCATCTAGATAAGTTCCTTTGGGGGTCTAGTTTCCAAAATGGGGTCACTTGTGGGGGAGCTCCAATGTTTAGGCACACAGGGACTCTCCAAATGCGACATGGCAACCGCTAAATATTCCAGCATATTTTCCATTCAAAAAGTCAAATGGCGCTCCTTCCCTTCTGAGCCCTGCCGTGCGCCCAAACAGTGGTTTATGACCACATATGAGGTATCTGTATACTCAGGAGAAATTGCCCAACAAATTTTAGGGTCCATTTTATCCTGATGCCCATGCAAAAATGAAAAAATTGATGCTAAAAGAAAAATTTTGTTGGAAAAATTAAAATGTCCATTTTTTCCTTCCACGTTGCTTTAGTTCCTGTGAAGCACCTGAAGGGTTAATAATCTTCTTGAATGTAGTTTTGAGTAGCTTGAGGGGTGCAGTTTTTATAATGGTGTCACTTTTGGGTATTTTCTGCCATATAGACCCCTTAAAGTGACTTCAAATGTGAGGTGGTCCCTAAAAAAAATGGTTTTGTAAATTTTGCTGTAAAAATGAGAAATCGCTGGTCAACTTTTAACCCTTATAACTTCCTAACAAAAAAAATGTTGTTCCCAAAATTGTGCTGATGTAAAGTAGATATGTGGGAAATGTTATTTATTAACTATTTTGTGTCACATAACTCTCTGATTTAATAGAATAAAAATTCAAAATTTGAAAATTGCGAAATTTTCAAATTTTGGCCAAAGTTCCATTTTTTTCACAAATAAACGCAAAAATTATCGACCTAAATTTACCACTAACATGAAGCCCAATATGTCACGAAAAAACAATCTCAGAATCGCTAGGATCCGTTGAAGCGTTCCTGAGTTATTACCTCATAAAGGGACACTGGTCAGAATTGCAAAAAATGGCAAGGTCTTTAAGGTCAAAATAGGCTGGGTCATGAAGGGGTTAAGGACAGTCACCTGACCGGTTCCTGACCCTGACTCTTCCTCATCATTTTGCTTCTTAGAGGATGTAGCCTGTCCCGCCTTTCCACGTCCCCTGCGGCGAGAGGAAGATCGGCCATTTTTACTCGGCTCCACGTTACTGCACTCGCTTTCCCTTGCGGTCGAGTCACAGTCTGCACAGGAGTCACTCTCGTTACCCTCTAACGGGTGTCCGTTCTAGAGGTCTTAACTACCACATCGTCATGGGTTCTGTTGTCATACATTTCAGAGTACATCATGTCAGTCAGTCGGGCAGACACATCCTTTCCTCCTGTGTCACCGTCTGACTCATCAGTTTTTGGAGGTGTCACTGTCCCAATGTCTGCCACCCCAACAGTAGAGAGGCCTCCCTCCTGCTGTAGAGGAACTCCCCTGTCCCACAAGCCAGAGAACAGTTTAGAGTCCCGACCTATGACCACTGGACACGACAAATTAGGGATTATAGCGACATCCTGTCCTGCAATGTCCCAGCCTGTCTCAAAGATTACCCTGGCCACTGAATAATCCTTTGTGTCCCCATGGATACAGGTGACCCCGACCTTTCTTCCAGGTATTTGAAACCCGTCAGGTGCAACCCTCACTAGAGTCACCGGACTCCCCGAGTCGACCAGACCCACCACCTCTTCATGGTGTATCTGCAGGGTACACCCCCGTAGTAGTGTGCCGGGTGGATAGTTCGTAAGGCAGACTGGACACATATAACATATTTGCCCCTGGCAACAGTTTGTCTGGACCTCCCCTTTAACATTGGGATCCTCCACCCCTTTTTTGCCAACCACCCCCTTTTGGGACTCCGCCCCCTTTTGGGCCACCATCCCCTTTTGGGTTGCCACCCCTTTTGGGACTCCACCCCCTTTTGGGCCATCACCCCTCCTTGGGTTATACACCGTGGACTCCCCCACGGCTCTACCAGACCCCAGTTCGCACAGACCCTTATGTCTCTTTGGGCTGGTACTGTTCCTTTAAGAGGTCACCCACTCTGGACCTCTGATGTCCTTATGGTACCTCCCAGCTCCTGCTGGTACTGTCACCTTCTGCCAGCACCTCCGGCTACCGCGCACAAGCCGCTGCCGCCACTGCAGCTCTTGCTGCTGTAGAACCTCTTGCTGCAAGTCACTGTGGCTCCTGCTACCATAAGTCTCTGCACGCTGCGCTGTCTTGCCGCTTGTTACCTTCGTGACCCCACGAGTCACAGCCAGCCGCTTGTCACCTTCGTGGACTCCGATGAGCCATAGCACACACCTCACACGTGTTCCAGAGAAAAAAACACCAAAAAAAAAAATAGTTTCTCACTGATTCTTCTCACTGATCCCGACCAGCCTAGCACGGTTGTCAAAACCGTCCCCTGTTGGCGTCAGCCACACAGGTTCCTGGAGACCTCAGCCTCAGAGGTACCCAGCAAACACAAAAATACAGTCTTTCTCACTGACCCGTCAGCACACCACAGACTCCTGTCTGTCACTCTTGGCCACAGAGATTTCCGGACACCTCCTCTCTCAGAGAGGCATCCCACAAAGGAAAAAACAGTCTCACTGACCCGTCAGTACACCACAGACTCCTGTCTGTTACCTGTTGGCCACGCAGGTTTCCGGACACCTCCTCTGAGGTATCCTCTCAGCATGCTTTTTGCTTACTTCTCAATGACCCCGGTCACATAACACAGACTCCTGTCTGTCACCACTGCTTAACAGTTTCTTCAGATACCTCTTATCTTCAGAGGCACCACATATAAACATCAATGCACAGTTTATTCGTGACCACTGGTCACACTCACGGTTTTCACAGACCGTCTGTTCCTCCTCTGGCTCCTGATTCCCAGTCCTGGAACATGTGCTCCTTGGGTCGCTGCCCGCATTCTCCACCAATTGTAAGGTTTTACTCACTCGGCTGCATCAGAGGTAATTCAGGAGACACTTTCTTATGCAAAAAGTCTTTAGGTTTATTGCATCATAAACCATATGGTAACATACAATACACTCTTCAATGCTTCAGCTCCTGCCTGGAGCCTCGCTCTTCAGTCACAGAGACCTCTCTGTAATGTCCTGCCTTGGACACATGGAAGCCTGTCCACACTGGCAGACTCCCACACACTCTCTCACAGGTGTAAAACACACTCCATTACATAGGTGTAGCTCCACCCAGCTCTCCTAGTCACCTGGAAGCCTCCCAATATATAGCACAACTCTCAGCAGTAGATCTGCTGAACAAAACATGCTCAGGCTTCCATCACAGGGCCACCCACCTCTGTGATACATAACGTCCATCCATCACATGCCTCCATGCATATCCCGAGGAGCCTACACAGTGCCCCCTAGCTGCATCAAGGGTCACTACACCACAACCTCTTGAGACACATTCCCACCATTGCCATTGTGTGACCGTAGCTGCTCAAATATTTGGGCATTGCTACATGCAATCTCATCTTGCCCCGCTTCAAGTGGAGCAGGCGAGAGGCCCAAATCTATAAATGGAAAAGTGAACAGCTCTTCCAAGTGTCCAAGTGTGGGATCAGTTGTCTCCAGGCACTCGGCATGGTGGTAGGAATATGTGGTCCAGACTCATGGCTACTCTGACTTGACCATGTTGAAGACAGGGTGCTTGTGGTGGTGTGGTGGCAAACTAAATGGAAGCATTATCCGCTATCCAACCAATAACCTTTTGACACTGCTGTGGTCCCCTAGTAATAGGGACAGGAAAGTCAAGCAAGAAGATGTGGGTGTTTGTTGTGGCCCAATTTCAGCTTTCCCACGGCCTCGGCCTCTGTATGCACCATCACCATCACGTCCACTTCCCCGTCCCTTGCCACGCGCCTTGCCCATTTTAAATGTACTACAATATTTTCCATATTCACTGCAAATGCCTGAATTTGGAGCAAATTTATAGAGATCTGTGTGCGGTAAAACCACAGTATAAAATATGTAGCCTGTAGAATACCATTTATTTTTGGCAGCTAAATAGTGCCAATATCTACGTTAAGACACAGCAAAAACAGTTAAACGGAGGCTGGAAATGTCACCATTTGTAGCCAACAGATAGATGTGACGGAGATACGACACTGTTCAATATGTGGCCTGTATTTTTTTTTCCAGCAAAATAGTGTATAGAACTAGCGTAATACACAGAAAAAACAGTTGAATGGAGGCCTGAAATGCCACAGTTTTTAGCCCACAGATAAATGGGGCGTGTGACGGAGATACCACACTGTTCAATATGTGGCCTGTATTGTATTCCAGCAAAACAGTGTATAGAACTAGGGTAAGACACAGCAAAAACAGTTGAATGGAGGCCTGAAATGCCACAATTTATAGCCCACAGATAGATGAGGCGTGTTACGTAGATATCACTCTGTTCAATATGTGACCTGTATTTTTTGTTCTTTTACACCTTTATAGTGTACTAGCTGAAGAGCCCGGCGTTTCCGTCATACTAACTAACTGGTTAGTTATAACAAATTATAATGATTATCCCCATCCCATAGTGCCCATATACCCATCACACATCCTCCATCCCATAGTCCAGTGCCCATATACCCATCATACATATCCTCCATCCCATAGTCCAGTGCCCATATACCCATCAACCCATAGTCCAGTGCCCATATACCCATCACACATCCTCCATCCCATAGTCCCGTGCCCATATAACCATTATACACATCCTCCATCCCATAGTCCCATGCCCATATACCCATCATAAATATCCTCCATCCTATAGTCCAGTGCCCATATACCCATCACACATCCTCCATCCCATAGCCCAGTGGCCATGTATTCATCATACTTATCCTCCATCCCATAGTCCAGTGCCCAAATACCCATCAAACATCCTCCATCCCATAGTCCAGTGCCCATATACCCATCACACATCCTCCACCCCATAGTCCTGTGCCCATATACCCATCACACATCCTCTATCCCATAGTCCCGAGCTGGATGGCGCTGAGCATGGAGTTGCGGGAGATGTGCTGTTATGTAACCTGGCAGTGCAGCTCTGTGTGCAGCCGCTGATGATGCGATTTTCTGCTCCGGTAACAATAGAGCGCGGCAGTAATAGAGGAGAGGGTGATTCATTTCTGTCATGTGCTCTCTGCAGCTTTCGGGCGGGCAGACAATGGCTGGGAGCTTATGTTCACAGGGATGCCAGATTTCTCCCACACGGTCAGTGTCTGCTGAGGTGTTGTGTAGTGGGAAAGCTGTTGCTCATAGCAACCAATCACAGCTCAGCTTCTTTTAAACAGCTCTGGTGAAATGAAAGATTCTTAGTGATTGGGTGAGGCTATGTGGAGTGGGCGTGGCTGATACACACGCACATACACTCATTTTTATATGTATAGAGAGAAATAGGGTAAGACATAGCAAAAACTGTTGAATGGAGGCCTCAACTGCCACAATTTGTAGCCCACAGATAGATGAGGCTTGTCACAGAGCTACCACACTGTTCAATATGGGGCCTGTATTTTGTGTTTTTTACAGCTTTATAATGTATCGAACTAGGGTAAGACACAGCAAAAACAGTTGAATGTAGTCTTGAAATGCCACAATTTTTAGCCCACAGATAGATTAGGCGTGTGACAGAGATACCACACTGTTAAATTTGTGGCCTATATTTTTATCTTTGGCGAGCAAAATTGTGTCAATAAATAGGCTAAGACACCACAAAAAAAATCTATGGAGGCCTGAAATAGCACAATTTTTAGCACAATGATATGCGATCCGTGTGGCGGACAAAATCCAGCATAAAATATCTGCCCTGTAGCTAAATATTTTTTTTTGCCAGCTAAATATTTTTTGGGCAGCAAAATGGTGTCAAGAAATTGTATAAGACACTCCAAAATTTTTTTTACCATGAATAAGACCTGGTGAGATTGAAACGCGTTGGCTGTACCACCTGAGACACCACTTGCTATTTTGTCCATCTATTATTTCACTTATGTATTTTTAAGTATATGTTGCATTTTCCAAAAAAAAAAAATAATTTTTTTTTCAATAAATGTTTGTATTTTAACATCCATTCAGCACTGGAGATTCCTCTTCTTATAAAAATTTTTTACAGTACCACAAAAATGGCAGAATTTGATGGCTGGGATGGGCAAACCCATTTAAAATAGGTGTATTTTCATGCTGTACTATGAAAAGGATCTGGCTGTATTTTGCAGTGTCAACAAGCAAATGGAGAAAAAAAAGGGGCTCTGGATTGCTTTGGAATTAAATTATCAGAATGAAGATGCAAAAAAAATTATTCCTGGCCACTGATACCTGGGGCTATGTATATACGTATAGTCAATATATGTAATAGGCAGCAGCAGACAGTAGTGGAATGGGCCCTCTTGAAGTATGCCACATACAATGCCTGCCTGCTACTAATATCTATATACCCACATACAGTGCCTGCATGACTTGCACTGATATGTATATACCCACATACACTCACTGCCTATCTAGCACTGCAATCTATATACCCTGTAATTAGTTCTTAGAAGGACTGTTGATTAAGCTGAATTTGCGTATTCTGTTATGGTATACCCACACTACCTTATAAACCGCCAAATCTGACCCTATCTCGGCAGCATCTCTCCCTACACTAGCTGATTCCGGAGCTGAATGTGACGAGCATGGCAATATAGACCTGATGACGCTATGCGGCCAGCCAATCACTGTAATACCACAAACAAGATGTCTGCGGCATTACAGTGCATGGCAGACAATCCCTGCATGTTGATTGGGGCTCTAAAGAGCACCAAACATGTAGGGCGGGGACCCAAATTCCCGCCGAACAATCCCGGAAATGCTCGTCGCTCACCGAGTACCGCGAGTACAGCAATGCTCGTGAGAGTACTGAGAATTACAGATACTCGCTCATAACTAATCAGCTCCACAACTTTCTCTTCTCCCCTTATAATTTGCTACGAGATTTATGCCTAAGTACAGTGCATTAGGCTAGATTCTACTGTGCATCTTTCGCCACATTTCTGAATTCCCTTTGGTTGGATATTTTATGTGATTTTTAAGGATTTTTTAAAATTGTGACTACAGTTTTCAGTCACTTTTAGGCCACTTTAGCAAAGACTTTTTTACTATAATATAAAATTATTAAAATCCTTGAAATCATAGCAGTTTGGTGCAATTTTTTATGAATTTTCCTCTTCTAAGGATTAGAGATAGGTGATTGTTTGTCCCACACTGTTTTTTAAATTGTTTAAATAAATAATAATAAAAAAAAATTGTTGGGTCCCCCCCATTTTTGACAACCAGAGAAGCTAAAGCAAAAAAAAACAAAAAACGAACAGTTATACTCACCTAACGTCCATTCCATTGAATCCCTCATCTCCTGTAATAAGACAAAAATAAAAAACAACATCCTGTCCATTTGCAGGAATGCACTGCAAAATATGACACACCAGTATGGCATATGTCAGGAAGGGGTTAAAGAACTCTTTCTTACATACCCCCTTACTCCACCTCATCATAATCCTTTTTATATCTGTAAGACAAGCAGATGCAAAGAAGTGTTCCTCCACTCTTCTGTGTACTTTACTACAAAGACAACCACTCCAATTTGTTTTTCATTTCAGCTCTGGAGTGGTGCCATTAATCTAATGTCTCTGACCCTAGTATTACACTTACCAGCTGTGACGCTAGTCACTTCTCATGGTCAAGCCTTGAGTCAGAGTGGTCAAAGAGTCCAAGGTCAGAAACCAGGAGGGTACATCATAAACAGAAGGAAGAGACAAAAGCGCAGTCAGGTAACGTTCCGAGGTCAGAGTACCAGGAGGATAACAGATCGGAGCAGAACGGGTTAAACAGGTGGATGGTCAGAACGCAGTCCAAGGTCAGGCAACAGATCAAGCATACAGAACTCAAGGCACAGGGAAGCGCAAACCTCACTTGTTGAATGTACGTCTGGCAGTGGTCTGGGAAAAGCTGCTCAGTTAAGTAGGCATGGCAATTACCGGGATAGTGAACACTTGGAGACAGCCGACGCCTCCCAGTCACAGATTGGCTAGTCGAGCTTGTCAATCAACACACTGACAGCTCAGCACGCCCCTGTACCAGATTGGATGGCCATGCTGTCAATCAAAGTATTGACAGCTTCAGCACGCCCCTGTACTGGATTGGACAGCCGAGCTATCAGTAACTGCATCCTAGACACCCTGAGGGATGGAACCTTGACACCAGCAACCATGTTCAGCTCTTCCCAGCGCCGCTCCGATCTCACGCCACCATCTTGTGACCACAACTTCTGACTCATCGGAAGTCAGAGGTAGTGGACATAAGCTCTCAATGCAAGTCTATGAGAGCCTTGTTATGGCCTTCATAAACTTACATTGAATAGTTACTTCCTGATCGTCCATAAAACACTGGAGCGATCTGGCAGGTCACAACCTGCAAAAGATGACTGATGAGGCGCTGAGAACAAATAAAATGGCATCTGGTAAGTATAAGACTAGGTGCAGGGAACTTAAACTAGTCACACCACTCCAGTGGTAAAATAAAATAAAACGCTGGAGTTGTGCTTTAACCTCTGCCTCTCCATTATCTACTAGCCATACATAATATGAATGAAATTAATAGAGAATGAACCTGTGTTCTGTGCAGGATTCCAACAGGATTTTTCAGAAAATCTTGCAGCTTGAAAAACAATCAACATGTTAATACTGCTGAGATGTATTATTCATTTATAGGTTCACTATCTCTTTAAGCAGGTGGATAGTAGTCTATTTGTTATGCTTCTTAGTGTTTATTAATAATATCTTTCAGAGTCTGATAAAGGAGAATACTTCCTTGTGTTTTATTACTTGTAATAAGTGACATATATTATAGACAGATGATAGACAGCATGGAACAATCCTTTTTATAACCGCCATCAGGCATATCAGTAAGGCAATAAAACTTTATAATCATAATTACAGAATAAATAGGATGACATTAAAAAAAGGTCAGGAAGAATCTTCCCAAGCTTAGTATGAAATTTCTTTTTTCCATTGTACTATATTTGAGCATAGGTATTTTAGGTAGAAATTGGCCAAAAACTGGGATCTCTTATCATTCAGTGTATGGACTCTATCGAACTGCCATCAGGTGGTATGACCTCAAGGTTTTAATCACTGGATGATTGAATAGGACTGTTTTTAAATTTACAAATGGTGAATTTGTTGTTGAAGTTTTAGCAACTTTCCCATTTATCAGAATGTCGGAATCCACGGAAAAAGATTAAATTCATTTTCAGCTGCAGAAATTTCTGCAAAAGATCAGGACAGTTTTTGCTATTATCAAAGCTAAAAGTGGATCCTAAGTAGAGGTAGGTAGACACCTGGATGTTCATGTCCGGAGTGTTCAGCTGAACAGTTACAAAAAGTTGGGTGTCGGGCGCCGGAGTAGTACTCGGAAACCCATTCACTTAAGTGGGGGCCTGAACATCCAATGTTAATGTACACTCTGCACCCCATTTTGACTGAAAAAAAACAAATGTAGAAATTTTTGCAAATTTATTAAAAAAGAAAAACTGAAATATCACATGGTCATAAGTATTCAGACCCTTTGCTCAGTATTGAATAGAAGCACCCTTCTGAACTAATACAGCCATGAGTTTTCTTTGGAATGATGCAACATGTTTTTCACACCTGGATTTGGGGATCCTCTGCCATTCTTCCTTGCAGATCCTCTTCTGTTCCATCAGGTTGGATGGTGAATGTTGGTGAACAGCCATTTTCAGGTCTCTCCAGAGATGCTCAATTGGATTTAGGTCAGGGCTTTGGCTGGGCCAGTCAAGAATGGTCACAAAGTTGCTCTGAAGCCTGTCCTCTGTTATTTTAGCTGTGTGCTTGGGGTCATTGTCTTGTTGGAAGGTGAACCTTCTGCCAAGTCTGAGGTCCAGAGCACTCTGGAAGAGGTTTTCATCCAAGATTGTTCTGTACTTGGCCGCATTCATGTTTACTGCAATTGCAACCAGTCATCCTGTCCCTGCAGCTGAATAACACCCCCATAACATGATGCTTCCACCACCATGTTTCACTGTTGGTATTGTATTGGGCAGGTGATGAGCAGTGACTGGTTTTCTCCACACATACCGCTTAGAATTATCACCAAAAAGTTCTATCTTCAACTCATCAGACCAGAGAATCTTGTTTCTCATAGTCTGGGAGTTCTTCATGTGTTTTTTTTTTTATCAAACTCTATGCAGTCTTTCATATGTCTTGCACTGAGGAGAGGCTTCCTTTGGGCCACTCTGCCATAAAGGCCCAACTGGTGGAGGGCTACAGTGATAGTTGATTTTGTGGAACTTTCTCTCATCTCCCTACTGCATCTGTGGAGCTCAGCCACAGTGATCTTGGGGTTCTGCTTTACCTCTTTCACCAAGGCTCTTCTCCCACGATTGCTCAGATTGGCTGGATGGCCAGGTCTAGGAAGACTTCTGGTGGTCCCAAACTTCTTCCATTTAAAGATTATGGAGGCCACTGTGCTCTTAGGAACCTTGAGCACTGCAGAAATTCTTTTGTAACCATGGCCAGATCTGTGCCACAATTCTGTCTCTGAGCTCCTTGGCCAATTCCTTTGACCTCATGATTCTCATTTGGTCTCACATGCACTGTAAGCTTGTGAGGTCTTTTATAGACAGGTGTGTGCCTTTACAAATCAAGTCCTATCAGTTTAATTAAACACAGCTGGACTCCAATGAAGGAGTAGAACCATCTCAAGGAGGATCACAAAGAAAATGGACAGCATGTGACGTAAATATGAGTGTCCGAGCAAAGGGTCTGAATATTTATGATCATGTGATATTTCAGTGTTTCTCTTTTAATAAATTTGCAAAATTTATCAGTCAAGATGGAGTGCAGAGTGTACATTAACGAGAAAAAAAAATGATCTTTTTTGCATTTACCAAATGGCTGCAATGAAACAAAGAGTGAAAAATTTAAAGTGGTCTAAATATTTTCCGAACCCACTGTGTGTGTGTGAATATATATATATAATATATATATATATATATATATATATATATACATATGAATATACAGAAAGAGAGAGAGACCCCATATGGCTTGAACAGTTGTGTACTTAGCTTAATGGCCTCTTCTTCCCTCCTTTTTGGTCATTCAAGGTTTTATCAGGGAATTCCTTCAATCAGGACAAGAGGAGACCATAAGCTGTACAGCAATGAGGATAACAGCTCACAGGCCAAGGCAATACGCCCACACGTAGACCATACATACAATATGAGCTTCCACACAGTCCCATACATACATCAACACACAATCCACCCTATACAATGAGTCCACACACAGCCACCTACATAGAATATGAGCCCCACATAGCTAGCTATATACAGTATAATTCTCACATAGCTCCCTATGTAAAGTAGGAGCTCCCATATAGCTACCTAGATACAGTATGAGCATTGATATAACTTCCTACATACAGTATAAGCCCCACACAGCTCCCTATATACAGTATGAGCCCCATATAGCTTCCTATACACAGTATGAGCCCACATATAGCCTCCTATCTACAGTATGAGCCCCCATTGCCTCCTATATATATTATGTGCACCCACATAGTCTTTTATATGCAGTTTGAGCTCGCACATAGCCTCCTATATGCAGTATGAGTCTGCACATAGCCTCCTATATACAGTATGAGTCCTCACATAGCCTCCTATGTTGTGAATGTGCTAGAAATGAATTCTGAGCAGAAGCTCCCTCTGGTGGTTACAAACAGTACTGAACTATCCAATGAAGATTGTGAAGATTGGCGATCAGGTGTTACTGACTGGTCTTATATAAGGGAGGTTCCCTCCCATCAGGGTTGCCGGTGATCAATTGTTCTGGTCTCATCTTTGATTCCTATTCACTTTGTAGCTTGCTGTTTCGTGCCTGCATCTTCTGCTAACAGATAAGACATTTTCTTCTTTTAGTTTTTTGTGCTTGCTTTTTGCATTTTGTCCTCCACTTCTGTGGGGGTCTGCCGGGTCCCCTCCGGGGGCTTGTGCTCCTCTCAGTTTAGTTCAGCCACTGTTGTTTGTTAATTTGCCTTTTCCAGTTTTTTCAGTGGCTGCTGTTTAGTTTTGTTACACCAGAGAACTAATTTAGGTGGTAGAGGTCGTGTGATCTCAGGTGTTTTTGTAATTAGTAGAGTTGGTACTTTTCAGGGTTTTTTGGGATTGCAGTAAGTGTCCTTCCTATCCTTTTCTATTTAGGAAGTTTGGGCCCCAACGTTTGCTCATACTATTTTCTGTCTGTGTCTGTATTTCCCCTTGTCTAACCGCCATTACATGTTTGGGGGCTTTCTATGTTCTTTGGGGATCTGCTCCGGGCAGATAGTTTTCCTCTTTCTGTCTTTAGGTGTAGTTAGCTTCTCAGGCTGTGACGAGGCGTCTAGGACCAACGTAGGTACGCTCCACGGCTGCCTTTAGTTGTGGTGGTTAGTCAGGGTACTGCAATCCCATAGATTCCAACCTCTCTGGTGTATTTCCTTTTTTGCCTGCTCTCCTCAGCTACCAAATCATAACACTCCTATATACAGTATGAATCCCCACATAGCCTCCTATATACAGTATGAATCCCCACATAGCCTCCTATATACAATATGAGTCCCCACATAGCCTCCTGTATACAGTATGAGCCCACACATAGTCTACTATATACAGTATGAGCCCAACCATAGCCTTCTACATACAGTATAAGCCCCACATAGCTTTCTGAATACAGTTAACCGCACATAGACTCCTGTATACAGTATGAGCCACAATATAGCCTCCTATTGTATAGTATGAGCACCCACACAGATCCTCCTGTATACAGTATAAGACCCACATAGCCTCTTGTATACAGTATGAGCCTACACATAGCCTCCTGTATACAGTATGAGTCCATGCATAGACTCCTGTATACAGTATGAGCCTCAATATAACCTCTTATATATAGTATGAGCCCACACATAGCCTTCTATATACAGTATGAGCCCCCACATAGCACCCTATATACATTTTAATCCCCCACATAGCCTCCTGTAAAGTAAGCCCCCATATACGGTAGCATCCTATATACAGTGTGAGAGCCTATATAGCCTCTTGTATACAGTGTGAGCACCCGTATAGACTATTATATACAGTACGAGTCCTCACGTCTCATACGCATTAATTTACAAAAAAAACACACACACATACAGACATACTCACCTCGTTCTCGTTCCCCTGGTGCATACAGTATGTAATGAGGGCAATCTGGCGATGGGCCACCTGGAGCCTCTGGCCCCTGGTGGTAGCCCAGTTTATGGTTGTTGTTAAGGAGTTTAATTCTACGGAGCTGTGACAATGCGATACTACAGATCTGCAGTTGTGTTGAGACTCAGCTATCCAGTAGTAATTGGGGACATTTTTTTTAACTATTTCAATTTACCCGATATGTGTATAGACACAGTAATTAATTAAAAGGAATTTGTCACCAGATTTTTCTTATGTAATCCGAGAGCAGCTGAATGTAGGAGTTGAGATCCTGATTCTAGCAAAGTGTCACTCATTTGGTCTGCATTCTGTCATTTTCATACTCTCACTGTTTTCTCTGCAGCTTACGTGATGAAATGACGTCATCGTCTGCTGTTTCACACGCTGATTGGTGGAAGAAGGGCACAGTGGCACCCCTCCACCAATGTATTCACCTCTGTCTTCATCCCGAGGATGAGGATAGCAATGACATCTAACGGTGGAAGGAGAAGGACGGTGGGGGAGGGCAGGCTGTGGCCAGTGGGACACTGTTTCATCTTTTCTGCTGTCTTGGTCCGCAGGCCGCACTTTGCCCAGATCAGGTATAGAATAGGCGAGCTTTTAATGAGGGTCAGGTAACATCGCATATACTGTACTGTAGCTGAACAGTAGACCCCTAGTATCGCTGTTACTGTTACTGGTGGGCCACTGGACCCCAGTCCAACACTGCAGTTTAACAGAACTATACTATATATGCTTGTCTTCATTCCATAGAGAAACCATTGTCTAAGTTTGATGCAAATTAAGTGTCAGGTTTACTTTTTCCTGAGGAAACAACTGAGGGAGATTTTGTCACCGACTGATACCTACGTCTTACATTATTCTAAATAAACAAACTTGTAACATTAAATCCACGCATTAAAATTCCTGAGAACAGTGAAAACAGTCAGCCACTCTGTAGACTGTAGTGAGAGAAATAGCCGACACTTGTTAGGGTTTCCTGTGCTGAATGTCTCTTTCCTTCCTAAAACAGTGTAGGTTGGTGCAAGTCTCAAAGAATAATCAATATATTTAATCTGTGTATTTTAAGGGTTAAAGTGTAACTTTGAGCTTTATTATAGTTTGTAGAAACTGTATGAGCAATTTCATATGTAATTTATCATTTAAATCACTTACTTTACAGGTTATATCAATTTATCAATAGTTGTGGAGACAGGAGAGAAGCTGTCTGGGTGCAGCAGAAATAGTTCTACTTCTGCCCTGGTTCACAGAGACCTGGGTCATGTGTCAACACTAGCATTATGAATGACAGATAAAGACCCTATTTTAGATTTTGAACTGGGGGCCAATGGTCTCAAGTTATGTCAAAGTATAACTGCATCGACTAGGATTCGGTTGACAGAGAAATGCTAAAGAATGTTACAATCTCTTGGAATTAAGCGGTAACAAGAGATGGGCGGACTCCTGGTTGTTCGGCGGGTTCGGCCGAACAGTTGCAAAAAGTTCAGGTTCGGGTACCGAACATCCAGTGTTTGCCACGCTGGTCAGAGAGCCGCGGTTCCCATACTGTCAGAAGACAGCATGAACGCTCAGCTGTGATCAGAGGTATAAAGTTTACCTCCGGTCACTGGTGTCAGCGGATGGGACTACCGCTCCCATCAGCCGACACCTGCAGCCGTTAATGACATCAAGCCAACAGCTTAGTAATGGAGAGGCATCTGTAAGACACCTATCCATTACTAATCCTATAATTACATGGTAAATAAATTGTCACGCGGTCTTATGATATGTGTACGATGTCAGTAAACTATTCTTAAAAGAACAACACTCTATACAACATATAGATTAGCAACATCAGCATGTAAATATAGAATAGATTTACCTGACACGATATCCGTTGAACTCAGGGTTAATCTTGAGGACTTGATACACTGTCACAGGAAAGAGGAGGACCGGGGGTCTAACCTGACCCTAAACTGGGGTCCTAACTAATCCCTCACCTTGGAGGTACTGATAATGGTTCAGAGGTCCAAGTCTCCAGCCTAACCCTGTCTCCTATCAGTCCCTGAACCCTGTAATCAGTCCTAAGAAGGATTCTGATTACCACCAAAGGGATATGGGCTGATCTCTGCTAAATACACAGATTAGACATATAAGACAGACTGGAGAAAACACAGACTTGCATACACACTCAAACACAGAAGGAACATAAATGATCTGGGATATTAAACTCTAAGCAAGGTGAGCTTAAAACAACTAAGGAGCTCTTTAACTTAAGTCTATACAGATACAATCCTATCTGTGGTCTGCATGAAGAATTTCACTGGCAACTCCCAACACAGACAACCAGAGATTTAAAGGAAACCAATCAACAAATAATTAATTGCAGCCGGAAGAAACTGCACCCAGTCCCAGAACTGAGCACAGACAGAATTAACTCCCTAACTGCCAAACACAAAGAAACAGCAACTCAGCTGTGAGAAGTCAGAATGTGCAACCGCGACGATCTTCGTGGCGATGCACACATGACAGTACCCCCCCTTCTACGAGGGGCCTCCGGACCCTCAGGGCCAGGTTTGCCCGGGTGAGTTCTGTGGAAGGTCCGCACCAAACGATCTGCGTTAATGTCAGACGCAGGAACCCACGTCCTCTCCTCTGGACCATACCCCTTCCAATGCACCAAGTACTGAAGGGACCGGCGATTCAGACGTGAGTCAATGATCTTTGACACTTGAAACTCCAAGTTACCATTGACCACCACTGGAGGAGGAGGTAGAGGTGATGGTATGACTGGTGCCACGTACCTCTTAAGTAATGACTTGTGGAACACATTATGAATTTTAAACGTAGGAGGGAGGTCCAGACGAAATGCCACAGGATTAATTATGGAACTGATCCTGTACGGCCCGATGAATCTGGGGCCCAGCTTCCAGGAGGGAACTTTAAGTTTTATATTCCTGGTAGACAACCATACCAGATCGTTCACATTAAGATCTGGACCAGAAACTCTCCTCCTATCAGCCATACGTTTATAACGGTTCCCCATAGCACTCAGATTATTCAATACACCTCTCCACACTGAAGCAAGTGACGACGAGAAACGCTCCTCCTCAGGAACCCCAGAAGGGCCCCCCCCATTGAATGTACAAAACTGGGGATGAAAACCATATGCCCCAAAATACGGGGACTTACCAGTGGACTCGCTCCGCCTGTTGTTAAGAGCGAACTCTGCCAGAGGCAAGAAAGAAGACCAGTCCTCCTGGTTCTCTGAGACAAAACACCGAAGATAAGTCTCTAGGCTTTGATTCAGACGCTCTGTCTGACCATTGGTCTGCGGATGAAAAGCCGAGGAAAATGACAATTGCATCCCCCGACGTAAACAAAATGCCCTCCAAAACTTGGACACAAACTGAGACCCCCTATCTGACACCACATCAGAAGGCAACCCATGAAGTCTCACAATCTCCCCAATGAACACCTGCGCCAGAGTTTTAGCATTAGGGAGGGCAGGAAGAGCAATGAAATGTGCCATCTTACTGAACCTGTCAACAACCACCAGTATGACAGTCTTCCCTGACGACTGAGGAAGGTCCGTGATGAAGTCCATAGACAAATGAGTCCATGGACGCTCCGGAAGTTTCAAGGGTAAGAGGGTCCCAGACGGACGGGTATGAGGGGTCTTAGAGCGAGCACAAACCCCACAGGACGCGACAAAAGTTAAAACATCTTTATTAACGTTAGGCCACCAAAACCGGCGAGAAAGGAGATCTAAAGTAGCCTTACTCCCTGGATGTCCTGCTAAAGCAGAATTATGATGTGCCTCAATAACCTTTTGTCTCAACTGATTTGGGACAAACAGTCTCCCTGGAGGTCCTGCAGGGGCGTCCCCCTGAGCCTCTAATACCTCCTCCTCAAGCTCAGAACATACAGCCGACACTACCACCCCCTCCTGAAGGATAGGAATCGGGTCATCCATTTTCCCGGCCCCTGGGAAACTGCGAGACAAGGCATCCGCCTTAACATTCTTAGATCCAGGGCGATAAGTGACAACAAAATTAAACCTGGTAAAAAACAACGACCATCGAGCTTGTCTGGAATTCAGACGCTTAGCAGATTCCAAATACAGCAGGTTCTTGTGATCAGTAATGACGGTGACCGGGTGGACTGCCCCCTCCAAAAAGTGACGCCATTCTTCAAAAGCCAACTTAATGGCCAAAAGTTCCCTATTGCCGATATCATAATTCCTTTCGGCGGACGACAATTTTTTAGAAAAGAAAGCGCACAGATGCCATTTACCAGGGGACGGACCCTGGGACAATATTGCACCCACCCCTACGTCAGACGCGTCCACCTCCACAACGAACGGCTGTGATGCATCTGGTTGGATGAGAACGGGTGCCGAAGCAAAACATTTTTTCAAAGAGGAAAAAGCTTGGCAAGCTTTGTCCGACCATTTAGAAAAATCCGTCCCTTTTCTTGTCATGTCAGTGAGAGGTTTGACAACAGATGAGAAATTACAAATAAATTTCCGGTAGTAGTTAGCAAACCCCAGAAAACGCTGCAGAGCCTTAAGATCCTCTGGCTGATCCCATTCAAGCACTGCTCTCACCTTTTCAGGGTCCATACGGAAACCGGAGGCTGACACCAAGAAACCCAAAAACTGAAGTTCCTGTACGGCGAATACACACTTTGCCAGTTTGGCATATAGTTTATTGTCTCGCAAGATCTGCAACACCTGTCTCACATGCTCCTGGTGAGACACAAGATCTGGTGAGTAAATTAAAATGTCATCCAAATATACGACCACAAACAGCCCCACCAGATGACGAAAAATGTCATTAACAAAATGTTGGAATACTGCTGGTGCAGTAGTCAGACCAAAAGGCATGACAAGGTTCTCATAATGTCCCTCCGGCGTGTTAAACGCCGTTTTCCACTCATCCCCCTCTTTTATCCTAATCAGATTATACGCCCCCCTGAGATCCAATTTAGAGAACCATTTGGCGCCAACAATTTGATTGAAGAGATCAGGAATCAGAGGGAGTGGATACGGATCTCGAACAGTAATCCGATTAAGTTCGCGGAAATCCAAGCAAGGGCGTAGGCCTCCATCTTTTTTCTTCACAAAGAAGAACCCCGCGGCCACTGGGGAAGATGAAGGTCTAATATGCCCTTTGGCCAGACTTTCCGAAATATAATCTTTCATAGCCTGCCTCTCAGGACCAGAAAGGTTATATAACCTAGCTTTAGGTAACTTAGCATCAGGAAGTAAATTAATAGAGCAGTCATACACGCGATGAGGAGGCAACTCCTGACACCCCTCCTCAGAGAACACATCCCCAAAGTCCTCCAAAAAAGGAGGCAAAGTACTAGGCACGACCGCACTGATGACTGTGTTCATGCAGTTACTTTTGCAAAACTCCCCCCATTGGCTTATATCTCTGGACTGCCAATTAATCACAGGGTTATGTTTAACCAACCAAGGAAGTCCCAACACAATAGGAGTAGGTAGACCCTCCAACACATAACAAGATAATAGTTCCCTATGTATTGCCCCTACCCGAAGGTCAATGTTATGAACCTCATGAACAAAGCTACCTTGGCCGAGAGGCCTGGCGTCAATGGAGAATATAGGGATCGGTTTGACCAATACACTCAGATGCATACCTTGAGCCTGAGCAAACTGAGCGTCAACCAGATTAGCCCCGGACCCACTATCAAGAAGAACAGAAAATCTCTCCACTCTCGTACCAACCACCACCTCCACTGGTACAAGGAACTGAGAAGAACTAGCGGACGAAATACATACTCCCAGGTTGTCGTCCACCACACAACCTGGGATTAACAGTTTTCCGGCGACTTTTTGCTCAACAAGGCACGGGATGGACATCCCCCAACAAAATGTCCCTCTTTCCCGCAGAAGAAACACCTTCTAGTCCTGCGGCGTACCGCCAATCCCCTCCTACGAAATGATGTCCCTCCCAACTGCATAGGCTCCTCCGAACAGACAAGGGGAACCTCAACATAAGGGACTTTAGTAGTAGGTGGAGTAACAACAGGGGGCGGAGTTACCTCGCACCTCTCCCGGAGCCGTCTATCAGTACGGATAGCTAGGGCCATAGCAGCCTCCAGTGATGGAGGAGAATCATACTGAGCCAAAAGTCCTTTAATTTGTCAGAAAGCCCATGACAAAACTGGCTCCTAAGAGCTGGGTCATTCCACTGAGTATCTGTGGCCCATCTACGGAACTCAGAAGCAAATTCCTCCGCCGGACGATCTCCCTGCTGTATCTTACGTAATTTTGTCTCAGCAAGAGAGACCCGATCTGGGTCATCATATACCAAACCCAGGGCAGTAAAAAATCGATCTACTGACTGTAGAGCCGGGATCCCGGAGGAAGTGAGAAGGCCCAGGATTGAGGGTCCCCTTGTAGGAGCGAGATAACAATTCCCACTCTCTGCTCTTCACTCCCTGATGATCGAGGCCGAAGCCGAAAATACAATTTACATGCTTCCCTGAAGGTAAAAAATTTGTCTCGCCCACCAGTGAACCTGTCCGGGAGAGCTACTTTAGGTTCAAATCTGGTTTGCTCCGAGGGAGACAAAACTTTGGACTTAATGTCCGTCAGCTCCATGGATAATCCCTGCAACTGCAGAGCCAGCTGGGCTACTGGATCCATGGCAACTGGGAATAATTTTATTGGCCAGTGAAAATGTCACGCGGTCTTATGATATGTGTACGATGTCAGTAAACTATTCTTAAAAGAACAACACTCTATACAACATATAGATTAGCAACATCAGCATGTAAATATAGAATAGATTTACCTGACACGATATCCGTTGAACTCAGGGTTAATCTTGAGGACTTGATACACTGTCACAGGAAAGAGGAGGACCGGGGGTCTAACCTGACCCTAAACTGGGGTCCTAACTAATCCCTCACCTTGGAGGTACTGATAATGGTTCAGAGGTCCAAGTCTCCAGCCTAACCCTGTCTCCTATCAGTCCCTGAACTCTGTAATCAGTCCTAAGAAGGATTCTGATTACCACCAAAGGGATATGGGCTGATCTCTGCTAAATACACAGATTAGACATATAAGACAGACTGGAGAAAACACAGACTTGCATACACACTCAAACACAGAAGGAACATAAATGATCTGGGATATTAAACTCTAAGCAAGGTGAGCTTAAAACAACTAAGGAGCTCTTTAACTTAAGTCTATACAGATACAATCCTATCTGTGGTCTGCATGAAGAATTTCACTGGCAACTCCCAACACAGACAACCAGAGATTTAAAGGAAACCAATCAACAAATAATTAATTGCAGCCGGAAGAAACTGCACCCAGTCCCAGAACTGAGCACAGACAGAATTAACTCCCTAACTGCCAAACACAAAGAAACAGCAACTCAGCTGTGAGAAGTCAGAATGTGCAACCGCGACGATCTTCGTGGCGATGCACACATGACATAAATACACAGCCAGAATAAATTCGCTTATTAGAATTTTTTTTTAAATTATTTATTTACAGCACAGGATCGGCTGATGAATACTCACATCCACTGCTCCTGCTCTCACTGTAATTAGCAGCTGCAGGTGTCGGATGATGGGATGAGTAGTCCCATCAGCTGACACCAGTGATTGGAGGTAAACTTTACACCTTCGATCATAGCTGAGCACTCACGCTGTCTTTTGACAGCATGGGAACCAGAGGTCTCTGAACCAGCGGGGATGATTTCACCACCGATCAGAAGGGGTGTTTGTGCTGCCATGCACATGACAGGGCGACAAACACCCGGTGTTTGGGCAGCCGAACCTGAACAGTAACACGGATTTCCTGGTGAAGTCCGTGTTCAGTGTCTGTGCCCAAACAGTAGATGTTCAGTACGGATGCCGAACTTTACTGTTCGGGTTCGCCCATCTATAACGGTAACTTTCTCCTTGTGGAGAGCTTTGCTATATGACTTAGGATAAAAGCCAAACCAGAATTTCAATTTGCAGACAAATTATGATATCTGATTTGGCTAGATAACAGGCTTAAGAATGGGATCTAAGGGGTAACGTTTCTCCTTGTAGAGAGTGACAAGCCAGGTCTGGCATGTCAGAGTGAGGAGACTTATACGCCATGCATGCTCCTCTGGGAAATCAAATATGCAAGTTGACTCTTCAGGGAAAAGGAAGATTAGAACTCTATTGGAAGTAGCAAGTGATGTAGTACAGCACCCAGAGGAGCCTTATATGTGTATCTAGTGGTATGCTGCCCTATCTATGCCACCAGTAGAGCAATTATTATTTTGCTTGCCTTTTTTGATCCTGGCCCAATTTATACTGCAAAAATGTCAGGTAGGCTGCAGAAATCTAGAGCATCAATATGTTGAGTCTGCTCAAGTGACCAATGTGAAAAAGGAAAATTTTTTATTGGCCTTGTCAATGTTATATGAATCCAGCTGGTATTCTTCGGGAAAAGCTGAATTAAAGTAAGCATGAAAATGTTCCAATGTGTTTCTTAAAGGAGCTGTAAAATTAAGAGTCGAGTAAAAACTGTTATGTGTTCACTCATCTCCTTAACATAATTTTCTTTGATAAAATCGACAGGATATACAGAAATAGTTTTTGCCTTTTTTAAATGAACACTTTACTGACATTCACATTTAACTCACATATTCTAGGACTACAGTGGGATGTAACAGTTTGGATATCTCTGGTAAAAATTACTGTTATTGTGAACATTTAAATAAGTTAAATATTAAATAATCTCTAAAATGGCTTAATTTAAAGATGACACATTTCCTTTGTATGTTAGGAAAAAAAAAATATATATAGTAATTTTTTACATTTTAAAAATTACAAATAGGTAAATGGGCCAATGCAAAAGTTTGGGCACCCCTGGAGATTTGTGTGCTCAGGTAACTTTGACCAAGGTTTCAGATCTCAATTAGCCTGTTAGCATTGTTGCTTATTCACGATCATCGTTAGGAAAGGTCAGGCGATGCAAATTTCCCAGCTTTATAAAAACTCAACCTCTTCTAACCTTGTGCCAAAAACAGAAGCCATGGGTTCCTCTAAGCAGCTGCCTAAAACTCTGAAAATGAAAATGGTGGTGACCCACTAACTAGGAGAAGATTATAAGAAGATAGCAAAGCATTTTTAAGTTGCCCTTTTCTCAGTTTGATGTGTAATCAAGAAATGGCAGTTAACAGGAACAGTGGGAGTCAAGATAAGGTCTGGAAGATCAAACAAAATTTGCTAGAGAGGCAAATCAGAACCCTTCCACCGCTTGCCTGCAAAAGATCTTGAGAAAAATTCAACAGTCTGTTGTTGTGGTATATTGTTGTACTATTCAGAGACACCTGCAGAAATGTGGCCATCATGGAAGAGTCATTAAAAGAAAACCTCTCGTGCGTCCTTACCATAAAATTCAACTTCAGAAGTATGCAAAAGAACATCTAAACAAGCCTGATGCATTTTGGAAACAAATCCTGTGAATTGATGAGGTTAAAATAGAACTCTTTGGCCACAATGGTCAAAGATATGTGTGGAGAAAGGGCAGAGAATTTCAGGAACAGAAAATCTTGCTAACCATTAAGCATGGGGGTGGATCAATCATGCTTTGTATTTATATTGCAGCTAAAGGCACGGGGAACATTTCACGGGTCGAGGGAAGAATGAAAGTGAAGTGGTCGCCATGGTTGCACATCGCAGTCGGTTTGTCATGCGTCATACCATGCCTCCTCCATGTTCATTGGCCAGCGCATACACACCCCTGCCTCCTCATTGGTCCACTGCATGATATACTGTATACTGCATTCTTTCCCGGATGACTCCACCCCCCTGATGAAGGCGGTTAAAGCGAAACGCGCATCAAAAAGATGATATTGACTTCATATAATCTACATGGATATACTTGGGTCTTATATACTTCTATATACCCCTTGATAATGTTGATGTGCCACATACAAGTATACTACTAGGGCATAGTTCTGAGTTCCCTTTCTTGAGAACATCAACTTTGCAATAAACCTGCCATACTTTACCTGCATTAGCATCTGCACTTTTTGGCACCTCTTTTTGCCATACAATTTGACCTACTCTGCATGGGTGCAAAAGCCATGGTATTCTCTCCACATGGCTTATACACCCTTAGTTCTCAATTGAATACATCATGACTGTATGTAACCTCGTTTTCCCCTAAATACCATTGTTACCAATTGGGTGTGCGCTCCTTGTTTTTATTATTGTTTTTAGGTATTATTCTGCATTGCTCTGATTTTCCTTGTTATCAACTGAATGTTAATAAACTTATAATTTTTTTCACCACCCCTTTGTATGGGAGTTAATGGTCGGTTCTGATCCTCTTTCTTTTCCATATAAAGTAACAGTGCTGTGAATGGTTGATCCACAGCTAGAATAGTCTGGGTTACTGAGGAATAGCAAGATCATATAGAGAGTTACTGACGAGACTGAGAGATCTTCCAGAAGGTTGTATCAGATAAGACACCAAGTCATGAGAAACTCGAGAGCATTCTAGTGCCAAAGGTAGAGGATCTAAGGAGGACTGTGAGCGTGGGAGTAGTGGGGGTCCCGAGCGGAACATTTAGGGTGTTCATAGTGATAGGACGTGGAACCGCTGAGCTAATAGAGAAAAATTCGCTGATCAGGATTGTGGCCTAGAAGCTGGTTTGTGGCAACGTAGAGTCAAAACAGATAAGCTGCAGAGCTCTGGAGTAGACTACAAAGGAAGGATACAGTGGGAATGAAAAGGCTTCTTACTGTGAAGGAAATATGCTTAAGGCCGGGGTCACACTTGCGAGAAACTCGCACAAGTCTCGCACCTCAATACCCAGCACTCGGACCGTAGTGTGCGGCTGCATGTATTTCTATGCAGCTAAACGGTCTGGTCCGAGTGCCGGCGGCAGTGCCGGGTATTGAGGTGCAAGACTTGTGCGAGTTTCTTGCAAATGTGACCCCGGCCTAAGACTGTGTACCCACTATCATTGTACATAACCCTTATCCAGTACAGTAAAGTACGAATGTTGCAGCAGAAGTCTCCTTCATTAATCTGTGGAATTCATGGTCCTGGCGAGCCAACACCATAGGCTTAAGGTGGCCTGCACAGGCGTAAGGCCCACACAACACCCAGTCAGGACCCATTCTTTCATGTATCATGTCGAGACATGACAGGAGAAGACAAGTTACATTTGGCTTAGCTGGCAAGATCGAGACTCGGATGACTGGCAAGATGGCGGCCTTTTACAAATCATTTCATCTTCAACTTGCTTAACTGTTCATAATAACAGTAATTTTGACCAGGGGTGCTCAAACTTTTACATGCCACTGTAGATGGTGGTGATATGGAATATGAGCATATTACTATAAGTATTATTGAGATTCTAAAAACTGCTTTAATTAGAGGTTATATTGGAGTTGTCAAAGTGCTAGAGTTTTAAAGGGTTTATACAACTCTACTGTCTTCCATGTGTATTAGTCTTCTTTACAATTTCCTCATCATTTTTCAGATCCTAAAAGTGGTGAATTAATGTGATAGTTCTTGTTACCCTAAAAAGTTAATCAATTATTGTATAGTGATGTATGTTATATAATAATATTTCAGATAGTGGTTTCGTCAACATCTACATCATCATTTCTGCCATCTAAGTCAGTAGTTGGAACTATAAATCAGGATGTCTGACATGACAGGGATTTTATTAGTTTTACTGTTTTATGTCATAGAAACAACTGTGACATTTTTATTACCACTAATTTTGGCAGTAAAGGTTCAGATTTTAGCATCAGTTATAGTTTGCAATTGTACAAAGTCTTGATGAAACAAAAGGTCCCTTGTGTCTCAAATGTCCCTCTGTATAAGGTACTGTAAACATTTGGTGCTAGCAGTTTTAGTTAGGCTTTGATTTTGTTAAATGATGTCTGTCGGCACAGAATGACAATTTAAAGCAAATACAGGCACTCAGTGCATTCCTGTCGTCGTCAAACATATAAGTTCACCTTCCCACCAGCCTGTTTCCCCTCTATCTATACCTGCCACCCTTCTATGATTGACAGCTCTGGCTTTATAAAGCAGAAAAGTGCTGAAGTAGATTGGAAAACAAGTTAGTGGGAAGGTGAACTTAAATGATTGGCCACGTCAAGGGTGCACATGGACGCCTATACTTGGTTTGAACAGTCATTCTGTTATCGGATTCTCCTCTTAAGTCTAAAGGTACTGCCACACTAAGCTATCCCGCTAGCGATCTCGTTAGCGTTGCATACTAATGAGATCGCTAGCGGGATTGTTTCTATATCGCTAAATGCTGCCGCATTTAGCGATATAGTTAACGACGCTATCGCCGTTAGCGATCTTCTTAACGACTTTAGCGGTACAAAAGTACCGCTAAATCGCTAAGAAAAGGTGCCACACAGCGATATATACTTACCCAGCGGGAGCGCCGACGAGAAATAGGGTCCGGAACGATTCCAGCGACGAGCGAGATCACAGCAGGAAGCTCGTCGCTGGAAGCTGCCGCACAAACAACATCGCTAACGGGATCGCTAAATAGTGACGTTTTTTAGCGATCCCGTTAGCGATATTGTTTAGTGTGGCATACCCTTAACTCACCATAAATTCTAGCAATACTCTACATGGACTCACAGACTGGAGTCTTAATGAGATGATGCCTCTATTTAATCAAAATGTCCTTCAAAATGCATTTCAAAAGGAACCTAAACAACCTGATTGACGACTTAGATGTCCACTTTAAGAAATGAGGTCAAATAGCTTGCTTACTTTTAGGTCAAACAGTAGTAGCAGCACAGTAAAAAACAACGACAAACTAGAGCCCATATCACTGTGCCCTCCTCACAAAATAACCCATCACATTGTTTCAGACAACAGACAAGGGCCATAAAATATTATCAGTCGGATAGCTACACATGGAGAGAAGTTACTGCTTCGGCATTTCCTAGACCGTGCCAAGAATGCAAGAGGGTCCTACAGAACTTTGGACATTTTGGCATAGGTTTGAATGGTCTGGAGTGGAACAAAAGTGGTTGAGCAGCATGTGGCCATCCTAGTGATGACATAATATGTATAATCCATTTACTTTTCTTTGTAACTCTTTATCTTAGTTCTTTTTTATTTATACTGTATATATGAACCGCCAGTAGTGCTAACTTGATATGTATCAGACGCATACATACTCTAGTGGTTTTACCTATGGATATGCAAGAGTAAAGTTAATAGGCCTGAAATATACAATATTATATTATCTCGCCTTTCTTTGGTTAATACAAATAAATAAATAATGGGAAACATTGAAGCCATTAACATTTTGCTATTGTTCTTTTTGGCTGTATCCCTAATTTTATGACTGCTTTAAAATGTTTGGTAAGCATCCAGTGTCACAGCTGCCAGAGCTGGCGCTGACCAAATGCACTACATTTCCCACAAAATTTATTGTACTATGTAAAGTCGAATTTTTGTAATTCTCCTAGATTATTAGGAAATGTGATATGCATTTGGAAAAGGTTTTGCTAAATGATAATTCCAGATAATTTCTGTCATCTCTAATTATACTACATAGGCATTCCTTACATTTGAAAATGCAAATAATAGCTCTAGAAATAGGAAGCTAACATAATCCCTGGATTTCATGTTTCTGTGTGAATGATTTACAGTTATAGGGACACTAAAGTTAAAGGTGTAGGCAATTTATCTATATTTTAACAGATGTGTTGGGCACATAATTTTGTGGCACTTAGAGTGGTATGTAAAAGTTTGGGCATCGCTTGTCAAAATTACTATTGTTGTGAACAGTTAAGCAAGTTGAAGATGAAATGATCTCTGTAGTGTTGTTGTGCAGATGAAGGGAACTCCAGAAGGCCACACAGAGATGCTGGATGGTAGGTTTAAACAGCCATACTTTATTTTCGTTCCTCTCTCCTGCTCCCCTTACCCAGGACTTCCTGCTCCTGCCTAGTCTCCTCCTCCCATTACATCATTGTTACTAGGCAGAAACTGAAACAAGAATAACAGCAAGCCAATCACAGATATAGTAACAACATCACATCTCTCCTCTTCTCACCAAACAAAACAACATTATAACTGGATAACGGTCCAAAAGTTCACATTAGTACGAAGGATTTTTTTTTTTTTCTTTTTACTGCAGAACATAGTCCAAGAGGTGGGCTGGCGGTCTACGATTTGCCTTGCTGGATAGCAGTGAGACATCACAGTCCCAGATGAACTTTCTGAGTCCCCTGAGGTATCCTCCCTTGGAACTGCTGAGCTCTGGGGATCCGGCAGGATGTCATCGCTATCTGCCTCGTCTGTTTCTGGGACATAGTCGCAAAGTTTTTTAAAATGGGACACATTCCTTGTGACCTGGCGACCGTGATCTTGAGCAGTAACCATGGTGCCTTTGACTTGTGTGACCTGAAAGGGTTCAGGATAGTATTGTGATGCAAACTTGTCTCTAGGTCTTAGCCTTTTTACCAGGACCCAATCTCCACCAATACTTCCGGTGGCTTGCAACGATGACTGCTCTTATCTGCATACCTCTTCATCTTCTGTTTGGATATGGCATCCTTAGTAGCAATTGGGGTTTGAACAAGGCTCTGCGGAACGCTCGGGAGTTTGACATGCATAGGCCTGTTGAACAGCGCAGTGGCAGGTGGTATCCCAGTAGTAGAATGGGGTGTAGCTCTGTACTGTCTAAGAAATCTGTGTAACTCTTGCTGTAAATCCTTGTGCTCCATGGTAGCGATCCTCAAAGTTTTGTTGATTGATTGCATGAACCGTTCCACTTCACCATTGGCCTGAGGCCAGTAAGGAGTTATTTTCCTGTGAGTGAAACCAAGATAGGTTGCGAATGATCGAAAGTCTGTGCTATTAAAAGGTGGTCCATTGTCGGACTTCACTGTTTCCGGTATGCCATATGCCGAGAAGATCTTGTCTAATTTTGGTATAACAGCCCTGGCAGAGGTTGTCGAAACATGTTCAATGACTGGGAACCTCGAATAGTCATCCATGACAACCAGCAGATAGGAGTGATCCGGTAAAACACAGAAATCAACATTAACAGCAGACCACGGGCCCTCTGGCAGGGGTGTCATTTGTAAGGGTGCGGTCTATGGTCAATTGTAGTTGCTTGGCAAGGTATGCAATTTTCAATGAGTGCCTCTACTTTTTTGTCTAGTCCTGGAAACCAGACTTTCTCTCTCAGTAATTGCTTTGTTTTCACCACCCCTTGATGAGCCTCGTGGGCCAGATCCAGTACTCTGCTTTGAAGTTTCTGGGGTATCACCAGCCGATTGTTACGCAACAGTAGATTTGAATCAGACACGGAGAGATCATGTCGTGCATTAAAGAAGGCTGTCAAGTAGGTTGTTTGATCCGGTGTTTTGAGGCGGGCTTCAGCAAGAAAATTGCTCCAATTTTTAGATCGAACAGTCTCTATAACTAACTGAAGTTGGTGATCGGAATCCACCATTTGTTGTATTTCCTCCATAGTCATAGCTTTTGGCACAGAATGTGCAACAATAAAATTGATATGTTCCTCTGCAAGGATAGTTGCTGGGATGTCGTCCTTGGTAGTTTGTGGTGTTGGGTGTCTCGAAAAGTAGTCAGCCGGATTACCAGCTCCTGCCTCGTATCTCAACCGAAACTGGTAGTTCTGTAGGCGGAGCAACCAGCGTTCAAGTCATGGGGGAGGCTTTGAAGAATGTTTGTTGAAAAGCGGAATGAGCAGTTTGTGGTCACTTATCACTGTGAATTTATGTCCCATAAGGTACAGATGAAAATGAAGGCATCCCCACACAACCGCAAGAGCTTCCCTTTCAGTTTGTGAATAGCGTTGTTCTGTCTCTGTTAAGGCTTTGCTTGCATAGGAAATGGTAGAAACGTTGCCTTCTTTGGACACTTGTGTGAGAATTGCACCCAGGCCCACCGGACTAGCATCCACGATCAGCTCTGTGGACTTTAGAGGGTCAAAATAGGCCATGACGGTGTCGCCAGTCAGACCAGACTTCATGGAATCGAATGCTGCTTGGTGTTCAGTAGTCCATGTCCAAGGAGCGTCTTTTTTCGTGAGTAGTCGCAGGGGTTCGGAGATCATGGCCAGATCAGGCATAAATCGCCCACAGTACGTGACTAGTCCTAGAAAACTGCGAACCTCTGACACATTTTGAGGTTGGCTAGCTGACTTTATGGCAGCAACTTTCTGAGGATCTGCAGAAACTCCTTGCTCCGAAAAGATATATCCAAAGAAGCTTAATGACTTTTGGTTAAACTCACATTTTGACGGATTGACAGTTAGATTGCAGGCTTGCAGGCTCTGAAACACTTGCTCTAAGTGACTGTCATGCTCCTCTTGGGTTGTCCCATATATAAGAATGTCATCACTGACGTTTAGAACTCCTGCTATTCCAGATAGAACCTGACTGATAACGTTCTGAAATATTTCTGCCGCAGATGAGATACCAAAGTTCAACCTCTTGAATCGTCGTAAGCCCACATGGGTACTAAAAGTTGTAATGTACCTGGAATCTGGATGCAACTCAAGTTGATGATAACCTGATTTTAAATCAATTTTAGAAAATACTTTTGCACCATTCAGGTCTGTGATAATGTCATCAATAGTGGGCGTGATGTGCCTTTCTCTTTGAATAGCCAAATTGGCATGCCGCATATCCACACATAGCCGGATTTTACCAGGCTGCTTTGGTTTTGGTGCAACAACAATGGGCGACACCCAAGGAGTCGGGCCTTCAACTCGTTCAACAACATCAGACGCTTCCAGATCTTGCAGTTCTTGCTCCACAAGTTTGCGGACATGAAATGGGATGCGCCTGTGAGGTTGAACAGACGGCTGTATTGACTGGTCAATATGCAATTTTATCTGAACGTCTTTTAGCTTACCGAGACCTTTAAAGAGATTGGGGTATCTCTGCATGATGTGTTGGGCCGAAGGACCTGTGACGCTATTGACCAGGTTGACCAGACCCAGAGATATAGCACTCCTGCAGCTGAGAAGCGTGTCTGCGGAGCACTCTACTACATATACAGTGTCGGTGATGGACTTCCTGTCAGCTGCAAGTTCTGACTGAAATTTGCCACACAGGGGTAGTGCAGATGCTGAACCATAAGGAAAAATCTTTAGGCTAGTGCTTTGTAGAGCAGGTCTGTTCGGGAGTTGGCTATAGACTGCACGGCTGATGACGTTTACCGATGCCCCGTGTCTACTAGGGCTTCCACCGGACTACCATTTATCAGGATAAGTCGCCTTGGACTGGTAAGTGCGTGCAGTGTTTGAGATCCCTCTGCAGTCACTGAGAATAGATAAGTACTGTGAGGCTCGTCAGTAAGCTGCAGCGTTTGGATTTTCTGTGACCTGGGTTGTACTGTGGAATGAGGGGATTGTGGTTTGGATCTACACACTTTTGCAAAATGGTTTTGTTTTCCACAATTATGGCAGGTCCCCCCTTTTGCTGGGCAGACATTCTGGTGAGGATACGACCCTCCGCAGTTGTAGCAAGTTGCCCCTGCATACGAGGCACAGTGGTCTCTGTGTCAGCTTTGCTATACAAGATGGTGCTTCCGCCTTGCACTCAATGTTCTCTATGAGTTTAGCTTGTTTTTCGGCGGTATCATTTACACGTGCTGTTTCAAGCAGTTTTGCTAAAGTCATGGTGGGATCTCTGAGTGCTTGTCTTCGTAACTTAGAGGAGATGCAGCCTTGTAAAATCTGCATTTGGATCTCTTTGTCGACATCTGTAAATTCACAGTAAGCTGCAAGGTGCCGTAGTCGGACATGATATTCATCAATGTTTTCTGTTGCTGACTGCTTTAATTGTCTAAACTTGAAGATTTCAAATGCTGCATTTCTGTGTGGGGAGAATACTTGCTTAATGCTGCCTTACTGAGCTCATAGTCTTTGTCTTCTCCTGTATTAGGCAGAGTAGTGAAGATATCATAGACTTGTTCCCCTGCATAATGTAATAGCATGGCTTTCTTCCTGGTATCATCTGATATGTTCATGGCTTGTAGGAATATATCAAAACGCTTCAGCCATTTCTCCAACATGCTGCTAGGTTAGCTGGGGACTGATGCACATCAAAAGCAGGGAAGGCAGGTAAACAGGCCATTGTTGTAGAGCTGAAATACCTTTAGCTGATGATGAACCTTCCTCGTCGCCAGTTGTAGTGTTGTTGTGCAGATGAAGGGAACTCCAGAAGGCCACACAGAGATGCTGGATGGTAGGTTTAAACAGCCATACTTTATTTTCGTTCCTCTCTCCTGCTCCCCTTACCCAGGACTTCCTGCTCCTGCCTTGTCTCCTCCTCCCCATTACATCATTGTTACTAGGCAGAAACTGAAACCAGGATAACAGCAAGCCAATCACAGATATTGTAACAACATCACAATCTCTAAAAGGACTGAAGTTAAAGATGACACATTTGCTTTATAATTTAGGCAAAAAAATGTCATATTTTACATTTTAAAAATTACAAAAAGGAAAATAGACCAATGCATATGTTTGGACAACCTGCATGGTTAGTACCTAGTAGCACACCCTTTTGCCAGTATGAAAGCTTGTAAAGCATTTTGTAGCCAGCCAAGAGTCTTTCAATTCTTGTTTGAGGGATTTTCATCCATTCTTCCTTGAAAAATTCTTCCAGTTCTGTGAGATTCCTGGGTCGTCTTGCATGCACTTCTCTTTTGAGGTGTAGCCACCACAGGTGTTAGGCTAATGTGAGGGCAATTGTAAAACGTTCAGCTTGCGCCTTTTGAGGTAGTCTGTTGTGGATTTTGACATGTGTTTAGGATCATTATTCATTTGTAGAAGCTATGCTCTCTTCAGAAGACAGGAAAATATCCACCATATTGTGTCATAGCAATGGTCTAAAAGTATAACTGTGATGCGCATGACAGACTGTGAGGCAGAGAAGTCAGATGTTTCAGGGCCAGAACCAAGAGCGCACATAGAAAAGCAAGGGAAAAGCCAAAGGCGTAAGTCAGGTCACGGTCCAGAGTCAAAACACCAGGAGATAGCGGATCAAAGCAAAAGGATAAGATGAAAGGATAGTCAGAACACAGTCCAAATGGCCAGGCAGCAGAAGATCAGAACTCAGCTAAACAGAAAAATACTTACCAAGAAGCACAAACTACATCTGTCAGGGATCAGAGACAGACAGCTCAGTTTGGCAGCTGGGCAATCTCCAGAACAGAGAACACCTGGAAAAAGCCTAGCACCTCCCTGTCACAGATTCAAGGGCCGATATGTCAATCAAGTTACTGAAAGCTCAGCACGCCCATCACAAGACTGGACAGTCGAGTTGTTAATATAAACACAGACAACGCAGTATGACCCAGATTCCTTAGGACAGCAAAACAGTCACGCACTGAGTGGTGGAGTTGTGACAGTACCCCATCTTTTGGGAGGGCACCGACCCCAGGTTTCCCAGGAAACCTGCAATGGAAGGCCATGACCAAATGATCAGCGTTTATTGCTTGAGCAGGGACCCATGATCTCTCCTTAGGTCTGAAACCTCTTCAATGAATGAGGTACTGGAGGGAATTACAGACTTTCTGAGAATCAACAATCTTTTGCACTTGAAACTCAAAATTTTTACTAACAGAAACTGGCGGAGGCAGAGATGAAGGAGACAAAACTGAAGAGACAAACTTTTTTAGTAGTGACTCCAGGACAACCAGAATTCTTTCTCGAGAATTCACCAAAGTGAGGATGAAAACCATAATTATAAAAAAAAATGGCAAAGTTCCAGTAGATTGGTTAACCCGACTGTTAAAGGTGAACTCAGCAAGAGGTAAGAATGAGGACCAGTCCTCCTGCTGAACCACAAGAAAAGCACCTAAGAATTTGAGCGCACATAAAGCATTCTTAATCTATGAAAGGCCGTAATGGCATCTGACAACCAATCTTTAAGATACGCCCTTACATGTGTAAGAGTTTTAATGATTTGCGACAAAACCCTATTACATTTTTTATAGTAATTGGCAAATTCTAAAAGAACTATGTAGTGCTTTAAGGTTGCAAGGTTGAACCCAATCAATTATAGCCTGTACCTTTCCAGGATCTATCTTGAACATTTTAAACCCTTCAGCAGATACAATGAACCCCAGAAATGATACTTCTTGATCAGAAAAAGTATGCTTTTCTAATTTAGCAAACAAAAATGTTTCCATAAGTTTATGTAAAACATAACAAACATGCTCTTAGTGTGAAATAAGGTCAGATTAAAAAATTAGAATGTCATCAAGGTATACCACAATAAACCTTTCAATAATATCATAAAAAATGTCATTCATAAAGTTCTGAAAGGAGCATTGGTTAAACCAAAAGGCATGGCCAGATTTTCAAATAGACCCTGAGATGTTAAAAAAGCTGTCTTCCACTCACTACCCTTCCGGATGAAAATTAGATTATAAGCCCTTCTATGATCAAGTTTAGATAACCAATAAGCCCCACTAATCTAATTATATAGGTCAGGGATAAGTGGAAGTAGGTAACTATTCTTAACCGTAATTTTGTTTAGTTCACGGAAATCGAGACAAGAGCAGAGACCCCCATCGTTTATTTCCACAAAGAAGAAACCAGCAGCTACAGGCAAGAAGGAAGGATGCATATGACCCTCCATAAATTTTTGTTTACATATTCTTTCATAGCAGTCTGTTCATGTCCTGAAAAATTGTACATGTGAGCTATAAGCAATTTGACATTAGTAATAAGATCAAAGCACAATCATAAGGAAGATGGGGAGGTAGTTCGGCCTCTTTTTCCGAGAACACATCTCTGAAGGCTTTCAGGTACACAGTCAAACGCTCCAGACCAGCAGAGTAAATTTATATAGAATGAAGACATTTTTTATGGCAGTTGGGGCTCCACTTAACAATATCCTTTTCACACCAATCAATAACAGGATTATGAATATGCAGCCACGGATATCCCAACACCAACCCAGCAGGTAAATCATCCAAGACATATCGGGAGATGGACTGAAGTGTTCCCACTCTTAGGCTGTGTGCACACTTTGCGGATTTGTTGCGGATCCGCAGCAAATTTTCTGCGCAGATTTGCTGCAGATCTGCAAGTGTTTTACAGTACAATGTAAAGCGATGGAGAAAAAAAATTGCTGCGCACATGCTGCGGAAAATTCTGCACGGAATCCGCAACAGTTTATTTTCCGCAGCATGTCAATTCTTTGTGCGGATTCCGCAGCATTTCTAGACCCATTTCATTATAGAAAAACGCAGACCAAAAAACGCAGCAAAATCCGCACAAAATCCTCACTAAAAATGTGTGGATTTTTACCTGCGCATTCTGCCAAGAGATGCAGGGTTTTAGAACTAAACCTCTACACACCATACGATAGATAACTAAACTAATAGAAAACAGAGATTGGGGAACTAAACTACTAAATAGTTTGGGCTGGAAAACTAAACTAGTACACACCAGGGGATGGAGAACTAAAGCAGTAGAAACCAAGGTGTCACTAGACACCAAGTCTTGGAATCCCCAGGGCTTGCGGAACAAACCTCTGTATGTAACAGTCCCTGCAGTGCTTCTGCCTCCTCCACCTCCTCTAGGGCCTCCACCTGCACCATAAACCTCTGTCTTAATTAAACACATGTTCTAACACTGCAGAGAGAATCCCACCCCCCATCTCCATACTGCGCAGCCAGGGCTCACCGTAATCATACAGTGTTTACAATAATATGCCTTGGAGATTGCAGTCATACAGATCAACAGTTGTGGACAGCTATCTATGCAATAGCTGTGAGCAATGGCTGTCTACACTCAATCTGGAGCCAGGGAAGGTTGTGTGCGATAACGGTGCAAACCTGGTGGCGGCCCTACACTGGGCCAACCTTACACACATGCCTTGCATGGTTCACATCCTCAACCTGAAGGTACAGCAATTCCTTCGCCACTGTCCCAGCCTGGATGCGCTGCTGCAGAAACCACTGTCGTGCTGACTTCCACCATTCCACTTCAGTTGGTATAGAGATCTTTCAGACTACTGCTTAACCGCTTGATATGCTATATGACCACAATGTGGAATTAAACTCTGCACATGTTGCAGCGGCTGTGGCAGCAGCACAGAGACCTGGTGCAGGATGACATTTTTCATAGCCTGGCACAATACAGTACGGACGTGGTGCAATTCACACCTGCGTACTGGATACAGATGAAGGACCTCTGCACCCTTCTGTGCATTTTCTTAATGGCTACTAAGATGGTTAGCGGTGATGATGCCATCATCAGCATTCCTATTACTGTCATCTACATGCTGGAGCACACTTTAAATAGTGTGGGTGAGCAGATGGTGGTGGTGGTCCTGGGGGAAGAGGATGAAGCAGAGAAAGATACCTTTAGGGTTAACAATATAAGTTCAGGTCTGTCGTCTCACAAATGTTTGCCATGGGAGGAACAATTGGAGAAGGACCATGAAAAGGACGAGAAGGAAGAGGTGATGGATGCAAAACAGTTAGGAGATGAAGACGATAATGATTGTCTGTCGTTGTCAGAAGGAGATGGAGGAAGAAAACTACCAACACACTGTGGAGTTGGACCTCATGAAAGAGACCTACCCATGAGCGCCTTCTTGCAGCACTATCTGCGACATGATTGTTAACTGTATAGTTATGATTCCAAATATTGCTGACTACTGGGTTGCCAGTGTGTTCTATCCACAATACAAAAGTAAATTTTGCCTGTTGCTTTTCCCCCTGGAAAGGGACGCACCCATGCTGCAGTATCAAAACATGCTGGAAGACAATCTTGACTGTTATGATTTGGTAGCTGAGGAGAGCAGGCAAAAAAGGAAATACACCAGAGAGGTTGGAATCTATGGGATTGCAGTACCCTGACTAACCACCACAACTAAAGGCAGCCATGGAGCGTACCTACGTTGGTCCTAGATGCCTCGTCACAGCCTGAGAAGCTAACTACACCTAAAGACAGAAAGAGGAAAACTATCTGCCCCGGAGCAGATCCCCAAAGAACATAGAAAGCCCCCAAACATATAATGGCGGTTAGACTAGAGGAAATACAAACACAGACAGAAAATAGTATGAGCAAACGATGGGGCCCAAACTTCCTAAATAGAAAAGGATAGGAAGGACACTTACTGCAATCCCAAAAAACCCAGAAAAGTACCAACTCTACTAATTACAAAAACACCTGAGATCACACGACCTCTACCACCTAAATTAGTTCTCTGGTGTAACAAAACTAAACAGCAGCCACTGAAAAAAACTGGAAAAGGCAAATGAACAAACAACAGTGGCTGAACTAAACTGAGAGGAGCACAAGCCCCCGGAGGGGACCCGGCAGGCCCCCACAGAAGTGCAGGACAAAATGCAAAGAGCAAGCACAAAAAACAAAAAGAAGAAAATGTCTTATCTGTTAGCAGAAGATGCAGGCACGAAACAGCAGGCTACAAAGTGAACAGGAATCAAAGATGAGACCAGAACAATTGATCACCGGCAACCCTGATGGGAGGGAACCTCCCTCATATAAGACCAGTCAGTAACACCTGATCGCCAATCTTCACAATCTTCATTGGATAGTTCAGTACTGCTTGTAACCACCAGAGGGAGCTTCTGCTCAGAATTAATTTCTAGCACATTCACAACACTTGACAGTGGTTTTCCCCAACACAGCAGTGAGGCACACAGTTTGAATCAAAGTAATAGCCTTCCCACCACAGAAACGTTTAGTTATCAATGCAAAAACATTAGCAGTCTTGCAGCGCTGTAGTCCTGTGTTACAACCCCACCAAGGACAGCATCTGTAAAGAGTTTGTATGTTCTACCCATTTGTGAGGGTTTACTCCCAGTAATTATTTTTCTACCAACACTACAAAGACATACAGATAGCAAAAATTTAGATTCTGAGTCCCAATGATGACAGTGCCAGTAATGTCTGGAAAGCGAATGGTGAATTATTGGCGCTATATAAGTGATAAAATCCCCCAAAAATTGAAAGTGATGCTCAGCCACACTCAGTTGGCACAAATATCAGTTTCATAGATTACTATTGTCAGAAAAATGTAAGGATAGTAACGCGGGTAGTTGCCTCAAAGACAGTGGAGAACTGCCAGTATCAGAGTCCTACTACTACAGGCAACACACATGAAGGATACCTGACGCGAAGTCTACACATTTACAAAAATTAGTGTCAGTCACTCACAAAGTGGCATCAATTTTACCACAGTAGAAATAGTATAATAGGGACCGACAGGTCTTCCACTACAGCCAACCCAGCAGATGGACACCCATGTAGGACTGTTCACATTTCCACAAATTTGTGTTAACATCTCCAGCAGCAGCAACGGCAAGCACATAAGCCCCACTAAAGATATCAGAGTCTGCAATTACACAAGAACAATGCAGCACACTAAACACTACCACATCCAGTAACTTTCAGTAACAAAAGTTGTCAGTTGTCTTTGGATAGGACGTCACATTAGTGGTTCGCTAGTGCTTTCAGAAACATTAACACCTACCCCACATACACCTCGAACACCAAGCCTAATCCCCCTTCCTCCACTACCTCGCTTTTTCCCAGTGATGTTGCTCAGATACTGTGCTAGGAGCACACTATTAGCAAATAAAAATAGTTTTTTTACTCTGCACAATCTCTGCACATAGGTAAATTTCAGCGGCACAAAATTAGAAGGTGAAATATGGCATGATTAACCCCTTCATGACCCAGCCTATTTTGACCTTAAAGACCTTGCCATTTTTTGCAATTCTGACCAGTGTCTCTTTATGAGGTAATAACTCAGGAACGCTTCAACGGATCCTAGCGATTCTGAGATGTTTTTTTCGTGACATATTAGGCTTCATGTTAGTGGTAAATTTAGGTCGATAATTTTTGCGTTTATTTGTGAAAAAAATGGAACTTTGGCCAAAATTTTGAAAATTTCGCAATTTTCAAATTTTGAATTTTTATTCTGTTAAACCAGAGAGTTATGTGACACAAAATAGTTAATAAATAACATTTCCCACATGTCTACTTTACATCAGCACAATTTTGGGAACAACATTTTTTTTTGTTAGGAAGTTATAAGGGTTAAAAGTTGACCAGCGATTTCTCATTTTTACAGCAAAATTTACAAAACCATTTTTTTTAGGGACCACCTCACATTTGAAGTCACTTTGAGGGGTCTATATGGCAGAAAATACCCAAAAGTGACACCATTATAAAAACTGCACCCCTCAAGCTACTCAAAACTACATTCAAGAAGGTTATTAACCCTTCAGGTGCTTCACAGGAACTAAAGCAACGTGGAAGGAAAAAATGGACATTTTAATTTTTCCAACAAAATTTTTCTTTTAGCATCAATTTTTTCATTTTTGCATGGGCATCAGGATAAAATGGACCCTAAAATTTGTTGGGCAATTTCTCCAGAGTATACAGATACCTCATATGTGGTCATAAACCACTGTTTGGGCGCACGGCAGGGCTCAGAAGGGAAGGAGCGCCATTTGACTTTTTGAATGGAAAATATGCTGGAATATTTAGCGGTTGCCATGTCGCATTTGGAGAGTCCCTGTGTGCCTAAACATTGGAGCTCCCCCACAAGTGACCCATTTTGGAAACTAGACGCCCTAAGGAACTTATCTAGATGCAGAGTGAGCACTTTGAACCCCAGGTGCTTTACAAATTGATCAGTAAAAAAAGAAAGTACTTTTTTTTTCACAAAAATTTTTTTAGCCTCAGTTTTTTCATTTTCACATGGGCAACAGTATAAATTGGATCCTAAAATTTGTTGGGCAATTTCTCCTGAGTACACAGATACCTCATATGTGGTCATAAACCACTGTTTGGGCGCACGACAGGGCTCAGAAGGGAAGGAGCGCCATTTGACTTTTTGAATGGAAAATATGCTGGAATATTTAGCGGTTGCCATGTCACATTTGGAGAGTCCCTGTGTGCCTAAAACATTGGAGCTCCCCCACAAGTGCCCCCATTTTGGAAACTAGACCCCCCAAGGAACTTATCTAGATGCAGAGTGAGCACTTTGAACCCCAGGTGCTTATCAAATTTGTCGTTATTTGAAAAAAAGAAACTTTTTCAATAATTTAAAATTCCAATTTTCAATTTTGAATTTTTATTCTGTTAAACAAAGTTAATGGACACTAAAATTTATTAGCATTTCCCACTGTACTACACATACCCATTGTGGAAAACATTTTTTTTTGGGTAGGAAGGTATAAGGGTAAAGTGAAGCGATTTGCTTTTTAAGCAAAATTTACAAAACATTTTTTAGGGACCATTCCATTTGAGAGTCACTTTGACTAAATTGGAGATACCCAAAGTGACCCATTTAGAAACTAGACCCCCCAAGACTATCTACTTTCAGAGAAGATTATAACCCTCAGGTGCTTCACAAATTGATCGTAAAAAAAAAGACATTTTATTTTTCACAAAATTTTCTTTTAGCTCAATTTTTTCATTTTCATGGGCACAGGATAAAATTGGACTAAAATTTGTTGGGCAATTTCTCCAGAGTATACAGATACCTCATATGTGGTCATAAACCACTGTTTGGCGCCACGGCAGGGCTCAGAAGGGAAGGAGCGCCATTTGACTTTTTGAATGGAAAATATGCTGGAATATTTAGCGGATGCCATGTCGCATTTGGAGAGTCCCTGTGTGCCTAAACATTGGAGCTCCCCCACAAGTGACCCCATTTTGGAAACTAGACCCCCAAGGAACTTATCTAGATGCAGAGTGAGCACTTTGAACCCCAAGTGCTTTACAAATTGATCCGTAAAAAAAAGAAAGTACTTTTTTTTTCACAAAAATTTTCTTTTAGCCTCAGTTTTTTCATTTTCACATGGGCAACAGTATAAATTGGATCCTAAAATTTGTTGGACAATTTCTCCTGAGTACACAGATACCTCATATGTGGTCATAAACCACTGTTTGGGTGCACGGCAGGGCTCAGAAGGGAAGGAGCGCCATTTGACTTTTTGAATGGAAAATTAGCTCCAGTCGTTAGCGGACACCATGTCATGTTTGGAGAGCCCCTGTATGCCTAAACTTTGGAGCTCCCCCACAAATGACCCCATTTTGGAAACTAGACCCCCTAAGAAACTTATGTAGATGCACAGTGAGCACTTTGAACCCCCAGGTGCTTCACAAACCTTTATAACGCAGAGCCGTGAAAATAAAAAATCATTTTTTTTTCTCAAAAAATTATTATTTAGCCCTATATTTTTTATTTTCACAATGGTTACAGGAGAAATTGGACCCAAAAGTTGTTGTCTAATTTGTCCTAAGTACGCTAGTACCTCACATGTGGGGGAGAACCACTGTTTGGGCACACGTCAGGGCTTGGAAGGGATGTAGTGACGCTTTGAAATGCCGACTTGATGGAATGGTCTGCGGGCGGGCAGAGCCCTGATGTGCCTAAACAGTAGAAACCCCCCACAAGTGACCACATTTTGTAAACTAGACCCCTCAAGGAACTTAACTAGATGTGTGGTGATCACCTTGAACCCCCACATGCTTCACAGAAGTTTGTAATGCAGAGCCGTGAAAATAAAAAATCATTTTTTTCCTCAAAAACTGATTTTATTAACCCGCAATTTTTTATTTTCACAAGTGTAACAGGAGAAATTGGACCACAAAAGTTGTTGTACAGTTTGTCCTGAGTACACTGGTACCCCATATGTGGGGGGAACCACTGTTTTGGCGCATGGGAGAGCACAGAAGGGAAGGAGCGCCATTTTGGAATGCAGACTTGATGGAATGTTCTGTGGGCGTCATGTTGCCTTTGCAGAGCCCCTGATGTGCCTAAACAGTAGAAACCCCCCACAAGTGACCCATTTTGGAAACTATACCCCCCAAAGAGCTTATCTAGATGTTAGTGAGCACTTTGAACCCCCAAGGGCTACACAGAAGTTTATAACGCCGGGCCATGAAAATAAAAAAATCATATTTTTTCCACAAACATGATCTTTTAGTCCCCAATTTTTTTATTTTCCCAAGGGTAACAGGAGAAATTAGACCTCAAAAGTTGTTGTCCAATTTGTCGTGAGTACGCTGATATCCCATATGTGGGAGAAGACTACTGTATGGGCACACTTCGGGGCTCGGAAGGGAAGTAGTGACGTTTTGAATTGCCGACTTGATGGAATGGTCTGCGGGCGTCATGTTACGTTTGCAGAGTCCCTGATGTGCCTAAACAGTATAAACTCCCCACAAGTGACCCCATTTTGGAAACTAGACCCGCAAGGAACTTATCTAGATGTGTGGTGAGCACTTTGAACCCCCAAGTTCTTCACAGAAGTTTATAACGCAGAGCCGTGAAAATAAAAAATCATTTTTTTTTCACAAAAATAACTTTTTTAATCCCCAATTTTTTTCCCAACAGTAACAGGAGAAATTAGACCCCCAAAGTTGTTGTGAAATTTTTCCCGAGTACGCTGATACCCCATATGTGGGGGTAAACCACTGTTTGGGCACACGTCGGGGCTTGGAATAAAGGGAGCACTGTTTGACTTTTTGAACGCAAAATTTGCAGGAATCAATGGTGGCGCCATGTCGCGTATGGAGATCCCCTGATGTACCTAAATAGTGGAAACCCCTCAATTCTAACTCCAACCCTAACCCCAACAACCCCTAACCCCAACCCTAACCCCTACACACCCTAACCCTAATACAAACCCTAACCATAACCCTAACCCCAACACACCCCTAACCCTAATCCCAATCAACCTAACCCCAAAACCAACCCACCTCAAACTAGCTTATCCCAACCCTAACCCTAATCCCAACCTAACCCTAATTCCAACCCTAACCCTAATTCCAACCCTAACCCTAGTTCTAACCCGTTACCCTAGTTCTAACCCTTACCCTAGTTCTAACCCTAACCCTAGTTCTAACCCTAAGGCTGGGTTCATATTGCGTTTTACCAGCCCGTTCAACACGTAGCGTTGACGGGCTGGTAACGGTATAGCATAACGCGATCGCGTTATGCTATACCCGCTAGTGCAGAGGAATCAGCGATGATTCATCTGTGCTAGCGGTGATGGAGCCCAGACGCTGCAGCCTGCGTCCAAGGCTCCGTCACTGAATGACGACACGTCGCGAACGCATGCTGCTTCATGGCATGCGTTGCGATGCGCACACAAATGGGGTGAATGGCAGCGTTAACGGACTGCGTTACACCGCGTTATACCGCGGTGAAACGCAGTCCATCTAACGGACTGCCATAATGCAATATGAACCCAGCCTGACCCTAATTCCCCGTGCACACGTTGCGGATTCACTTGCGGATTTTTCTAAAATCCGCATGTAAAACGACCTGCCTTTTACCTGCGTATTTAGCGCGGATTTGCTGCGGTTTTTCTCTGCGGTTTTACGCCTATAATGGAATAGGTGTAAAATCGCTGCAGAATCCGCACAAAGAATTGACATGCTGCGGATTTAAAACCTGCAGCAAATCCGCGCTGAAAAATCTGCAGCATGTGCACAGCGTTTTTTTTTACCATTTATTTGCATTGTACTGTACATGGTTTCTGGATCTGCTGTGGATCCGCAGCGCCAAATCCGCTGCGGATCCGCAGCAAAATCCGCTGCTGATCCGCAGCAAAATCCGCTGCGGATTAGCAGCGAAATCCGCTGCGGATCAGCAGAGAAATCAGCTGCGGATCAGCAGCGAAATCAGCTGCGGATTAGCAGCGAAATCCGCTGCGGATCAGCAGCGAAATCAGCTGCGGATCAGCAGCGAAATCAGCTGCGGATCAGCAGCGAAATCCGCTGCTGATCCGCAGCTGATTTCGCTGCTGATTCGCAGCTGATTTCGCTGCTGATTTCGCTGCTGATCCGCAGCGAAATCAGCAGC
>JARQOD010000001.1:614847341-614911340 GCA_033576555.1 Oophaga sylvatica
TTCCACAGATTATGCCCCCATATGCTCCATATTATGTCCCATATGTTCCACAGATTAAGCCCCCATATGCTTCAGATTATGCCCCATATGTTCCACAGATTATGCCCCCATATGCTCCATATTATACCCCCATATGTTCCACAGATTATGCCCCCACATTCTCCAGATTATGCCCCCATATATTCCACAGATTATGCCCCCATATGCTCCAGATTATGCCCCATATGTTCCAAAGATTATGCCCCCATATGCTCCATATTATGCCCCCATATGTTCCACAGATTATGCCTCCATATGCTCCAGATTATGCCCCATATGTTCCACAGATTATGCCCCCATATGTTCCACAGATTATGCCCTCATATGCTCCAGATTATGCCCCCGTATGTTCCACAGATTATGCCCCAATATGCTGCACAATTATGCACCATATGCTCCATAGTATAGGCCTCATATGCTGCTGCTGCTGCTGCAAAAAAAAGACATACTCACTTCTCGTCGCTGGGGGCCAGGTGCCGGTGTCCTGAGCAGGCGGGGACACCAGCGTGCTATGGGGGACAGGTGCCCGGCACCTGAGACATTTACCTGTCCCGTTCCACCGCTGCACGCTGCGTCCTCGTCTGACTCCTCTGGCTGTGAATGATCTGGCAGGGGGCGCGGCGCGCACTAACGACGTCATCGCGCCCTCTGCCTGAACATTCACAGCCAGAGGAGTCGGACGAGGGAGCAGCGCGCAGCGGTGGAACGGGACAGGTAAATATCGCTATACTCACCCCTCCGCCGGCGCGTCTCTGCAGCCTCTTCTCTTCTCCCGGCGCTCTCCGCAACGCTTCCTTCCTACAGCGGTCACATGATACCGCTTATTAAAGTCATGAATATGTGCATATTCATGACTTTAATGAGCGGTACCATATGACCGCTGCAGGAAGGAGCCGGAGATCGTGGGAGAAGCAGGGGGCTGCAGAGACCGCGCCGGCGGAGGGGTGAGTATGATCCGACACCCCCGCTCCCCCTCCCCCGCCGACCCCTGTATATGACCCGCGTATAAGCCGAGAGGGGGACTTTCAGCCCTAAAAAATGGGCTGAAAATCTCGACTTATACACGAGTATATGCAGTAAGTGTTTTGATGATTATATACCAATGAAATCTACCCAAAAATATGTAATACCCTATGGACGAGAAATATAATACTGATACATTTTTGAATAAGTTATTTGAGGCTTTTATAGCAACTAAATGTACCCAAGAAGATGTCATACCCTATGGGTGAGCAATATGATGCCATTAAATTTGGAACAAGTTTTTGGAGGCTCATGTACTTAAGAAGAAGTATTACCCTATGGGTGAACAATATGATACCAATAAATGTTGAACAAGTTTTTTGAGGCTTTTATAGCAACGAAATGTACCAAAGAAGATGTAATACCCTATGGTAGAGCAGTATAATATCAATACATTTTTAAAACAGTTTTTGAGGGTTATATAACAACGAAATGTTCTCCAGACCATGGAGTAGTATATAAGTGAGCAATATAATACAGATTTTTTTTTTAATATATTTTTTTAGGCTTTTATAGCAGCAAAATGTACCCAAGAAGATGTACAGTAATACCCTATGGGTGAGCAATATAATACCAATAAATTTATGAATACATTTTTTGAGGCTTATATTGCAACAAACAGTATCCTATAAGATTTAATACCCTATGGGTGACGAATATAATACCGCTAAATTTTGAACCAGTTTTTTGAGGTAATATACCAAGGAAATGTGCTCCAGACCACGGAATAGTCTATGGGTGATACTGTATGGTGGAGAAATGTAACTCAGTAAAATTTTTCAACTTTTTTTTGTGTGTTCTACATCACGAAAATGTACCCCAGAACACAGAATTTTAAATGGGTAAGAAATGTGAACAAACAAGCTAAATTTTCTAACGCTTTTTTGTATTGTTATATACCACCAGAAAATGTGACAGAAAGCACGTAATACTTTATGGATGACTAATCTAATCCTGAAATATTTTTCTACACTTTTTGAAAGTTTTACATACTACTGCAATTCAGCTACAGGATTAAATTCTGTTGATGAGTCATTGAATCCATAAAAAAATTTTGAACGAAAATATTTTAAAAGTGTAGTTGATGTACTTATACAGTCATAATGGCTTTACAGAAAGTGCAAGACAGGAATTATGAGGAGGACCATCCATAGAACCCTGAAAGGCAACAACTGTTGGGCGTCATTAAAATATTGAATATTACAAACATTTTATGTGCTGTTGTCATCTGGTGGTGTGGAAAAGTGTAGGCTAAATCAGTCTTTTGCTAATTTTTATGAAAGTGAGCCTGTTTACATTCTCTATTTACAGGTGAAAACGCTTGTTTGTCTTGACCCTACCCCCTGGTGGCACTAAAAAGCCGCTCAGACAAGATGCTAGCAGCAGGTCTACACACCTCTTAGGCATAGAGGGACACCTCATGCCAGGTGTACAGCTTTGAGACCCAATAGTTGAAAGTCATAGCAGAATTAGGGAGTACGTTGATTTGGTCGACCAGGTATTGCTTGATCATCTTTAAAAACTTTTCCGTCCTTGTCAAAAATACCAAGTCATCAGTCCCAGGGCGCTGGGCTGGTGTCATGAAATTGGCCCAGACTTTTGACATTATACCCCTGCCTCTGCAGTGTGTCTCCCTGGCCTATCCTCCTTGGTTGGGTAAGGAAGCTTGCCCCCTGCCGCTGGCGTTGTCTGATGGTAGTTTTTTCAAGATATTTTCCGCCATAGCACCATTTTAGAAGATCTCTCCACCTTAGGAAGAAGAGATGCAAAGTTATCCTTGCAGTGTGGGACTAGCAGGGTGAACAACCAGTACTCTTCTTTGGCCAAAATGAATGTAATGCGAGGGCTGCAGGAAAGGAGTGGTACATAAAGTCAGCCAAAAGTGCCAAGCTCCATACAGCTAAATTTTCCCTGTCTCCACCTTGATTATGACTCTTCATCTCCTCCTCCTTCTCTTCCTCCTCATTCCCATCCTCAACCCATCAATGTAGGAGAGACAAGGCAAAGATTGTATGGTACTAGCCTCAGTTGCGCTAGCCACCAGCTCCTGTTCCACCTCTTCCTCCTCCTCCTTAGCATCCAATTCCTCCTTGATACACTGGCTTGCAAAAATCTCTCTGTGTTATCTCTTCCTCCACCCCCACCTGGTCCTCCTGCAAAGCTTCATGTTTAATTGTAAGGAGCGACTGTTTAAGTAGGCATAGAAGCTGGATAGTTTTGCTGACTATTGGGTCCTCACTGCTCACCATCGTTGTGGAGTCCTCAAAGTCTTGGGAACCAAACAAATGTGAGGCTTCTGCTCACAAAGCCTTGCCAGCATGTGCAGTGTGGAGTTCCAGTGTGTGGTGACGTCGCACAACAGTCAGTGAGCTGGCACTAGAAAATCTGGACATGTTTTCAGAAACCGCTGAACTACCAATTTGAGTAGATGTGTCCAGCATAGTATGTCTATGAGCTTGCCAAGCTTCACAGCCGCCACCACGTTATGCCCATTATCACACATGACCATGGCTGGTTGTAGGTTCAGTGGCAAAAATCACAGATCTGTTTGGTCTGTTATTCCTTTAAGTAACTCTGCCGCTGTGTTTGTTTTGTCTCCTATACAAACTAGCTTCAGCAGAGCATGTTGCCCCTTCGCTGAGGCAGTGCTGCAGCTTCCAGCTTCTGGCTTATGTGGACGACATGCTCTGAGAAAGCACATCGGAGATGGAGGATGAATAGGAGCAGGAGAGGATGCAGGAACTGCTTAATGAGGTGGAGGAAACCCTGATAGAAGTAAGGTCAGCAATCCTCACCATCGGGAGCACATGCGCAGTGCTAGGATGTGATTCGGGCCCAGCCTCCACAATACTCAGCCAGTGTGCCATCAGGGTAATGTAGCATCCCTGGACACAAGTCTACAATGCCAGTTTGTGCGTTGGTAAGAGCATGTGTGATGCTACTGTACAAGTGCTGGTACAAGGCGAGGACTTGTATCTGTATCTTTTCAATTGTAGTTTCCTGGTGATGGTGCTTGGTTTCACGTTATGTACATTTTTGGTATTTTATTGATATGAATTAAAAGTTACATTTTAACCCTAAACAAGTATAGAGTGTTAAGGTGAGCTACAAGGTGGGGAAATCACACCTGGACAGCTGCCCTCATGAGTCAACGTAAATCCTCCATGTCTACCAGCCTAAATGGCAACAGTTCCATGGCAAGCAGCCTGGAAATGTGCCTGTTTAGCATTTGGCCTGTGGGTGGGCGGCTGAGAACTTTCTTTTTCATTCCAAGTCCTGGGTAGGGACAGCTGTACTCTGTGCTAAGACAAGGATTTAGATGTGATTGATGATGGTAAGTCAGAATGAGCAAGGATAGGTGCAGGGCAGGAGGCATCTGCACCAATGTTTTGAACAGAGGATTGGGAAGCACCTGGCACAGCGGAAGAGGCAGTGGTGTCACCTGAAGGCACCAATCATTGAACCAGGCATTCAGCCCCCTGGAATAAGCGCATGCGAAACGTGTGTTGGGGCGACGTGTGCGACACCACAAGCAGTGATGGGTAAGAGCATGATGGAGACGTGACCTTGTGTCATTTCAGCCAGCGACATACATACACATTTAACTCACTTGGGGATTTACTGTGTCGGTGCTGATGTGACTACACTGGTCCCTCGGAATTTACTATTGCACTGTCACTTTATTTACATGGAAGTTGAATACTCAGCTCTAACCTAGCTGCCGCACTGTTGGTGTTGTACCCTTGTTGCACCTGTTTCTCTCTTATTGTAATTCTGTCATGGTATTGATGTTATTTTTCTGGCGCCGTTATATACTGATTATTAATAAAAAGTATGTGATTTTTCATTTCTTGGTGAATTGATTACTCTATCTCTTTGCACGTTTACAATTTGGTGCTAGTATATCCATGGCTAATGCCGCTGGTGGTTCAGGTATTTAGGCCTAGAGTCACTGCCTATATAATGAGTTCTGTTCCCAAGATTTTGTATTATTTATTAGATGACATGTGCCTGATCATGCTGATGGTAGTTGGTAGTTAGTGGTCATGCCACTGCCGATCTGTGCATGCCAGAAGTTGCAAATGGCCATTTTGTTTGTCTCAGAACTCTCTTTGAAAAAGTCCCAGACTGAGGAACACCTAACTATTTGACAGAGAAATTCAGGACTGTCGGTGCTCTGTGAAACAGTTGCCCACCTTCTCCCTCTGGTCACCTGACTGCCTCTTCCTGTCTGTTTCAGTGATGCCGATCTCTCCCCCTTCAGCACTGCTGGTCTTGCTCTGCATGCCAGGTTCCCAGGTTTGATCAGTAACTTCACCATCCACCAACTTATCTTGCACCAACGCACCCCGGTCCTCCTGACTTCGTGACTTAACAACAATAAGACTTAGCGGCAACTGTGTCTTATCATCATTTTCCTTCTAATCCCAAATTTGCCGTTCCCCACGTCATGTTCTTGTGTCTGCACTAAGGTTTGTGCATCACTCAACAGCATGTCCTCCTGCCCCTCTTGGAGCATACAGGTTGAGAGTACACAATCCAGAAATGATGTTGTAAAGAGTGTGGTGATGTTGCACACCAGTCGGTGAGCTGTCACTTGCATGTGTTGTTGCTGCACTGCAAGAGCAGAGGCAGCTGTAGCTTACTTGTAGAAATGGGCGCTGACGCAGGGTACCTTGACCAGAAGCTCTGGCAAATCTGGGTATGTTTTTAGAAACAGCTCAACTACCAAATTGAGAACATGTGCCAAGCATTTTATGTGTATGAGCTTGCCAACTTCACAGCCACCAGGTTATGCCCATTATCACTCATGACCATGCCTGGTTGTAGGTTCAGCAGCAAAACCCACAAGTCTGTTAGGTCTGATATTCCTTTAAGTAACTCTGCTGCCATGTTTGGTTTATCTGCTATACAAATTAGCTTCAGCATTCATCAACTCATCTTCTACCACTGCACCCTGCTCCTCCTGTCATGACTTACCAGAACAAGATTTAGTGGCAACTATGTCTCATCATCTTCCTTCTTATCCAAAATTTGCCGTTCCCCACCGTCATGTTTTTGTTGCTGCACTAAGGTTTGTGCATCACTAAACAGCATGTCCTTCTGTCCCTCTTGAAGCATGCAGGTTGAAAGGCCACAATCTAGAAATTATGTTGTAAAGAGCTCCTCAGAGTGTCCTAGTGTGGGATCACTAGTATCCTGGGACTCAACATGGTGGGAGAAAAGAAGATCAGGGTGAGGATTAAGTGAGCCAGACTTTAGGCTGGTGAGACTGGACCGTGTGTAAGACTATGGTGCTGCCAAGCCTGCTGGAAGCATTATCTGCTATCCAATCAACCACCTGTTCAAACTGCTCTGGCTTCAGAAGTGGTGCCTCCCAGCAAAATGGGACAGGAACCTATGTGTCGTGGATGGGCATGTTTTTTGTGCTCCAGCAACAGGTGTAGTCACACCTGCCCCACTTCCTCGACATCTGCGTGCACCATCATCAGCACTTCCACTTCCCTTTCCTTTAATGCATTTTGTAATAGGTCTCTTGAAACCAAATTTATTTTTAGTAAAAGAAGAAAATTGGTCACATACATCAAAGCTCCACCATAATGTAACAGAAAGAAAGCAAAAGTGTATGAATACAATCAAATTCAATCCAGAAAAAAGTTTCAATGCTTTCTCTCAGTTTAAGAGATGACAGAAATGTTTATAGGCCAAGTAACACTGTGTGGTTGAGAAATGGAAGATTACAAAATTTTTAAAAGCTTTTTACCAGTTTTAGAGATTACAGAAATTTACTACACAATACGTAATAGTGTATGGCTGAAAAATATAGCCCAGGAAATTGTTTCAAACGATTTTTAAGTGTGTTATATAACAGAAAAGAGGACCTCAAAGACATAATACTTGATGGATCATAATATATTGGTTTTTTTCAGCCTATGCAAAAAAAAACTGCAGCTAAATATTTGCCAATGGACTGCACAGGCCTAATCCCTGTCTGCAGAATGGATTCCGTCACTCTTCCTGCTCCTTCGACTCTCCCTCCCTAGGCTAAATGCAGATTGTATTTGCTGTAAATGACTAACCCTTAGAAGGACTGTTAATATTAAGCATCAATATCAACACTACAGGCCTCTGATTCGCTATACTGTGCACACAGACCTAGACAAGCACAGAACTCCCTTTAATACAAAGTGTTACTGGGCTGAGCAATGGCATCAGTGTGCTGAGCTTGGCGGAGCCGGTCCTTTTATAATCCCTGATTCTGTCAGATGACCAGCCAATCACAGTGATGCCACAACCAAGATGGGTACGGAATTACAGTGACTCACAGGCAATCCCCACACGCTTATAGACTCTGTAACAGGTGCCAAAGATGTGGGGATGAGATTCAAGTTTTGCATTGAGCAACCCCATTACTTGCCGAGTACTAACGAGTACATCCGAGCACAGTGATACTCAAGTGATAACAGAGTATCACCGAGCACAATCGCTCATCCCTACTTATTATTTTTAATAAAGAGATGTTCACTACTGGACAGCCAATTATTAATTGTTTGAAGAGTACCTATCACCAGTCTGAGGCTGCCTTTTAATTTAGTAAGTCCTAGACTGATGATTTTTCTAAATACCACCAATCAACAAAAGTGCTCAGAAATAACCATAATTCCCCTCGAAAGGGCGCAATTTTCTAGTAATAGACAGTCCTGAACTTCCAAGCTGTGGGATCATGATATGCAGCTCTTTTTGCAGTGAAATGTTTTTTTGCATTAACCTCAGTGGGAGAAACAAAATAATAATCTTGCAGTTATGATACCTTTTAATGGCTAACAAAAATAAAATAAATGATGTTACAAGATGAGCTTTTGAGATTTCTTAGGTCCATTCCTCAGGCATGGTATAACAAAGTTTTCGAAGAAACACAAATATATGCACAAACATATCCTCCTTCTCCTCCCACTTCCTCAAACTCAATGTGGACAAATCTGAACTCATCATCTTTCCCCCATCTCCCAGATCTTCCTTACCTGACCTATCTATCACAATTAACTACATCACGCTTTCCCGCGTACTAGAAGTCCACTGTCTCGGAGTAACCCTTGACTCTGCCCTGTCCTTGAAACTACACATCCAAGCTCTTTCCACCTCCTGTCGCCTTCAGCTCAAAAATATTTCCAGAATCCGTCCCTTTCTCAACCCTCACTCTACTAAAATGCTTGTGCACGCCCTCATCATCTCCCGCCTAGACTACTGCAACATCCTTTTCTCTGGCCTCCCTGCTAACACCCTCGCACCTCTCCAGTCCATCCTTAACTCTGCTGCCCGACTAATTCATCTCTCTCCTCGCTACTCCTTCGCATCTCCCCTCTACAAATCTCTTCACTGGCTCCCATCCCCTCAGCATATCCTGTTCAAATTACTAGTACTGACCTACAAGGCCATCTATAACCTGTCTCCTCCATATTTCTCTGAACTAATCTCCCGATACCTTCTCTCATGTAATCTCCGATCCTCCCAAGACCTCCTTCTCTCCTCCACTTATTCACTCCTCACCCAACCGCCTCCAAGACTTCTCCCAAATATCCCCCATCCTCTGGAATTCTTTGCCCCAACATGTCCGACTATCAACCACATTCGGATCCTTCAGACGGAACCTGAAAACCCACCTCTTCAGGATGCTTACAGCCTGCTATGACCCAGCTACCTCCTCACCACTACCGGAGATATCGCCTCAACCAACACCGGAACTGCTGCAACCCACCAACCTGCTGTCTCCTTCCCCACGATCCTGTAGAATGCAAGCACGAAAGGGCATGGTCCTCCCCCCTCTGTATCAGTCTGTCATTGCTAGATTTTTTACTGTAAGTGATACCTGTAATTTGTATGTAACCCCTTCTCATGTACAGCACCATGGAATCAATGGTGCTATAGAAATAAATAAATAGTAATAATAATAATAATAAAGAGAAAAAAGAGAGGGATGGTATTTTTTTGTTTGTTTGTGCATATATTTGTGTTTCTTCAGTTACTTTGTTATGCCATGCTGGAGGAAGGGACCTAAGAAGCCTTGAAAGCTTGATTTGTAACATCATTTATTTTAGTTTTGTTAGCCATTAGTGTTGAGCGATATTGCTCGATATCTAAAAATATCGTATCGAAATTGTATCGCCGATAGCACTAAATATCGTCGATATCCGATTCCGATTGCGGAAGTCCAATGTAAGTCTATGGGAACAAAATATCGCAACTAAAAAAAACCTTTATTTCCTTGTAAACACTAAATATACACACATAGAATACATATATATATATATATATATATACATGTCATTGTGACATGTATATATATATATATACATATATGTATAGTTTATACACTTCTACATAGTAAAATATCCTCTGATTCAATTGCCGGGTAAAGCCGGCTTCTGTGAAAAGACAGAAGCACCCGACATGAAATGACACTTGGTGTACATAGGGTTAACCATGTCTTTTCATGTCGTTTGCAATCTGATTTGCACAAACAATTACATCAGTCTATGTTTGCAAAATTTCACACCTGTAGGGGTTAATTAAAGGTGTAAATTCGTTGTAAAAAAAAACGGACTTTTTTGCTACGAATTTACACCTTTAATTAACCCCTACAGGTGTGAAATTTTGCACACTTACACTCATGTAATTGTTTGTGCAAATCAGATATCAAACTACATGAAAAGACATGGTTAACTCTATGTAAACCAAGTGTCATTTCATGTCGGGTTCTGCATTTTCACAAAAGCCGGCAATTGAATTAGCGGCTATTATACTATGTAGAAGTGTATGAACTATAAATATAAATATATATATATGTGTCACAAATTTAATGACATGTATATATATATATGAGGTGTAAAATTGCTGAAAAAAAATGCGTGGGCTCCCGCCCTATTTTCGCAACCAGACAGACAAAGCCAGTGAATGGGGGCAGATAATAATAGCCCAGAGAGGGACCATTATTTTTGCCCCCCCCCGGCTACTAACATCTTCCCCCAGACACCCCAGAAAGGGCAAATCTCTAATTAGATTTGCCCTTTCTGGCACTTTGCCCGTCTATTCCCATTGCCCTGTAGCGGTGGCGAATGGGTTAATAAGGGGTTAAAATGACCTTGCAATTGAAAGGTCACTTTAAGCCAGGTTAATAATTGAGAGCTGTCAATTAGACAACTATCAATTATTAATCCTATTGTATGAAAGAAAAATCAAACACACACTTTAATAAAAAAGAAGTTTAATGAAATAATCACACAGTTTTTGACCATATTTTATTTTCCTGCTAAAACCATTTCCTGTAATAAAAATAAAATAATAAAGCAAAATTATTCTTACCAATCCGATGTACAGTCAGGTCCCACGGTGTAATCCTTCAGAAAGGGTTAATGTTTACTGCAGGGACCGCAGCTAATGCTGCAGCCTCACAGTAAACCCCCAAATGAATGAGTTCCTCTCCTGGCTGACAGGAGAGGAAGTGGAAAGCTTAATTGATTGCTTTCCACTTTCACTTCAGGTCAGCCAGGGACACAATCAGTGACGTCAGAGGGAACTGGTTAACAAAAATAGGGGATCCCCTCGAAAAAAATTGGCGTGGGGTCCCCCCTATTTTTGTTAACCAGCCAGATGAAGCAGACCGCTGAGGCCTGGATTTTCAGGCTGTTAAGGAGCCAAGATCCATGGACCTTGCCAGCCTGATAATACCAGGCCACAGCAGTCTGCATATCTTGGCTGATTAACAAAAATAGGGGATCCCCTCGAAAAAAATTGGCGTGGGGTCCCCCCTATTTTTGTTAACCAGCCAGATGAAGCAGACCGCTGAGGCCTGGTTTTTCAGGCTGGTAAGGATCCAATATCCATGGACCTTGCAAGCCTGATAATACCAGGCCACAGCAGTCTGCTTAGCTTGGCTGGTTAACAAAAATAGGGGATCCCCTCGAAAAAAAAACGGCGTAGGGGTCCCCCTATTTTTGTTAACCAGCCAAGTAAAATGCAGACTGCTGCGGCATGGTATTAAAAGACTGTCAAGGCCCATGGATTTTGGCCCTCAACAGCCTGATAATACCAGGCTACAGCAGCCCCACATTTGGCGCATCAAAAGATGTGCCAATTGTGGCACTTTACCCGGCTCTTCCCACTTGCCCTGTAGCGGTGGCAAGCGGGGTAATAAGGGGTTAATGTCACCGTTGATTGCACGGTGACAATAAGCCCGGTTAATAATGGAGAGGAGTCAATAAGACACCGATCCATTATTAATCCCAAAGTTATTAAATGCATAAATAAAAAAGACAAAGCAAGAAAAAAGTTTTTAATGAAATAAAAGAGACAACACAGTTTTCATTTCTTTTATTATACTCTCATTCCTGCGACGCCATCGATCTCCTGTAAAAAAAGAAAAAAAAAAAACCAACAGTATACCACCTGTCCGACGCAGTCCATAGTAACGATAGTCCCACGACGATCCAGCTCTGCTACATCGCAATGACAGGCAGAGCCTGTCATCCCGGCGCAGCACAGCTGATTACCTGATTCCCCGGCGGTGACGTCATTGGACTGACTGCTTTACGGCCGGGATTACCCAGCAGTCACTGCAGTTATCGCGAGAAACTGCATGTGACCGCCGGGGAGAAGAGGATGGCGGCCATGAAGCAGTCCAGGCCGTGACCGCCGGAGATCTTCTGCCAGGTAAGTGCCGCTGACTCCTGACAGACCCGACCGACGGACACAGACAGTGACAGTGACAAATCCGATTCCGGTATTCGATATGACGAAAATATCGAAACGAATTATCGAAAGGCCGATAGAGCTAATATCGGCCGATAGCCGATATTTGCATTATCGTATCGCTCAACACTATTAGCCATTAAAAGTTATCATAACTACAAGATTATCTTGTTTTTCCCACTGAGAGCATATTTTTTTCAGCTGGCTAACATGGTACCAAACCTCTTTTTTTCTTTTTGCGTTAACCTAGCACTGCTGCATACTTTACAGCTACGTCACAAGACTGCTATAGCCTATCAGTAGACACGGAATAGTGAAGACTGCAGCTGATTAGTGACTACTGATTGGCTGCAGTGGTCATGTGACATAACAATTTCATACGACCTCTGGTAATAAGAGGCAGTGCAGGTCTGGAAAATAAACATTTGGGTGCTTATAGTACCATGCCAGCATTTTTTAAAATTTTTAAATGTAAGTCCTCTGCTCCCATTTTTATACTAACCCTCCGGTGTCTTCACTTTTTTTCAACACCACTCAGGTTCCACGGCGCCATCTTGTGAAGCTACTGACTCGCCGGGAGTCAGAAGCTATGAGCCAGAACCATAGTAATCACATTGTCTTAAACAAGATTGTTGTAGAAGTTTATCTGGCCTATCAGCTGTCTCAGTTGTGTTTCCAGGAAGTTACATGCGTTATAGCATCACTTTTATTTGTCGATATGAATTGATATATTTCCTTGGGTTTTGCTGTATAACCTTTTTATTTGTGCTTGTCTGTAATAATGAGACATCCTGCGAGCTGGATGGTCTTGCACTCTGTGTTTTGTTCACTAGCAGGTGCAATGCATGCCACATGCCACCCTTATCCTTAGCACCTAGTCATTTATCCAACAATTTGGCTCTTTTGTAGCAGCTCAGAGTCTTATACTTGCTCATTTTTCTCTCTTTCAAAACTATTAACAATATTAATATTTAAGAATTGACTGTTCACTTGTTGCCTAATGTATCCAACCTTTGGAGTATCAAGATACTCAATGTTTTTGATGGGGTCATTTATGCTCAAGGCTTACTAACCCCTTAACACTATTTAAACAATGTCATATACGTCACTCTTGAAATGGGGAGTGAGGTGCCCAAGTAGGGTATCCAGCCTGTAAGTCTTCAAAAAAACTTGGCCCTCAGATAGAATTGTTATGTGAAATTAAGTTCTTTATTTATTTTGCATTCAATGTTGTTAAACATTTTCGGTCCTGATTGGGACCTTGGTTAGAACTAAATAAAAAAGGGACAGGGTGGAAGTACAGGAAAAGAGGGAGGGGGGTCATATAATCATACTGATAAATTCATAGACTTGGTGCAATAACAAAACAGATTCATAGTTAAAAAAATGTTTTGGTTATAACAAGAAATATGTCAAAAGTACATAAATAAGAAAAAGAAAGTTGCCACTTTAAAAATGTATAGAGAATAAATTTATACTCTGCGCTAATTCGTGAAGAAAGGAATAAAATAAAAAAGGGGATGCTGAAAATATAAAAAGAGAAGAAAACAAGAGAAAAAGGGAAAAAAGGGTATAGAAAGCGCAAAGGTTACACTTGACATGTATGCAATTGCATACGTGGGCGCTACGTTCGACCCCATTGCTATGCCTTGTGTCTGCACATAAAAGGTCTCTTGGAAAAGGAAGTAGTTTTCCTTTGGGACCAATTCCAATAGTTCTGAACAAAATTTCTGGTTTGGTTGTCTGTTTGCCTCACTGAGTAGCCTATCTGTTGCCATGAGGCCTTTGTCATGGGTGATGGATGTATAGAGGCTGCTGACATCCCATGTGACAATGGTGGAGGATGTGGGTAGGGAGCCCAGGGATTTAATAAGGAGTATGAATTCATTAGTGTCCAGTAGAAAAGATTTTGTCTTTCTGACTAATGGTGTAAGAATCCGTTCAAGTACTATTGCTAATGGGGACAGGATTGATTCCGTGGAGGAAACTGTGGGCCTGCCTAAGGGTTTATTTAACCTCTTGTGGATCTTGTGAAGGACATAGAATATGGGTGTAATGGAGTCTGATTTGATGAGGGTGCCACATATTCCGGTGAAACATACAGAACAGAGAGCGCATTCCATAGCGATGCAGCTCACAGCACCACGTGCTAGCACACCCGGGTTCCTCCATCTCCACAGCATTCAGGGAACCTCTCTTCTACAATAGCGTGTTTGGACACATCAAAGGCTGCCACTTATCCTCTTGTACCCTATATTTTGAACCTCACATGACTCTAGCAATGTCTTAACCTCACGCCCCAGGTACATTGAGACTGCTTAGAACCACCAATATTCTTCAGGAAGTCTGCACTAAGAATACTAGGATTTTCTGCACCCATTTCCCCTTTTCAAACAGGATTAGCAGACTGGCCTCTCTTCCCAGTTTCCTCCAAAGGATATACCTGTATCATTTTGTCATACCTTTTGCCATAACAGCAAGTGTAACCTTTGCGCTTTCTATACCCTTTTTTCCCTTTTTCTCTTGTTTTATTCTCTTTCTGCTTTTTCAGTGTCCCTTTTTTTCTTTTTTTCTTTCTTCACGGATTATCGCAGAGTTTAAATTTATTCTCTATACAGGTTTAATGTGGCAGCTTTCTTTTTCTTATTTATGTACTTTTGACATATTTCTTGTTATATAACCCAAAAACTTTTTTCATCTATAATCTGTTTTGTTATTGCACCAAGTCTATGAATTTGTCAGTATGATTATATGACACTCCTTCCTTTTTTCCTGTACTTCCCATCTTCTTTTTATTTAGTTCTGATGAAGGTCCCAATCAGGGACGAAAATGTTTAACAACATTGAATGCAAAATAAAAGGACCTTCATTTCACATAACAATTTTATCTGAGTGCCAAGTTCTACATCATGAGCACATGCCATTATTTCCCCATGATATTTATGCATCGTGCTGATCACAAAGTACACCTCCTGTACCGATGTGATCAGCTGCATCATCTTGCTGTAATGATCAGTGTATTCAGCAATCCTAACAATTTAACCCCTAATATGCTTCCGTCAAGAGTGACAGTAGAACATGAGGAGTTTAATAGAGGGAGATTGCTCCATCTTTCAACTCATTGTCATCCCTGCATAGTGTTCGAGGGTTGTCAACGAGATGCTGTCGAAAACAGAGGCCTGACTATTTCCTCTGGTTCAGCCATACACTACAGCCTATCACATCTGGCCAAAAAAATGCAGATCTGCACTGCCCCATAGAATAAGTTCGTTCTGAGTGCCAACCGATAAAATATTGGATAGCACTCGTCTGATGGCAGTCTGTTATCCATGCGATCATAAGATCACATATTCAAGTTCAGTTTGGAAAGTAATAAACATAGTAAAACATGTTTAGAAAAATATAAATTCACCTTCCTCAAAATCTCAGTTTTCCTAATGAAAAAAAAAGTTTGGCCTAGAAAAAACAGGCATCGATATTTGGTATCATTGCATCTGTAATGATGCTTACTATGACATTCATTATTATCCTTCACAGTGAACATCGCATGAAAAAAATGAGATAATGCAATGCTAGAAGTGCTGTTTGTGTTTATTCTGCCTAAAAAAAAACTTAAAAAATTGAAAGTACCAATAAAAGCTACAGCTTATTATGCAAAAACCAAGCTTACAGTGCTCTGTATATGGATAAATATGACAAATGTAAGGCTTGCAAAACATTTTTAGTTAAAAAGTGATTTTCATGTGCAAAAGTCCAAATACGTAACAAAATGTATAAATTTGGTGTCACTATAAGCATATAGACCCATACTATAAATCTGTTCAATTGTTTATCCGACAGTGCTAGCCTCATAAAAAATAAAAAAGTGATCAAATTGCTATTTTCTGCAGAGCTTGTAATCATTGTCCAGATTGCTGGATTTGTCCAGCTTCAGTGCTACTGTGCTACTTTCCGCTCCGTCAAAGCGCTGTGTTTCCTGACGGTGGAAACACAGCCTAAGGTATGGGCAAAAAGGCACTGTTAGGCCGGCGTCACACACAACTACAAAAAATCGGTCTGTTTTAGTCGGTCGATTGTCGGATCAAAATGCAAACATCACACATCCTTCTGTCATCCGATTACAGGGCAATGGGAATAGACGGGCAAAGTGCCAGAAAGGGCGAATCTAATTATAGATTTGCCCTTTCTGGGGTGTCTGGGGGCAGATGTTAGTAGCCAGGGGGGGCACAAAAAAAATGTACCCTCCCTAGGCTGTTATTATCTGCCCCCACTCGCTTGCTTTGTCTGTCTGTTGGAGAAAATACAGCGGGAGCCCACGCATTTTTTTTCAACGAATTTACACCTTTAATTAACCCCTACATGTCTGAAATTTTGCACAAATACACTCATGTAATTGTAAGTTCTAAACAAATATCAAAATACAGGAAATGACATGGTTAACTGTGTGGAAACAATGTATCATTTCATGTCGGCTTCTGTGATTTCACAAAAGCCGGCAATTGAATTAGCGGCTATTACAGTATGTAGAAGTCTAGGAACTATAAATATATGTATATATACATGTCACAATGACATGTTTTATATATATATATATGTATTCTATGTGTGTATATCTATTCTTTCTATTCTTTATTAAAGCTGTCAGTGTGATTTTACAGTATAGCCGGGGATGAATTGCCGGCTTTTCTAAAGGACACCGATGCGATTTAATCGCAAGTCACACGTGCGGTCCGTTTGTAATCAGATTTTTCATCGCTCCCATAGACTTGCATTGGCGATAGTCGACCACAATCGGTGACAATCGCAGCATGCTGCAATTGCACACGGACGTTTAAAACGGACCACAAAAAATCTGATACTGGGAGCTGCTCCATAGATTAACATAGGGCAGACTGCAATACGATTTTTCATCGTATTGCAGTCGTCCGATTCTGTCGCCAGTGTGACGCCGGCCTTATAGTGATTTAATAGGTATTTCAGTGTAGAAATCTGCAGCCTGGTTGTTGTTTAATTGTCATTAGAAGTTTGGGTGCAATAAGCTGTTCATTCAGGGTGGGACTGTCGGGTGGGAATGTGGGTAGGGTCTTCGCTGCCTCTGGTGTTCATATGTTTTTATTGCTTTAAAATGTGCGCCAGCCTCATCCTAAACACAGGTGTCACTTACGCACATTGATCTCATGGTGGGCTTAAGTAAAATGGTGCAGCTGCTGGTTCATGCACAGACTGACCTCCCAATGGTCTTCAGTAAAATGGCACCGGTGGCGGCGCATGCACAAATTAAGATCTCAGCTCATCATAGACCTGAAATATAAATCAGTGCATGAACTGACACTGGCGCCATTTTCCTGAAGCCCACTATGAGATCAATGAGCGCAATCGCCACATGCGGTTAGGACGGCGTCGGCGCAAACTTTTAAGTAGTAGAAGAATAAGATATGGACACCAGAGGCAGCAGAGGGGCCAGGGCAGAGCAGAAGACCTACCCACAGTCCCGCCCCACAGTCCACGAAGAGCTTAGAAAACCCAAACTTTAAATGATAATTAAACAACAACCAGACTGCGGATTCTACACTGAAGGTATCTATTAAATCAATGTAACAGTGCCTTTATGTCCATACCTTTAGTTTAACATGCATGATTAGGATCAGCTGCTAATATGTTGGAGACCGATACCCCAGACATGAGAGGCGCTACATAATATTAGAATATATATTTCATATCTTTTATATACATTTATTTACCAGATACTTCTCTGGTTTTCAAAAGAATAGTAACCTACTGCTTTAGTACTGTAAAAAAGATAATCAGATGTAAACCTATAAAATGAATGCCAACAAGACCATGCTTGTGGCATAGGTCTGTTCCTTACAAATCCAATTGGTCATGAAAGGTGTATGCCTGCAGAGTTTTTATGGTCTATACATTTGATTTCACATGTTGAGTATTTGGTCAGTATTAGTGTTGAGCGATACTGCTCGATATCTAAAAATATCGGATCGGAATGGTATCGCCGATATCACTAAATATCGTCGATATCCGATTCCGATACCGGAAGTCCCATGTAAGTCTATGGGAACCAAATATCGACATTAAAAAAACCCATTCTTGCCTTGTTGGTTAATTGTACATGAAGGAAAACAACAAAGACTAATGTAGAATGTATTGGGGGAGGTTGAGGAGACAATAAAGTCATACATGTTTAACCCAATGCATTGGAATAGCATTAATATATTTTTTTTGGAAATACGTTTGGATTGACTAACAAATTGACAATGTTGTTAACCTTTTTTCTATTTTGGCAAATATGTATGTTTCACAACTTCCATGCTCTTCACCTTTTTAACTTTTGCCAGTGCCACACTTTCTCCTTCATAATCTTCAGCAGCAGCATCATCTTTCTCATCAAATTATTCTTCATCTTCACCTTCTTAATCTTCTTCTTAAACTTCTTGCTATTCATGTTTTTGTTTACATTACTCATATTGTTATTATTAAACTAATTAATCTTCTTCATATTCAAATTCTTCATCTTCTTCCTCTTCATCTTCTTCATCATATTCTTATTTGTGACAGAGATTCCTGTACTTGTAATCTGTAAAAGTATGAATTGTTCATCCTTCCGTTCTTGCTGTCACAAAAGATTTAAATTACAACAGTATTTGTCCGTGTTCAGTTTAGCCTGCAGCAGCAGCAGGCATTTTCCAGGGGCACCACGAGGAGGAACGGACTCACCCCCATACACTGCTTAGTCTTCTTCTGCTTAGAATTTAGAGCATATATTTTGCTCTTCATTTTGGTCTTATACTTCATGTTCTTCTGCTTTTTGATCTTTTGCTTATTGTTCTTCTGTCTCTTGTTCTGTATCTTGTAGTTTGTCTTAACCTTCTTTGTCCTGTTGGTGATCTTCTTCTGGGTAATCTTTTATTTTTTCTTTGTGATGGTGTTCAGGCTGGTTGGCTTCATGCTCGTCGTCCTTGTTGTCGTCATCTTCTTCTGGGTGGTCTTTAAGGTCGTCTAATTTCCAAGAAACAGCTGACGTTACTGGAACCCTGACGGTATCAGATGGAGCAAGAGACAATGGAAGTAACGAGGACCAGCTGACTGTGCTGGACCCCGGACGGGTAGCAGAAGGAAAAGAGGCAATGTCACAACCGAGTACCAGCTGACGTTACTGTGACAGGGTTACTAAGCAGGAGGTACCTGTGCTCCAAAGCACTACCAAGGACCAGCAGACGTTGCTGGAACTCGGATACGGAGATGGAGGCACCTAGGCCAAAGGCACTGGGGAGAACCACTTGACGGTACTGGACCCCGGACGGGTAGCAGAAGGAAAAGAGGCAATGTCACAACCGAGTACCAGCTGACGTTACTGTGACACGGTTACTAAGCAGGAGGTACCTGTGCTCCAAAGCACTACCAAGGACCAGCAGACGGGGTGGAACTCGGATACGGAGATGGAGGCACCTAGGCCAAAGGCACTGGGGAGAACCAGTTGACGGTACTGGACCCCGGACGGGTAGCAGAAGGAAAAGAGGCAATGTCACAACCGAGTACCAGCTGACGTTACTGTGACACGGTTACTAAGCAGTAGGAAAGCAAGGAACCTGTGCTCCAAAGCAACTTGACCGAGACGGACCAGAGCAGTACGTTGCTTGTGAACTCGGAATACGGAGATTGTGAAGGCACCTAGGCCAAAGGCACTGGGGAGAACCACTTGACGGTACTGGACCCCGGACGGGTAGCAGAAGGAAAAGAGGCAATGTCACAACCGAGTACCAGCTGACGTTACTGTGACACGGTTACTAAGCAGGAGGTACCTGTGCTCCAAAGCACTACCAAGGACCAGCAGACGTTGCTGGAACTCGGATACGGAGATGGAGGCACCTAGGCCAAAGGCACTGGGAGAACCACTTGACGGTACTGGACCCGGACGGGTAGAAGAATGCACCCATGAAAATGTAAGTTGACAGGACGCAAGCCATCCGCAGTTACCGAATCACACAGTCCTACAGTGGGTGCTTATCCTATTGTCACAATGGAAACCGCCTTTATTTACATATCCCACAGCACACATAGGAATCACCTAAACTGCAGGCACCATAGAGTCGGCTAACCCGAATGCAACACGACAGCACAACTTATTGGAGGATAATTGACGTTCACACTGCCAGGAAACAGCTGTCGTGCTGTAACCAGGCTGGCCAGGAGTCAGTACCCCTGCCAATTACAGGGAGTAGAGTTCAGGTGGTAGAAAGATGAACATAACAGGAGACATGGAAAACATTGCCAAACAGTTATTTAATCTGAAAACGGACAGGCAAATTCAGGTGAGATCCATGCCTTGTTCATTTTCAGAAAAGTAAGCCGGTCTACATTCTCTGAGGATAGTCGCATGCGACGGTCTGTTACTACACCACCTGCAGCACTAAAGACACGCTCAGATAATACACTGGCAGCAGGGCAAGCCAGCACCTCCAATGCATACTGGCTAAGCTCTGGCCATGTATCCAACTTAGAGACCCAAAATTTGAAAGGGGAAGAGGCATCTGGGAGTACACTTAGAGGGAAAGCCAAGTAGTCTGTCACCATCTTACGGAAACGTTTCTTCCTGGTGACTGGAGCCGTCTCGGATGGTGTAGACCTTGCTGGCGCTGTCACAAAACTTTGCCACATTTGTAACATACAGTTCTTGCCCTGTGCAGAGGCGCTGCTTCTGCTCCCTCTTGTTGTAGAGGTGTCTACACTGCCTCGACGCACAGAGCTGCTTTGTAAAGCAGTAGCAGCAGCAGCAGCTCTCTCGGCTGGAATGTACAACAGTATGGATTGCACCAGTGTGTCTTGGTACTCCTGCATTTTACGGTCCCGGTTCACCGGTGTGATGAGGGTTTGTAAGTTGTCCCGGTAGCGAGGGTCTAGAAGGGTGTACACCCAATAATCTGACGTGCTGAGAATGTGGGCGATGCGGCGGTCGTTTCTCAGGCACTGAAGCATGAAATCAACCATGTGCTGCAGACTCCCAACTGGCCAACAAAGGCTGTCCTCTGGAAGAGGCGTCATCTCTGTCTCCTCTGCATCACCCCACCCTCGCTCTACATACTGACTACAGCGTTGTGTACCTCCCTCTGTAGGGATTTCTTCCTCCTCCATTGACTCCTCCTCCTCCTCATCCTCCTCACAAAGTGAGCCCTGCCCAGCCCTTTGTGAGGAACCACGTTGCGCTGACTGTCCTGAAGGTAATTGAATTTGTGACTCCTCATCCTCCACCTCTTCCAAAACCTCTTCCTTTAGTGCTTTCAGTGATTTCTGAAGCAGGCAGATAAGGGGGACAGTCATGCTGACTAGTGCATCATCTGCACTCGCCATCCGCGTTGAGACATCAAACGCACGCAAAACGTCGCAGATGTCCTTCATAGAGGCCCACTCAGTAGTGGTGAAATGTGAACGGCGCAAATTGCGAGTTGATTGCGCCTGTTGCAGCTGATACTCCATTACTGCTGGCTGCTGCTCACACAACCGCTCCAACATATGTAACGTGGAATTCCACCTGGTGGGTACGTCACATATGATGCGATGTTCAGGAAGGCGAAATCTGACTTGCAGAGCTGCAATGCGCGATCTGGCCATGCTGGAATGTCGCAAGTGAGCGCACTCTAGGCGGACCTTGTGCAGCAGTGCATCAAGATCCGGATAGTCCCTCAAAAAACTCTGCACGACCAAGTTGAGCACATTTGCCAGACATGGTATGTGAGTGAGGTTGCCAAGGCCCAGAGCTGCCACCAGATTTCGGCCATTGTCACACACTACCAAGCCTGGCTGGAGATTAGCTGACAAAAACCACACGTCGCTCTCCTGCTTGATGGCATCCAAGAGCTCCTGCGCTGTGTGGCTTCGATTCCCCATGGGAATTAATTTCAGGACGGCCTGTTGACGTTTGGCCACGGCTGTGCTCATATCGGTCGCAACAGGTAAGCGTTCACGGGTCCATGTGGAGGTATACCGTGACGGCTCGTGCAGCGATGATTCTGAGGAACTGGAGTAGGAGGAGGAATCAATGTGCACAGACTGGATTCCTGCAATCCTTGGAGTTGGTACAACACGTACAGCGCCACTGGCAAGATCTGTACCCGGCTCCACAACATTGACCCAATGGGCAGTGAGGGAAAGGTATCGTCCCTGGCCATGGGTACTGGTCCACGCATCGGTGGTCAGGTGGACCCTGCTACTGACGGCGTTTAGTAGCGCATGTTTAATGTTTCCCTCGACATGTTTTTGCAGAGCAGGGACAGCTTGCCTGCTGAAATAAAATCGGCTTGGCACATTATATTGTGGGACTGCCAATGCCATAAAGTTCCTGAAACTGTCAGTCTCCACCAGCCTGAATGACAGCATTTCAAGGGACAGGAGTTTTGCAAGGCCAGCATTCAGAGCCTGTGCTCGTGGATGGTTTGCCGAGTATGGCCGTCTTTTATCCCATGCCTGTGTTACCGATGGCTGTTTTTTCTTCTGGGAGTGTGACAATGACTGTGAACTTGCTGCAGTGGGTGGAATAATAGTTTGTCTATGGACAACAGTGACCGAGGTTCTTCCATGGAGATCCTGTGAGGAAGTCGAACCAGGTGTGTGAGAGCTGGAGGTAGAGGCTCGAACACGACCTAAAGATGTAGGTGCTGCTGTAGGTTGGCCTACATCTCCAGTGTGTCTTTGTAACTCAGCTACGTGCTTTGTCCGTACATGTTTCCACATATTTGTGGTATTCAGGTTCCTGATATTTTTACCTCTTTTAACTTTTTGCTTACACAGCTTGCATTGAACATAGCAAATATCATCTACAAGTCTGTCAAAAAAGGACCACGCAGTGTAAGTCATGGGAGCGCCAATTTTGACATTTCTAAGAGAACTGCTCCCAACAGGTGCCAAACTGGAGGCTACAGGCAAGCGAGTCTGCAGCCTACCTCTCCCTCCTCTTTGTACCGTTGGGACAATCTCTTCCTCAGAGCTGCTCCCACCACCTTCCTGTTGCTCACGCCATGTTGGGTCTCGGACTTCATCATCTCCACTACCCTCTTCCAACACCTGCTGCTGTTGGATTATCTGGGCAGCACCATGCTCCACAAAACCTGGCACCTGAGTCTCATCATCATCATAAGATGCGTACTGCGGTGTGCTGTCCATCGGCACTGGCTCACCCGCCTCTTCAGATTGAGAGAGACACAGCTGTTGCGCATCACTGCATACTCCCTCTTCTTCAAATTGCAGAATGCTGCTTGCCTGTGCCCGTGTTTGCGAGCCAACAGATTCTGAGAACAGAAGCAGAGACTCAGCTGTCTCCTGTACAGAACTCTCTGACTGCCTGGGCAATTTGACAGGCGGTGAACAGACAGATGGTTGCTCAACAGTGTTGTGTTCCTGAGAGGAGGTGGAAGGAATTGAAGTCGATGCATTGGCTGCCATCCAACCAACAACGGCTTCAATTTGTTCTTCCCGCAGCAGGGGGGCACGCCGAGCTCCTACCAAAGTGCGCATAAAGGAACGCTCACGGGGAAAACTGGTGGATGCTGTGTCACTGAGGGCGGCAGCAGCCACAGAATCACCACGTCCTCTCCCTGCTGAAACTCCACGGCCACGACCACGTGCCTTACTCACTGCCTTCTTCATCTTGGTAGATTGATAAAGAAAGTCAGAAAAGTTATAAGGCCTAAGTGTGGTTATTACGCAGAGACTGAAGTGAGCACTGAAACACAACTGTTCACAATCTGTGAAAGGCTACTCCTTTGTCTACTTTTATAGTGTTTGCAACCAATGTATTGGATACGGATGGAAGCGCGTCACACTAATAGATTATATTTTAAATGGAATGGAGCAGAACCAATTGGAGATAAATGAAAAGGATGAGGCACTGAGACACGCTCAGCAGATTACAAGCAGCAGTGCTTGAACAAGTAACTGGAGCGTGATGTGCACTCAAAAAATAAAAAACACAGACTGAAGTGAACACTGAAACACAACTGTTCACAATCTGTGAAAGGCTACTCCTTTGTCTACTTCTATAGTGTTTGCAACCAATGTATTGTATACGGATGGAAGCGCGTCACACTAAGGCTAAGTTCACACGTTGCGGAATTGCCGCGGAAATTTCCGCGGCAATCCCGCACTTCTCCCGCAGGAAATACGCACGTTTTTTGTGTGCTGATTCCCGCCAGAATAATAGCGTTTTGCAAGCGTAATTAGCTTGCAGAATGCTAGCGTTTTCCTAGCGATCTGTAGCATCGCTTGGAAAACTGATTGACAGGTTGGTCACACGAGTCAAACATAGTGTTTGACAAGTGTGACCAACTTTTTACTATTGATGCCGCCTATGTCGCATCAATAGTAAAAAGATCTAATGTAAAAATAATAAATAATGATATTCTCACCTTCCGGCGGCCCCCGCAGCCTTCCCGCCTTCAGCGACGCTCCCGGCAACTCCGGTCCCAAGGATGCTTTGCGGCAAATCACACCGATGACGTAGCATCTCGCGAGACCGCTATGCCATCTGGGTGATTCTTGCAAAGGACTCTTGGGACCGGAAGTTGCCGGGAGCGTCGCTGAAGGCGGGAAGGCTGCGGGGGCCGCGGGAAGGCTGCGGGGGCCGCCGGAAGGTGAGAATATCATTATTTTTTATTTTAATTATTGTTTTACCAGGGATATGGTACCCAGGGCCTGGAGGAGAGTCTCCTCTCCTCCAGACCCTGGGTACCACCGCACATGAACCGCTTACATTCCGCAAAATTAATGAACATGTTGCTATTTTTTCCGCAAAGCGTTTTTTTCGCGGAAAAAAACGCAACATGTGGCCAAAACATGCGGAATCAATTAACATGTATAGGATGCTTAATGCTTGCGTTTTTATCGCGTTTTTACCGCGGAAAACCGCGGAAAAACCGCGAAAAAAACGCAATTATTCCTGATCGTGTGCACTTAGCCTAATAGATTATATTTTAAATGGAATGGAGCAGAACCAATTGGAGAGAAATGAAAAGGATGAGGCACTGAGACACGCTCAGCAGAGTACAAGCAGCAGTGCTTGAACAAGTAACTGGAGCGTGATGTGCACTCAAAAAATAAAAAACACAGACTGAAGTGAACACTGAAACACAACTGTTCACAATCTGTGAAAGGCTACTCCTTTGTCTACTTCTATAGTGTTTGCAACCAATGTATTGGATACGGATGGAAGTGCGTCACACTAATAGATTATATTTTAAATGGAATGGAGCCGAACCAATTGGAGATAAATGAAAAGGATGAGGCACTGAGACATGCTCAGCAGAGTACAAGCAGCAGTGCTTGAACAAGTAACTGGAGCGTGATGTGCACTCAAAAAATAAAAAACACAGACTGAAGTGAACACTGAAACACAACTGTTCACAATCTGTGAAAGGCTACTCCTTTGTCTACTTCTATAGTGTTTGCAACCAATGTATTGTATACGGATGGAAGCGCGTCACACTAATAGATTATATTTTAAATGGAATGGAGCAGAACCAATTGGAGATAAATGAAAAGGATGAGCCACTGAGACACGCTCAGCAGAGTACAAGCAGCAGTGCTTGAACAAGTAACTGGAGCGTGATGTGCACTCAAAAAATAAAAAACACAGACTGAAGTGAACACTGAAACACAACTGTTCACAATCTGTGAAAGGCTACTCCTTTGTCTACTTCTATAGTGTTTGCAACCAATGTATTGGATACGGATGGAAGCGCGTCACACTAATAGATTATATTTTAAATGGAATGGAGCCGAACCAATTGGAGATAAATGAAAAGGATGAGGCACTGAGACATGCTCAGCAGAGTACAAGCAGCAGTGCTTGAACAAGTAACTGGAGCGTGATGTGCACTCAAAAAATAAAAAACACAGACTGAAGTGAACACTGAAACACAACTGTTCACAATCTGTGAAAGGCTACTCCTTTGTCTACTTCTATAGTGTTTGCAACCAATGTATTGTATACGGATGGAAGCGCGTCACACTAATAGATTATATTTTAAATGGAATGGAGCAGAACCAATTGGAGATAAATGAAAAGGATGAGCCACTGAGACACGCTCAGCAGAGTACAAGCAGCAGTGCTTGAACAAGTAACTGGAGCGTGATGTGCACTCAAAAAATAAAAAACACAGACTGAAGTGAACACTGAAACACAACTGTCCACAATCTGTGAAAGGCTACTCCTTTGTCTACTTCTATAGTGTTTGCAACCAATGTATTGGATACGGATGGAAGCGCGTCACACTAATAGTTAAATTGCATGGAGCTGCAAGAATTACACTGAAGGAAAAAAAAAAGAGTCTGTGAGTGACACGTGCAGATGCCTACAGACAGCGTTGCATGCAGAGCAAACTGCAGCGTCACCTGCACTCACACACACCTTGCAGAGCTGTTAAAACAACACTGCAGGCAAAAGGAAGCTTTACACAGCGGTTGGTGCTAGCCTGCCTACAGCACAGTACACTAAATCGCAATCTCTAACTGTCCCTCAGAGTCAGCACAGCAGCGTTCTGTCCCTTACTGAATTCACAGCACAGTGACGCTAAAATGGCGGCGGCGCCTTTTATAGTGCATTCTGACATCATTTCAGCATCCAATCACAGCCATGCCATTAGTTAACATGACCGCAGCAGTACAGGATGTGCCCACACTTCTTAGGATTCCTCATTGGCTGACTAAAATCACATTGCCTCGCAAAGAATTATGGGAACTTCCGATTCCGGTATCCGATAAGACGAAAATATCGAAACGAAGTATCGAAAGGCCGATAGAGCTAATATCGGCCGATACCCGATATTTGCAGTATCGTATCGCTCAACACTTGTCAGTATTATACCTCAGTATTTGTAAGCCAAAACCAGGAGTGGGTGATAAATACAGAAGGTGACGTGTTTTTTATAATAATCTTTTATTTTTATATAGCGCTAACATATTCCGCAGCGCTTTACAGTTTGCACACATTATCGTCGCTGTCCCCGATGGGGCTCACAATCTACATTTCCTATCAGTATGGCTTTGGAGTGTGGGAGGAAATCGGAGAACCCGGAGGAAACCCACGCAAACACGGGGAGAACATACAAACTCCTTGCAGATGTTGTCCTTGGTGGGACTCAAACCCAGGACTCCATTGCTGCAAGGCTGCAGTGCTAACCACTGAGCCACCATGTGTTTCTATTATACTTTTCCTCTGATTGTTCCACTCCTGGTTTTGGCTTATAAATACTGAGACCAAATACTGACCAAATACTGAAGGTGTGAATGTGGCCTAATGTGTTGTGGATCTAACTGAACCACACCCCAAACTGATAACTGTGAGAACTGACGATCTATGAATGTGACTCTCTTCCATCCGTTGCTTCAATGAAATCTACTTCTTTCAGGGTATTATATGTTAGGCACTATATTTTATGACATTTTTATGCATTTTTTCTCTAGTGCTATAAAGAACAAGCGGTGCGATACACATACACCAGCCAGGTGTCTCCCTGCCTCTGCAAGCTCTTTGCGCAGTGCATGTGTCCCCTTGAGACTAAGTGTTTTTCTGAGCACACACGTAGCGGAGAGCTGGTGCCTCATCTAGTGACCGGCCTCTCTGTCAGCGCTGGGATTCCACTGCAGCCCTTAAATATGCTGGTTATTTTTATCCTCCTACGTAGAGAATAAAAAGACCGCCCCAGCAGCAGCAGCCAAACAATGTTTCTCTTCAGTCGGGAGGGGAAATGGAAAGAGTTCAGTCACGTGGGTCTGCAATCAATGAAAAAAAAATGGAAAAAATCCCCTTCTTTCTCACTTTTTTTTTTTATTTTCGTGTCGTAAGAGACTGCTGTCCAGCTGAACAGTGCAGTATTAAAAGATGACGGAGGAGGGAGAGAGGGTGGAGAGCAGCTTGACAGGAATTGCAACCAAAAAGGACATGAGGGAAAAAGAGGAAAAAAAAGTAAACATAAGATTGTGGCAAATCAGCAGCGGCGTTTAAAAGTATTAAGGAAATGAGAGGCTTGTACAGACCATCAGCCCATGAGAGCTGAGGTGATGTCAGGCGGCTCTCCAGGATTAGCATCCCTTAAAAGCTGTCCATCGCTCTGAGAAGTAGAGTGTGGCCGGAGCGGGCAAGACACATGAAGCTTTACTTCCCTACTTATCATTTATATTCCGCTTGTCCCAATTTTAGCAACATCTAAGAAAGGCAACTTTCACATCGATAACATTTCACCTTCTTCAAGAAGTACAGTATCTCTCAGTGAGACGGGGAATAAGGAACGCAGGCTCTTACTTACTAAAGTCTGTATTCATAGGTTTCCTTATTTCATTATTCAGGTTAAAGAGGGAGCAAATGCAATAACATGTAGATTATATCTACAAATATTAATGTTTTTTATTATTTTTTATTCCTTATTTCTATAATTTAATATGTCGTTGAACATAGTATGAAATGGTACAAGATTTGGGTAGGACAGCACTACCGTCAAACAATGCAATGACATGGTCACATTTAGAAAAGGGCAAATGTAGGAAAACACATCAAACTGTGTTCCAAATTTGTGGCATCGAACATGCCACATGGCAACATGAAGGACAGGATATGATAGAAAAAGGGTAGGGGGTAAATTGAGAGGGAACATGAGCTGTAGAGAGAGGTGAGAACAGTGTCATATGTAAGTTTGAGTCTTAGGCTATTGAAAAATTGCTACCTGTAATTGAGATTTGCAAAACTAGATGGATAGCAAGATTGAATCCTATATAACAATGGGCAGATGTGTGACACCAGAATAGGTGACTTTATAGGGGGGGACTAAGAGGGGGAATATAGCCATGTGCACACATTTCGTGAGTTTTTTACCTCAGTATTTGTAAATAGAGATGAGCGCCTTTCCTTTTTTAGACTCGAGTCGGGTTTCATGAAACCAGACTTTCTCAACAATCGGGTCGAACGAAATCGACCGACTATCGGGAAAAGTCGAAGGTCCGACTGAAACACGAAACCCAATGCAAGTCAATGGAGAAGCAAAGTCGGCAGGGAGTGGAGGACAGTAAACACACCTACAGTGCCCATTTCAATGCCAACAACATAAATTCTTATTACTTAAGCTTGGCAACCTTAATTACCGTAACTTTATAATAATAGTTACGCATTGAAAACTGGGGTTATTTGGCAAAATTTTGTGCCCCGGGCCAAAGAGTCTCAGTGGGCCTCTTTAACACATACCACAATTCATCATGCTCCGATACAGCACAGAAATATAGGTATAGTACAATGACAAATACTTCACTTCTTACATGACATGACTGATATCTATGTTAAAATCTACAATAGATCAAAAACCGGACAGTATATTCCTCCATACAGTATTATGGCCACCACATAGTGCGCCATACAGAATAATGAGCCCCATATATTGCTCCATACAGAATAATTAGTCCCAGATAATGTTCCATACAGTATATGATGAGCTCCACATACTGCTCCAGTATATGATAGTCCCCATATAATGTGCCATAAAGTATAGGACGGTCCCCATAGAGTACAATGAGCCCCACATATTGCTCCATACAGTATAATGAGTCGCATATAAAGCTCCATACAGTATATGATGGTCCCCATATATTGCTCCATCCAGAATTGGCTCCATATAATGCTCCATACAGAATAGGCCCCATATGATGCTCCATACCCTATATGATGCCCCATAAATAATGAACCCCATATGATTCTCCAGTATATGACGGGCCCCATAGATGATGCTCCAGTGTCTGATCTGCCCCATTTAGAATGCTCCAGTATATGATGGGCCCCATGGATGATGCTCCAGTGTCTGATCTGCCCCATTTAGAATGATCAAGTATATGATGGGCCCCATGGGTGATGCTCCAGTGTCCGATCTGCCCCATTTAGAATTATCCAGTATATGATGGGCCCCATGGATGATGCTCCAGTGTCTTATGGGCCAAAATCGTGCTCCATATATAATGGGCCCATTATTAATGATCCATTGTATAATGGTCCCCATAAATGCTGCTCCAGTGTCTGTTTTCCCCTTTTCGAATGCTCCTGTATATGATGGTCCCCGTGGATGATGCTCCAGTTTCTTATGGGCCAAAATAATGATCCATATATAATTGGCCCCATTTATAATGCTCCAGTGTATAATGGGCCCGTAGATGCTGCACCAGTGTCTGATCTGCTCCATTTAGAATGCTCCAGTATATGATGGGCCCATGGATGCTGCTCCAGTGTCTGATCTGCCCCATTTAGAATGCCAAAGTATATGATGGGCCCCATGGATGATGCTCCATTGTCTTATGGGCCAAAATAATGCTCCATATATAATGGGCCCCATTTATAATGCTCCAGTGATAATGGGCCCGTAGATGTTGCTCCAGTGTCTGATCTGCCCCATTTAGAATGCTCCAGTATATATGGCCCCATGGATGCTGCTCCAGTGTCTGATCTGCCCATTTAGAATGCTCAAAGTAAATGATGGGCCCCATGGATGATGCTTCAGTGTCTTATGGCCAAAATAATGGTCCATATATATGGCCCCATTTATAATGCTGCAGTATATAATGGGCCCCATATATGCTGCTCCAGTGTCTGATCTGCCCCATTTAGAATGCTCAAAGTATATGATGGGCCCCATTGATGATGCTCCAGTGTCTGATCTGCCCCATTAGAATGATCAAGTATAGATGGGCCCCATGGATGATGCTCCAGTGTCCGATCTGCCCCATTTAGAATTATCCAGTATATGATGGGCCCCATGGATGATGCTCCATGTCTTATGGGCCAAAATCATGCTCCATAATAATGGGCCCCATTATTAATGATCCATTGTATAATGGTCCCCATAAATGCTGCTCCAGTGTCTGTTTTCCCCTTTTCGAATGCTCCTGTATATGATGGTCCCCGTGGATGATGCTCCAGTTCTTATGGGCCAAAATAATGATCCATATATAATTGGCCCCATTTATAATGCTCCAGTGTATATGGGCCCGAAGATGCTGCACCAGTGTCTGATCTGCTCCATTTAGAATGCTCCAGTATATGATGGGCCCCATGGATGCTGCTCCAGTGTCTGATCTGCCCCATTTAGAATGCTCAAAGTATATGATGGGCCCCATGGATGATGCTCCATTGTCTTATGGGCCAAAATAATGGTCCATATATAATGGGCCCAATTATTAATGATCCATTGTATAATGGTCCCTATAAATGCTGCTCCAGTGTCTGTTTTCCCCCTTTTCGAATGCTCCTGTATATGATGGTCCCCGTGGATGATGCTCCAGTGTCTTATGGGCCAAAATAATGCTCCATATATAATGGCCCCATTTATAATGCTCTTGTGTATAATGGGCCCCGTAGATGCTGCTCCAGTGTCTGATCTGCCCCATTTAGAATGCTCCAGTATATGATGGCCCCATGGATGCTGCTCCAGTGTCTGATCTGCCCCATTTAGAATGCTCAAAGTATATGATGGGCACCATGGATGATGCTCCAGTGTCTTATGGGCCAAAATAATGCTCCATATATAATGGGCCCCATTTATAATGCTATAGTGTATAATGGGCCCGTAGATGCTGCTCCAGTGTCTGATCTGCCCCATTTAGAATGCTCCAGTATATGATGGCCCCATGGATGCTGCTCCAGTGTCTGATCTGCCCCATTTAGAATGCTCAAAGTAAATGATGGGCCCCATGGATGATGCTTCAGTGTCTTATGGGCCAAAATAATGGTCCATATATAATGGCCCCATTTATAATGCTGCAGTATATAATGGGCCCCATATATGCTGCTCCAGTGTCTGATCTGCCCCATTTAGAATGCTCAAAGTATATGATGGGCCCCATTGATGATGCTCCAGTGTCTGATCTGCCCCATTTAGAATGATCAAGTATATGATGGGCCCCATGGATGATGCTCCAGTGTCCGATCTGCCCCATTTAGAATTATCCAGTATATGATGGGCCCCATGGATGATGCTCCAGTGTCTTATGGGCCAAAATCATGCTCCATATATAATGGGCCCCATTATTAATGATCCATTGTATAATGGTCCCATAAATGCTGCTCCAGTGTCTGTTTTCCCCCTTTTCGAATGCTCCTGTATATGATGGTCCCCGTGGATGATGCTCCAGTGTCTTATGGGCCAAAATAATGATCCATATATAATTGGCCCCATTTATAATGCTCCAGTGTATAATGGGCCCGAAGATGCTGCACCAGTGTCTGATCTGCTCCATTTAGAATGCTCCAGTATATGATGGGCCCCATGGATGCTGCTCCAGTGTCTGATCTGCCCCATTTAGAATGCTCAAAGTATATGATGGGCCCCATGGATGATGCTCCATTGTCTTATGGGCCAAAATAATGGTCCATATATAATGGGCCCAATTATTAATGATCCATTGTATAATGGTCCCTATAAATGCTGCTCCAGTGTCTGTTTTCCCCCTTTTCGAATGCTCCTGTATATGATGGTCCCCGTGGATGATGCTCCAGTGTCTTATGGGCCAAAATAATGCTCCATATATAATGGGCCCCATTTATAATGCTCTTGTGTATAATGGGCCCCGTAGATGCTGCTCCAGTGTCTGATCTGCCCCATTTAGAATGCTCCAGTATATGATGGCCCCATGGATGCTGCTCCAGTGTCTGATCTGCCCCATTTAGAATGCTCAAAGTATATGATGGGCACCATGGATGATGCTCCAGTGTCTTATGGGCCAAAATAATGCTCCATATATAATGGGCCCCATTTATAATGCTATAGTGTATAATGGGCCCCGTAGATGCTGCTCCAGTGTCTGATCTGCCCCATTTAGAATGCTCCAGTATATGATGGCCCCATGGATGCTGCTCCAGTGTCTGATCTGCCCATTTAGAATGCTCAAAGTATATGATGGGCACCATGGATGATGCTCCAGTGTCTTATGGGCCAAAATAATGCTCCATATATAATGGGCCCCATTTATAATGCTATAGTGTATAATGGGCCCCGTAGATGCTGCTCCAGTGTCTGATCTGCCCCATTTAGAATGCTCCAGTATATGATGGGCCCCATGGATGCTGCTCCAGTGTCTGATCTGCCCCATTTAGAATGCTCAAAGTATATGATTGGCCCCATGGATGATGCTCCAGTGTCTTATGGGCCAAAATAATGCTCCATATATAATGGGCCCCATTTATAATGCTCCAGTGTATAATGGGCCCCGTAGATGTTGCTCCAGTGTCTGATCTGCCCCACTTAGAATGCTCCAGTATATGATGGGCCCCATGGATGCTGATCCAGTGTCTTACAGGCCAAAATAATGCTCCATATGTAATGGGCCCCATTTTTAATGATCCAGTGTTGTGAATACTCTGGAGGCGACTTCTGAGCTGGGGCTCCCTCCCGTGGTTGCTGTGTGTAATGAACTGATTGCTGAATGGCCTTCAACTGGCTCTGAATGGTCTGATATAAGTGACCTGAACTCCCTTCAGCCTTGCTGGTAATCAATTGTTCTTCCAGGTCTTGCTTGGAGCTCAGCTTGCATTCCTGCTCTCTTTCAGATAAGTGATTTGCTGTTTTTTTTCCTCTGGTTGGATTTTCCTTGCTTGTTTGCTGCTTTGCAGTAGACTTCAGCCTGGTCCCCTTTTGGGGCCTGGTGCTGCAATTGTGCTCTGTTTGTGTTTGCACTTTTGCTCTGTTCCTATGTCACTTTTTATTTGCTGAATTGCTGTGTGTTACACCAGAGATCTGATTTAGGTGGTAGAGATCGTGTGATTTCAGGTTATTTGTTAATCAGAAGTGTGGGTATTTTTGTCAGGGTTTTTTTGGGTTGCAGTCAGAATTCTTTCCTATACTTTTCAATCTAGACAGATTGGGCCCCAGCGTTTGCTCATTCTATTTTCTGTCTGTGTTCGTATTTTCTTCTGGTCTAACCACCATTACATGTTTGGGGGCTTCCTATTTCTTTGGGGATTCTGCTACGGGGCAGATAGCATTCATCTTTATGCCTTTAGGTGTAGCTATCTCTTCGGCTGTGACGAGGCGTCTAGGATCACCGTTGGTACGCTCCACGGCTACTTCTAGTGTTGCGGTTAGTTCAGGGTCCTGCAATCCAATAGTTTCCAGCCTCTCTGGTGTATTGCTTCTTTGGCTATTTTTTGCAATTTCTCCTCAGCTACCAAAACATAACAGTATTACCGGCCAAACTGAAAATTGTATGGTACTCAACAGAAGGGAAGAATAGTAAAAGGAAGAAGAAAAAAGGGAGTTGTCAGAATTTTTTTTTCTCTGTTGCATATTTTCCCTCTTTTTCTCTGGGTGCTGAGGAAGATTTTTTTTTCCTCAATGGAGTTTGCACAGTTGTCTGGCCGTGTGGAGCAGCTTGCCACTGAGGTTCAGAGTATTGCTACTTTTCTTGCTAGGTTGCCGATTGTGGAACCTAGGATCCCCATACCAGATTTATTTTTGGGGGATCGGTCTAAATTTCTAAATTTCAAAAATAACTGTAAGTGTTTTTGCCTTAAAGCCTAAGTCCTCAGGGAACGCAGCACAGCAGGTTCAAATTGTCATCTCTCTGCTGCGCGGCGACCCTCAGGATTGGGCTTTTTCCCTGACACCTGGGGATCCTGTTTTGAATGACGTTGATGTATTTTTTCAGGCTCTGGGGTTATTATACGATGAACCTAATGTCACTGATCAAGCTGAAAAGACCTTGTTGGCATTAAATCAGGGTCGTGAAGACGCTGAGCTGTACTGTCAGAAATTTCAAAAGTGGGCAGTCCTGACCAAATGGAATGATGATGCTTCGGCAGCCCTTTTCAGAAGGGTCTGTCAGAAAATGTAAAGGACGTTATGGTGGGATTCTCGGTTCCCTCTGGTCTCAATGATTCTATGTCTTTCTCTATTCAAATTGACAGACGTTTGCGTGAGCGCAGAGGTATGCGTGAGATAGTGTTGCCTTGTGAGCCAGCTCCTAAGCCCATGCAGTGTGATGGAGTGACTTCTGGGGCTCAGTGTCATGAGTTTCGAAAGCGCAATGGGTTATGTTTCTACTGTGGTGACGCTTCTCATGCTATTTCCGTCTGCCCTAAGCGGGGAAGACGTGTTGCGCGCTCAGTTGTCTTGGGTAGTGTTCCGACTAAATTTCTGTTGACTGTTACCCTGATTTACTCCCTATCCACATTTTCGGCTCAGGGTTTTGTTGATTCAGGAGCAGCTATTAACCTGATGGATTTTGACTTTGCCAAACGTTGTGGGTTTCCCATGATACCCCTGCAGAAGTATATTCCTTTGCTGGGCATTGATTCTACCCCTTTGGCAGAGAATAAACCCCAGTTTTCTACTCAGGTAATAATGAGGGTTGAACCAGATCATCAGGAGAGTTGCAAATTTCTGGTGTTGCATAATCTGCATGACATTATTGTACTGGGTTTCCCTTGGTTACAGACTCATAATCCTGTTTTGGATTGGAAATCTGTGTCTGTGACCAGTTGGGCCTGCCAATGTGTTAATACTGACACTCCTGTTTTTTCTGCCTCTCCTCAGTCTTTAGGATATCCCTGACTTTTTGACTGATTTTTCTGATGTGTTTAGTGAGAGTAACTCTGCATCTTTACCTCCTCACAGGAGCTATGACTACACTATTGAGTTAGTGCCTGGTGGTTAATTTCCTAAAGGTCGCCTTTTTAATTTATCTGTACCTGAACATGATGATATGCGATCTTATATCAAGGAGTCTTTGGAGAAGGGTCATATCAGACCATACTCTTCTCCCTTGGACGCCGGTTTTTTCTTTGTGGCCAAAAAGGATGGTTCATAAAGGATGGTTCATTGAGGCCGTGTATTGATTATCGCCTCCTTAATAAAATCACTGTTAAATATCAATATCCGTTACCCTTGATTTCTGACCTATTTTCCAGAGTGAAAAGTGCTAGTTGGTTTACCAAGCTTGACCTCAGGGGGGCGTATAACCTTATTCGCATTAAGCATGGGGATGAATGGAAGATGGCTTTAATACCCCAGAGGGGCATTTTGAGTACCTAGTGATGCCTTTTGGGATTATTAATGCCCCTTCACTCTTCCAATCCTTCATGAATGATATTTTCAGGGATTTTGTGGATAAATTTCTGATTGTTTATTTGGATGATATCTTGATTTTTTCCAACGACTGGGACTCTCATGCAAAACATGTTCGGACTGTGTTCCAGATTTTGAGAGAGAATGCACTGTATGTGAAAGGATCAAAGTGTCTTTTTGGCGTACAGAAGGTCTCATTTCTGGTATTCATTTTGTTTCCGTCTGTTATTGAAATGGACCCGGTCAAGGTTCAGGCCATCTGTGATTGGGTTCAACCTACTTCACTGAAGACTCTTCAGAGATTTTTGGGTTTTGTCAATTTTTATCGTAAATTTATTGGTAATTTCTCCGGTATTGTTAAACCATTGACTGATTTGACCAAAAAGGGTTCCGATGTGGTGAATTGGCCACCTGTGGCAGTTTCTCGTTTCAGGAACTTAAGCAGAGATTCATTTCTGCTCCTGTTCTACGGCAGCCTGATGTTTCTCTGCCATTTCAGGTGGAGGTTGATGCCTCTGAGATTGGGGCAGGTGCCGTTTTGTCCCAATGGGATCCAGAGACCTCTAAGAGTAACCCTTGTGCCTTTTTCTCTCAAAAATTTTCTCCAACTGAACGTAATTATGACGTGGGGAATCGGGAGTTATTGGCCATGAAGTGGGCCTTTGAAGTGTGGAGACATTGGCTGGAAGGAGCCAAACATCAGGTGGTGGTACTCGCGGACCATAGAACCTGGTTTATCTCGAATCAGCAAAGCGACTTAATCCTAAACAGGCCAGGTGGGCCTTGTTTTTCACACGTTTGAATTTTGAGGTTTCTTTTCTTTCGGGCACTAAGAATGTTAAGGCGGATGCCCTCTATAGGAGTTTCTTTGCAGATTCTCCAGAGTTATCTGTTATTTTGAAAGAGGGTGTAGTTCTTTCCGCCATCTCGCCCAATTTGAGACTGGCTCTGGAGGGGTGTCAGGAGGATAAACCTGAACGCTGCCCTGTTGGGAAATTATTTGTCCCAGACCAGTGGAAGAAGAGTGTGATGTCTGAGATTCATTGTTCCGGGTTGGCTGGTCATCCCGGGATTTTTGGTACCAGAGACTTGGTGAGGCGGTCCTTTTGGTGGCCTACTTTGTCTCGTGACGTCAGGGACTTTGTGCAGTCCTGTGTTACTTGCTCTCGTTCCAAGCCTTGCTCTCGTTCTAGTGGTTTGTTAATGCCATTACCTGTACCCAAGAGGCTATGGACCTATATTTCTATGGATTTTATTTCCGACCTCCCTGTCTCTCAGAGAATGACCGTTATCTGGGTCATCTGTGATAGGTTTTCCAAGATGATACATCTTGTGCCATTACCTAAGTTGCCTTCCTCCTCCAAATTGGTGCCTTTGTTCTTTCAGCACGTGGTTCAGTTACATGGCATTCCGGAGAATATTGTGTCTGACAGAGGAGTCCAGTTTGTTTCCAGATTTTGGAGGACATTTTGTTCAAAACTTGGTGTTCAGTTATCTTTCTCCTCAGCATTTCACCCTCAGATCAATGGACAAACCGAGAGAACAAACCAGACCTTGGAGACTTATTTGAGATGTTTTGTGTCTGCTGATCAAGATGACTGTGTCTCTTTTTAGCCTTTGGTTAAGTTTGCTTGGTTTGCCAACCGGCATAGGACTATGGTCCTTGTTTTAAAGTGGGGGACTAGGTTTGGTTGTCCTCAAGAAATATCCTTATGAAGGTTGCATCTCCAAAATTTAAGCCAAGGTTCATTGGACCTTATAAGATCATGGAAATTATTAATCCGGTTTCCTTCCATTTGCTTCTTCCAGGGACATTTAAGATCCATAACGTGTTCCACAAGTCCTTATTGAAGAGGTTTGTCGAGCCAGTGGTTCCTATGGCTGCGCCTCCAGACCCTGTTTTGGTGGAGGGCAATTTGGAGTATGTTGTTGAGAAAATCTTGGATTCTCGTTTTGCTAGATGGAAACTCCAGTATTTGGTTAAGTGGAGAGGTTATGGTCAGGAGGACAATTCTTGGGTGTTTGCTTCGGACATCCATGCTGGGAGACTGATCCATGCCTATCATCGAGCTCATCCTGATTGGCCTCTTTGTGCAGGTGAGGGTTCGGTGACGCCTCCTCAAGGAGGGGTACTGTTGTAAATACTCTGGAGGACACTTTTGAGCTGGGCTCCCTCCGGTGGTTGCTGAGGATAATGAACTGATTGCTGAATGGCCTTCAGCTGGCTCTGAATGGTCTAATATAAGTGACCTGAACTCCCTTCAGCCTTGCCGGTAATCAATTGTTCTGCCAGATCTTTCTTGGAGCTCAGCTTGCATTCCTGCTCTCTTTCAGATAAGTGATTTGCTGTTTTTTTTCCTCTGGTTGGATTTTCCTTGCTTGTTTGCTGCTTTGCAGTAGACTTCAGCCTGGTCCCCTTTTGGGGCCTGGCGCTGCAATTGTGCTCTGTTTGTGTTTGCACTTTTGCTCTGTTCCTATGTCACTTTTTATTTGCTGAATTGCTGTGTGTTACACCAGAGATCTGACTTAGGTGGTAGAGATCGTGTGATCTCAGGTTTTTTGTTAATCAGAAGTGTTGGTATTTTTGTCAGGGTTTTTCTGGGTTGCAGTCAGAATTCTTTCCTATACTTTTCTATCTAGATAGATTGGGCCCCAGCGTTTTCTCATTCTATTTTCTGTCTGTGTTCGTATTTTCTTCTGGTCTAACCGCCATTACATGTTTGGGGGCTTCCTATTTCTTTGGGGATTCTGCTACGGGGCAGATATCATTCATCTTTCTGCCTTTAGGTGTAGCTATCTCTCGAGCTGTGACGAGGCGTCTAGGATCACCGTAGGTACGCTCCATGGCTACTTCTAGTGTTGCGGTTAGTTCAGGGTCCTGCAATCCAATAGTTTCCAGCCTCTCTGATGTATTGCTTCTTTGGCTATTTTTGCAATTTCTCCTCAGCTACCGAAACATAACAATCCAGTGTATAATGTGCCCCGTAAATGCTGCTCCAGTGTCTGATGTCCCACATTTAGAATGCTCCAGTGTATGATGGGCCCTATCTATGATGCTAAAGTGTATGCTGGGCCATATGTTATGTTTCGGCAGCTGAGGAGTGCAGGCAAAAAAGGCGATACACCAGAGCAGTTGGAACCTATGAGATTGCAGTACCCTGACTAACCACCACAACTAGAGGCAGCCGTGGAGCGTTCCTACGTTGGTCCTAGACGCCTCGTCACAGCCTGAGAAACTAACTACACCTAAAGATAGAAATAGGAAAGCTATCTGCCCCGGAGCAGAACCCCAAAGAAAATAGAAAGCCCCCAAACATGTAATGGCGGTTAGACAAGATGAAATACTGACACAGAAAGAAAATAGTATGAGCAAACGCTGGGGCCCAAACTAACTAAATAGAAAAGGATAGGAAGGGTACTTACTGCAATCCCAGAAAACCCTGAAAAGCACCAACTCCACTAATTTCAAAATCACCTGAGATCACACGACCTCTACCACCTAAATTAGTTCTCTGGTGTAACAAAATCAAAACAGCAGCCACTGAAAAAACTGGAAAAAGCAAAAGTACAAACATCAGTGGCTGAACTAAACTGAGAGGGCAAAAGCCCCCGGAGGGGACCCTGAAGGCCCCACAGAAGTGCAGGACAAAATGCAAAAATATAGCACAAAAAACAAAAAGAAGAAAATGTCTTATCTGTTAGCAGGAGATGCAGACACGACACAGCAGGCTACAAGGGAAACAGGAATGAAGGATTCAGACCAGAACAATTGAACACCGGCAACCCTGATGGGAAGGTGACTCCCTTATATAAGACCAGTCAGTAACACCTGATTCCCAGTCCTCACAATCTTCACTGGACAGACCAGCACCGCTAGTAACCACCAGAGGAAGCCTCTGCTCAGAACTCATCTCAAACCCATTCACAACAGTACCCCCCCTTGAGGAGGGGTCACCGAACCCTCATTTGAGCAACCAGGTCGGTCAGGATGAGTTCTATGATACGCACGGATAAGTCTCCTAGCATGGATGTCCGAAGCAAACACCCAAGAATTGTCTTCCTGACCATAACCTCTCCATTTAACCAAATACTGGAGTTTCCGTCTAGAAAAACGAGAATCTAATATTTTCTCAACCACATACTCCAGATTGCCCTCAACCAAAACAGGGTCAGGAGGCACAGCAGCAGGAACCACTGGCTCAACAAACCTCTTCAACAAGGACTTGTGGAACACGTTATGGATCTTAAATGTCCCTGGAAGAAGCAAACGAAAAGAAGCAGGATTAATAATCTCCATGATCTTATAAGGTCCAATGAACCTAGGCTTAAATTTAGGAGATGCTACTCTCATAGGAATATTCTTTGAGGACAACCAGACCAAGTCCCCCACTTTAAACCGAGGACCATCAGTCCTATGCCGGTTAGCTGGGCCTTCTCCTGAGAGAGGGACAACCTCTCCACTACCTGGTCCCAAATCTGTTGCATACGCTCCACAACAGAGTCAACACCTGGACAGACAGAAGCCTCCGTTTGTCCTGAAGAAAATCGAGGGTGAAACCCAGAATTACAGAAAAACGGAGACATCAAAGTGGCAGAGCTAGCCCTATTATTAAGAGCAAACTCAGCCAAAGGCAAAAAAGAGACCCAGTCATCCTGATCAGCAGACACAAAGCATCTTAGATAAGTCTCCAATGTCTGGTTAGTTCTCTCAGTTTGACCATTGGTCTGAGGATGAAACGCCGAGGAGAAAGAGAATTGAACACCCAGTTTAGAACAAAAAGTCCTCCAAAATCTGGAAACAAACTGGACTCCTCTGTCAGACACAATGTTCTCAGGAATGCCGTGTAAACGAACCACGTGCTGAAGGAACAACGGCACCAATTCAGAGGAGGAAGGCAACTTAGGTAATGGCACAAGATGTATCATTTTGGAAAACCTATCACAAATTACCCAGATGGTGGTCATTCTCTGAGAAACAGGAAGGTCGGAAATGAAATCCATAGAGATATGGGTCCATGGTCTCTTGGGCACAGGCAATGGCATCAACAAACCACTAGAGCGAGAGCAAGGCTTGGAGCGAGAGCAAGTCCCGCAGGACTGCACAAATTCCCTGACATCACGAGACAAGGTAGGCCACCAAAAGGACCGACTAACCAAGTCTCTGGTACCAAAAATTCCGGGATGCCCAGCCAATGCGGAACAATGAATCTCAGACATCACACTCTTGTTCCACTGGTCCGGGACAAACAATTTTCCAACAGGGCAGCACTCGGGTCTATCCTCCTGACACCCCTCCAGAGCAAGTCTCAAATTGGGCGAGATGGCGGAAAGAACTACACCCTCTTTCAAAATAACAGAAGGATCAGATAACTCAGGAGAGTCTGCAAGGAAACTCCTCGAGAGGGCATCCGCCTTAACATTCTTAGTGCCAGGAAGAAAGGAAACCACAAAATTAAAACGTGTGAAAAACAAGGCCCACCTGGCCTGTCTAGGATTGAGTCGCTTGGCAGATTCCAGATAGACCAGATTCTTATGGTCCGTAAGGACCACCACCTGATGTTTGGCTCCCTCCAGCCAATGTCTCCACTCTTCAAAAGCCCACTTCATGGCCAATAACTCCCGATTACCCACGTCATAATTACGTTCAGTAGGAGAAAATTTTCGAGAGAAAAAGGCACAAGAGTTACTTTTAGAGGTCTCTGGATCTTTTTGGGACAAAACGGCACCTGCCCCAATTTCAGAGGCATCAACCTCCACCTGAAATGGCAGAGAAACATCAGGCTGCCGTAGAACAGGAGCAGAAGTGAATCTCTGCTTAAGTTCCTGAAATGCAGAGACTGCCTCAGGAGGCCAATTCACCACATCAGAACCCTTTCTGGTCAAATCAGTTAATGGTTTAACAATAACTGAGAAATTACCAATAAATTTACAATAAAAATTGGCAAAACCCCAAAATCTCTGAAGAGCCTTTAATGAAGTAGGTTGGACCCAATCACAGATGGCCTGAACCTTGACCGGGTCCATTTCAATAACAGATGGGGACAAAATGAATCCCAGAAATGAGATCCTCTGTACGCCAAAAAGACACTTTGATCCCTTCACATACAGAGCATTCTCTCTCAAAATCTGGAACACAGTTCGAACATGTTTCACATGAGAGTCCCAGTCATTAGAAAAAATCAAGATATCATCCAAATAAACAATCAGAAATTTGTCCACAAAATCCCTGAAAATGTCATTCATGAAGGACTGGAAGACGGAAGGAGCATTAGTGAGCCCAAAGGGCATCACTAGGTACTCAAAATGCCCTTCAGGGGTATTGAATGCCGTCTTCCATTCATCCCCGTGCTTAATGCGAATAAGGTTATACGCCCCCCTGAAGGTCAAGCTTGGTAAACCAAGTAGCATTTTTCACCCTGGAAAACAGGTCAGAAATCAAGGGTAACGGGTATTGATATTTCACAGTAATATTGTTCAAGAGACGATAATCAATACATGGCCTTAATGAACCATCCTTTTTGGCCACAAAGAAAAAACCGGCACCTAAGGGTGAAGAGGATGGTCTGATATGACCCTTCTCCAATGATTCCTTGATATAAGACCGCATAGCGTCATGTTCAGGTACAGACAAGTTAAAAAGGTGACCTTTAGGGAATTTACTACCCGGCACTAATTCAATAGCGCAGTCATAGCTCCTATGGGGAGGCAAGGATGCAGATTTACTTTCGCTAAACACATCAGAAAAATCAATCAAAAAGTCAGGAACATCCTGAGCCTGGGGGGAGGCAGAAAAAACAGGAGTGTTGGTATTAACACATTGGCAGACCCAACTGGTTACAGACACAGATTTCCAATCCAAAACAGGATTATGAGACTGTAACCAAGGGAAACCCAGCACGATAATGTCATGCAATTATACAGAACCAAAAATTTGCAGCACTCCTGGTGATCAGATTCAACCCTCATTATCACCTGAGTAGAAAACTGGGTTTATTCTCAGCCAAAGGGGTAGAATCGATCCCCAGTAGGGGAATAGACTTCTGTAGGGGTATCAAGGGAAACCCACAACGTTTAGCAAAATCATAATCCATCAGGTTAATAGCTGCTCCAGAATCAACGAAAGCCTGAGCAGAAAATGAGGACAGAGAGCACATCAGAGTGACAGTTAATAAAAACTTAGTCTGAATACTACCCAAGACAACTGAGCGTGCAAAACGTCTTCCCCGCTTAGGGCAGACTGAAATAGCATGAGAGGCATCACCACAGTAGAAACATAACCCATTGCGCTTTCGAAACTCATGACGCTGTGCCCCAGACACCACTCTATCACACTGCATGGGTTCAGAAGCTGGTTCACAAGGCAACACTATTCCACGCATACTTCTCCGCTCACGCAAACGTCTGTCAATTTGAATCGCTAATGACATAGAATCATTGAGACCAGAGGGGACAGGGAATCCCACCATAACATCCTTTACATTATCTGACAGACCCTTCCGGAAAAGGGCTGCCAAAGCGTCGTCATTCCATTTGGTTAGGACTGCCCACCTACGGAATCTCTGACAGTATAACTCAGCGTCATTAAAGCCCCTGATTTAATGCCAACAAGGCTTTTTCAGCTTGATCAGTGACATTAGGCTCATCGTACAATAACCCCAAAGCCTGAAAAAATGCATCAACATCACTCAAAACAGGATCCCCAGGTGTCAGGGAAAAAGCCCAATCCTGAGGATCGCCGCGCAGGAGAGAGATGATAATTTGAACCTGCTGCGCTGCGTTCCCTGAGGACTTAGATTTTAAGGCAAAAAACATTTAAAATTATTTTTGAAATTCTGAAACTTAGCTCGATCCCCTAAAAACAAATCTGGCATGGGAATCCTAGGTTCCACAACAGGCAACCCAGCAAGATAGATAGCAATACTCCGAACCTCAGCGGTAAGCTGATCCACACCGCCAGACAACTGTGCAAACTCCATTGAGAGAAAAGATCCTCCCCAGCACCCAGAGATACAGAGGGGAAAAAAAAAAGCAACAAACAGAAAAATATCTCTGACAACTCTGACAACCTTTTTTCTTTCACAATATTTTTTCCCTTCTGTGAGTACCATACAATTTTCAACTTTTGGGCCGGTGATACTGTTATGTTTCGGCAGCTGAGGAGTGCAGGCAAAAAGGCAATACACCAGAGCAGTTGGAACCTACGAGATTGCAGTACCCTGACTAACCACCACAACTAGAGGCAGCCGTGGAGCGTTCCTACGTTGGTCCTAGACGCCTCGTCACAGCCTGAGAAACTAACTACACCTAAAGATAGAAATAGGAAAGCTATCTGCCCCGGAGCAGAACCCCAAAGAAAATAGAAAGCCCCCAAACATGTAATGGCGGTTAGACAAGATGAAATACTGACACAGAAAGAAAATAGTATGAGCAAACGCTGGGGCCCAAACTAACTAAATAGAAAAGGATAGGAAGGGTACTTACTGCAATCCCAGAAAACCCTGAAACGCACCAACTCCACTAATTTCAAAATCACCTGAGATCACACGACCTCTACCACCTAAATTAGTTCTCTGGTGTAACAAAATCAAAACAGCAGCCACTGAAAAAACTGGAAAAAGCAAAAGACAAACATCAGTGGCTGAACTAAACTGAGAGGGCAAAAGCCCCCGGAGGGGACCCTGAAGGCCCCCACAGAAGTGCAGGACAAAATGCAAAAATATAGCACAAAAAACAAAAAGAAGAAAATGTCTTATCTGTTAGCAGGAGATGCAGACACGACACAGCAGGCTACAAGGGAAACAGGAATGAAGGATTCAGACCAGAACAATTGAACACCGGCAACCCTGATGGGAAGGTGACTCCCTTATATAAGACCAGTCAGTAACACCTGATTCCTAGTCCTCACAATCTTCACTGGACAGACCAGCACCGCTAGTAACCACCAGAGGAAGCCTCTGCTCAGAACTCATCTCAAACCCATTCACAACAGCCATATATATAATACTCCAGTGTATAATGCTCCGCATATATTGCTCCAAACATTAAAAAAAATGAAATACCTCTCCTCGCTGTGCACTGCTCTACTCTGGACTCCTCAGCGTCACCATATTACAGCTCTTTGCACTTGGACTGTTTAGGCAGAGGGAATACAGACGTGACGTCATCACGCTATCTAACCTGAATGTCACTGTCAGGAAACGCGGAAGACGTCACAGCGGTGGAGCATGGAGTGGTAAGTATTGCAAGTGCTGGGGCCCTGAGAAAGCAGGGGGGACCAACTCGTGGGCGACGGCACTGGCACAGGGCCCCTCATAATATGCTGGTGTGTCTGACGGTGAGTGGGCCCTCCCACCGTCAGAGACACTTTTTTGTACTATGAGGGGCCCTGTGCCAGTACCGTCGCCCATGAGTCGGCCCCCCCAGGTGTAAATGATGCACTTAGAGTAGTGGGTGGAGGAGGAATTTCTTGCAAAAAGGGTACTGTATCCCAAGTGTACAGCTGTATACAGTCTAGGGGTCATTCTAAATCTCTGTATATATTTCCGGAGTAACAAACAGACTCTCACAGGTTCAGTATGGATCACACTAGAATATAATAACAAGAAAAAGGGGTACTGTATCAGCAGATACCAGGGATATATAGTATAGTGAAAATATTCTAAATCTCCGTATATATTTCAGGAGGCAGACACTGAAGCTCACAGGCTCAGTATGGATTACACAATAATATAAAAAGAAGAAAAAGGGGTACTGTATCAGCAGATACCAGGGATATATAGTATAGTGAAAATATTCTAAATCTCCGTATATATTTCAGGAGGCAGACACTGAAGCTCACAGGCTCAGTATGGATTACTCAAGAATATAATAAGAAGAAAAAGGGGTACTGTATCAGCAGATACCAGGGATATATAGTATAGTGAAAATATTCTAAATCTCCGTATATATTTCAGGAGGCAGACACTGAAGCTCACAGGCTCAGTATGGATTACACAATAATATAAAAAGAAGAAAAAGGGGTACTGTATCAGCAGATACCAGGTGTTATGTTTCGGTAGCTGAGGAGCGCAGGTAAAAAAGGCAATACACCAGAGCAGTTGGAATCTATGGGATTGCAGTACCCTGACTAACCACCACAACTAGAGGCAGCCGTGGAGCGTTCCTACGTTGGTCCTAGACGCCTCGTCACAGCCTGAGAAACTAACTACACCTAAAGATAGAAATAGGAAAGCTATCTGCCCCGGAGCAGAACCCCAAAGATAATAGAAAGCCCCCAAACATGTAATGGCGGTTAGACAAGAGGAAATACTGACACAGAAAGAAAATAGAATGAGCAAACGCTGGGGCCCAAACTATCTAAATAGAAAAGGACAGGAAGGGTACTTACTGCAATCCCAGAAAACCCTGAAAAACACCAACTCTACTAATTTCAAAATCACCTGAGATCACACGACCTCTACCACCTAAATTAGCTCTCTGGTGTAACAAAATCAAAACAGCAGCCACTGAAAAAACTGGAAAAAGCAAAAGAACAAAACTCAGTGGCTGAACTAAACTGAGAAGGCAGAAGCCCCGGAGGGGACCCAGAAGGCCCCAAAGAAGTGCAGGACAAAATGCAAAAATATAGCAACAACACAAAAGAAGAAAAAATCTTATCTGGTAGCAGGAGATGCAGACACGACACAGCAGGCTACAAGGGAAACTGGAATGAAGGATTCAGACCAGAACAATTGATCACCGGCAACCCTGATGGGAAAATGACTCCCTTATATAAGACCAGTCAGTAACACCTGATTCCCAGTCCTCACAATCTTCACTAGTACCGCTTGTAACCACCAGAGGGAGCCTCTGCTCAGAACTCATCTCAAACCCATTCACAACAACCAGGTATGTATAGTCTAGGGAAAATATTGGAAATCGCTGTATATATTTCAGGAGTCAGACAATAACACTCACAGGCTCAGTATGGCTGTATGGATTAGGCCAGAATATAAAAAGTAGAAAAAGGATAATGTATTAGAAGCATCCAGCTGTATACAGTGTTTGGGAAATTGTAAATCTCCGTATATTTTGCCAGAGTCAGACACTGGCTCTCACAGGTTCAGTATTGATCACACCAGAATATAAAAAGTTGAAAAAGGGTAATGTATTACAAACGGACAGCTGTATACAGGGTTGGGGGAATTGAAAATCTCCGTATATTTTGCCAGAGTCAGACACTGGCTCTCACAATCTCAGTATTGATCACACTAGAATATAAAAAGTTGAAAAAGAGTAATGTATTACAAGCGGACAGCTGTATACAGGATTGGGGAAATTGAAAATCTCTGTATATTTTGCCAGAGTCAGACACTGGCTCTCACAGGCTCAGTAATGATCACACCAGAATATAAAAAGTTGAAAAAGGGTAATGTATTACAAGAGGACAGCTGTATAAAGGGTTGGGGAAATTGTAAATCTCGTATATTTTGCCAGAGTCAGGCACTAGCTCTCACAGGCTCAGTATGGATCACACCAGAATATAAAAAATTTGAGGGGGGAAGAAGGGGGGGTGGACAGCTCAGATAGGGAGGTGGCAAAAATGGCATATGTTTAGGTGTGTAATGGACGTAAAGCAGCTGCAAATGGAGGAATTGGAGAAGTCCGAGGAAGAGGAGGACAAAGCGAGCCATTCTGCTGGCAACCTATGTGTTATCAGGGGAAGGTGAGACAAAATCATTTGCAACCGATGCATGGTTCATTTTAATGAAGGTTAGATCATCAACATTTTGGGACGACAGCCGGGTTCTTCTTTGTCAGGATTGATCCAGCAGCACTGAAGACTCTTTCTGATAGCACACTACCAACAGGGCAAGCGAGCTCCTGTAAGGCATATTGTGCAAATTCAGGCCAGGGGTCCAGTTTACAGGCCCAGTAGTCAAAGAGGAATGACCGGTGAGGTAGAACATCGATAGGGGAGGAGAAGTAATTTTTTACCATAGTTGACAACTGCTGTCTCCTGTCTGTTGCTATAGATTCACTATTACCAGGCGTGTGAGCTGTCCTGGAGAAATCAGTCCACAACATGGTCATGAAACCCCTGGAGAGGTAATTTTGAACCATAGTTGACAACTGCTGTCTCCTGTCTGTTGTAATCTATTCAGTATTACCAGTCGTGTGAGCGGTACTCGAGAAATCAGTCCACAACATGGTCATGAAACCCCTGTCTCCAACGCCACTTCGGCTGTGTGCACCACGAGCATCGCTTCCATTTTGCCCAGTACGGCTCATGGTAGAACCTGCACCGCTGCTGTGTGCTGGGAATGACTCTAACACTGGTTTATCAGAGTTGCTTGTTTGTTCGCCAATATTAGCTCTAGGTTCTCCTGTGGCATGATGTTCTGTAATTTGCTTTTATAGCGTGGATCGAGGATGCTGGCGAACCAGTAGTCGTCATCCTTCATAATTTTGGCAATGCGGGGGTCCCTTTTTGGGATCCGCAAGACATAATCACACATGTGGGCCAACGTTCCAGGTGTCAATGATGCACTGCCAGTGGTGGGTGGAGGAGCACTTTCTGCCAAATCCACATCCCTCCAGTCACGCACAAACGCTGTACCTGACTTTGGCAAGCCAAAATTTTCTCTTGCCCCCTGAGAAGCATCCTCCTCCCCAAAATAATCATCCCCCTCATCCTCCTCCTCTTCTTCCTCCACCTCGTCCAGGACAGTTCCCTGAGCAGACAATGTCTGACTGTCATCAAGGCTTCCATCTTCCTCCTTTTCCTCCTCAGCTGCAGACACCTGATCCTCAATGTGGTCAAAGTTTGCATGAGCAGACGCATAAGTGGGATGCTCATGCTTATGATGGCGTCGTCTGCGCTTACCAGCCGTGTGCATTCCTCAAAACACTGAAGGACTTTACAGAGGTCTTTCAGCTTTGACCACTGCACACCCGACAACTCCATGTGTGCCCTCAAACTGCCTGCCAGTGTATCCTCCCATAAATGCATTACAGCCTGCCTCTGTTCGCACAGCCTCTCAACCATGTGCATGGTGGAGTTCTACCTTGTTGCAACATCTATGATTAGGCAGTGCTTGGGGAGGTGGACCGATCGCTGCAGCCTCTGCATACGACTGGAGTCTACGGGCGAGCGACGGATGTGCAAGCACAGTCTTCACACCTTATGGAGCAGGGCTGTTAGCTCCGGATAATTATTTAAGAAGCACTGCACCACCAGGTTCAAGGTTAGAGCCAGGCAAGGTATGTGTCTGAGTTTTGCCAGGGCTATGGCCTCCACAAAATTACGGCCATTATCACTGACTACCTTGCCTAGCTCAAGATGTATACTGCCCAGCCATGACTCAGTTTCTCGCTACAAGTAGTCGACCAGTACCTCCTAAGTGTGTCTGTTGTCGCCCAAAGACATCATTTTTAAAACAGCTGGCTGATGCTTACCACTAGCTGTTCGATAGTGGGACACCTCGTGTGCAACACTGGCAGTTGCAGATGAAGTGCTCGTGCGACTGCGCTCTGTTGACAAGCTTTCGCTTCTGGAGGAGGATAGTCTAACGCCTACAGCCAACTGTTGCCTATACCGTGGGCTAGGCAGCACTGTCCCACCGCCGCTGTCCCCTGTGGACCCTGCATCCACCACATTAACCCAGTGCGCAGTGATGGGCACGTAACGGCTTTGGCCATGCCTACTGCCCATGCATCTGTTGTGAGGTGCACCTTTCCACTCACTGATTGTTTGAGTGCATGGACAATGCGGTCTTTCCCATGCAGGTGGAGGGCAGGGATGGCTTTTCTAGAAAAGAAGTGCTGACTGGGTAGGTCATAGCATGGGACAGCGTAGACCATAAGGTCTCTGAACGCTGCGCTTTCAACCAAACGGAAGGGCATCATCTCTAATGAGATCAGTTTGGCAATGTAAGCGATCAAACCCAGTGTACGCAGATGAGAGGATGAGTACTTTCTTGTCCTACTCAGAGTGTCTGGTAGGGTGAGCTGGACTTGAGAGCTGCATATGGTGGAACTATCGGTGGACATGACAGAATGAAAGGGGGTTGGTGATGGTGGTGGTGGTGATGGCCTAGATGCAGTCTTTTGTTGCAAAAACATTGTGATTCCCTGACTGCTTTGGCCTTGCGACGACACCTCAAAATTTCTTGCTAGTGGTGTGCCAACCGGTGGGCTTACAGTGGGGGAAGCGATGGAACGTTGCTGGCTACCTTCAGTCGGAGCAGGTGCACATGTTCTAGCTGAGGCTTTGTAGTCCAGTCCTCGCTTGCAAGTGCATGTTCATTAAATGTCTAAGCATGCAACTGATATTCAAATTTCTGAGATTTTTCCCTCGACTAAAGGTCCTTCCGCACTTCTAACAGATAACCTTTGCCTCATCAATAGGACTTTGGTCAAAAAAGTGCCACAGTGGACTCTTCCTACTATGGGATAAATTTTCAGGGCTTGCAAGCTGTCCTGCAACTCTTTTTGTTTTTTTAACATCTTTTTGGACTACTACGGGCCTGCCAGATAACCTCAGCTGCTATGTCGATACCTGCTGCAGATCCTCCTCCTTTTCTGAGCTATTGCCAGCGGCACCCTCTTCTCCCACTGGATGCCAATCCGGGTCAACAACTGGGTCATCCATTACCTCCTCTTCAAATTTATCTGCACCTTCATCTGTGTCACCGTGTAAGGTGGCATAGTATGCAGGAAGGGGCACCTGAGTTTCATCAGGGTCATATTCTGGATCAGTAGACTGCGAGGGCAATGCTCTGGTTGAATGTATCAGCACAATCATATAGCAGTGGCTGTGCATCATTGCACTCCATGTAAGATTCATGTTGGACTGGGGAATTCAGGATTTGACTTGATAACCCAGGCATGGTATGTGAAAAGAGCTCCATGGAGTAATCTGGAGTGTGGCCTGCCGCATCCTTCCTTTTTGGTGGGGGTGAAGGACACGAGGAACGGGGTTGTTCATGACCAGAAGCCTGCACTGATGACTCCCTGCTTGGTTTTTTTGAAACTTCAGAAGAGGAGGTGATAGAGCTGTAGGGTGTTTCGGCAATGTAAGCCAAAACCTGTTCCTGATGCTCCGGCGGTTTACGTAGTCCCAGAAAAGTGAGCCTTCCAGGCCTTCTGGAGCCAGACGATGACGCAGGCTCAACACCTCCTGACTTAGGTGCTACTGTGCTTTTGGCATTACCAGCAGATGCACCACCACCACCACCATCAGTACCACGTTTGCGGCCTCTTCCACCATACTTCCTCATGTTTGTGAAAATGTACCCAAAATAACAGCAGCTATATGGCACTGCATCAGAATCGTACAGCTGTATACGGTGAGGTTAAAAAATTGTAATCTCTGTATATATTTGCGGAGTAACAGACACAGACTCTCACAGGCTCAGTATGGATTACACCAGAATATAAAAAGCAAACCAGTATACTGTATCAGAAGCGTACAGCCGTATACAGTGGTGGGTTAATTTTAAATCTCCGTATATATTTCAGGAGTAACACACACGGTCACAGGCTCAGTATGCATAACACCAAAATATGAAAAGCATAAAAAGTGTACTGTATCAGTAGCTTACAGCTGTATACAGTGTTGGGGTAATTTTAAGTCTCCGTATATATTTGAGGAGTAACACACACGCTCACATGCTCAGTATGGAGTAGACCAGACTATGAAAAGCTTAAAAAGTGTACTGTATCAGTAGCATACAGCTGTATACAGTGTTGGGGTAATTTTAAACCTCCGTATATATTTGAGGAGTAACACACACGGTCACAGGCTCAGTATGGAGTAGACTAGAATATGAAAGCATAAAAAGTGTACTGTATCAGTAGCGTACAGCTGTTTACAGTATTGGGGTAATTTTAAATCTCCGTATATATTTGAGGAGTAACACACACGCTCAGAGGCTCAGTATGGAGTAGACCAGAATATGAAAAGCATAAAAAATGTACTGTATCAGTAGCGTACAGCTGTATACAGTGTTGGGGTAATTTTAAATCTCCGTATATATTTCAGGAGTAACAGACACGGTCACAGGATCAGTATGGATAACACCACAATATGAAAAGCATAAAAAGTGTACTGTATCAGTAGCGTACAGCTGTTTCCAGTTTTGGGGTAATTTTAATTTTCCGTATATATTTCAGGAGTAACACACACGGTCACAGGATCATTATGGATAACACCAGAATATGAAAAGCATAAACAGTGTACTGTATCAGTAGCGTACAGCTGTATACAGTGTTGGGTAATTTTAAATCTCCGTATATATTTGAGGAGTAATACACAGGCTCAGTATAGAGTACACCAGAATATGAAAAGCATAAAAAGTGTACTGTATCAGTGCGTACAGCTGTATACAGTGTTGGGGTAATTTTAAATCTCCGTAATATTTCACAAGTAACACTCACGGTCACATGCTCAGTATGGATAACACCAGAATATGAAAAGCAAAAAAGTTTACTGTATCAGTAGCGTACAACTGTGTACAGTGTTGGAGTAATTTTAAATCTCCGTAAGTATTTCAGGAGTAACACACACGGTCACAGGCTCAGTATGGATAACACCAGAATATGAAAAGCAGAAAAAGTTGTACTGTATCAGTAGCGTACAGCTGTATACAGTGTTGGGGTAATATTAAATCTCCGTATATATTTCAGGAGTAACACACATGGTCACAGGCTCAGTATGGATACACCAGAATATGAAAAGCAAAAAATTGTACTGTATCACTAGCGTACAGCTGTATACAGTGTTGGGTCATTTTAAATCTCCATATATATTTGAGGAGTAACACACACGTCACAGGCTCAGTATGGATTACACCAGAATATGAAAAGCAAAAAAGTGTATTGTATCAGAAGCGTACAGCCGTATACAGTGCTGGGTTAATTTTAAATCTCCATATATATTTCAGGAGTAACACACACTGTCACAGGCTCAGTATGGATTACACCAGAATATGAAAAGCAGAAAAAGTGTACTGTATCTGTAGTGTACAGGTGTATACAGTGTTGGGATAATTTGAAATCTCTGTATATATTTCAGGAGTAACACACACACACGCTCTCTCAGTATGGATTTGACCATAATACAGAAGGGAGAAAAACGGTACTGTATCAGAAGATACCAGCTGTATACGGTTTTAGGAAAAAATCAAATCTGCGTATATATTTCCGTAGTCACACACAGACGCTCTCTCAGTATGGATTTGACCATAATACACAAGGCAGAAAAACGGTGCTGTATCAGAAGATACCAGCTGTTTAGGGTTTTGGGGAAAATTGAAATCTCTGTATTATATTTCCGGAGTCACACACAGATAGTCAGCATGTATTTGTCTGTGATACCAGCCGGTACACGGTAGTGTGAGGAGCGTACAGCTCTATACGGTGTGGGAAAAAATGAACGCTCAGTAACTGTGCAGAAAAAAAATAAAGTATTAGTGCTGGGTAGGTGCTGTGTTAAAAAGCAGTCTGAACAGCAGTGTACACACAGCAATACAGCTAGCAGGCAGCCTAATAATCAGCTCTGCTGCTGCACACAAGAAATTCCTCCCCTCTCTCTGGCAAACAGCAGCCTAATAATCAGCTCTGCTGCTCCACACAAGCAATTCCTCTCCTGTCACTGTCAGGCAGCCTAATAATCAGCTCTGCTGCTCCACAATAGCAATTCCTCCCCTGTCACCGGCAGGCAGCCTAAGGACCAGCTCTGCTGCACACAACAAAATCCTCCCTCTCCTGTCACTGCACACTAACTGTACAGCGAATCGCTATCAGCACAAGCACAGAATTATTTTTTTTTACTGCCTAATGCTCTCCCTACTGAGAACCAGCACCAGCAACCTCTCCCTACACTAAGATCGGCAGAAGTAAAATGGCGGTCGGCCGTGAGGGCTTTTATGGGCACTATGACGCCACACAAAGCAAGCCAATCACTGCAATGCCCTTCTCTAAGATGGTGCTGGCCACTGCCCATGTCATCGCGTTGCCCACAGTCTGTGTCCTTGATCATGGCTGAGAAAAGGACCTTCAAGCATTATGGGAAAACCAACTTTGGCGCTCGGGTCGCCGAACGCATGGCCGACCTCACGCTATGGTCGGGATTCGCTCGACGAGACCCGACTTTGGCGAAAGTCGGTCTTTTGTGAATCTGACTGACCTGTTTTGCTCAACTCTATTTGTAAGGCAAAACCAGGAGTGGGTGAAAAATACCGAATTGGTGCCCATGTTTCTATTATAGTTTCCTCCGGTTATTCTTCACCTGGTTTTTGTTTACAAATACTGATGTAAAATACTGAACGGGTGAACGTGGCCTGAGTGGTAGAGAGTTTTTGGTAAGTACAGTCCCATGCCCCCAAATTTTTCTCATAATATAAATAAAATAAGCATCTGCCTCAAATATCTACCTTCCTCTGTTGAGCACAGTAGGTTTATGGATTTGACTTGGTGAACATGTGTATTTTTCCTTATCAACTATATAGGGAAGGTATGTCCTTCAAATTATATCCAAACAGTTGAAAAAAGTTAGATTTCTCTTTTTTCTCTTCAGAGCTCCAATGCTCCATTTGCCTGTACTGCTAATGAGAAGAATTCCAGTGGTAGAACATTCATATTTATTCTCATAGGGAGAAAGGAGTATGTGCCTGCCAAATACTCTGCTGCCGTTAATGTTCCGTTTATGCAAGGCATCAGGCATAATAAAATGCACTATACACCACCTCTGTTTTCCTCAGTAGCAGTCATAGCCAATGTGGTACATTAAGTCTACCCCGGTAAGACATATGAACTTGTTTACATTAATTGGATCTGCGGGACTATTTTGGGTTTGAGTAAAATTTCTACAGTCACTCTATGTGACTGCAGATTGGCAAGTCCCGACAGTCTGCATTATACAGACTGTCAGGATTACCCTCAATTGCCAAATTGATCAGGAAGCAACATGAGCGCAAATATGGAATTTGCATACTGATGGTCACATGCCAACTATATTAACCATCAACTTCTCTTAACTGAACAATTAGAACATTGAGAGAAGCAGATGAGAATCTTGTCACCATGTGACTGCCAGTATCCTTTAACTGGCGATCAAGTAACTTGATCTGAAAGTTGAAGGTAATTCTGACACTGTGCATGATTCACACTGTCAGGATTCCCAATTTTGCAGTCACATAGAGTTACTGTAGAATTTTAGTTCAAGCCCAGGAAAGCCCATTCAGAAATATTGAATATGCCAGACAAACTCTTCCGTCAAGGACCTGCACCAAGCCTAAAGAGGTTTTGTCATATGATCCGTGCAACTAACCAGCGTCTGCTAATGGTACACATTACACTCGCTACCTTTGAATGAATCTGACATCTCATAGAAGTGAGAGCTGCTGCTGATGCCTGACCTCAAGTAAATGTCAGATATGTTAGAAGGAAGTAAGAGTGAATTGAACTATTAGCGGCTGCTGTTTGGCAGCATGGCCCACATAACATAACAGCGTCATGTGAGCTCAGAAGACGCAGCAACGACATTGAAACTGGCATTGTGGTTAATATAGGCTGATATAACGTTACATGGGAAAATATGGGAATGTGAAGCGTTGTCTGAGTAGTATACAACTCCTGTACAGCTGGGGCTACTTGGCGACTTTGGCATTGGAATCCAGAAGGTAATATGACAAGCGAGTCTCAAAACATCTGGTGCTATTGGACTTCTTGCCACTTGCTTTGTGGTCACTTGTGGTTGCAATGCGACACCATTCACTTGTATTGTGCTGCGATGTAGCAGCGACACCTAGCAAACTTTCAGCATGCGTTTGGAGTTGTGTTAAAAGTCACTGTGTAGTTTGAGCCTTATAATGCTCTAGTTAACTGGTCTAATTTTTTTCAGCTGTTTTGGGAAATTTGGTTGATAACCACGATGACTCATTAAAGCTACAACCATTATTTCTCAAGCCTTGCCAAGCTTCAATGCAGAAAAACTGGATAATTAGACCAAACAACAATTCAAGTCAGGTTATATTACCAATTTACCATTAAAGTGAACTTGTCACCCCCCGGCCGTTTTGAAGTAAAGAGCCACCTTCAGCAGCACTAATGACGCAGGCACAATAGTCTTCTGACAGTTCCCGGGCAGTGTGCACTGCGCATGCCCGATGACTGTTACAACAGCGCAGGCGCCCCATAGAATAGAAATGAAAGTAAAACAACGCTGTTCGAGGCACAGCGACGCTGAAGGAGCTTGATGGATGGCTGGGGGGAGGATGAGTCAGGGGAAGAGGCCACTCCTCAGCGACACATTTAAGGTATGGGGACCTAGTTTTAAAACTGAATATTTCAGCGTTGCAGGGGTCCAAAAAAAAAAAGAGCCACCTTCACAGACTGCTGCTTAATGCTGCTGAAGGTGGCTCTTTTACTTCAAAATGGCCAGGGGGGGTGACAAGTTCCCTTTAAAGGGGTTGACCACTACTTGGACAACTACTTCTTGATTTAAAAACTTATATTCACCTCCTGTGCTGGAACCTTTCCAGCGGTGTCAGCACTTGTGGTCCCAGGGCTATAGTGAGGTTGTTGCGACACGTGACCCTGGCACCCAATCAGCGCCAGGGTCACTGTTCCCATCTTTGGACAAGTCTAACATCAAGAGGAAGTCATGTTGCTTGCTGACTTCTCTTCATGTTCAATTTGACAAAAGGCGGCAACAGTGTAGAAAGCGCTGATTGGGTGCCCACATCGCGGGAACGGCGTCAGCATGGGAGGTGAGTATCAGCTTTTAAATTTTATCTGGGCCAAGTGTGGGGTATGACAAGAAGTTGTCCAAGTAGTAGACATCATCTTTAAGCTAAATATTGCATTAGAAAAAAAAATAAAGTAGAGTTGCTAAATAATAAAGTTGATGAATAAGATACTTTTATTATGCTTCAGGAAAAATATTTACTTGCAATAATGTGAATTTCTTTTGACAGACAATCTAACCTAAGTGTATAATTCACAGAACTAATTCTATGTGATCTTTAAAGTAAACAATTTTTGCAAGCAGAGCAAACTTTTTTTTCTGTAATAAAAACTCATTAAGCTGTAAAACTGGTGTGCAAATTTTCCACTTTTACTATATGACTTATTGCAAAGAAAACGAGCTGAAGGGAGTACAAGAAGGAACACTTCCCAGTCTGGAGCTCGTCCGTGTACAGTAATGTCTGGCTGTAGGAAGATTGATTCGGTTAAAGAAAATCTGCACTTTTGCGTTACATAATGACAATATTGTACAATGCAATTTCTACAGGTTCATTTATTTTGTTTATGCTCTGCTTTACTTTAAAGGGGTGGTCCATAGGAAAAAACAGATTGCACATGGATTGCATATACGCATGACAAATGAGAAATCCTTCCTAGTTTTTATAAGCTTGTGTGAACTTAGCCTCAAGGTGTTCGGAATAGATGTAGTCAGACTAAATAATTTCATATGGTGGGCCCAGGGGTCTCCAGTCTGATACTAGAGTTGGGAGAAAAACTGCCGAAGTTGCATACATGCGAAGGGGGTGGGGTACAGGGAGTTGGGGATTATGTAGTATAAATAAAGACTTGATGGGAAGCAACAGAAAATAAATTATTGTCTTTTTCTTATTAAATTCTGACCCTGCATTCTGAATTCAGATGTTTTGGGAGATCAGAAGACAGTTATACAGTTGACTGTCTGTATAGCACAGATAAACCACATATCGATTCCAAGACAGAAACTTTATGAAGTGTGTACAGAGCTGCTCAGCTTGTCATGTAGATGCTTTACCCCTCCCTTCAAGTATATAAGAGCTATTAAACATGTAGGTCACAAATTGTTGGTGATTAAAAATACAAAAAGCTAAATATCAAAAGGGCACAAATCTTAAAAACTGAAAATAGCACTATGTTCTAGAAATCCGTGAGGGCTCAATCCCTACCACCAATGTAATCTTATTACTTACAGTACATATTTCTAAGACAGGAGAGGAGTACATTCTGCCATTGGAGCTACTCTTACTGATATAAAGAATTGCAAAGGATAAAGTCTGCATTGTTGGGTCTGGTGCCTCTCATCTTCCTCTTGACAATACCCCATAGATTTTCTATAGGGTTAAGGTCAGGCGAGTTTGCTGGCCAATCAAGCACAGTGATACTGTTGTTTTTACACCTGGTATTGGTACTTTTGGCATTGTGGACGGGTGCAAGTCCTGCTGGAGAATTAAATTTCCATCTCCAAAAAGCTTATCTGCAGAGGGAAGAATGAAGCATGAAGTGTTCTAAAATTTCCTGGTAGACAGCTGCGCTGACTTTAGTCTTGATAATAATCAGTGGACCTACATCAGCAGGTGACATGGCTCCCCAAACCATCACTGATTGTAGAAACTTCACACTAGACCTTAAGCATCTTGGATGCCTCTCCACTCTTCCTCCAGACTCTGGGACCTTGATTTCCAAAGGAAATGCAAAATTTAATCTGAAAATAACATCTTGGACCACTGAGCAACAGTCCAGTTCTTTTTCTCCTTGGCACAGGTAAGATGCTTCTGGAGTTGTCTATTGGTCATGAGTGGCTTTACACAAGGAATGAGACACTTGTAGCGCAGGTCCTGGATACGTCTGTGTGTGGTGGCTCTTGAAGCAATGACTCCAGCAGCCGTCCACTCCTTGTGAATGTCCCCAAAATTTTTGAATGGTCTTTTCTTAATAATCCTTTCAAGGCTGTGGTTATCCTGGTTGCTTGTGCACATTTTTCTACTACACTTTTTCCTTCCACTCAACTTAATTAATATGCTTGGATACAGCACTGTGTGAACAGCCAGCTTCTTTAGCAATGACCTTTTGTGGCTTACCCTCCTTGTGGAGTGTGTCAATGACTGCCTCCTGAACATGTGGCAAGTCAGCAGTCTTCCCCATGATTGTGGAGCCTACTGAAACAGACTAAGGGACCTTTTTAAATGTTTAGGAAGCCTTTGCAGGTGTTTTTTGTTAATTATTCTAATTTACTGAGATAATGATTTTTGGCTTTTCATTGGCTGTAAGCCATAATCATCAACATTAACAGAAATAAACACTTGAAATAGATTACTCTGTTTGTAATGACTCTATATACTATATGATTTTCACTTTTTGTATTAAAAAACTAACAAATTAACTTTTGATGATATTTTAATTTTGTGAGAAGAACTTATAGTTGTGGGAGGGAACGTAGGTAGCTAGGTAGGTTAGTTATATCAGAGATGTATGGAAAAGACAATTTATGAATGACCTTGTAAGCCATTGCTAATATTCTGAGCTGTATTCTCTGGGTAATAAATAGTGAGTCAAGGGATAAGCAGAGGTGGAGGCAGATGAGAAACCAGAGGAAAGGTGAGTTAACTGGGCCGCAGTGTGAATTAGAGGGGGATGAGAGTGTTAGCATGTTTATTCGTCCACCACCCTGGAGTATTGCCCATACTAGACTATCTTACCCTGACTCAACCAGTTTTTGTCTAACTCTCACACTTTGTATAAATATTTCTGACCAACTAAATCATAAGTGACCTTTTTCTGTTCACATAACACGTTTTTAATAACGTGGCATTTATGTTTGTCTCTCTTAGAAAAAACACAGGGGAGTCCTTATCCGTATTCTTTTAGTGTAGTGTTTTCCCTGGTACATGCAGCAGTTTTCTTCTCATGTTTGTTCCAGTTCTCTCATACAGAACACTGTTGGTAAACAAGCGCTGGAGAGACTGCCTTCATTTAGATTAATTATTTCAACATGCGACTGTGCACAAGGCATAGGAAAACATAAAATCTGTCAAGTCCCGGATGTGGTCCTTTCTATGAGGACAGAAATGCTAATTGTCGCAGCTTGCCATGTAAAAACAACGGTGTCGGCTTATGGATAACGAGGTTGTGTTGTTTTGTGTTTTTGTGGGTTGTTCATTGTGAAAATGAAAACACTGTGAGCAGTATGGCAATGTGTGATTAGAACTAGTATATCCGACATACTTTCCCCATGCTGTCAAATGTTATCTTGCTGCAAACGCTTTATGCAGCTCTATGGAACTGTTGCTATTTTTCTTGGACTGTTCAGAAGATCAGAGCCACAATAAAAATCTCAAGTTGCGTCAGGATTTTCAGAGTCCCTATTGGCTGGAAACCCCACTCCCTCACAACATAGTCAATTTAAGCAATACGCTTGCATGTGTAGCTTGGAGTTGGAATTTGGCAACCGTCCTGCCTCGACAATGTGTTTCCCAGCAATAACATAGATCCTTTCAAAACAATTGTTTTCTGCTATGCGGTAACATTTTTCTCTTTTGTGTTTTAGGGTCATTATCTATTATTTATTTAGGTAAATGAAACATTTATTTGTAACCTGAAAGCTCCTATATATCTGGAATATATTTATACTAATGTATGACAGGTTTCTAATATTTCTGTAAGCATGATCTGTTCAAACCTAGATTACTGTCTAAAAATTCATTCTCCTTACAACGAGGTCATTAAGACCCCTTGTCAATATTTTAACTCTATAGCCATGTCGCAGTAACAGAGTATCCTCAGATGTTCTCCTCGTGCTTAATTATGGCCCGGTTCACTTGATTATTTTATTTAGGAAAAAGCAGAAAAAGTATCCAATGAGGGAAAAGGTAAAAGATTTGTTATATCCCCCCACAGCTCTTGCATGCCCTCCTGGATTTTAATTTAGACTACAAGGCTAGATCTTGTGATGGGACATTACGCTCAAGGAACCTTCTGGAATTGAACCAGTAGATTTGCCAAATCTTCATCTGGGAAGTCTGCCCTTTTTCTGGGTGTTTTTCTGGACAGGTATAACTTAACAACAGTAACAGATGACCATTCAGGCAGTAGGACAGTTCTCATAGGTCCATTGCCCAGAGTGAGCCATATAGTGCCCCCATGGTAACGGAAGGCACGTAACCCCCTGCATTAAATTTGAGAGCTATAAAACGAAAAAAAAAACATAAAGATATTTGAGATACAATAAATTGCAACAAAGTGTATAATTATTATGGTTGGTAGAGTCCATTATTATTCTGCAGGGGCTTAGATGCTGTCTCAGTCCAATCCTCCATGTAGAGCACAGCAAAAAAAATTGCATGTAAATACAGTACTACAGTCAAAATTACAATGTGTGAAGCTAAAGATAGGGAATTCACCAGTGTTTTTAGGAGAACTTGCAGCAGGCTGTCGGTGTCTGCCTCTATCTTCTCCCTTCTACTCCTTCTTCTCCATATAACTTTATGAGCCTCAACTATCATCTCTTTAGAAATGTGAAAGTCTACCTTCTCTGAATACAGATTTTACCCATGAACCAAGATTGAATGATCAGTCCCGGAGGAGAAAAAAGCAGATTTCTCTGATAAGATAGCAATATGTCTTTTTACTGACCTGTGTTTTCAAGAGAATAGCATCTCCTGATGGGTGAAAATGCAGCAGCTGCCACCTGTACACTATAACTGACACACTGCTGCATCAGGCATGATCAGTATTTGTCACTGACCATGGCCATTTAACCTTTAGATGCCGCTGTCAATAGTGACTATGGCATCTAGATGGTTAACAGAGTGTGGGGGATCCCTCTTTAACCATATCGGCACCCTGAGATATTGATTATGTGGCCCTGATGGTTGCTATGGTAATCCAAGGTCGAATAAAGGCCTTAGAGACTGCAGCTATAGTGGCCTGTTCAGAAATTAGCAACATTTAGGTGATAAAAATACAATTTTTCACTTCTGCCTTGTCACTTTGCATTAATTCCTGGAAAGCACCTAAAAGGGTTAATAAACGACTTGACAGCCGTTTTGAATATGTAGAGGGGTGCTGTTTTTAAAATGGTATCACTTTTGAGGGTATTCCCAATATATAGCACCACCAAAGTCACTTCAAACTGAATCGGTCCATAATATCATGTAGATTTGTAAATTTGCTTGAAAAAGTGAAAATTTACTGCTACAATTTTAAACCGTCTTATATCCTTAAAAAATAAAAGTTTCAGATGGTTATGATGTAAATCAGCCATGAGATAAAGGTAATTATTTATTAACTTTTTTCTGTGGTATGATTATCTGGATAAAAGGGTCACCTCACTCAAAGTATGAACATTGCTAATTTTTTTTACATTTTTGTCAAATTTCTGATATTTTCTAAATAAATCTGGCACATGACAGATTTGAACAAATTGGCAAAGTTTCATATTTTCACATGTACTATTTATTTATGATTATAAAAGAAAACAACAGTTACTCTTCAAACTATGCAATTAATAAAATCGCTTCTATGAGCTACAAGAGCTTTTAAGAGTTTTAATGATGTTGCACTAAGTACAGTCATGGCCAAAAGTTTTGAGAATGACCAAATATTAATTTTTACAAAGTCTACTGCTTCACTTTTTCTAATGACAATTTGCATATACTCCAGAATGTTATTAAAGAGTGATCAGCTTAACAGCAATTACTTGCAAAGTCAATATTTGGCTAGAAAATGAACTTTATCCCCAAAACACATTTCAACATCATTGCAGCCCTGCCTTAAAAGGACCAGCTAACCTCTTTTCAGTGATTGCTCCATTAACACAGGTGTGGGTGTTGATGAGGACATGGCTGGAGATCAATCTGTCATGATTAAGTAAGAATGACACCACTGGACACTTTAAAAGGAGGCTGGTGCTTGGCATCATTGTTTCTCTTCTGTTAACCATGGTTATCTCTAAAGAAACCGTGCAGTCATCATTGCAATGCACAAAAATTGCCTAACAGGGAAGAGTATCGCAGCTAGAAAGATTGCACCTCAGTCAACAATCTATCGCATCATCAAGAACTTCAAGGAGAGAGGTTCCATTGTTGCCAAAAAGGCTCCAGGGCGCCCAAGAAAGACCAGCAAGCGCCAGGACCGTCTCTTAAAAGTGTTTCAGCTGCGGGATCGGGCTACCAGCAGTGCAGAGTTGCTCAGGAATGGCAGCAGGCAGGTTGTGAGTGCATCTGCACGCACTATGAGGCGGGGAGACTCTTGGAGCAAGGCCTGGTCTCAAGGAGGGCAGCAAAGAAGCCACTTCTCTACAGAAAAAACATCATGGACAGACTGATATTCTGCAAAAGGTACAGGCAGTGGACTGCTGAGACTGGGGTAAAGTTATTTTTTCTGATGAATCCCCTTTTCGATTGTTTGGGACATCAGGAAAACGCCTCATCGGAGAAGACAAGGTGAGCGCTACCACCAGTCTTGTCTCATGCCAACTGTTAAGCATCTGAAAACCATTCATGTGTGGGGTTGCTTCTCAGCAAGGGAATCGGCTCTCTCACAGTCTTGCCTAAAAACACAGCCATGAATAAAGAATGGTACCAGAATGTCCTCCAAGAGCAACTTCTCCCAACCCTCAAGAGCAGTTTGGCGATCAACAATGCCTTTTCCAGCATGATGGAGCACCTTGCCATAAAGCAAAGGTGATAACTAATGGCTCAGGGAACAAAACATAGAGATTTTGGGTCCATGGCCTGGAAACTCCCAGATCTTTAATCCATTGAGAACTTGTGGTCAATCATCAAGAGACGGGTGGACAAAAACAAAAACCTAAAAATTCTGACAAAATGAAAGCATTGATTGTGCAAGAATGGACTGCTGTCAGTCAGGATTTGGTCCAGAAGTTGATTGAGAGCATGCCAGGGAGAATTGCAGAGGTCTTGAAGAAGAAGGGTCAACACTGCAAATATTGACTTGCTGCATTAACTCATTCTGTCAATATAAGCTTTTGTTACTCATATGTTTGCAATTATTATATTTCTGTCTGTGATAAAAACATCTGTCAAACACACATAAAAAACCAGAGGGCAGCAGATGATGTGAAAATATAATATTTGTGTCATTCTCAAAACTTTTGGCCATGACTGTATAATATCATATATAAATTTGTGATTGAGGATAATGTTACATTTGCCTTTAGCACCCCAGTCTGACACTGTCTATGGGATATGAATTAGATATTTGGCATAGTGTGGGCTCCACCTCAGGAATGACAAGCTATTAATAGAACTGGGGTCCATTGAATCAGGTGGACTAATTGAAAAGCGGGCCTCTAAAAATTTTGTGATGGAAA